>JAOTOM010005049.1:0-600000 GCA_034440615.1 Ashinkailepas kermadecensis
TCACATTATGACAAATTACAAGGATCCCCAAAGCAATGGCCTTGAACAAAAGTATATGGGATCTTTGTGGAGATAGTTATGAACTATCTCCAGATAGTTATGAACATAGCTTGCCTCATTGAATGAGTGCAAGCTATGGCTTGCATTATATGTTCCTGATTTCTAGCGATTTTCAGTGTGAAGCCGTCTCATGAAGACCACACTTCAAATGTGCTTTGTATTCCCGAGCAGGGGCCTCCTTAAAGGTCAGGGGAGCGACACCCTTCCCCACCCTCCTCACGGCAAGGGAAACGTCCCCCGCCTCTCCCCCGCGGTGACTGAGTCAGGAAGCGCATTGGACTGCCTCTAGGTTTTCAGCTTTGGCCCGCAATCAGAAATATGTGAAAACACGGCCCTTCCACGCCGTGGGCACGTAGCGATGATGGGACCATATGTCGAAAGCTCATGGGCCACCTCCGCAAAGGTGTGTGGGACGATATACATTGTGTTTCACTCACTCCGAGAAGTGGGTTGAACGGGTGTCCAACTTCCTCCCCTCCCCCATGGCAGAACCCTCGACTGCAACTAACCTCCTTCACTGCAAGAGATTCTGTGTTGGTAGCGGATCAAAATGCACGGATAAATGTGAAACATTTGTGAGAAAAGATAGCAATTTCCACACAACATCCGCTTTTATCCTTTGCCTTATAAATGCTCGCTAACTATACACAAGTTATGAGCTCATTCAGTGGCATAACCAGGACTTCCCCCTGAAGGAGTGGAACACATCTGATCAGAGGGCCACCGAACCAATGGAATCCCACATGCTCTGCAGCAAGACTTGACAATTTGTTCAGGTGCGACTATAGAGATATGGAGAAAGGCTTACGGCATTAGATATGTACTCACTCAAGTACAGGAGATTTTCAGGTTTTTCCGTCAAAGGATGGTTGATCATTGGAATAGGCTGATTGCTGATGTTGTTGGGAGTCCCTCATTGAATGTACCTAAAATATTGTGGAAAAAATGCGTTAGATTGGAAAATCTTGTTTTTGTAATTATAATTAGTGGTAGATGGGATGACATTCGCGCTATTAGGTGTGCATGGCACCTTTAAGCAGCCATGCATGGAGCTGAAAACTTTGATGGAGGACTTGATCCACGCGTGTGTTATGTGGGACTGAGTGAACAGGGCTATATAAGTATTGGTAGGTGTATAGGATGTTGATGGATAGTTTCTTTGGAATTTAAAATGTGGTGTTGGTTGGGGCACTGATAATATTTTGTCCACCCTTGTAGTATTTTCCCTTCACTGGCTTAACCCGGTTGGATCACTGGGGTTCTTATTAGGTCTGTTATTATCTATGAGGTCTATTATCTGGGCCTCCTAGCCATCAACAGGAGCTCCTATTGACAACCTGTGACCTTCAGTGCTATTAATGGACGTCCTTTTCGTCTGATGGGGCCTCCTGCAGATCGTATGGTGTAGCCTATCGACGAACGGTGCCTGATGTATAGGAACCAGACACATAGGAACCCCTGATGGGGTTCCTATGTGTCTGGTTGGGCCTCCTATCGTTAAGCAGGGTCTTCTGTTGACCATCGGGGGACCTACTGTGCTTCTGATGGAGGCCTATTGGACTGGTAAGTATTCCTTGGCCTTTTTAGGCCTTGTCTTGATCTGGCGGGGCTTTCGTCTTGGTCTGATTGTACTTTCTCTTAGTCTGGTAGCGACAGGCTGTTGGTCATCTAACCTCCTGCTGGACATCTGGGGCTTTCTGTGTTTTTGATGCGGCCCCTTCTTGGTCTGGTTTGGGCCTCTTCTTGGATTAATGGGGCCTCGTGTCCGTCAACTAGGGCCTTCTATGGACAACGGGCATCCCGTGTCTATTATGGGGCTTCCATTTGGTCTGGTGAGGCCTTCTATCAACCAAAATTGGCGTCCTATAGACGGCTAAGGGTCTCCAAATGGGTCAGATTGAGTATCTTGCGTGATTGAGGGGTCCTGTAGTGGATTTGGTGGGATGTTTTAACATGGGTTACATGGAGCATCATATGGTCTTTTTCAAATGCCAGAATGTGATTGGAGGAGGATACGTTTGCCCTCCTGGCTAACGTCAGAGGGCGGCTGCAACCGATGACGCCGTACTGTGCAACAAATCCTGGGGCCTACGCAAGCTCCAGGCGATGTCCCCATTACTCCCTCCATTGGCTACGCCACGGACCTTATTCTTGCTAAAGGTTGCAGCTTGGACTAATCCCAACCTGACCGTGGAGTCCCATGAAGTCCTGAATGACGTCATGTGATGATGAATATTGGGATTTTGGTAAGGAGTCTTGGGGACTCTTTACCAAATTGAGTGTCTCCTCATGCAACCCGGCGGCCGGTTTCATATTCCATGGTTCTCTTCTCCCGTCTTAGGCGTCTTAGGTGTCCCTTAGGTGTCTTCCACACCGAGAGTCTCCCCTATTGCGTGGTCCTCCCCTGCTAAATTAGGGGTCTTCTGTCACGTCGCAGGGCTTCGTCTTCTAACCCAGATGTTTCTTACCCATCTTGGGAGCTTCCCCTTGTGCCTTGGGGGACATCATCTCCAATCCTACTGGCTTCCTCTCACGTCTTGTAATCCTCCTCAGTGCATGGGGCCTCCTTACCTGTCTTTGGGCCTTTTCTATCTTGGGGGATTGCTTGCCCGTCTTTGAGGCTCCTCCTGGGTCTCAGTTTCCCTTCGAGAGGCCACGGCCTCTATCCTTGGGGCCTCTTTTCCAATCTTGATGGAGTACTGATAAATTACTTTTATTTCCTAAAAACGTCAGCTTCTAAATTTGCAGCCTTCTGTCCTGCTTCAGAGGCCTTTTTTATTTCCTAAGGAGTTTTTTATCCATTTTGTGGGCCGCTTGTCGCATCCGGGAGCCATCGCTCCTATCTTATTGCCCTCTTATCTCGTCTTTGGGGCCTCCTTTCATCCCGGGGCGGCCTCCTTTCCATTCTCCCGCCTTCTCTTCCAAAGTGAAGCTCAAGCACGCTTGGGAGCTCCTTTTCTCCTCTTGGGGCATTCTCTTAATTTAAGGGCTTTCTTTCAGTGGAATCTCAGTGGCATTTTCCCAAATCATGTGGGGGCTTTCCATGCCAGTATTGGGTCTCCTCTTCAACTATATGGCCTCCTTTCCTATCTCGGGGCATCTCCTTCCAAATTATGGACGTCCTGCCACACCTCAGGAGCCTCCTAGTCTAAGCTGGGTGGCTCTCTGCTCGCCTTGGTGGCGAGCATAGGCGAGCATAGGCATAGGCGAGCATAGGCATAGGCGAGCATCACATCTTGCGCAATGTGATCGCCTCTTATCTTCCAGTTGCTTTCTCTAGCAAATTAGGGGCCTCTTTCATGTCTCCGAGGGACTCGTCTCAATTCCTGGAGTCTTATTTCTCGTTTTAGATGTGTCCTTGCGCGTTGTGGGGCCGTCTCCCATATTCCATGGTCCTCCCTAATATTCTGGGCCTCCCCCTACGTTCTGGGGGCCAGTTGCACTATTGTGGGCTTCTTCACATAAACCAGGAGTCTTCTCTATATTAGAGGCCTCCCCCCGCCTCGAAGACCAGATTTATTATGGACAAGCTCTACTCGTCAGAGGCGCAACCAAGGGGACGGAGGCTTGACCCCCGGTCCCTTAGTAAACAAAAATACACTAGATTAAGCAAGACAATTTTAGATTTTCACCATGCAAAACCAAAAATTTTCGGCGCCTTCGCGCGCCCAAATCAGTCTACATTTCCTGATAGTAAAATTTTGGCCCGTCCAGTTTAAGAAAATCTTGGCTGTGTCGTTGCTACCCGTCTTGGGTCTTGGATCTTGGAACTCCATCTCCTATCGCACTGGCTACTTCTCTATCTCAGGGGCCTTCTCTAGTTCTTTTGGGCCTCCTTGCCAGTTTTCGAGGCATTCTCTTCTGTTCAGCGGGCCTCCGAGACCGTCTTCAGGACCCTCATTAGGCCGTTGGACTTTTTTCTCCTTGGGACCTCCGTTTCTAAATGAAATGCCTCCTCTCCCGTCTTTGGGACTCCTCCGTGTTTCGGACTATTACCCACCTGAAGGGTCACCTCGTACGTCCTGATGGACTCCTGCTCTCTCTTTCCCAGGGTCATTGCTTCCCATCTCTTCTGTCCTTTCCTGTCCCATTTCTGGAGCTTTGTGAGACTTCCTACAGAAACGAGCTCTGATTTTTATATATTATTAATTGTCTGGATAATGGCGATCCTCAGTGTGAAGCCTTTCTTCTAGAGAGCACTTCAACTTTTCTGTGCGTTTCCGGGACGGTGCCTCATCAGATGTCAGGGGAAAACGCCGTCTTCCACAGGGTATGGGGCGACTGTCGTCGCTGCATCCCCGGTGGCGACGTCCTGGTCCAGTGTGCCTAAATTCGCTCAGCTAGCCGTCAGGATGTAACGATAAATTATTTATGAATAGTTTGTTATAGCCAATTCAAATGTAACCGCAAGTAGCTGGTCCCTTCACGATATTTCTGTGTTTGGGAGATATTCTAATTTGAAATGAATTGACATAGTTTCCTCCACACTTATCATCGTGAATCTTGAACCGTTACTTCTCACACCACAATCAGGCAACAGTAGTGTCGACAGAGCTGACATAGCAATGGCCGCGGGGCGAGGACCAGCACATCCCACACCAGGCGTAATTACATGCCTGCATATCCTACTAAAAATTCCCAAACAACTGTACGACTATCCGCTAAAATAGGGTTGTTTCTTTATTGGTTTTACGACACGTCGACCGTTCAGTCGATCTCTGACGCCGATTGGTCGCGGGCGAAGGGTAGCGACAGGCGAGACTCGAACCCACAATCTTTCGATTGTGAGACGAGCAACTAACCCTAGACCACTCGTCCCCCCCCACACACTAAAATAGGGCGTTTGTTACATATTGAAGTCAAATCCTTATCGAGCAAAGCACACATTCTACTCATATGAAGAAAACAAACCTGGGGATATGCTTTCCACGTTTCATGTTCCACGGACAGATGGCCGTTTTGGCTGGTGGCATACCCAGGATGGTATCCTGACAACGCCTCAGTTAATGAATGCCTCTCTGAAAGTCACATTAGAGAGCGTGGACATTGAGACTGAGAAACGTGCAACTTGCATGCATGGGAATTAGTTCTCCGATGCTTTTCGGGCACTTTTCGGATAAAAGGTGCACTTGTCATCGAAACGATAGATAGATCTAAACGAGCGACTTATCTAAGCCTTCTCCAGTGGTGTAAATACCCCACAATTTTCGCTCATCTGTGGCAAGGATCTAACAGGTTTTCAATTGGGTAAATTTCCTCGCTTTCATTTCCCCTCTCCTTCACGATTTTGAGCATTAGGCTACGAATACATGATGAACTCGAAATAGGACTTTTCTACAGACACATAAGACCGCACAGATACACTATTAGGATCAATAGCACACGTACTGTTTTCACATTTCAAATGATGTTGCCGTTGGTGACCATCAGGCAACGGTCCTCGGTGTACACGATTATCATGTATGGACACACATTGTCCTCGGTATTCACGATAAACATGTATGTGGACACACATTGTCCTCGGAAATCACGGTAAACGTGCATGGACACACATTGTCCTCGGTATTCACGATAAACATGTATGGACACACACCGTCCTCGGTTTTGCCGAAGTCCTCGGTAATTCAATCCACACTGGGAACCAACAATTTCATGTTTCCTCCCAAATTGACCCTCCATCTTACTCAGCAGATCATGCTCTATCACCGATAAAAAATAGATGCTTCTCAGGTGGTAAATAAAGGGTGTCCTCGTTAGTGACCGCCCAGACATAGTCCTCGGTAGTCACGGCAAACACGTATGTGTGTGTGTGTGTGTGTGTGTGTGTGTGTGTATCAGGTGGAAAATAGCAACTGTATACACATAGTCATTCGCTTCTAATTCTACCATTTGGCATACGGTAAATGCGCTTAATTCTGACCTTGTGATCCTGGGAAATGTGTCACCAAAAAGGGATAAACCTTGGGAAATTGCGCCCGGCCTTGGTGGCAGCCCTGCTTCCCAGCGATTGTACGTGTCGCAATGCAATTGCACGACGAGGAGCAATGCTGCACAATTTGTATGCAGTTGTGCGGTATGCTGCGCCATTGTGTGATGCACGGACTTTGAACTCCTCGAATGGTCGGCTCAGTTTCACAATGTGCGATGCGATTATAACATGTGCGATGTGGCTGTGCTGTGTGGTGCGATTTTAACGTGTGCGATGTTGCTGTGTTGTGTGGTGCTATTATAACTTGTACGATGTAGCTGTGCTGTGCCCGGGCCCCCTGTCTGCGCCTCTGGGTAGGCAAGGGGACACCTCTGGTTGCGCTTTTGGGTAAGGGGACCGGGCCTCATCTCTGGCCGCGTTTCTGGATAAGTAGGGGGTGCCCGGACCCACCCCTGGCTGCACCTCTGGGTAAGGAGGTGCCCGGGCCCCACCGCTGACTGTGCCTCTGGGTAAATTGGGGGTGCCCAGGCCCCAGCCCTGGCTGCACCTCTGGATAAGTATACGCGTGGTGCTGGCATCATTCTTGGTGCCTGACAATCCTTACGATGCGTGGAAGGGCTTAAACCCAATTTCATGTACTTCATGGGCTGAAACGGAAGTTATAAATGTGGATGTTTTCTGGTGTCTTGGACTAGTGACCTTTAAAATACCTTAATGCTGAATATAATTGTGCACATAAATCATTAAATAGCTTTGGATTGCAGTTTCAATAATTATATTTCAGCGATTGATTCCGGAGGTAGTCCGGGGGCAAATGGCCGCTCCCTCCGCATGGCACCGCCAGCTATGCTCTCCAGGCTTGCCTGCACCGATTGATTCCGGAGGTAGTCCGGGGAAATGGCCGCTCCTCCGCATGGCGCCGCCAGCTATGCTCTCCAGGCTTGCCGGCACCGATTGATTCCGGAGGTAGTCCGGGGAAATGGCCGCTCCTCCGCATGGCGCCGCCAGCTATGCTCTCCAGGCTTGCCTGCACCGCTGGTAATCCAGTCTCCAGGCGATTTTCCCCGGTGATCCAGGCTTGCCAGGCTTACCGCAGATGATACTGCGCATGACGTGCAGTAATGCTCACTATTGTAGCCAGCTCTGCCACAGAGCTTCCACAGGTTCTTCACCTGGCCATGTAGCTGTAGCCACAGGAGTAGCTATATATTGTAGCCATGAGAGGTAGGCACAGGAAAGGCGCTACCTAGCCTCTACATCGCCCCTTCCGTTTTTCAGACTCCGCACCGTTCTGCTATTTTTTGTGCTATTTCTTGTGTCTTCTGCTTGTCATAATCTATCTTAAATAGTCACGTGTGTGGTAATCTGTATATCTGCCAAGTGCCAAGCCATTCAATACTCACATGGTCTATCTATCGCTAATCTCAGAAAGTTGGCTATCCCAGAATACCTATGACAAGCGCAAAGTGGGTGAGGAATGTTACCCTTATAGACGGAGGTAAAATATTGGAGCTAAACATGCAAGTGCAGATGGCGGCTTTGGAAACTCACACTAGTGATTGGTGGCTCGGGAAACTCAAACTAGTGATTGGTGGCTCGGGAAACTCAGACTGTGATTGGTGGCTCTAAAAAAAAACTCCGGCTAGTGATTGGTGGCTCGGGAAACTCAGCCCAGTGATTGCGTGGTTAGAGCCTCTCTAATCTGAGGTAGGCACGGCTGCAAGTCGAGTTGTTCCCAGCCACTCTAAGTTATTTATAAAAATCAGCATTTGTCAGGGATTTTAGCTACCTGGTCGCCTGTTATCGTAACCTCATTATCCAAATCGCCCTTGGGTTTAGAGCATGAAGAAATAAGAAGTAACTTCAACTCACCGCGGCAACGTCTACTTTCGCCGACCTTGAATCTTATTTGACGGTAGACATTGATTGGGTGGGCTGTACCATCAAATTATTCGAGCTCTCCATTTCGTTAGCATCGCTTAAAATTAGGTTCAAGCATGGTTCATAGCCCATAGTTTGTTATATTTTTATATCATCCCATTATTTAACCAAGCCTGCAGGAAGTTTGACAATATATAGCTTGCGATATCAATTTTCAGTATTGAAGGCATTATTCAACTACCATTGCCAGCCGTTGCTATTATTAAACGACGCTCCCGCTGTTGTTGTGTTACTTGGTATTTCTGTTCCTGTCATTTATCATGTTGACCCCTGCAGAATTCAGAAACTGCTTTACCATTTCCTTGTCGATGGACAACAAAGGAAGGTATACTGTGTGCCTGAGGAAACGGCGCACTGTGTTTTGCCGTTGGCTGACGCTATGTGCAACGATTTTCAGGAACATCGTTGGGAAGCTCTTTGTTTCGTTTGCTTATGAGATATGCATCCATTGTATTCATGTGGCTCCAATGCGATTAAGTGCGAATTGTTCTCTCGCAGACTGCAAGTGTCTCTGCAACCATTGTGCATAGCAGCCGTCACCTCACACTGGGCACCGCACGAAAACGCCCACGCGCCACTCGGTTCGCTACGTTTCCTCACGCTCTGTGTGGTGATGAGGGCATTGTTTGCTGGCCACCTGTGTTATGAAACATCTCATTACCGCTGATCACCGCCGGTTGGTGCCGGTTGCACCACCACAGTGCGGCGTACACAGCCAGAGCGGGGCTCGTCGGTCATCGTCGCCACCGGGCGACCACAGCCAGACCGGGGCTTGTCAGTCATCGCCGCCAACGAGCGTTCACAGGCGGAGCGGGGCTCGTCGGTCATCGCCGCCACCGAGCGACCACAGCCAGAGCGGGGCTCGTCGGTCATCGCCGCCACCGAGCGACCACAGCCAGACCGGGGCTCGTCGGTCATCGCCGCCACCGAGCGACCACAGCCAGAGCGGGGCTCGTCGGTCATCGCCGCCACCGAGCGACCACAGCCAGAGCGGGGCTCGTCGGTCATCGTCGCCACCGGGCGACCACAGCCAGACCGGGGCTTGTCAGTCATCGCCGCCACCGAGCGTTCACAGGCAGAGCGGGGCTCGTCGGTCATCGCCGCCACCGAGCGACCACAGCCAGACCGGGGCTCGTCGGTCATCGCCGCCACCGAGCGACCACAGGCAGAGCGGGGCTCGTCGGTCATCGCCGCCACCGAGCGTCCACAGCCAGACCGGGGCTCGTCGGTCATCGCCGCCACCGAGCGTTCACAGGCGGAGCGGGGCTCGTCGGTCATCGCCGCCACCGAGCGACCACAGCCAGAGCGGGGCTCGTCGGTCATCGCCGCCACCGAGCGTCCACAGGCAGAGCGGGGCTCGTCGGTCATCGCCGCCACCGAGCGACCACAGCCAGAGCGGGGCTCGTCGGTCATCGCCGCCACCGAGCGTCCACAGGCAGAGCGGGGCTCGCACACCGCATTCAACTTATGAGGGTGTTTCGGCAGCCTGGCAGGTCAGAACGCGACCGAGTCGGACAAAAAGTCCGGACTTCAGCCGCCAGCGCGACTTTCTTCTGCTCCGTCAGGCTTATCGCCACCGAAATCTGATACCGACCTATCTTACCATCGTATTGCACCATGAATAATACCCTACAAATCCTGACGTGTAGAAACCTCGGCAAGAACGGCCGTCGCCACAGTCGGCGGTCTATTGTCAGCCATTGTCATTTCTCCGCACGGACAAGTTTGATAATTATTGTTAATTTATTACCGGTGTCGAGCGTGCAAGGGTCGACAGTGACCGTCGCGTCCAGCGCCCAGGCGCGCCAAGCCGGGCACAAATCATCGGGCTGGGCGCGCAGCCGCTGGTGGCGCCATTGTCGGGGCCGACGAACGAGCCGAGTGACAGACGGCCGTGATCGGTGACCGTCTGAAGCAGCGAGCGCCTGCCCACCGCCCCTTCAGCTTCTTCACAACACAGCTCCATTGTGACGCGCAGGTGCTGTTTTCCGAGCGCCGACAGTTGCCTGCGCCCGGTGGTCGTCCGCCAGCGTTTGGTGGCGACGACTCGCAGCGGATTGCCGTCGTCCGCCAGCGTTTGGTGGCGACGACTCGCAGCGGATTGCCGTCGTCCGCCACCAGCGTTAGGTGGCGACGACTCGCAGCGGATTGCCGTCGTCCGCCAGCGTTAGGTGGCGACGACTCGCAGCGGATTGCCGTCGTCCGCCAGCGTTTGGTGGCGACGACTCGCAGCGGATTGCCGTCGTCCGCTAGCGTTAGGTGGCGACGACTCGCAGCGGATTGCCGCACTGCTTGTGCCAGAATGGAGCCGGGGCCATGAGGGGGATGCGTCACCGGCATGGAGGCACTTGTGAGCGACAACGCCTCGCCGAGACGGCAGGTCGGAGTGCAGTGTGACGGTCGGCGCGTCGCTGCCGCTGGTCGCCATCAGATGTAGCTCGTGCTCTTCAAAGCTGCCAGCAGCCATTATGGTCCGCTTTCATCCCGCTGTTACGCTATAATTGAGCGAATCGTTTCCGTTTGTAGTTTGCTCGTGCCGGCGGCACTTTTGCCACTCCGGATTTCGCCATGACCCGAATAAAGTGAAAGATTGCCTTGCATGGGACAGATGATGTTATCATGTGTTCTCGCTCGAATAATCTCATTAACCTGCAAGTGAAGACCCCAAATGGAGAGGGTTTTCCACTAATTAGCGCCGGCACTATGGTTGACGTGCCTGGACGACGGCAGTGTCATCAGCATCGTCTGCATGTCATGCGTAAATCCTTATTTTGACATCGTCTGGACGCTCGTCGAAATGGATTAGTTCGCGTGTGGACTGCAGCGTGAAATACCTTCGCGCAGGTTTGCCGCAGGCCACGTAAATATGATTATGCTGTCGCACTTCTGGGCGCGGTCCAGCGGCATCGGTAGTCGTCTGGGTGTGGGTCCAATGCGATCTTAGCACGGATCGAGACTTTGGTGTTCATGCTGAGTGACTAAGAACAATGGAACATCACCGATGTCGCAACGCCACATGTATATGGCATTTTCGCAACCCGGACATCCTGCGTTACTTTCGTTCCTTATGTGTAATTAAAGCACATGCGAACACGCAAATAGAGGCATGTTTGATTATTTTCCAACATGGTCATAATTATCACCGTGCTGTGCCGTACGGTACCGTACAGCACCGTACGGTACTACCGTACCTTGCAGCACCATACGGTACGGTACAGTGCAGCACCGTAAGGTACGGTACCGTGCAACACCATACGGTACGGTACAGTGCAGCACCGTACGGTGCAGTACAGTACAGCACCGTACGGTACGGTACAGTACAGCACCGTACGGTACGGTACAGTACAGCACCGTAATATACGGTACCGTACAGTATCATACGGTACGGTACAGTACAGCACCGTACGGTGCGGTATAGTACAGCACCGTAAGGTACGGTACGGTACGGTACGGTACGGTACGGTATGGTACGGTACGGTACGGTACGGTACAGTACAGCGGTACAGTGCAGTACAGTGCGGTCAGTACGGTACGGTACAGTATGATATGATACAGTATGGGATGGTGCAGTAGGGTACGGTACAGTACGGTACGGTACAGTATGGTACGACACAGTAAGGTACGGCATAGTACGGTACGGCACAGTATGGTGCGACACAGTAAGGTACAGTACAGTACAGTTTGGTACATAATGGTACGACACAGTAAGGTACGGTACAGTATGGTGCTACACAGTAAGATTTGGTACGGTACGGTACGGTACGGTACAGTATGTTACGACATAGTGAGGCACGGTACTTTACGGTGCGGTACAGTAAAGTTCCGTACCTACCGTACCGTACCATACCATATAGTGCCCTGCTAGACGTACCGTTCCATACTCTACCGTACCGTACCGTGCCGTATCGTACCGTGCCATATTGTACCATACCGTACCGTACAGAACAGTGCTCTGCAATGCGTACCGTTCCATACCGTACTCTGCCGGGCCGTACTTGAGACAATTGTGATGATTGTGATGATTTAGATGATTGTGATGATTGTGATGATTGTGATGATTGTGATGATTGTGATGATTGTGATGATTGTGATGATTGTGATGATTGTGATGATTGTGATGATTGTGATGATTGTGATGATTGTGATGATTGTGATGATTGTGGTGATTGTGATGATTGTGATGATTGTGACGGTTGTGACGATTATGATGAGTGTGACGATTGTGATCATTGTGACGATTGTGACGACCGTGATGATTGTGATGATTGTGATGATTGTGATGATTGTGATGATTGTGACCCCTGTATGAGTCCGCTGTCTCGTCATCCACCGTACTCCGACTGGAGTCTCAGAGGCTCGGCAGCAGGCGGTGGTCGAGCTTCTCGGTGGACGCTCTGTTGGTCCGTGTTGGTCTGTTGGCCCGTGACATGGTCCGTGTCACAGGCGACCGCTCCCGCCACAGGGTACCTCCCCTCTCCATCTGCAGCATAGACGCAGCAGCTTATCTAGGCGGCGATGGTCATAGGAGTTATCTTGATCCCCACCCCTTCCCTTTGCGGTGAAATTGGATGTTGTTCCCTTGGGGAGTGCTCCACCTCTTCCCTTGCGGTGCTTTGTTTTGCCATTTTAATATCCCGGCTCTCAGCTTGAGCATGATCATCGCGTACTAAAAAGCACACCATTCATCCCCTTCATAAAGATCCTGAGTTACCTAAATATACAGTTCGAGCTCCAAATATTCAGCTGATGAACCGGATCTTAGAGGGTGTGGCACTGTATCACGGCTTCTGGAGCTTTCTCAGATTGTACTTACTGGCAATTGAGTACCAAGCCTCATCACTTTGAAAGTGTTTCTGAGGGTCTGCTACTCTCCTAATCATGAAAGCTGCAATGTTTATTTTTATAGTTGGTGCTTAGCTGTGTCTATGGCTTAGCTTATGCCGAATTTGCACCTTTTAATTTTCTACTATTATCAGTTGATGCTCGTATATGGCTGTTGCAGGGTTTATCATATTTATCTGGTCATCCGGTGTAACTGTTCTCTGGTTTGTCGTTCTATATTCGGGGGAAGTTGGTGACATTTTATCTGATGATCCGGTATGGTTCTTCTCTGGTTTGCCGTTCTATATTCGGTGGAAGCTGGTGAAATGTTCTCTGATGATCCGGTATTGTTCTTCTCGGGTTGGTCGTTCTACATTCGGGGGAAGCTGGTGACATCAGCTAGAAGCTGATAAAATATCAGCTGATTTGTTTCGTCTCCATGGGACATTTCTACAGGATCACAAGCTTCTCTCACGTAGCTCGTCTATCTGTGTTCCTGATCTTACTTCGCTGATCTAACTCTGCTAATGGCGAGCATAGACTATTGAAAAATGGTCGTTATTACCGTAGGCTGTGTATCTTCATCTCAGTTATTTTTAATGATTTTTTTACTTCCGAATCAAAGTTCTAATGAATGACATTGGCCGTTTGATTGGTGCCGTTGTTGACATACTGATAAAGATGGCCAACGTGACGTGCTGATGAAGATGGCCAACGTGACGTGCTGATGAAAGATGGCCAACGTGACGTGCTGATGAAAGATGGCCAGCGTGACGTGCTGATGAAGATGGCCAGCGTGACGTGCTGATGAAAGATGGCCAACGTGACGTGCTGATGAAAGATGGCCAGCGTGACGTGCTGATGAAGATGGCCAACGTGACGTGCTGATGAAGATGGCCAGCGTGACGTGCTGATGAAAGATGGCCAACGTGACGTGCTGATGAAAGATGGCCAACGTGACGTGCTGATGAAAGATGGCCAACGTGACGTGCTGATGATGATGACCCGCCTCATTATCTGATCTTCTAACCGGCATTGCCAACGGACGAATATCTATGCTCTCGAGATTCACATTGCACCGAAAATGTGATTTAAGAACGATAATCACATTAATACTGCTCCAGTCATAATGCATGCTGTAGGCAGCAATTATTATGACATGATATGCGTCATAATGGCGTGACATTTGAGCCCGCTCGCTTGGGTCCGCTGCAGCTTCAAACCGCACAGCGAGGCACACTCGAATGTCTGAGTTGACGAATAGGTTCGCGAGCTTCGCCACGAGTTTCCTACAGAGAAGGTGAGCGAAATGGCCAAGTGGGCTCACTTTTTCGATGCAATACCATAAGCGCGTTATGCCAAATTCCGACACACTCACAGGGCACATCCATCCTGGTCACATCCTGGTCAAGTTCTGGCTCCAGGACGAGGCGCCACATGGCTTCCTCACTCGCTACGCCCGGTGTGCCGACTGCCATGGAGGGGCGGGCGATATGTCCGGCCGCCGCTGACCGATGTACGACACGACCCTGCCGGCTACCTGGCGTCGTTTTTTGGCCGCGCGCCGCAGTCGGCCCGCAGCACGGGCTCATTCATTACGCGTGGAATGGGCGGCGCGCTGTGGGCATAAACTGCTGTTGACAAACGCCGCCATGGCCGCCTGGTTTACGGGCGATGGCATCGGCCGAGACCCAGGCGCGCGGCCGGCACGCTCGGCGGCACGCTCTCCGTCACCGGCGTCCCGGACGCCGCCGGCAAGTCCACCGAGTCGTGGGTACGTGGTGGCCAGCCGGTGTTGGCCCTGGCCTGCCGTCAATGTTGTCGCTGTGTGTACTGCTCCGATACTGCTGCCGCATGACGTTACTTCTGTATACTTCGCTGCTCCAGACACCATATCTAAGTGGTGGAGGAGGTGGTTCCATAATTATGTTGGATCTAGAATATATTGTGCACGACAGAGGCCTCGTGCTAAATTTGCTCAGAGTAGGTGCAGATCGAGTACCATGCCCTGCTCCACCATGGGTCTCCGCCCATGGACAACAGTGAACATAGTTTTGCAAAACAGCACCAAGGTACATCTAGAAGCGTGGGGTTCACTGCACACATCCATCCGCATTCAATACCATCATCCAACTTGCAATGTTCTGCACTCAACTTCGGAATCTTCCCAAGTTTTCTTTCCAAGTTTTCTTCCCTAGGTGCATCTGATTGTATGAAACATTGAATGGTGAAAATCGAGGTGCATAAAATACAAGCCACTTGCTTGTTGCCGAATATTACATTTGCATGTAACGTGACATCCACTGATGAGTGGCCACGTAAGGCATCGTGGGGCGGTGAACAGTTATTAATTAAGGATTATGTAATGAATGCCATCGCTCCACCTATGAGACTAGTGGGGTGGTTTACCAGTGGGGCGACGCTCCACCTATGAGACTAGTGGGACGGTTTACCAGTGGAGCGACGCTCCACCTATGAGACTAGTGGGGTGGTTTACCAGTGGGGCGACCCTCCACCTAGCTCAATCCACAGCAACTCTCGGCGTCACCAGCGGTAGTAGAACAAACAAGCAAAAGCCGAAATGTTGCGGGAAAGAATGTGAAACACTGATTGCCGACAGCGCAATATTTACATGTTTCAATGTAAATTTCCTGGCTATCGGTGGACAAGCGCCCAATCATGGCACCTTAGGCCCCCTCTCGTAACAGTGATTAGTCTGCCCTGACTGTCGACAGCCTGAACTAGGAATGTGTCCCCCCGCCCCCTCCCCAACTTCTGTTGTTCGATTGTGACGATAGTTTTCAATCAGTGAGTCAATAGATTTCTCGCGCGTGTAAGAAAATGTGTTCTTCGCCGGTTTATTGTCTTATCCTTCACGCAATATAGTAGCGGTGAATTCCGCCGTCTCCATTCTACTCTGTACCGTAAACCGGCCGGCGGGAGCGCTCGAAAATGTTCAACCTCTTCTTCCGCATCAGCTGAAAGCTGTTTCGACTTTGAAAGTTCAACGCATGCTCATGTTCATGGCCATGGTGTGGACATGGCTTCTTCTCAATCGGTCGTACCCGAACGCACAGGCAAGTCTCTGTGACACCTGAAGCCACGCGAGAGGTTTAAATCAGCCATCTGCGCATAGTGCCGTACCGTGGCGACCAGGCGTCCGACTGGTCACGGCTCTGCCAGCGCAGTCTGACCACGTGCTCGGACAAACGACACGTGCTCGGCCAGAAAAAGAGCTTAATAACGACGCCAGTCGGCTGGTCGGCGGGGTTGCCATGACGGCCGGCGCGCGTCCGCCGGTCACCGACTGCCGGGCGAGATGGCCGGCTGATGTGTCGCCGACCGCGTCTTGTCGTCGACCAGCTGATAAACAAACGCGCGAGAAAAAGCGCTCATCCCCCGGCGAGGCGGCTGATGCATGGGTGCGAACTGCACGGTCAGTACACCAGCGTAGCCCGACGCAGGTCACACGAGGTCGCGCGAGGTCATCGCAGGCCACATGAGTTGGACGCTTCGAGGCGATGGGCAGCATGTGAAGTAAGACAGACTGGAGTTAGACTCAGTTAGACTGGGTTAGGCAGAAGCATATGAACATCGGAAGAGCAGAGGCTGAGCTTTAGAACAGCTGAAGTGAAATTTGCTACCGTAAAAATAAAAAGGCAGAATGCTGGGGCTCTAGAACCAAAATTGTCGACCTTTGGGTCTTTTACGTTCAGTATGGGCGGGGTGGTGGACGCAATGAGGACAGAAGACAGTCACGGTCCTGTAGCATAAAAATTGTTCCTGCGCTCCTGAGGCTGGACTCCACCTGTAAACGGAAGGTGCTGACGCCATTGCTCGTATTCGTCCACGAATATCTGTAAACGATTAATGAAAGGATTTTAATCTCGTGGAGTATGGACAACACTCCTGGCCTAATCAGCTTCAGGGCTTTTCAGTCCCTGTTCCGAATTACTTACCGCAGAAAGAAGCCAATGCAGGCTTACTTAGGTCCTACCCTTCCCCGCAGGAAACAATATCGAAGAGGAGATAATTCAGCGTGACTGTGCAGTTTCTAGGTGTATATGACTATCTTACTTTAGTATGCTCTGGAAACTGACTCAGTACCTCTTAGGTACAGGTTATGCTGTACAGTGAGCGTCAGAATGTTTTTACTGGAGCAGGTAGAGCGAACCTAGAGTTGTTTTGGTAGTCGCTTACCGACATTCCCCGTGCACGTCGTGCAAAAGAAACAATGGAACAATTACTTCTGATCCCCTCCACACTTCCCAACCGCAATAGCTGACCTACTACCTACCTAGAAGTTCAGGTCATTATCTTCATCATCGACAAAGTCGCAGAGCCTGGACGACGCGTTAGTAATTAATTGTGCAGAAGCGCATGCTATAGGCTGGGCGCTTCTGAAAACGTACAGAGCAGCGCGCCGAAGATATTTAAACGATGGTAATGACCCACGGAGTTCAGAAACCCACTCGCACCGCGATAAAACGAGCGGGCGAAGGCGACACCCATGCGACACTGTCGCTGGCCGGGGCATCACCTCATCGGCCCCGGTGTGACGGTTGTCTATAGCCGTCGGCAAGTTGTGCACGACGTCACTGATGACGTCACTGACCGTACCAGGCGACGGCGGGTGGAGCGGACCGCGCCGCATTCGTCTTCGCCAGCCGGGGAACGCCTGAGAGGGCGAGCGCCACTCAACGCGAGCGCCACTCTGGAATGTGGTCGGCCTGCAACCTCCAGCCACTCCAGTGGTGGACGAGGGTACACATCAAAGGACGTTTGGGTTCAGGGAAGTCCGGTGCTGTTGCATGATTGTCATTTTTGTACCGTATAGGCTGCTTATTATGCTGGTATACCGCTATATTCCAAAGGCGGCGCAAATGGCCTTTGTGCTCCGGTACGCCTATAGAAATAACTTCCCCCCTCCCCCCCTATATTACAACATTCTTCTTGATGGCCTTTCTCTGGACGTCCTCATGTCGGAACATTATCTATATAGGTTACCATTTTGCCGGCTCGTTGTATTGTCATTATCTTCTTGGCATACTTGGGAGATCGTCGTCTTCGAACCTGTCATGTTGCCAAGGGGATGTACGATTCCATAATGTCCTCTTGTCGGACTGTGTTTTGGCAGCTTTGGTCTTGTCAGAATGTCATGTTGCAGCACAGTCTCTCGTGCCGTCTCGGCAGGTTGGTACTTTGACAAGGTGAGATCTGGGCGATCTGTCACCTGAAAATAGTGTCATGTTCTCTGACACGTCGCGACAAGCTGTCAATTTCGCAGCCTTCCATCTGCCAGGCTGCATAATTTCCAATTAAAAATAATGTACATTGCTTTCATCTGAAGGAACTACCTTACTGATATGCCATGAAATGCAATCTAGCTGAATAATCATCGAAATTATTGGGCCATTGTCATTCCTACATACTGTCGCTATGTCATGCTACCATATTAGCAAGATATCTTTGATATTCCGACATTCTGCTGTCCAGGGTACTATACGCCATATGCTCCAGTTGACGTACTCTCAAACTCAAGGTCAAATCAATCTATGCCGCCAGCTCGCTCCAGCAACTTTAACGATCTCTGTGCAGCATGTCTGGTCTTCTCTACTGCAGAATGAGCACGCTGACAATTGACTGATGTGCGTTCGCTTTAGAAATGATCGAAATTCATAGACTCCAATGGGTTGCTTGCAATGGCCCATCGTCTGGCCGCAGAAGCACCGTCGTGCCCTCCTCGAGCAATATACAGCTGGTGGTGGGGTCACGTTGCCCAGAGAACTAATGGTGCGGCCAGTCAGGCTTGCTCTGCCCAGTGCGTGCCTGCCAATGCGCCATGGAATGGTGCGGCAAAAACGGCGTTCGGTGACAAGCGATGCGCGTCACTGGTGGTGACACTGCTCCGCATTGTTTTGTCAGTCTGTTTGTCAGTCATTGTTTTGTCAGCCTGTTTGCTGGGCTGTCCATTTGGCGGGAGGTGGTTTGTCTTGGTGCTGGGATGCCGTACCGGCCGACGGCGTCCCATCATGTTGCCGAAAATGTGCACCGATCACTCTCACCTGCTGGATCTTCGGCCAGGAATGCGGCAATGGCCGACGGCGTCCCATCATGTTGCCGGGAATGTGCACCGATCAATCTCACCTGCTGGATCTTCGGCCAGGAATGCGGCAATGGCCGACGGCGTCCCATCACGTTGCCGAAAATGTGCACCGATCAATCTCACCTGTTGGATCTTCGGCCAGGAATGCGGCAATGGCCGACGGCGTCCCATGATGTTGTTGGGAATATGCACCGATCAATCTCACCTGCTGGATCTTCGGCAGCAGATGATGGCAGGGTATACAGTAGCCAATCTCACCTGCTAAATATACGGCAGTAACTGATGGCAGAATACACAGCAGGCAATCTCACATGCCTAACATCCAGTAGCAGATGATGGCATGGTGCATGCTGGCCTATCTCACCGGCATGATGCATAGTAACCAATTACATATGCTGGATGCATGATAGCGGACGGCGCAGTCTACCTAGAACACAGTGGTGTTTTGGCGGATGGTGCAGTCTAGCTAGAACACAGTGGTGTTTTGGCGGATGGTGCAGTCTAGCTAGAACACAGTGGTGTTTTAGCGGACGGTGCAGTCTACCTAGAACACAGTGGTGTTTTAGCGAACGGCGCGGTCTAGCTAGAGCACATTGGTGTTTTGGCGGACGGCGCAGTCTAGCTAAAACCCAGTGGTGTTTTAGCGGACGGCGCAGTCTAGCTAGAACACAGTTGTGTTTTAGCGGGCGGCGAAGTCTAGCTAGAACACAGTGGT
Organism: Ashinkailepas kermadecensis; assembly: GCA_034440615.1. Taxonomy (NCBI): domain Eukaryota; kingdom Metazoa; phylum Arthropoda; class Thecostraca; family Neolepadidae; genus Ashinkailepas; species Ashinkailepas kermadecensis. Next base: position 19,573 of record JAOTOM010005049.1, read on the forward strand.
GTTTTGGCGGACGGCACAGTCTAGCTCGGTCACAATGGCTTTTCGATGTATTTATTAGCTAGGAACATCCAGAGCAGTTAACATGAGCAACTGTCCAACGTTACCCCTGCATAGCACATAAAGGCGTCTCCCCATCTCGACAGGAGTCAACGTTTACGTGTTTGCATGTCAGCTCTCGACTGATTATGACTACATCCTCACCCGACACTTGCCGCTTCCAAGGCCTATCGCCACTTCCAAGGCATATCGCCGCTTCCAAGTCCTCGGCAACGTCTTCCAGTGTGCCTGCCACAGCGAAGTCCTCGGCTACGTCTGTCAGTGTGCCTGCCACAGCGATGTCCTCGGCTACGTCTGCCAACGTGTCTGTTACAGCGAAGCCACATAATTGGATGCTGTTTCGATGATGGATGGACGCGGGCAGAGACCGGAGAGATGATGGATGGAGAGACCGACGCGGGCAGAGACCGGAGAGATGATGGATGGAGAGACCGACGCGGGCAGAGACCGGAGAGATGATGGATGGAGAGACTGACGCGGGCAGAGACAGGAGAGATGATGGATGTAGAGACTGACGCGGGCAGAGACCGGAGAGATGATGGATGTAGAGACTGATGCGGGCAGAGACCGGAGAGATGATGGATGGAGAGACTGACGCATGGGTAGAGACAGGAGAGATGATGGATGGAGAGACTGACGCGGGCAGAGCCAGGAGAGATAATGGATGGAGAGACTGACGCGGGCAGAGCCAGGAGAGATGATGGATGGAGAGACTGACGCGGGCAGCACATAGACGTCGCGCCGCCCTGGTCACCTGGCCGCTCCGCGAGATCGTTCTGGAGATTCCGTTCCTACCGCAGTCGTCCTGCGATAGCCGGCCAATGATCTGTGCACGGTCGGCACATCATAACACGCATTGAAATGGTCAGACCCTGTCCAATTCGTATCCGTATGAACAAATCCAATCCGCATCCATACCCGGACCAGATAGGCATATCCATCGGTTATGCAACTTATTTCCAAAAATTTAACACAGATGAAACTTGATAGGCTGCAGTAATAAATATTATCTAGACCATCAAAAATGTGTATGTTTTAGCCAACAAGACAGCAAGAAATTACCGACGACATTGACCTTCCTGATCTGACCTGAATCGTCGTATAATCGATCCACATCACACATTTTCAGACATCTAAGAAAAACTAACAGCATGAGCGAATCCCAACACTTTACAACGAAAAGTTATTGTTGGAAAACATAAGAAAATATGATAATCTTGGTTAATTTTGGCATCCACGGAAAAAGTTCCAGAGCGAATCCGACGTGCAATCCGTATCTGTTTATTTTCACCGAACATATCCGATCCGTTCCGCTATGCGCACCGATGGATATACGCACGGATATCCAGCCCGTGCTCTGCTCCAACGGCCGAAGTCGTCCTGCGACAGTCGGCCGATAATCAGAACACCATCGAACACACGAGCGGCGACAGCGCGTCAGATTTGCCGACCGTCTGCGCGCCCGGTCGTCTATCGCGGCGACGCCGTCGTGTCAGTAGAAGGGTGCAGCGCCGGTAATCCGGGTCCGCGCTGGCCGATGCAGAGCGATTAGAGGTGGCGCACGGTGTGTCGTCGCAGATGCGCCGATGCCGGTCGGTCGCCGGCGCACGCCGACACAAAAACCTCCTGTCGGCCGATTTGACGACGATCGGGCCGCGATTTGGAGGCATTTGGCGCCGCTATTGGCGTTACGACTGCGACCACCCGGGGTGACCTGGTAACTCAGCCAGAGGATACCCTGCTGGATTGGCAGACCCTCCACCTGAACAGATGGCACCCCGCTGGAATGACAGACCGGCCACCCGACCAGACGACACCCTGCTGGACTGGCAGACGACACCCTGCTAGACTAGCAGGGGCCACCTGACCGGACGACACCCTGCTGGACCGGCAGACGACACCTGACCGGACGACACCCTGCTGGACCGGCAGACGACACCCGACCGGACGACACCCTGCTGGACTGGCAGACGACACCCGACCGGACGACACCCTGCTGGACCGGCAGACGACACCCGACCGGACGACACCCTGCTGCTGGTTCGGCGGACCGGCCACCTGACCGGACGACACCCTGCTGGACCGGCAGACGACACCCGACCGGACGACTCCCTGCTGGACCGGCAGACGACACCCGACCGGACGACACCCTGCTGCTGGTTCGGCGGACCGGCCACCTGACCGGACGACACCCTGCTGAACCGGCAGACGACACCCGACCGGACGACACCCTGCTAGACCGGCAGACGACACCCGACCGGACGACACCCTGCTGGACCGGCAGACGACACCCGACCGGACGACCCCTGCTGGACCGGCAGACGACACCCGACCGGACGACACCCTGCTGTACCGGCAGACGACACCCGACCGGACGACACCCTGCTGGACCGGCAGACGACACCCGACCGGACGACTCCCTGCTGGACCGGCAGACGACACCCGACCGGACGACACCCTGCTGGACCGGCAGACGACACCCGACCGGACGACACCCTGCTGCTGGACCGGCAGACGACACCCGACCGGACGACTCCCTGCTGGATCGGCAGACGACCCCGACCGGACGACACCCTGCTGGACCGGCAGACGACCCCGACCGGACGACACCCTGCTGGACCGGCAGACGACACCCGACCGGACGACACCCTCTGCTGGACCGGCAGACGACACCCGACCGGACGACTCCCTGCTGGACCGGCAGACGACCCCCGACCGGACGACACCCTGCTGGACCGGCAGACGACACCCGACCGGACGACACCCTGCTGCTGGACCGGCAGACGACACCCGACCGGACGACACCCTGCTGGACCGGCAGACGACACCCGACCGGACGACACCCTGCTGGACCGGCAGACGACACCCGACCGGACGACACCCTGCTGGACCGGCAGACGACACCCGACCGGACGACACCCTGCTGCTGGTTCGGCGGACCGGCCACCTGACCGGACGACACCCTGCTGGACCGGCAGACGACACCCGACCGGACGACCCTGCTGGACCGGCAGACGACACCCGACCGGACGACACCCTGCTGGACCGGCAGACGACACCCGACCGGACGACCCCTGCTGGACCGGCAGACGACACCCGACCGGACGACACCCTGCTGGACCGGCAGACGACACCCGACCGGACGACACCCTGCTGGACCGGCAGACGACACCCGACCGGACGACACCCTGCTGCTGGACCGGCAGACGACACCCGACCGGACGACACCCTGCTGGACCGGCAGACGACACCCGACCGGACGACACCCTGCTGGACCGGCAGACGACACCCGACCGGACGACACCCTGCTGGACCGGCAGACGACACCCGACCGGACGACACCCTGCTGGACCGGCAGACGACACCCGACCGGACGACACCCTCACCACTGTGGACCGGCAGACGACACCCGACCGGACGACACCCTGCTGGACCGGACGACACCCGACGGACAGCTGGACCGGCAGACGACACCCGACCGGACGACACCCTGCTGGACCGGCAGACGACACCCGACCGGACGACACCCTGCTGGACCGGCAGACGACACCCGACCGGACGACACCCTGCTGGACCGGCAGACGACACCGGCACCCCTCGACCGGACGACACCCTGCTGGACCGGCAGACGACACCCGACCGGACGACACCCTCTGCTGGACCGGCAGACGACACCCGACCGGACGACACCCTGCTGGACCGGCAGACGACACCCGACCGGACGACACCCTGCTGGACCGGCAGACCGGACACCCGACCGGACGACACCCTGCTGGACCGGCAGACGACACCCGACCGGACGACACCCTGCTGCTGGTTCGGCGGACCGGACGACACCCGACCGGACGACACCCTGCTGCTGGACCGGCAGACGACACCCGACCGGACGACACCCTGCTGGACCGACAGGGGCTCCAGCGTCACGCCAGACCGCGATCGCGGCTAACGGTGCGCCACTAATGACCGGAACACTCGCGCGCCGACACCACCGACAGGTGTGCACCTCCACCGGCGATTGCACTGCAACAAATGAGACCAATTATCGCCGACTTCATGGCGACCGCGGGCCGGTGGCCGCTGGCCGCCGGCCGGCCGCGGTGACCTCAACGCCGCCCGATGTCGACGCGCTAACACCAGCGCCTGCGCGCCATCTCGGACGGCGCGACACGACCTGGAGGTGACAGACCGCTGCGCGCGGAGAACACACCGCTGAGACCGAGCACGGCGAAACACACTTTCCTCCTGCTGGCGACGACCGATTTCCACGCTGCTCTACTGTGTTATCCTTGATATGTGATGTGGTTGCCTGAAAGCGCGTCGTCAGCTGTTGCCCGACAGACCACAGCAGCATCCGCTATAATGCGCATGATATACATCAATCAATTATCAATCGCCGTGTATCATAGCAATTGTTTTCATCAGTTAGTTCACATAATCACATTCAGTTAGTCCATTGGCACGGTTAATTCGACATATACCATCGACACAATTTGTTTCGGTGAATTGATCTCATCCGAGAAGTTGACTTAATTTGGTCAATGAAACTCACTTATCCGGTTTGGTTTACTGAACCAAATAAATTAGTTTAATAACTGTTAGTTATTCCGTCAATGTATTCCGTCTCATTCAGTCAATTCGAAAGTCGGATTCCCTTTCGTTCCTTCACTCGGTTTCTGCTGCTGAAGATCCGGGATATCAATTCACCTTCATCTTCAGACCCACAAGAGCCGAGTTTGCGGGCGTGGTGTGTCCAGACGCCTCACTGGTTGGCGCGGTGTGTCCAGACGCCTCACTGGTTGGCGTGGTGTATCCAGACGCCTCACTGGTTGGCGCGGTGTGTCCAGAGGCCGTACTGGTTGGCGCGGTGTGTCCAGACGCCTCACTGGTTGGCGTGGTGTGTCCAGACGCCTCACTGGTTGGCGCGGTGTGTCCAGAGGCCGTACTGGTTGGCGCGGTGTGTCCAGAGGACGTACTGGTTGGCGCGGTGTGTCCAGAGGACGTACTGGTTGGCGCGGTGTGTCCAGAGGCCGTACTGGTTGGCGTGGTGTGTCCAGAGGACGTACTGGTTGGCGTGGTGTGTCCAGATTCCTCACTGATTGGCGCGGTGTGTCCAGAGGACGTACTGGTTGGCGCGGTGTGTCCAGACGCCTCACTGGTTGGCGTGGTGTGTCCAGACGCCTCACTGGTTGGCGCGGTGTGTCCAGAGGACGTACTGGTTGGCGTGGTGTGTCCAGATTCCTCACTGATTGGCGCGGTGTGTCCAGAGGCCGTACTGATTGGCGCGGTGTGTCCAGAAGCTGTACTGGTTGGCCCACTTACAGACCACGCCTGTCTGGAAGCGTCATGCCTGTCAGCGACGTCTGTCTACGTGTCATGCCCGCAGGCGGTCATCGGGAGCACGCGCTGTCAGTAGCTGAGAAATCACACCACCCTCCCTAGCTCTGCTTCTGACCACCTCAGCAGGATGTGGTGATTGGGGAAGGAGCCGGGCGGCGACCCTCGCCCATGATGCACGGGTGTTGGCCTGAATGTCGATCGTCAGTTGTGGCTGGCCGAGGACGGGCTCGGCCCACACCACCGGCCGACACTCTCCAATACCGACCCCTCTCGGCCCACACCACCGGCCAACACTCTCCAATACGGTCCACACCACCGGCCAACACTCTCCAATACCGGCCAACACCACCGGCCAACACTCTCCAATACGGCCCACACCACCGACCAACACTCTCCAATACGGCCCACACCACCGCCAACACTCTCCAATACGGCCCACACCACCGACCAACACTCTCCAATACGGCCCACACCATCGGCCAACACTCTCCAATACCGGCCAACACCACCGGCCAACACTCTCCAATACGGCCCACACCACCGACCAACACTCTCCAATACGGGCCCACACCACCGGCCAACACTCTCCAATACGGCGCACACTACCGGCCAACACTCTCCAATACCGGCCCACACCACCGGCCAACACTCTCCAATACGGCCCACACCACCGGCCAACACTCTCCAATACCGGCCCACACCACCGGCCAACACTCTCCAATACGGGCCCACACCACCGGCCAACATTCTCCAATACGGGCCCACACCACCGGCCAATACTCTCCAATACGGGCCCACACCACCGGCCAACACTCTCCAATACGGGCCCACACCACCGGCCAACACTCTCCAATACTGGCCCACGCCACCGGCCAATACTCTCCAATACGGCGCACACTTCCGGCCAACACTTTCCAATACGGCCCACACCACCGGCCGACACTCTCCAATACCGGCCCCTCTCGGCCCACACCACCGGCCAACACTCTCCAATATGGGCCCACACCACCGGTCAACACTCTTCAATACCGGCCCCTCTCGGCCCATACCACCGGCCGACCGCTTCCAATGAGTCCTATCTGCTGATCACGGAGAACATCTGTCCTCCAGCTAGTAGCCCCAAAACTCGGTTGTCTCAGCTCCAGCCGCAGAGCTCTATTCTCCACCAACACCGTCATTTGAGCGTCATCCATCCTCCACCAGCATCGTCATTTGAACGTCATCCACCCTACACCAGCACCGTCATTTGAACGTCATCCACCCTACACCAGCACCGTCATTTGAACGTCATCCACCCTACACCAGCACCGTCATTTGAACGTCATCCACCGTACACCAGCACCGTCATTTGAACGTCATCCACCCTACACCAGCACCGTCATTTGAACGTCATCCATCCTCCACCAACGCTGTCACTGGAACGCCATCCATCCTCCACTAACGCCGCCATTTGAACGTTATCCATCCTCTACCAGCACTCTGACCGGAACGTCCAGCCTCCACCAGCACCGTCACCGGATGTCATCCATCCTCCACCAGCTCGGTCACTGGGACGTCATCCATCCTCCACCAGCACTGCCATTTGAACTTCTCCACCAGGTGGCCCTGACACCGCACGCTCATCACTTAACCTCGATGACCTCCTCCCACTTAGCACCAGACATCGGTGATCACTTTTCTGGTTGCGCGTCACTGAGTTGCGGTGGCAGGCTCGGCGATCGGGGCGGTTGGGATCCATGATAGCGGCTACAACTGTACTCCTGGACTCCTCCAGATAGGATGCCAGGAACCGATGAACACTGAGTTTGTGTCGTGTATTGGTATTACGCCTGCAGATGGTGTATGAAAAATATAACCACACCGATAATATCCTGCCATTTGCATGCCGGTGCACCTGGGCCTCCGGAAATCCTTCCAATAAAATGTGTGAACTTCAGTGTGTTGACTTGTGGTAAAACGTTTGCTACTTGGCATGGCATGTGGGTGGAATATTTTCAGCATATATGAGACACTGGTGACAGATGAAAATCGTTGCCGTATTCTGTAATACGTCAATGACTGCGTAACTCACGGAGACGGTGGCACCGCTATATGAGGTCGCAAACCAAAGGCCTGCCCTCTCAGGTGCAAGAGTGACGAGCATGCCTCAATTGCCCTGACCTGATATTTTGGATTGCGCTCTCCATTTTAAGGTATACGAGCTGGAACATTATTCGCGTTGATGGACGTTGATTCGCGTTGATTCACGTTCTTGTTCTATTTTACGCCTCACCCGGCTGAAAGCTCAGGAGGTTTTCTTCTGAGGAATATGGTCACTTAAGCAATGCTTGTCGAAGTCTTCCTGGTGTTGTGTGTCGCCACCACTCCCATCCGAGGGGGTCAGTGCACCTCTCAGGTTGCCACCCCTTCCACCGGTGAGGCTCAGTCGCCATCCCTCCCACCGGCGAGGGTCAGTTGTCACCCCTCCAACCCGAGAGTGGTGGTCGCCACCACTCCCACCGGAGAGTAGTTGTCACCATAGGCTGTGCCATCTAGGTTGCCACCCTTTCCACGGTGAGGCTCAGTGCACAGCGAGGGTCAGTTGTCACCCCTCCAACCCGGGAGTGGCGATCGCCACCACTCGGGGATCGCCACCACTCAGGACCAATCGTCCACCTTCGCCAAGTTCGCCAGTTCGTCACCTTCACCTACAATTCAGTTGGAGCTAGGGGACAGCCACCAGCGCGTTGCGTGTCACAAAAAAAAATATTCCAATCATACCGATGTTTATGCTTTCGGTCCACTAGTAGCTCTTCCGTGTAGATAGTAATTACAATTTCTGGGAACATCGCGAATCGGAAACGTGACCGCGGCCTTGCACCATCTCTATTCCGAACAGAGTTGCGAACTATGTATCAGAATTTAGCTTACGTTTGCGCAAATATGTCGACAACGTATTTGACGTTGAAATGTGCATGGTTCGCATTCCAGTTCAGGTCAAACCCTCGCCGTTCATGTGAAACACGCGCACAATACACATATTTCGCATATCGTATATTGTATAGTATATTTTTAATTAACGACGTGTTTCGAGTTCACATGGGTCAAACGGTTGCTGAATTCGAACCTGGGTCGTTGATGTGCCACAGCATGCATAGTTTGTCAACAAATATAATCCGGGGCTAATCCAGGTCCATGACTTGTGTGAACCTTGAGATTACCTGTGTTACGGCATGGCAAGAAAGCATCTAAATATGAAATGTCAATTACGCGAGCACATTATTTGCAGTAAGAAAGGTTCGCTACAAACTTAACACAAATATTCCGAACATGCTTCCAGATATAAGGTCAGCGTTCAGTGACCTGACATGACGTGTCCATTTTTACCAAAAATATCCGCAAAGTATATACCAACAGCCATGTCAAAAGCCGTTCTGTGGTGGTTGTGAGACAACCACTTAACGGCATCCACCGTCACTCGGATGACCAGAGTTAAGACACTCATCGACAGCGATGTTCGAGATAGTTCGCATATATAGCTCCTGGCTTGTCCACTTACGATTCAAACGCTGGCGATGTTTCAGCAGTACGGTGCAGTGCCTCATGGACATGCGGCGCCCTGAACGGCGACCACGGTGGCTTCCAACGTCCCGATCGTCGAAGGCTTGTGACGGACGTGTAATTAGGCCACGACTATTCACCAGTGCCGCGCGGCCGAATTCCAGGAGCTGGGAGCCGTCGCTCACCTTTGTGATGTAAAGAGCGAGCGCTCTCGGCAACCGCGCCACGTGTATGCACGCCTCGAATAGACTCTGATTAAATGGCACGTGTACGGGCTGCTCGCGGCACTGCCCGGCGACAGGGGTACGCTGGCACAGTGATCCAGGAGCCGAGCACTCTGGCAACAGCGAGCTATGTGCTCCATGTCACAAATTGTGGGAAGTTAAAATTGCCTGGACACCACTGATCGGATGAGCTGATTGCTGCTAAGCGTTGCTCCGTTTATGCGTTGATGATGATGTGGTATGCTAACGATATTTTTAGCCAGAAAGGTTCAGTTGTGTTTCGCGAGCGATAACCAGGAAACGGCTGTGGCATCGTTATATAACAGCAAACGACAGCAACAGTAGCAACATCCAGCGAGCGATGGCCGGATATCGGCCGTGTCATCGATATACAACAGCAAACGACAGCAACAGCAACAACATCCAGCGAGCAGTAACCTGATATCGGCTGTGGCATCGCTGGCATAAATATGTGGCATCGATACGGTAATCGGAGAAATGTACGTAAAGCAAATGTACGTATGGCAGATGTACGTGCGCAAATGTACGTAAGCGCAGATGTACGTATGGCTAATGTACGTAAGCGCAAATGTACGTATGACAAATGTGCGTATGCGCAAAAGTACGCATGCGCAAATGTACGTAAGCGCAAATCTACGTAAGCACACATGTACGTAAGCGCAAATGTACGTAAGCGCAAATGTACGTAAGCGCAAAAGTACGCATGCGCAAATGTACGTAAGCGCAAATGTACGTAAACGCAAATGTACGTAAGCGCAAATGTATGTAAGCGCAAATGTACGTTAGCGCAAATGTACGTAAGCGCAAATGTACGTAAGCGCAAATGTACGTATGCGCGAATGTACGTATGGCAATTGTACGTATGTGCAGATGTACGTATGCTAAATTTACTGAAGCGCAAATTTACGTATGGAAAATGTACGTTAGAGCAAATGTACGTATGACATATGCACCTAACCAAATGTGCTTAAACGCAAAGGCATGTATGCCTAAATGTACGTACATTGGCTCATACGTGCATTTGCTCTTGCATTCTTTTACGTTTACGTACTGTTGCGCTTAGGTACATTTGCGCTTACGTACTTTTGCGCTTACGTGCATTTGCGCTTACGCACATTTGCGCTTACGTACTTTTGCGCTAACGTACAATGGGGTCTGAAAGCTACGATTTGGCCACCAGGGCGGCGCTGTACGCAATGGTCACCCGACGAGGAGGCGTCGGCCATCTTTGCTGTGCATTTTGCGTGGGGTTGCCGGGAGTCGGTGTTGGCATGTGGCTTTTATTAGGGTTGCAAGTCATTTAGGCCAAGGATTTCGGAAATATTGTGTTGAAGAAAGGCTGTTCATGGGTTACAGTGTGCCAGGAACTCGCCAATTATCGGACTCTGGCCACTAGCTTGGGTAGAACATACGCGTCTGAGCTGGCAAGTGCTTTGCTATTGACTGCACGTTACGGTGGTAGCTACTAGGCGCAATTATGGACTTGAATAGTGATAGGATTTTTATGGGAGTTTCACAACACCTCAACTTTCAAGCTTATTAAGGGAAAGGCATGCATCCACAAAGGGCAGGAAGGAAGAGCTGGTCCAGAGGTAAGAGATCTCTACCCACCTACTGTTAAAAATGCATGTGCTGGCTTTTGGTGAGATTTGTTGGGTGAGTGTGGGGTGTGGGTGTTGTGTATGCATGGGTGCATGTGATATGTGCATCTGTGTGTGTGTTTGTGTGGGTGATTTTCCTTATTCTCTTTTTACTAACGACTCTAATCTGAATCAACAGGACTGAGATAAGGAAAGGGTAATGTTTTGTTATAATCAGGACCAACTTTTTGGCGTAATTTTTATCCGACAATAGGTACTTAAGGTAAGGTAAGGTAAGCAGCATGTGGGACCCACAAGAGATGTGGGCCCCTGGGAGTCAGTGCCCCAAGCAGTGCAGGCTCCCTGAGAGGTGGGTGTGGGCCCCTAATGGGGCCCATATGAACAACTACCTTGGTAAGGTACCTAGCTTTAGGTGACCAGATACCCACTGCCCAACCTAACCTGCAATGCAATTTTGGTGAAATTAATTTGACTGAACATAACTTATGGGTGGAACTCAAATTATTAGTTTCAAATTAAGTAGGCTAACAATCCAATTTTAGCATGCTAGGTATTAGCCATGACAAATTCCTGGCTATGGATTTGGGGTGGGGGGTGCAGATTGGAGTCAATTTCTCACCCTTGGTGTGGATTGGTGCATATTTTCACTGTGGGATGATGTGCCCCAGTGAACCTTGTGCCATGCTTTGCAGTCTGGACAATAGATAGGTACTTACCTTGGTACCTAATGTGCCTAGGTACCTTACCAGTGCTTTCCTAAATGGTTCCCACTACGTCTTTTACAGAAAGGCAGTCAAACAATAGTTGTTTTTCAAATCAATTTTCTGCCTTCTTACCTTGCAGTCTGCTGGAAACCTGATGGATAGATCACGTTTATGGCAGCCGGGAACCGCACATACACCCATGCTTCTGGCTTGCTTCTCCTAATTTCTAGCGCACTAATGATAAATATTCCAGCAAACTAGACGTGTCTGAAGTACATTCAACATAATTAAATACGCGCAAACAACATACGCTGCTTACAAAATGTACAATAGGCTTTTTAAATATAAAGATTCTGCCCTCCCTAACCCACAAAACATAGCGCTTTAGGTTCGCCAAAGAAGGCTGGGTGACCATTGACTCTCAGCGCCATCTACATCTTTATCAACTTTCAGACCCCATTGCGCTTACGTACTTTTGCGCTTACGTACATATGCTCTTATGTTGGTTGGTTATTGGTTTTACGACACGTCGACCGTTGAGTCATATAGCGTCGCCCATCTCTCACGCCGATTGGTCGCGGGCAAAGAGCAGCGACAGGTGAGATTCGAACCCACAATCTTTCGATTGTGAGACGAGCATAGCATCTTACCCCTAGACCACTCGTTCCCCTATGCTCTTACGTACTTTTTCGCTTAGGTACACTTGCGCATACATACATTTACACCTACGTACATTTGTGCTTACGTACATTTGTGCATACATACATTTGCACTTACATACATTTGTGCATACGTACATTTGCGCTTACGTACATTTAATCATACGTACTTTTGCGCTTACGTACATTTGCGCTTCCGTACTTTTGCGCTTGCGTACATTTGCGCATACGAACTTTTGCGCATACGTACTTTTACGCTTACGTACATTTGTGCTTACGTACATTTGCGCATACGTACTTTTGCGCATACGTACATTTGCGCTTACGTACATTTGCGTATACGTACTTTTACGCATACGTACATTTGCTATACGTACATTTGCGCTTACGTACATTAGCCATATGTACATCTGCGCTTACGTACAATTGCCATACGTACATCTGCGCTTACGTACATTTACTTATGTACATTTGCTTACGTACATCTGCCATACGGACATTTGTCCTTACGTGCATTTTTACTAGAATCGATATGTAGTGTGCGTTGTGATGCATATGTTGGTGTGAGATGATGGTATGTAGTATGTGTTGTAGTGTATATATTGGTGTGAGATGATGGTATGTAGTGTGTGTTGTGGTGTATATATTGGTGTGAGATGATGGTATGTAGTGTGTGTTGTGATGGATGTGTTGATGTGGGATGATAGCATGCAGTGTGTGTTGTGATGGATGTGTTGGTGTGAGGTGATGGTATGTTGCGTGTGTTGTGATGGATGTGTTGGTGTGAGATGATGGTATGTAGTGTGTGTTGTGATGGATGTGTTGATGTGGGATGATAGCATGCAGTGTGTGTTGTGATGGATGTGTTTGTGTGAGGTGACGGTATGTAGCATGTGATGTGATGGATGTGTTGGTGTGAGATGATGGTATGTAGTGTGTGTTGTGATAGATGTGTTGGTGTGGGATGATAGCATGCAGTGTGTGTTGTGATGGATGTGTTGGTGTGAGGTGACGGTATGTTGCGTGTGTTGTGATGGATGTGTTGGTGTGAGATGATGGTATGTAGTGTGTGTTGTGATAGATGTGTTGGTGTGGGATGATAGCATGCAGTGTGTGTTGTGATGGATGTGTTGGTGTGAGGTGACGGTATGTAGCGTGTGTTGTGATGGATGTGTTGGTGTGAGATGGTGGCATGACTACAAGCTGGGAGTATCGCCAGTAACCAGTTAGAGCTGGCGAGGACGAACGCGATATTCGCAGCGGTATGGAAGGCCAGGGGGACGGCGGTACTGACGGCCAGGAGGACGGCGAGGGTAACGACGGAAGGACGGCGATACTGACGACAGGAGGACAGCAGCCCTGATAGCCAGGATGAGGGCGAGGGTGACTGTCCAGAGGACGGCGATACTGACAGTCAGGAGGACGGTGATACTGACGGCCAGGAAGCTGGTGATACTGACGGCCAGGAGGACGGTGATACTGACGACAGGAGGACGGCGATACTGACGACAGGAGGACGGCGATACTGATGGCCAGGAGGATGGTGATACTGACGGCCAGGAGTACGGTGACACTGACGACAGGAGGACGGCGATACTGACGACAGGAGGACGGCGATACTGACGGCCAGGAGGACGGTGATACTGACGACAGGAGGACGGTGATACTGACGACAGGAGGACAGCGGTCCTGACAGCCAGGAGGACGGCGAGGGTGGCGGCAGGAATGCCGATGAGAACGCCGGCGTCGACTGTGGATGGCGACGAGACGGCGAGCTGCAGGTGACACCAAGGCTGCGGGTGGTGACGAGCTGCAGGTGACATCAAGGCTGCGGGTGGTGACGAGCTGCAGGTGACACCAAGGCTGCGGGTGGGCGGTGACGAAGCTGCAGATGACACCAAGACTGCGGGTGGCCACGAGACGGTGAGCTGCAGGTGACACCAAGGCCGTGCGCGAGACTGACGGAAGCTGACGCGGCGACCACACGCCGGGCTGACGGCGGAATGACCCCAGCGCCGTGTGTCCGCGTGACGGCCACATCGCCACGGGGCGCGCGGGTAGGCGGGCTCCGGACACGACGGCGCAAAAACATCGCCTGTCAAATGGTCAGCAGCGGCGGCGGCGGCGGCGGAAGAGGAGGAGGAGGAGGAGGAGGAGCTGCCACCCTGCCGACCCAGGCGACGTCTCATCAGCGCCGCCGCCGAACAGACGAACCGACTCGAAACTCGGCAGGCCCGTCAGTCAGTGGGCGCGTTTTTATGCCGAACTCGTCAGAAGCGGACCCGGTGACTGCGCCGCTTTTTGCAGCGATGCGGCGTACAGGAGACAACTGCGCCGATCGGCAGGCTGGTGCCGATCCGCCCGCTAGTCGTCTGGAGAGTGGTGATCGGCAGGCGGTGCCGATCCGCCCGCTAGTCGTCTGGAGAGTGGTGATCGGCAGGCGGTGCCGATCCGCCCGCTAGTCGTCTGGAGCGTGGTGATCGGCTCTGGTCGTGGCTGTTCGGAGACATCTGACAGCCTGGATCCAAGAAGCATTTGCAACTTTTAAGATAGTACAGTGTATGTGCTTTTGGCACAGTGACGTACTCAATGTGGTATGAACGGTTCTAAGTCAGTTTTACTTCAAACATTATATTGGTCTTGCATTTATGGGGTGTAAGTCATGTGCATCTCGGTGTGTTCCCACATAACTGCTTCCTCAAGCAGAGACAACGACTCCACGTAAAAATGTCTGTTCTTGTGCCCCCAAAAGCGTGATCATGTTAAATATTACCCTGTATACTGCGCTGAGCGGCCATGCGCAATGGAAAAGAGAATTACTGAGGAAGCAGCCTAGGACCCAAGAACCAATCTACACTCTTCTAATTTAGCCGTCGCTGGGCTGGCACGGGCTCCGGAAGTCCTCCCCCCACCCCCACCCCCATGTCAGGTTTTTCCGCGATAGCGGACGAAGGAGTACGCACAGAGTAATGAAACTTTTAGTACCTTCTTGTGTATCTTGTTTTGCATGGTTCTGGTAAATTTCAGGCAACGTCCTCAATGGTCATTGACCTCAAGGGACACGTCAATGAGAGTTATGTACCAAAATCTTCGAAGTGCCGCCGTTTGGAGTAGTTGCAATATATGATTGCTAAACGAAGATCATTTTGTTCTTTCATCAAGACGAAGAACTCTGTAATCTCGAAATTGTATATCGATGTCTAGATTACTGACCTGACATCAGGTCAAATTCGGCATTTCACCGCAATGAGCTAGGAAAATGGAACTTCGGGGTAATTTTTGGTGTCAACAATCTTGAGCATGACATATGCGTACTGGTTAAACATAGCTCAAATATTAATAGCATCTGTTCCGGTAAAATAACACGATGACATGTTTGCAGAATGTTGCTACTCCTCGTGAAGTCCTGTCTGGATTAAGTTTCAGAGTCACATATGTCGCGCATCATGGAATTGGGTGGCAAACCATTGACGTGAGATAATCCGGCCTGGTTAGATCTGACCTTACTGGACCTAATTTGACCATTTTATGGAACTCCCAACCAGTGCATACCTAACAGTGCATACTTATGTGAAAGTTGAAGTGTGAGCCTAATCAGCTTATGTTTCGTCCCAGCATGACCTAACATCAGGCCATGAGGTCATAAGCAGAATAGCTTGCAAATATATTTCAGCATCAAGTCAGTTATGCTTGGAAACAGAATTTGTATGCTTCAAAGGTGATCTTCTTGCTTTTTATTCAAGCTTCAACTTGCTTGACCTGATCATACGACGTTACCTGATCAGACAATAGGATGTTAACATAAAAATCAGATGTGCGCATTTTATTTGATGAGTTCTCTTGAAAGGACCCGATATATATATATATATATATATATATATATATATATATATATATATATATATATATATATATATATATTATATATATATATATATTTATTAATCTTCCCCATGCCATTCTCCAAGATTAAGGTCATATTACTGGGTTGACATATTACCGCCTTTAAGTATCTCAGCATGGCCAAAACGAATATATAAACTGTCATATTAGCTCTCGGGTACAATGGCTTTCCAATGACGTTTGGCCTGTGCCTCTAGCGTGATTCTGTTTCAGAAGCTGGTTTTGTAGCCTGATCCGACCAGACCTGTCTTACCCAGTCCCGACCCTTGTTTGCTATGATCAATATAGATACATACATTTGTGCTAGTTCTTGTAAAACAGTGCCGAAAGAAAAGAGGCTCTGCCTATTTTATAACCATTTCCATGGATTTAAGAAATATCTATATTTTACCTAGCCTAGCCTCTAGTGACCTCACTGTCGGCCAAAATGTCAATTTAGGGTATGTTTCGAGCTCTCAGTATGCAGCGCTTTCAAACGTTGTCTTTCGTTATATCCTAGCTAAACTTGATCGGAAATTAGTAGGGGAGCTTTCAGGACTCTCTTGAAACCTGAGAGTTCTCCACTCAACAGACCACGAATTCTACACAGACTCTGTGCAGCAGCCATGTTCGATTTTCTGATCGAATTCGATTCATGATCACTCATGAAGTGAAACCGCAACCTGTCATCGCACGTCAACACTCAGATGCACCGCCTGCACCTGCCGGGCCGCTCCACCCGGCTCGGGGTCCGGCCGACCCGCTGCGCCGGCGGTGTCGGCGCAGCGGCCGGCCGAGCTCGCCGCACATCAGATGTCGCCGAGTTTATGAGAGCGGTAATTGAAGTCGGCCTGTGATCAGTCTGGTGCGCGACGGCCGCCCGGGCCGCAGCCGGTCCGTGCGGCGCGATTTATTTGTTTGGCCGCGTGATGTATGAACGCGCGGTCGCCACCCGCCGGCCGGCAGAGTTATCGCCCCATCCCGCCGCTAAATCGGCTCAATAAAACCGTCCAAAATTAACTGGCGATTCTGAGCAATACAATAAGGCCGGCCGGCGATAAGCGCGCGAGCTATGGGAAAACAAGGAAATGAATAGTCGGCCGGCCGGCGCGGCCGCATGCACGATACGGGGAGCGCTGACCGGAGGTCAATCTCCGGTCAGGCGGCGCCCGCTTCCCCCTGCCAGAGGCGCGTGTCAGACGCGGGTCACGATACGACGGCCGGCGGACGGAACTTGGCGTGTGCAGAAGCGGCGAGGCGCTGGGTTTGTCAATAATCGCGCCAGCTCACTCGGGACTTGGAGATGGCCAGGCTGGGGATGAGGAGCACGAGGCGCTGGGTTTGTCAATAGTCGCGCCAGCTCACTCGGGACTTGGAGATGGCCAGGCTGGGGATGAGGAGCACGAGGCACTGGCTTTGTCAATAGTCGCGCCAGCTTACTCGGGACTTGGAGATGACCAGGCTGGGGATAAGGAGCACGAGGCACTGGGTTTGTCAATAGTCGCGCCAGCCCACTCGGGACTTGGGGGTGGTCAGGCTGAGGGTGAGGAGCACTAGGGATGAACGTTTCCGATGATTATTATTCGCTGTGCCATTGGTGAAGCACATCGGTGTCTGCCGGATAAACGAGACGTTCATGATTCGATGATATGTTCCAATATATCAGGAAGTTCGCAGCTTTATTTGTGTTTTTTTTTATAATCCACCTAATGTCCTTCGCATTTTTACTTTATCTCTGCACTATTACTTCCTCATGTCATAGTCTCGAAATCGCAGATAGGAAGCTGGCTTTAGTAATCAACAACGTATTAGCGAGTCTCTTTTCTGACCTTGAAGAGGACTCTTAGTAGAATTAATTTCCAATGGTACAACGCCTAACCCTATTCCCGTATGGGGAAAGGAGCGGATTCAGGACACTTCCAAGCCGTTTGCAATAAAGCTCTGAGACTGCGTGATCTTCGCTATCTCCTCATATACCCTATCAAAAGGAATATGTCCGAGTCTTAGCATGGACATTTCGAGAGCAGAACTTCGGAAGACATGTCCGGTCAACCTCATAGTTTCTGTCAAGGCTAATTCGCGCGTTGATGTATCCGGTAGTCTGTTGCGCGAGAAGGCGATTTGTCATCGGTGGTTCTTTATTTAGTTCTTAGCCCTATGGTGATATGTGGCTTGATAAACTCGGTGGTGTATCCTGGAAGGCAAAATATGTGGGAACTTTGAAGGTTGTATGCAATAAATTGCTGTCCATTTCTATGTGAATGCCACCTGGTGACCACAGCAGGCTATCCTCATCTGGTCTATCTCTATCTCCACCTGGTGACCACAGCAGGTTAGCCTCATCTGGTCTATCTCTATCTCCATCTGGTGACCATAGCATGTTAGCCTCAACTGGTCTATCTCTATCGCCACCTGGTGACCACAGCAGGTTAGCCTCATCTGGTCTATCTCTCTCTCTCCATCTGATGACCACAGCAGGTTAGCCTCATCTGGTCTATCTCTATCGCCACCTGGTGACCACAGCAGGTTAGCCTCAACTGGTCTATCTTTATCGCCACCTGGTGACCACAGCAGGCTATCCTCATCTGGTCTATCTCTATCGCCACCTGGTGACCACAGCAGGTTAGCCTCATCTGGTCTATCTCTATCTCCATCTGGTGACCACAGCATGTTAGCCTCAACTGGTCTATCTCTATCGCCACCTGGTGACCACAGCAGGTTAGCCTCATCTGGTCTATCTCTATCTCCACCTGGTGACCACAGCAGGTTAGCCTCATCTGGTCTATCTCTAGCTCCACTTGGTGACCACAGCAGGTTAGCTTCATCTGGTCTGTCTCCATCTCCACCTGGTGACCACAGCAGGTTAGCCTCATCTGGTCTATCTCTATCTCCACCTGGTGACCACAGCAGGTTAGCCTCATCTGGTCTGTCTATATCGCCACCTGTTGACCACATCAGGTTAGCCTCATCTGGTCTATCTCTATCTCCATCTGGTGACCACAGCATGTTAGCCTCAACTGGTCTATCTCTATCGCCACCTGGTGACCACAGCAGGTTAGCCTCATCTGGTCTATCTCTATCTCCACCTGGTGACCACAGCAGGTTAGCCTCATCTGGTCTATCTCTACCTCCACTTGCTGACCACAGCAGGTTAGCCTCATCTGGTCTGTCTCTATCGCCACCTGGTGACCACAGCAGGTTAGCCTCAACTGGTCCATCTCTATCTCCACCTGGTGACCACATCAGGTTAGCCTCATCTGGTCTATCTCTACCTCCACCTGGTGACCACAGCAGGTTAGCCTCATCTGGTCTGTCTCTATCGCCACCTGGTGACCACATCAGGTTAGCCTCATCTGGTCTATCTCTATCCCCACCTGGTGACCACAGCAGGTTAGCTTCATCTGGTCTGTCTCGATTGCAGTGTATGTTGTGTGTGTGGTCTCGTTGATTGCAGTGTATGTTGTGTGTGTGGTTCTGGTTTGTCGCAGCGTTATGTTGTGTGTGTGGTCTCGTTGATTTTGCAGTGTATGTTGTGTGTGTGGTCTCGTTGATTGTCAGTGTATGTGGTGTGTGTGGTCTCGTTGATTGCAGTGTATGTTGTGTGTGTGTGGTCTCGTTGATTGCAGTGTATGTTGTGTGTGTGGTCTCGTTGATTGCAGTGTATGTGGTGTGTGTGGTCTCGTTGATTGCAGTGTATGTGGTGTGTGTGGTCTCGTTGATTGCAGTGTAATGTGGTGTGTGTGGTCTCGTTGATTGCAGTGTATGTGTGTGTGTGGTCTCGTTGATTGCAGTGTATGTGGTGTGTGTGGTCTCGTTGATTGCAGTGTATGTGGTGTGTGTGGTCTCGTTGATTGCAGTGTATGTGGTGTGTGTGGTCTCGTTGATTGCAGTGTATGTGGTGTGTGTGGTCTCGTTGATTGCAGTGTATGTGTGTGTGTGGTCTCGTTGATTGCAGTGTATGTGGTGTGTGTGGTCTCGTTGATTGCAGTGTATGTTGTGTGTGTGGTCTCGTTGATTGCAGTGTATGTTGTGTGTGTGGTCTCGTTGATTGCAGTGTATGTGGTGTGTGTGGTCTCGTTGATTGCAGTGTATGTTGTGTGTGTGGTCTCGTTGATTGCAGTGTATGTGGTGTGTGTGGTCTCGTTGATTGCAGTGTATGTTGTGTGTGTGGTCTCGTTCATTGCAGTGTATGTTGTGTGTGTGGTCTCGTTGATTGCAGTGTATGTTGTGTGTGTGGTCTCGTTGATTGCAGTGTATGTGTGTGTGTGGTCTCGTTGATTGCAGTGTATGTTGTGTGTGTGGTCTCGTTGATTGCAGTGTATGTTGTGTGTGTGGTCTCGTTGATTGCAGTGTATGTTGTGTGTGGTCTCGTTGATTGCAGTGTATGTTGTGTGTGTGGTCTCGTTGATTGCATGTATGTGTGTGTGTGGTCCTCGTTGATTGCAGTGTATGTTGTGTGTGTGGTCTCGTTGATTGCAGTGTATGTGGTGTGTGTGGTCTCGTTGATTGCAGTGTATGTTGTGTGTGTGGTCTCGTTGATTGCAGTGTATGTTGTGTGTGTGGTCTCGTTGATTGCAGTGTATGTGTGTGTGTGGTCTCGTTGATTGCAGTGTATGTGGTGTGTGTGGTCTCGTTGATTGCAGTGTATGTGTGTGTGTGTGGTCTCGTTGATTGCAGTGTATGTGGTGTGTGTGGTCCTCGTTGATTGCAGTGTATGTGGTGTGTGTGGTCTCGTTGATTGCAGTGTATGTGGTGTGTGTGGTCTCGTTGATTGCAGTGTATGTGGTGTGTGTGGTCTCGTTGATTGCAGTGTATGTGGTGTGTGTGGTCTCGTTGATTGCAGTGTATGTGGTGTGTGTGGTCTCGTTGATTGCAGTGTATGTGTGTGTGTGGTCTCGTTGATTGCAGTGTATGTTGTGTGTGTGGTCTCGTTGATTGCAGTGTATGTGTGTGTGTGGTCTCGTTGATTGCAGTGTATGTGTGTGTGGTCTCGTTGATTGCAGTGTATGTTGTGTGTGTGGTCTCGTTGATTGCAGTGTATGTGGTGTGTGTGGTCTCGTTGATTGCAGTGTATGTTGTGTGTGGTCTCGTTGATTGCAGTGTATGTGTGTGTGTGGTCTCGTTGATTGCAGTGTATGTGGTGTGTGTGGTCTCGTTGATTGCAGTGTGTGTGTGTGTGGTCTCGTTGATTGCAGTGTATGTTGTGTGTGTGGTCTCGTTGATTGCAGTGTATGTTGTGTGTGGTCTCGTTGATTGCAGTGTATGTGGTGTGTGTGGTCTCGTTGATTGCAGTGTATTTTGTGGTGTGTGTGGTCTCGTTGATTGCAGTGTATGTTGTGTGTGGTCTCGTTGATTGCAGTGTATGTTGTGTTGTTTTATTGTGTGTGGTGTGTGTGGTCTCGTTGATTGCAGTGTATGTGGTGTGTGTGGTCTCGTTGATTGCAGTGTATGTGGTGTGTGTGGTCTCGTTGATTGCAGTGTATGTGGTGTGTGTGGTCTCGTTGATTGCAGTGTATGTGGTGTGTGTGGTCTCGTTGATTGCAGTGTATGTTGTGTGTGTGGTCTCGTTGATTGCAGTGTATGTGGTGTGTGTGGTCTCGTTGATTGCAGTGTATGTTGTGTGTGTGGTCTCGTTGATTGCAGTGTATGTGGTGTGTGTGGTCTCGTTGATTGCAGTGTATGTGGTGTGTGTGGTCTCGTTGATTGCAGTGTATGTGGTGTGTGTGGTCTCGTTGATTGCAGTGTATGTTGTGTGTGTGGTCTCGTTGATTGCAGTGTATGTGGTGTGTGTGGTCTCGTTGATTGCAGTGTATGTGGTGTGTGTGGTCTCGTTGATTGCAGTGTATGTGTGTGTGTGGTCTCGTTGATTGCAGTGTATGTGGTGTGTGTGGTCTCGTTGATTGCAGTGTATGTGTGTGTGTGGTCTCGTTGATTGCAGTGTATGTGGTGTGTGTGGTCTCGTTGATTGCAGTGTATGTGGTGTGTGTGGTCTCGTTGATTGCAGTGTATGTGGTGTGTGTGGTCTCGTTGATTGCAGTGTATGTGTGTGTGTGGTCTCGTTGATTGCAGTGTATGTGGTGTGTGTGGTCTCGTTGATTGCAGTGTATGTGGTGTGTGTGGTCTCGTTGATTGCAGTGTATGTTGTGTGTGTGGTCTCGTTGATTGCAGTGTATGTGGTGTGTGTGGTCTCGTTGATTGCAGTGTATGTGTGTGTGTGGTCTCGTTGATTGCAGTGTATGTGGTGTGTGTGGTCTCGTTGATTGCAGTGTATGTGGTGTGTGTGGTCTCGTTGATTGCAGTGTATGTTGTGTGTGGTCTCGTTGATTGCAGTGTATGGTGTGTGTGGTCTCGTTGATTGCAGTGTATGTGTGTGTGTGGTCTCGTTGATTGCAGTGTATGTGGTGTGTGTGGTCTCGTTGATTGCAGTGTATGTGGTGTGTGTGGTCTCGTTGATTGCAGTGTATGTTGTGTGTGTGGTCTCGTTGATTGCAGTGTATGTGGTGTGTGTGGTCTCGTTGATTGCAGTGTATGTGTGTGTGTGGTCTCGTTGATTGCAGTGTATGTGGTGTGTGTGGTCTCGTTGATTGCAGTGTATGTTGTGTGTGTGGTCTCGTTGATTGCAGTGTATGTGGTGTGTGTGGTCTCGTTGATTGCAGTGTATGTTGTGTGTGTGGTCTCGTTGATTGCAGTGTATGTGGTGTGTGTGGTCTCGTTGATTGCAGTGTATGTGTGTGTGTGGTCTCGTTGATTGCAGTGTATGTTGTGTTGTTTTTGTTGTTCGTTGATTGCAGTGTATGTGTGTGTGTGGTCTCGTTGATTGCAGTGTATGTGGTGTGTGTGGTCTCGTTGATTGCAGTGTATGTGGTGTGTGTGGTCTCGTTGATTGCAGTGTATGTGGTGTGTGTGGTCTCGTTGATTGCAGTGTATGTTGTGTGTGTGGTCTCGTTGATTGCAGTGTATGTGTGTGTGTGGTCTCGTTGATTGCAGTGTATGTGTGTGTGTGGTCTCGTTGATTGCAGTGTATGTGGTGTGTGTGGTCTCGTTGATTGCAGTGTATGTTGTGTGTGTGGTCTCGTTGATTGCAGTGTATGTGGTGTGTGTGGTCTCGTTGATTGCAGTGTATGTGGTGTGTGTGGTCTCGTTGATTGCAGTGTATGTGGTGTGTGTGGTCTCGTTGATTGCAGTGTATGTTGTGTGTGTGGTCTCGTTGATTGCAGTGTATGTTGTGTGTGTGGTCTCGTTGATTGCAGTGTATGTTGTGTGTGTGGTCTCGTTGATTGCAGTGTATGTGTGTGTGTGGTCTCGTTGATTGCAGTGTATGTGGTGTGTGTGGTCTCGTTGATTGCAGTGTATGTTGTGTGTGTGGTCTCGTTGATTGCAGTGTATGTGGTGTGTGTGGTCTCGTTGATTGCAGTGTATGTGGTGTGTGTGGTCTCGTTGATTGCAGTGTATGTGGTGTGTGTGGTCTCGTTGATTGCAGTGTATGTTGTGTGTGTGGTCTCGTTGATTGCAGTGTATGTTGTGTGTGTGGTCTCGTTGATTGCAGTGTATGTTGTGTGTGTGGTCTCGTTGATTGCAGTGTATGTGGTGTGTGTGGTCTCGTTGATTGCAGTGTATGTTGTGTGTGTGGTCTCGTTGATTGCAGTGTATGTTGTGTGTGTGGTCTCGTTGATTGCAGTGTATGTTGTGTGTGTGGTCTCGTTGATTGCATGTATGTGTGTGTGTGGTCTCGTTGATTGCAGTGTATGTGGTGTGTGTGGTCTCGTTGATTGCAGTGTATGTTGTGTGTGTGGTCTCGTTGATTGCAGTGTATGTGGTGTGTGTGGTCTCGTTGATTGCAGTGTATGTGTGTGTGTGGTCTCGTTGATTGCAGTGTATGTGGTGTGTGTGGTCCTCGTTGATTGCAGTGTATGTGGTGTGTGTGGTCTCGTTGATTGCAGTGTATGTGGTGTGTGTGGTCTCGTTGATTGCAGTGTATGTGGTGTGTGTGGTCTCGTTGATTGCAGTGTATGTGGTGTGTGTGGTCTCGTTGATTGCAGTGTATGTGGTGTGTGTGGTCTCGTTGATTGCAGTGTATGTGGTGTGTGTGGTCTCGTTGATTGCAGTGTATGTTGTGTGTGTGGTCTCGTTGATTGCAGTGTATGTGGTGTGTGTGGTCTCGTTGATTGCAGTGTATGTGGTGTGTGTGGTCTCGTTGATTGCAGTGTATGTGGTGTGTGTGGTCTCGTTGATTGCAGTGTATGTGTGTGTGTGGTCTCGTTGATTGCAGTGTATGTGGTGTGTGTGGTCTCGTTGATTGCAGTGTATGTGGTGTGTGTGGTCTCGTTGATTGCAGTGTATGTTGTGTGTGTGGTCTCGTTGATTGCAGTGTATGTTGTGTGTGTGGTCTCGTTGATTGCAGTGTATGTTGTGTGTGGTCTCGTTGATTGCAGTGTATGTGGTGTGTGTGGTCTCGTTGATTGCAGTGTATGTTGTGTGTGTGGTCTCGTTGATTGCAGTGTATGTGGTGTGTGTGGTCTCGTTGATTGCAGTGTATGTGGTGTGTGTGGTCTCGTTGATTGCAGTGTATGTGGTGTGTGTGGTCTCGTTGATTGCAGTGTATGTGGTGTGTGTGGTCTCGTTGATTGCAGTGTATGTGGTGTGTGTGGTCTCGTTGATTGCAGTGTATGTGGTGTGTGTGGTCTCGTTGATTGCAGTGTATGTGGTGTGTGTGGTCTCGTTGATTGCAGTGTATGTGTGTGTGTGGTCTCGTTGATTGCAGTGTATGTGGTGTGTGTGGTCTCGTTGATTGCAGTGTATGTTGTGTGTGTGGTCTCGTTGATTGCAGTGTATGTGGTGTGTGTGGTCTCGTTGATTGCAGTGTATGTGGTGTGTGGTCTCGTTGATTGCAGTGTATGTGGTGTGTGTGGTCTCGTTGATTGCAGTGTATGTGTGTGTGTGGTCTCGTTGATTGCAGTGTATGTTGTGTGTGTGGTCTCGTTGATTGCAGTGTATGTGGTGTGTGTGGTCTCGTTGATTGCAGTGTATGTGGTGTGTGTGGTCTCGTTGATTGCAGTGTATGTTGTGTGTGGTCTCGTTGATTGCAGTGTATGTGGTGTGTGTGGTCTCGTTGATTGCAGTGTATGTGGTGTGTGTGGTCTCGTTGATTGCAGTGTATGTGGTGTGTGTGGTCTCGTTGATTGCAGTGTATGTTGTGTGTGTGGTCTCGTTGATTGCAGTGTATGTTGTGTGTGTGGTCTCGTTGATTGCAGTGTATGTTGTGTGTGTGGTCTCGTTGATTGCAGTGTATGTGGTGTGTGTGGTCTCGTTGATTGCAGTGTATGTGGTGTGTGTGGTCTCGTTGATTGCAGTGTATGTGTGTGTGTGGTCTCGTTGATTGCGTATTTTTTTGTGTTTGGTTCGTTGATTGCAGTGTATGTGGTGTGTGTGGTCTCGTTGATTGCAGTGTATGTTGTGTGTGGTCTCGTTGATTGCAGTGTATGTTGTGTGTGTGGTCTCGTTGATTGCAGTGTATGTGGTGTGTGGTCTCGTTGATTGCAGTGTATGTTGTGTGTGTGGTCTCGTTGATTGCAGTGTATGTGGTGTGTGTGGTCTCGTTGATTGCAGTGTATGTGGTGTGTGTGGTCTCGTTGATTGCAGTGTATGTTTTGTATGTTTTGGTTCGTTGATTGCAGTGTATGTTGTGTGTGGTCTCGTTGATTGCAGTTTGTTGTGTGTGTGGTCTCGTTGATTGCAGTGTATGTGGTGTGTGTGGTCTCGTTGATTGCAGTGTATGTTGTGTGTGTGGTCTCGTTGATTGCAGTGTATGTGGTGTGTGTGGTCTCGTTGATTGCAGTGTATGTGGTGTGTGTGGTCTCGTTGATTGCAGTGTATGTGGTGTGTGTGGTCTCGTTGATTGCAGTGTATGTGTGTGTGTGGTCTCGTTGATTGCTGTATGTGGTGTGTGGTCTCGTTGATTGCAGTGTATGTGTGTGTGTGGTCTCGTTGATTGCAGTGTATGTTGTGTGTGTGGTCTCGTTGATTGCAGTGTATGTGGTGTGTGTGGTCTCGTTGATTGCAGTGTATGTGTGTGTGTGGTCTCGTTGATTGCAGTGTATGTTGTGTGTGTGGTCTCGTTGATTGCGTATGTGTGTGTGTGGTCTCGTTGATTGCAGTGTATGTGGTGTGTGTGGTCTCGTTGATTGCAGTGTATGTTGTGTGTGTGGTCTCGTTGATTGCAGTGTATGTGTGTGTGTGGTCTCGTTGATTGCAGTGTATGTGTGTGTGTGGTCTCGTTGATTGCAGTGTATGTGGTGTGTGTGGTCTCGTTGATTGCAGTGTATGTGGTGTGTTTGCTCGTTGATTGCAGTGTATGTGGTGTGTGTGGTCTCGTTGATTGCAGTGTATGTGGTGTGTGTGGTCTCGTTGATTGCAGTGTATGTTGGTGTGTGTGGTCTCGTTGATTGCAGTGTATGTGGTGTGTGTGGTCTCGTTGATTGCAGTGTATGTGGTGTGTGTGGTCTCGTTGATTGCAGTGTATGTGGTGTGTGTGGTCTCGTTGATTGCAGTGTATGTGGTGTGTGTGGTCTCGTTGATTGCAGTGTATGTGGTGTGTGTGGTCTCGTTGATTGCAGTGTATGTGGTGTGTGTGGTCTCGTTGATTGCAGTGTATGTTGTGTGTGTGGTCTCGTTGATTGCAGTGTATGTGTGTGTGTGGTCTCGTTGATTGCAGTGTATGTGTGTGTGTGGTCTCGTTGATTGCAGTGTATGTGGTGTGTGTGGTCTCGTTGATTGCAGTGTATGTGGTGTGTGTGGTCTCGTTGATTGCAGTGTATGTGGTGTGTGTGGTCTCGTTGATTGCAGTGTATGTGGTGTGTGTGGTCTCGTTGATTGCAGTGTATGTTGTGTGTGTGGTCTCGTTGATTGCAGTGTATGTTGTGTGTGTGGTCTCGTTGATTGCAGTGTATGTTGTGTGTGTGGTCTCGTTGATTGCAGTGTATGTTGTGTGTGTGGTCTCGTTGATTGCAGTGTATGTTGTGTGTGTGGTCTCGTTGATTGCAGTGTATGTGGTGTGTGTGGTCTCGTTGATTGCAGTGTATGTGGTGTGTGTGGTCTCGTTGATTGCAGTGTATGTTGTGTGTGTGGTCTCGTTGATTGCAGTGTATGTTGTGTGTGTGGTCTCGTTGATTGCAGTGTATGTTGTGTGTGTGGTCTCGTTGATTGCAGTGTATGTGGTGTGTGTGGTCTCGTTGATTGCAGTGTATGTGGTGTGTGTGGTCTCGTTGATTGCAGTGTATGTGGTGTGTGTGGTCTCGTTGATTGCAGTGTATGTGGTGTGTGTGGTCTCGTTGATTGCAGTGTATGTGGTGTGTGTGGTCTCGTTGATTGCAGTGTATGTGGTGTGTGTGGTCTCGTTGATTGCAGTGTATGTGTGTGTGTGGTCTCGTTGATTGCAGTGTATGTGTGTGTGTGGTCTCGTTGATTGCAGTGTATGTGGTGTGTGTGGTCTCGTTGATTGCAGTGTATGTTGTGTGTGTGGTCTCGTTGATTGCAGTGTATGGTGTGTGTGGTCTCGTTGATTGCAGTGTATGTGGTGTGTGTGGTCTCGTTGATTGCTATGTTGTTGGTCTTTAATATTCGTTGATTGCTGTATGTGGTGTGTGTGGTCTCGTTGATTGCAGTGTATGTGGTGTGTGTGGTCTCGTTGATTGCAGTGTATGTGGTGTGTGTGGTCTCGTTGATTGCAGTGTATGTGGTGTGTGTGGTCTCGTTGATTGCAGTGTATGTTGTGTGTGTGGTCTCGTTGATTGCAGTGTATGTGGTGTGTGTGGTCTCGTTGATTGCAGTGTATGTGGTGTGTGTGGTCTCGTTGATTGCAGTGTATGTGGTGTGTGTGGTCTCGTTGATTGCAGTGTATGTGTGTGTGTGGTCTCGTTGATTGCAGTGTATGTGGTGTGTGTGGTCTCGTTGATTGCAGTGTATGTGTGTGTGTGGTCTCGTTGATTGCAGTGTATGTGGTGTGTGTGGTCTCGTTGATTGCAGTGTATGTTGTGTGTGTGGTCTCGTTGATTGCAGTGTATGTGGTGTGTGTGGTCTCGTTGATTGCAGTGTATGTGTGTGTGTGGTCTCGTTGATTTATTTTTTTTATTTGTATTGTGTGTGTGGTCTCGTTGATTGCAGTGTATGTGGTGTGTGTGGTCTCGTTGATTGCAGTGTATGTGGTGTGTGTGGTCTCGTTGATTGCAGTGTATGTTGTGTGTGGTCTCGTTGATTGCAGTGTATGTGGTGTGTGTGGTCTCGTTGATTGCAGTGTATGTGTGTGTGTGGTCTCGTTGATTGCAGTGTATGTGGTGTGTGTGGTCTCGTTGATTGCAGTGTATGTTGTGTGTGTGGTCTCGTTGATTGCAGTGTATGTGGTGTGTGTGGTCTCGTTGATTGCAGTGTATGTGGTGTGTGTGGTCTCGTTGATTGCAGTGTATGTTGTGTGTGTGGTCTCGTTGATTGCAGTGTATGTGTGTGTGTGGTCTCGTTGATTGCAGTGTATGTGGTGTGTGTGGTCTCGTTGATTGCAGTGTATGTGGTGTGTGTGGTCTCGTTGATTGCAGTGTATTGTGTGTGTGGTCTCGTTGATTGCAGTGTATGTGGTGTGTGTGGTCTCGTTGATTGCAGTGTATGTGGTGTGTGTGGTCTCGTTGATTGCAGTGTATGTGGTGTGTGTGGTCTCGTTGATTGCAGTGTATGTTGTGTGTGTGGTCTCGTTGATTGCAGTGTATGTGGTGTGTGTGGTCTGTTGATTGCATTATTTTTTGTTATTTTTTTTTTTTTTTTATTTTATTTTTTTATGTGGTGTGTGTGGTCTCGTTGATTGCAGTGTATGTGGTGTGTGTGGTCTCGTTGATTGCAGTGTATGTGGTGTGTGTGGTCTCGTTGATTGCAGTGTATGTTGTGTGTGTGGTCTCGTTGATTGCAGTGTATGTGGTGTGTGTGGTCTCGTTGATTGCAGTGTATGTGGTGTGTGTGGTCTCGTTGATTGCAGTGTATGTGGTGTGTGTGGTCTCGTTGATTGCAGTGTATGTTGTGTGTGTGGTCTCGTTGATTGCAGTGTATGTTGTGTGTGTGGTCTCGTTGATTGCAGTGTATGTGGTGTGTGTGGTCTCGTTGATTGCAGTGTATGTGGTGTGTGTGGTCTCGTTGATTGCAGTGTATGTGGTGTGTGTGGTCTCGTTGATTGCAGTGTATGTTGTGTGTGTGGTCTCGTTGATTGCAGTGTATGTGGTGTGTGTGGTCTCGTTGATTGCAGTGTATGTGGTGTGTGTGGTCTCGTTGATTGCAGTGTATGTGGTGTGTGTGGTCTCGTTGATTGCAGTGTATGTGTGTGTGTGGTCTCGTTGATTGCAGTGTATGTTGTGTGTGTGGTCTCGTTGATTGCAGTGTATGTGTGTGTGTGGTCTCGTTGATTGCAGTGTATGTTGTGTGTGTGGTCTCGTTGATTGCAGTGTATGTGGTGTGTGTGGTCTCGTTGATTGCAGTGTATGTTGTGTGTGGTCTCGTTGATTGCAGTGTATGTGGTGTGTGTGGTCTCGTTGATTGCAGTGTATGTGGTGTGTGTGGTCTCGTTGATTGCAGTGTATGTGGTGTGTGTGGTCTCGTTGATTGCAGTGTATGTGGTGTGTGTGGTCTCGTTGATTGCAGTGTATGTGGTGTGTGTGGTCTCGTTGATTGCAGTGTATGTGGTGTGTGTGGTCTCGTATTCTATTGCAGTGTATGTTGTGTGTGTGGTCTCGTTGATTGCAGTGTATGTGGTGTGTGTGGTCTCGTTGATTGCAGTGTATGTGGTGTGTGTGGTCTCGTTGATTGCAGTGTATGTGGTGTGTGTGGTCTCGTTGATTGCAGTGTATGTGGTGTGTGTGGTCTCGTTGATTGCAGTGTATGTTGTGTTTCTCTTTTATTTTTTGGTGTTGATTCATGTATGTGTGTGTGGTCTCGTTGATTGCAGTGTATGTGGTGTGTGTGGTCTCGTTGATTGCAGTGTATGTGGTGTGTGTGGTCTCGTTGATTGCAGTGTATGTTGTGTGTGTGGTCTCGTTGATTGCAGTGTATGTGTGTGTGTGGTCTCGTTGATTGCAGTGTATGTTGTGTGTGTGGTCTCGTTGATTGCAGTGTATGTGGTGTGTGTGGTCTCGTTGATTGCAGTGTATGTTGTGTGTGTGGTCTCGTTGATTGCAGTGTATGTGGTGTGTGTGGTCTCGTTGATTGCAGTGTATGTTGTGTGTGTGGTCTCGTTGATTACAGTGTATGTGGTGTGTGTGGTCTCGTTGATTGCAGTGTATGTGGTGTGTGTGGTCTCGTTGATTGCAGTGTATGTGGTGTGTGTGGTCTCGTTGATTGCAGTGTATGTGGTGTGTGTGGTCTCGTTGATTGCAGTGTATGTTGTGTGTGTGGTCTCGTTGATTGCAGTGTATGTGGTGTGTGTGGTCTCGTTGATTGCAGTGTATGTGGTGTGTGTGGTCTCGTTGATTGCAGTGTATGTGGTGTGTGTGGTCTCGTTGATTGCAGTGTATGTTGTGTGTGTGGTCTCGTTGATTGCAGTGTATGTGGTGTGTGTGGTCTCGTTGATTGCAGTGTATGTGGTGTGTGTGGTCTCGTTGATTGCAGTGTATGTGGTGTGTGTGGTCTCGTTGATTGCAGTGTATGTTGTGTGTGTGGTCTCGTTGATTGCAGTGTATGTTGTGTGTGTGGTCTCGTTGATTGCAGTGTATGTGGTGTGTGTGGTCTCGTTGATTGCAGTGTATGTGGTGTGTGTGGTCTCGTTGATTGCAGTGTATGTGGTGTGTGTGGTCTCGTTGATTGCAGTGTATGTTGTGTGTGTGGTCTCGTTGATTGCAGTGTATGTGGTGTGTGTGGTCTCGTTGATTGCAGTGTATGTGGTGTGTGTGGTCTCGTTGATTGCTGTGTATGTGGTGTGTGTGGTCTCGTTGATTGCAGTGTATGTGGTGTGTGTGGTCTCGTTGATTGCAGTGTATGTGGTGTGTGTGGTCTCGTTGATTGCAGTGTATGTTGTGTGTGTGGTCTCGTTGATTGCAGTGTATGTGGTGTGTGTGGTCTCGTTGATTGCAGTGTATGTTGTGTGTGTGGTCTCGTTGATTGCAGTGTATGTTGTGTGTGTGGTCTCGGCAGCGTCGATTGCAGTGTATGTTGTGTGTGTGGTCTCGTTGATTGCAGTGTATGTGGTGTGTGTGGTCTCGTTGATTGCAGTGTATGTGGTGTGTGTGGTCTCGTTGATTGCAGTGTATGTGGTGTGTGTGGTCTCGTTGATTGCAGTGTATGTGGTGTGTGTGGTCTCGTTGATTGCAGTGTATGTGGTGTGTGTGGTCTCGTTGATTGCAGTGTATGTGGTGTGTGTGGTCTCGTTGATTGCAGTGTATGTGGTGTGTGTGGTCTCGTTGATTGCAGTGTATGTTGTGTGTGTGGTCTCGGCAGCGTCGATTGCAGTGTATGTTGTGTGTGTGGTCTCGTTGATTGCAGTGTATGTTGTGTGTGTGGTCTCGTTGATTGCAGTGTATGTGGTGTGTGTGGTCTCGTTGATTGCAGTGTATGTGGTGTGTGTGGTCTCGGCGATTGCAGTGTATGTGGTGTGTGTGGTCTCGTTGATTGCAGTGTATGTGGTGTGTGTGGTCTCGTTGATTGCAGTGTATGTGGTGTGTGTGGTCTCGTTGATTGCAGTGTATGTGGTGTGTGTGGTCTCGTTGATTGCAGTGTATGTGGTGTGTGTGGTCTCGTTGATTGCAGTGTATGTGGTGTGTGTGGTCTCGTTGATTGCAGTGTATGTGTGTGTGTGGTCTCGTTGATTGCAGTGTATGTGGTGTGTGTGGTCTCGTTGATTGCAGTGTATGTGGTGTGTGTGGTCTCGTTGATTGCAGTGTATGTGGTGTGTGTGGTCTCGTTGATTGCAGTGTATGTGGTGTGTGTGGTCTCGTTGATTGCAGTGTATGTGGTGTGTGTGGTCTCGGCGATTGCAGTGTATGTGGTGTGTGTGGTCTCGTTGATTGCAGTGTATGTGTGTGTGTGGTCTCGTTGATTGCAGTGTATGTGGTGTGTGTGGTCTCGTTGATTGCAGTGTATGTGGTGTGTGTGGTCTCGTTGATTGCAGTGTATGTGGTGTGTGTGGTCTCGGCGATTGCAGTGTATGTGGTGTGTGTGGTCTCGTTGATTGCAGTGTATGTGGTGTGTGTGGTCTCGGCAGCGTTGATTGCAGTGTATGTGGTGTGTGTGGTCTCGTTGATTGCAGTGTATGTGGTGTGTGTGGTCTCGTTGATTGCAGTGTATGTGGTGTGTGTGGTCTCGTTGATTGCAGTGTATGTGGTGTGTGTGGTCTCGTTGATTGCAGTGTATGTGGTGTGTGTGGTCTCGTTGATTACAGTGTATGTGGTGTGTGTGGTCTCGTTGATTGCAGTGTATGTGGTGTGTGTGGTCTCGTTGATTGCAGTGTATGTGGTGTGTGTGGTCTCGTTGATTGCAGTGTATGTGGTGTGTGTGGTCTCGGCAGCGTTGATTGGTCGCTCGTAGTTCGGAAGTTTCCGTTGCTGACAAGTGATCGATTTCTTCAAATTGCGTTTTTTTCAGTGTTGGATTGTTGCGCACCATACGGTACCATTGAGATGGGAAGCTTTTCCATGCCACTCAGCCAGACCACTGACAGTCCGATGACCCACCCAGCGCCGTCACGTCATCACCACGTCATCACGTCACTACCGTGCACGTGCGGCATGACGCCCATCAGTGTATTTATTGGGAACAAGAGCGGCATGACGCCCATCAGGGCATTGGGAACAAGAGAGGCATGACGCCCACCAGTGCATTGGGAACAGGAGCAGCGTGACGCCCACTAGCGCATTGGGAACAGGAGCGGCATGAAGCCCATCAGTGTATTGGGAACAGTAGCGGCATGACGCCCACTAGCGCATTGGCAACAGGAGCGGCATGACGCCCATCAGTGTATTGGGAACAGTAGCGGCATGACGCCCATCAGTGTATTGGGAACAGGAGCGGCATGAAGCCCATCAGTGTATTGGGAACAGTAGCGGCATGACGCCCACTAGCGCATTGGGAACAGGAGCGGCATGACGCCCATCAGTGTATTGGGAACAGTAGCGGCATGACGCCCATCAGTGTATTGGGAACAGGAGCGGCATGACGCCCACTAGCGCATTGGGAACAGGAGCGGCATGACGCCCATCAGTGTATTGGGAACAGTAGCGGCATGACGCCCATCAGTGTATTGGGAACAGGAGCGGCATGAAGCCCATCAGTGTATTGGTAACAGTAGCGGCATGACGCCCATCAGTGTATTGGGAACAGGAGCGGCATGAAGCCCATCAGTGTATTGGTAACAGTAGCGGCATGACGCCCACTAGCGCATTGGGAACAGGAGCGGCATGACGCCCATCAGTGTATTGGGAACAGTAGCGGCATGACGCCCATCAGTGTATTGGGAACAGGAGCGGCATGAAGCCCATCAGTGTATTGGTAACAGTAGCGGCATGACGCCCACTAGCGCATTGGGAACAGGAGCGGCATGACGCCCATCAGTGTATTGGGAACAGTAGCGGCATGACGCCCATCAGTGTATTGGGAACAGGAGCGGCATGACGCCCATCAGTGCACTGAGCACAGAATGGCGCGGCACGGGCCGGCGTCGGTGTGGCGAGGTGTTCGGAGGGCGGGGGCTGAGGAGAGGGACATTGCATGAGGAGCTGGACTGAGTGGTATATTGCATGAGGAGCTGAAATGAGTGGTCTCTTGCATGAGGAGCTGGAGGGAGTGATCTCTTGCATGGGGCACGTCGGCTGCTGCAGCTGACATGCCAAGCTTGCATTCGCGTCATCAGACTGGCACACCGCGCATTCAGAGATGCTCTCCTTCACATTTTGAAATAAGTTTATTCCGAGTTCTTGCTGGGATGGTTTTATGAGCCAGGGTCTGATTGCTAAGCAGAGCTTGTTGCGTGAACCGTGCCGTCAGTTTTACGTGCCGTCAATGCACCGACACGGCCGCCCGGTAGCAACTCCCCGGCCTTATCTGGCCAGCTGCTAACTGACCCTCCCAGCCGAGGGCTAAATGCGGGCGCATGAAACGACTCGAACCCTGTGTTGCCAGGACAGTGGGAGACCAGTGCAGGCCAGCGCTCTAACCAACTGAGCTACCGGGGCGACATTATCAACTCATCACTCCTTTTCGGCGAAGTTCTATCGTGATGGAAACATGCTATCGTCTATACCATTCTGAGGTGCGGTGAGACTTCCGAGCCCTCGAACGTCCGTCCCAGTTCTAACATTTCTGTCGTCGCCCAAATCATGGAACGCCATGGTGCTATCATCTCTTCTGCTACCTGACCAAAAATCACCCCGTTTCCGACACTCAACGCGGGTTTTGTCCTCATCACTCCATTAATCTGCTATCATACGTGCGTGGTCACATCCGGCCAGCCACCGACGGCACCAGGGCCACAGTCAGGATCTTCGTAAAGGAGGGCCCGACCCACTAAAGGTGTCATTTTATCGAGATCGTTTTCGGGTCCCGAAACGCGTAGAAAATTTCGGTTTGTCGTTGTGCAAATACCCGAAATGTCTTTTTTGACACAGTGTAAATTGTATTCCTAAGGGAGGAAGGAAGCCTTCGCCTCCCCCCCCCCCTTGACTGTACCTACGGATCGCACTTAAATTTATCTGCTCTATATTTTGGGCCTCAACAAAGCTTTCGATGTCATCAAAGATTTCCTCAGTCAGTTTCCTCAGGAACCCCTATGAAGAAATTGCGCCCCTGAATATTGTTCCCCACTTTTCCTGTCGTTCCTACGCCCACGGTTACCTATTTGATATTCGATATACTATCCATTATCATCAATTAAAAGGCATCACGTCAAGGAGCACTTTGTTATTTTATTCAAAATATTCAGAGTTTATCCATGTCTGCACCTAAGAAGCAGCATGCGAACTTAGCCCCATGTTTACATTAGATCCTCGACCTATACGAAGCTTGCAAATCCTGCAACTTTGAGAGTGCATAAGACAGAAGTAAACCGCATACATTATCCTGTGTATTTAATTCCATGTGTCGTAATCTATTGCACGTTGGACAAGCAAGGAAAATCACCATGTAAAGGAAGTTGAAATTGGCAGCTCTGGCCACATCTGAACTCCCAGACGCACACTGTGCATCGCCCCGCTCTCCGCCAGCTGTGGTGACGCATCCAATTAAACTCGGCCACTCGCCGCAACCCAACATGAGCACGATGACCATTATTTCGTGCCTGTCCCCAATACGGTCCCCGATTTTTGGAGACATGCAAGTCGACTGGTGTGTCTATAGGTGGCTGTCTATAAGTGGCTGTCTATAGGTGGCTGTCTATAGGTGGCTGTATATGGGTACTACTGTCAGAGCCTTCTTCACCATTGGAGTTGATGGGCCGTGGGCAGACCTGTAAGCGGCCGACTCGAGTAATGTCCGCAGCGGCCGACCTGGGCCGGACGCCACGAGCCCCTGGAGGCTAGGCTGTGCCGGGCCATGCGCGTGTTGTGATTGGTTGCCATGTGGGCGCGTGGTGGCGGCGACGGCAGCGGTCGGGCTCGCTGGGGGTCGAGGGGAGTTGGGAACAGGGGGCGAAGGTGGACTGAGGAAAGATGTCTGGTGAGGCGAGGAACTTGACAAGCGCGTAATGATAATAGAAGATGAGTGAACGAAAGGCAGAATGTACAGAACCATTTGCGACTGATCATGTATCAGCTGTACCCAGTGACGCAGCCAGGATTTTCTTAAGGGGGACCTGACCGAAAAAAATGTCATGAGAAAGAAAACGCCTTCATCGCGAAGGCGTCCAAAATTGTTCGGTTTGCGTTATAAAAACCTCAATTTCCTGTTCATCTAGTGCATTTTTGGTTGCTTGTGGGTAGGTACGCCCCCCCCTTGGCTGCGCCTCTGTACCTAACAGCATCATACGCTCTCTGAGGTGAAATGATTAACCGCCCTGATTCCAATGTTGCCATTTTAGATCTGCTAGAGATCAGTTACCGATATTCCACTACATCGTAAAGGTATTCGTGCCTTGTTGGCCCTGTTTTGCAAGTTGTATGAGACGAATAGGAGCGGCTTCCATTAGAACGAACGCTTTTCGATTTGGACCGTTGCAATTCGGATGGACATGGGGTGCATTGTGTGCTATGGTGTCAATACCTTGCGATGTTTTTGCATGCCTACGCCCTCCTACGCACTGCACATACACCCACACGCATAGGCGAACACCACAAGCACACAGTTTTGTTAGTTGGTCTAAATCGGCATACAAGCAAGAGCATGCGATACGTGTGTTCAGCCGACTGTAATTCGGTTAACTTACTTCAGCAAATCTGATGAAACATAAATGTGGAGGAACAGAGAGTCAGTGGTGAGCTGATTAGACATCACACATGGTGGGGCCCTCCTCCCTCCCAGCTTAGATTTCCGGATACCTCTGAACTCCTAGCGTCTGCTTGGATTCGCTTGATCATGCATTGCTTTTGGCCCCATGTTCGAT
The DNA here is from genome assembly GCA_034440615.1 of Ashinkailepas kermadecensis. Taxonomy (NCBI): domain Eukaryota; kingdom Metazoa; phylum Arthropoda; class Thecostraca; family Neolepadidae; genus Ashinkailepas; species Ashinkailepas kermadecensis. The sequence continues at coordinate 56,146 of JAOTOM010005049.1, forward strand.
CCCTGCTTCCATTGGCCGTGGTGAGGACTGGAACTTTCGATATACTTGGGGAGATTCAGCCCATCTCCCAAGCATTATCATCTTTAACCATAAGGATTGGTGACGTGCACTGCATCAAAATGAGTTTGAAATTGCTTGAGACCCTTCCCATCCCCATAATCATTTGAGAAAAGCTTCATCCTTGTCCTGTGGCTATTGAAGCCAGCAGAACACATCCGACCCAGTGCATCAACCTCCCCCCCTCCCCGGTCGTAACCGGCAGTTACCGGGCCGCTGCAACTACCACTTGTAACAGTGGCATTATGCGTATCGTGTGCGCGTCCGCGCGCCTCGCGTCAGCCGGGCGGCGTGCGGTCCGCCGGAACTGGCTGCCGCGTCGCGGAGGCGATAATGGCGCGCCAGTCGCGGCGACAGCCGGCCGCCGCGCCAGCCGGCCGCCGCGCCACCACCGCCGACGTCGCGCCACCACCGCCGCCGCCTACCGCGCCGCGACCGACAGTCAACAGGTCGATTGGACTCCGGCCAAAAAGTGGCCGCAGTCAATTTGGCGGGTAAAAATGCCGCGCGCTCCGACCGAAGCTCTGAATGGCGTGGGGTGAACGGGTCAATTAGTAATGACCGCTGGCGAACCATGCGGAGGCAGCCCGCTTTTGCCAGACGTTAACGACCGCTAGAATCAACATGTTCCATCAATTAAAACAAATAAAAGTGGGGTGATAAATGGCCCTGTTCCTTTAAGCGACCAAATCCTGCACTCAAAGCTGCAGAATCAATACGTTACAGGGCAGGACTGAAGAGCTTGTAACTGCAAACTGTGGCATAATGTAATAGAGGAGTGATGTTGAGCGAATTCACCATCGACTAACCGGCGGTCAGAGCTGCTAAGTCGACGTGTATGCATTATAGTTGATGACCTCTGTGGATAACTAATTTTCCATGGAAGTGGCTAGTGACGCACTGCTGAGGAATTGACGGCGGCTGCAAATCTTGTTTTGTTTCTTTAAAAGTTGTAATGTATTGGTGACTATCGGCGTGAGCTATCCAGCACCACGCAACAGTCGTCCTGTGCACATCTGTTGCAAGAGATGTTCCCCACCCTGATGTGGCTCCACCCTGATGTGGCTCCACCCTGATGTGGCTCCACCCTGATGTGGCCCCACCCTGATGTGGCTCCACCCTGATGTGGCTCCACCCTGATGTGGCTCCACCCTGATGTGGCTCCACCCTGATGTGGCTCCACCCTGATGTGGCTCCACCCTGATGGGGCTCCAACATGATCCCTGATGCGTTTCCACCCTGATGTGTTTCCACCCTGATCCCTGAAGTGGCTCCAACCTGATGTGGCTGCACCCTGATGTGGCTCCACCCTGATAGCCAGAGTGCCTGGGATGAGCATCGTAACAGTGATGAGTGCTCAAGTTCATGTAACTGATATACGACATTAGCTCACTGACATAAATACACCGAAGAGCCTGCCCACCCCTAGCGAAGAAAACATAATTTTTGTTTTCGAGTGAACAAATCACAAGTGAAGATAATACGTTGAAATGAAGTGCCCGAAACTTGATAAGTTTTTTAAAGGGTAGTTACGTTTTTTAGATCAAAATCTTGATCGCATCACTGGTTTGTCCCCCTCTTACGAAAGTCATGGGCGCCTTTCTGCTTATTTGAATATAAAGCAGAAGTGCCCTGTATCCTTTAGCAATATACAATAAGCAATATGCTCTGAAGTTCTTTAATTGGGATTCAGGGCCTATTGCCCGGACGCCAGACTGGCCGTAGCAGACTGACCGAATCCGGGCTTCGGTCCCAAAATGATGTGCATCTGTTACCTCTAATTCAGTCGTGCTGCTTGCAAACAAGGCTCTCCCGGCCAAGGTAAAACCTGGGAAGCCCGGCCAGCAGCTAATCATTACCAGATGAACGTCAATCTTTTCCTGGTTATGAGAGCCGTCTCAGGTCTCATCTCATTAACGGCCCGCTTATTTCGTTGTGGCCGCGTGTTTTCCCCGCGTTTCCATACGTTTTTTATTCGAATTCTATCGCTTGACGCCGCTCGATCCGCCGGCCCGCGGCTATAATAAGGAATTAATTGCCGGTTGTCACCGCGATGGCCGGCTTGCGGCTCAGCTGAGCCGCGTCGGTTAATCAGCTGATCGAGCAGGGCGGCAGCGGCGGTATCCGTGGTCGGAATGCTGACGCTCCGCAGATGGGGCCAATCAGAGCTGAAGGTGGCGCCGGCCGCCAAGTTGCACAATTTCCACACAGATACCTCACGAGATCCAACAATTAGGTTTTGCATTATTTTTTAGTCGAATTGTTCCTGGGGAGGCTTTACAGAATCGAAGTCAACGATGGGCCCAAGGTTGTTGCATTAACTCTGAATTCACCTGCCGAGCGGGTAATTCCAGTTCTATAAAACTTCAACTGGCATTGCCTGGCCAGTTGCCAACGGGTTATCCCAACCGGAGGCGTATGAAGCGTATACAGGGGCATAAAGCAACTCGATCCATTGTGTCAAGACTGGGAAATCTTTGCAGGCCAGTGATTAACATACTGCATGTGCAGGCGGCATGCATTGAATACTTCCTGTCATAAACTACTTCTTCAAAGCTGAGGAATGAGTTTCATGTATGCATGGGCCACTTTATTGCAGGATATTTGAAGTTTTTCCCCGATGTAGTATATTTCAAGCAACGATGCAAGGAGATGGAAGAAGACAAGTGGCGTTAGATACTCAGCTCCAAATGATCATGATGTTTAAGAGAAGCAACTCCCGATACCAAGTGCGTGTTATGGTGAGTTATAGGTTGATTGGCTTAAACTCGCTGTAGCCCTATCAACTTCAGATATCGTGCGGTTGGTTTCATACCGCCTAGTTGGTCTTTGTAGTGACATTCACTTCAACCCGACATTTTATTTTGTGCATGCACAACCTATGCGTATGGTTGATTTCTTTTTCAGATTTCATTCCTTCTGACCATCACCATAGGTGGGTGTGTTCAGAGAAAGCTTGAAGGAAAACTATGAAGGATGCCACCAATGCATACTCTGCAATGCGTATTTACATATATGCAAGGTCAGATCGGTAGGGTTTACTTGGGACGAACTCGTTCAGCTGCATTTGCATTGCACAGCAATGCTTCCGGATTTTGCTACCTTCGATTCTACCGCGTCCGCCTTCGTTCATGCCCGCGAAAACAAACCCAAATCCGAACTGTTACTATGCTTCTCGGCTCAGCAATCCATTGATGCACCGAACCGCTCAGCCTTGCGCCTTCGGTCGCCTGCTGGTGTGACGCCTGCCGCCGACTGTCAGCCTAGCTGGTGAGGAATTTCGGGCGTGTCCTGCTGATGAAGTGGCGGCCAGACAGGCGGCAGCGGCGCTAGCGTGCGCCAGACCACAGTGTCACCCTATCGTGCCACCTAACTGAGCACCCTTAATGAAATCGATTTATTACCGGTAGCGTTATTAAACGTGGCACAGGCTTGATTAAATGATGGCCATTGACCACGCGGCTACGCTATTCGGCTTATCTCGAGATTAATTGGAGACACAGAATGGCCGCCTGCACTGCCGCCCGCGCGGCCCGGTGCTGCCGTGGCCGGTGGTTCTGCCGGCCGCGCTCCTTGCTGCATGTGCACACATTCGTCCTTGATCCTGCTGCACGTGCACTCTCTGTGCACGTAATCAGCGGGTTGGCTTCGGTGATATTCGGAAACACCAGTCGTCCGCGTCCGGGGCGGAGAGCGAATGTCATCATCAGATGGGGTTTGCCACTGCTCGCAATCGGCGGCGCTGCGCTGCCTGCGCTGCGCTGCCTGCGCTGCGCTGCCTGCGCTGCGCTGCCTGCGCTGCGCTGCCTGCGCTGCGCTGCGCTGCACGGCCGGTCACCATTGTTCACGATGCATATTTTGCGGATGTTTGACCATAAACTGACCGATCGTGTAGTGTTCTGTTCGCGGTTCCTCCTGTGATTGGCGGTAAGACTCTGCACGGGTGTAAGTATATATATATATATATATATATATATTAAACTGAAGCTGCGTGCTGGCTATAACAGGTAGGTGTTGGCCAACTGTGTGTGCGAGCGGACGGCCGGGCGCGGACGACCGGGAGGGGAGGGGGGGGGGGCGGTGGCTGGGTCTGCCGGACTGGCTGTAACGCGGTAGATGATGACCAACTGCGCGTGCGAGCGGACGACTGGGGGGGGAACTTGGTCGGCCGCCACGCAGGCAGCCGCCGCCCTCAGGGCCTCTGGCGAGGTTCGTGCATGGGCGCACTCAGGAATATTGCGCATTGCGCAGGGCACGCATACGGAAGTACAACGCTGAGATCGAAAGATTAGTTCACTGCTGGAACCGTGTTCGGTGATTTTGTCCAAGGCACTTTGGCACTTTTGCGCGCGTATTGCAGCTTGTGTTTGCAGATGACTGGCGGATGTTTTAATCCTCTCACAACATGCACCTTACCGATAACCAACCCAAGATTGAGTAGGTGCTGGTCCCTCGGTTGATATCAGGCAACCTGTTCCACAAAATTACACTCTAGGCCACTCCAAGGCCTTATACAGGATGATTCTGAAAGGATTTCTCACTTTTTATCTCTTATTGGAGGAAAATGTAATTCACATAAATATACGTATTACCTTATTCAGATCCTGCGTTCGTGGAAAAACAGACAATAAGACAAATGACCATGCACGTAGAAACATATACAAGTTGCAGGGCATACTCCAGGTGGCTGCCCTTCGCTTGACACACGGAGTGGCGCGCGTATTTCACCCCCTTCATCACCGGTCGCGCACGTGTCCGCCGATATCCAGTGACCTCGCGCTGTATCGTCTGCTTGAGCTCTTGACACACGGAGTGGCGCGCGTATCTTCACCCCCTTCATCACCGGTCGCGCACGTGTCCGCCGATATCCAGTGACCTCGCGCTGTATCGTCTGCTTGAGCTCTTGACACACGGAGTGGCGCGCGTATCTTCACCCCCTTCATCACCGGTCGCGCACGTGTCCGCCGATATCCAGTGACCTCGCGCTGTATCGTCTGCTTGAGCTCTTGGAGGCTTCTGGAGGCTCTGATGGACCTTGCTCTTTAGGTAGTCCCACAGAAAGACGTCGAGAGGCGTCAAGTCTGGGAGATAGCCGGCCAGGAGTTTGAAGCACTCTCTGAAGTGTCGCTCCAACCACTCAAGCGCCATATTGAAGGTGTGAGGTGTTGTTTCATTTGACTGGAGCCACATGGTATTCTGAGATGCTCCGTAGGGCTTGCAGACGCTGCTCCAGAAACGACTGAGCATCTGGACGTGGCGCTCCCTGTTGATCGTGACTGTGGAGCCGCTGTGGTTCCGGAACCAAAAGGGGTCGATGGTCCCTGCTGAGCTGAATGCGCACCATACAGTAGCCTTGCCAGAGTGCAGGAGCTTTTCCACCACTGTGTCTGGGATGCAGTTGCACTAGATCATGCAATTCTGTATATTCACACCCCCATTTAGCAGAAAATGGGCCTCGTCACTGCACCAAATGTTGATGAAGTTGGCATCAGGAGGAATCTTTCAGCGTGGAGAAGGATCCCAAAACGGAGGAAACCCTTCGATACCGACAATGGGCGATGGGTATTACTCGCAAAAAAATCCCCCGCAGCCTGCTGCCCGAAGTCCTGCATTATGATACTGTCCGTCAGTATTGCAGTAGGGAACCAATTGAGTCCCTCGGAAATTTTGGCAGCAGATTCCGAGGCCTGTAAAGGTCTCTGTGAAGCATGATGTGCTCTGATTGGTTGGATACCGCTCGCGTTCGCTACCGCATATACTCAACACCTGCAAACAAGTGTCTTCACCAATACAATTAATTTCTGACGACACTGGTTGTTTTCTTTACCTATCGCAGCTGAAAGCATGGCATTCTCTGGGACTGACCCTGGCCAAGCGGTCACCCAGCCACGGATACGTCGGTCGCGTGCATGACGTTATGACCACGTAACCGGCGCGCCGGTTGTGTGGCATATATTTGGCAACTATTCATTTATGCACCAATACATATACTATGCAACAATTCATGTAAAGCTATGTAAAGAGGTTAAAAAAAAAACTAATACAGTTAGAGGTATTCCTACACTAATTTTGAACTATCTGCCACACCATCATAGCTGTGTATTTGGCCCACCAGCCAGACGCCACGATGGCTGGCTGGTGAGCCCGTGGTCGGAGCCGGCTGGATGGGCGCCGTCTAAGCTGCGTCATGAAGCCTTTCCTTTGCACAACACATATATCGTCCGCACGTCCGCACTTCACGCTCAGTTCATAACGCCATCAATCGCCGGCACTGTCTACGGCTATGCAAGTCTGGGACACTTCGATCTGCTCCCAATGCCAGCGCAAGAATGCCATCCTTCTCTGGGACGCTCTCCGGCCTGGGCCCAGAGTTAGTCGCTGGGGAGTTAGTTAGTCGCTCGGGAGTTAATCGCTCGGGAGTTAGTCGCTTGGGATTTAGTCGCTCGGGAGTTAGTCGCTGGGGAGTTAGTCGCTCGGGAGTTAGTTGCTCGGGAGATAGTCGTTGGGGAGATAGTCGTTGGGGAGTTAGTCGCTCGGGAGTTAGTTGCTCGGGAGATAGTCGTTGGGGAGATAGTCGTTGGGGAGATGGTCGTTGGGGAGATAGTCGTTGGGGAGATAGTCGCTCGGGAGTTAGTCGCTGGGGAGTTAGTCGCTCGGGAGTTAGTTGCTCGGGAGATAGTCGTTGAGGAGATAGTCGTTGGGGAGTTAGTCGCCGGGAGTTAGTCGCTCGGGAGTTAGTCGCTCGGACGTGGCCCTCGCTGGTAATGAGAGGCTACTGGACCGAGTTGAATGGTTGAAACGACAGACGATTACCCTACATTGTGTGATTTCACAGCCAATGGTATTGGTAATGGTAGTAATATAGGAAAAAATTATCCCACGAGATGTGATGCGACGGAATGTGACGCTTCGGCCTCGGTAGCCACAGCTCGGTATTCATTCTCTGCATGAATTTCACACTTGGCGCACATGTTTCAAAGATGGTGTTTTCTCGGATAAGCTGAGGTGTTTTGAAGCAGCTTAATAATTGCTTAATGTTTTGAAATTAGCCTCCTGGTCATGGAGCGTCAGGTGACCATACAAAGTGCAACTTTTGGAGATGTATGTTGTGCGATAGGCAACTGTCTTTCAGTTGGGTTATGTGATAATTAATGTATCTTTCCAAGTGTGTCTTTGATGGGTTTTTTTTCACATACAGTCCAGGAGAGTCACCAATCGTGGGCAGCAACCCCAAAGTGGCGTAATTTTCGCTTAGCCCAGCGTGACTTTTCATTTGTCGACATGTGTTGAACAGATGTACGAAAAGCTCCTGAAAGTTTCATGTCCATGTTTTCATTCGTTTAGGAGATATCGCGCACAATCGTGATGTGAACCTACGGAAAACATCCCCCACGGTTAATAGCGGGCAATGGAAGCAACTCAAGCAAAAATGTTCCCATCCAGAAATTCAAACGTGCTTTGGCTATTTATGGACCGCCTGAACATTGACAACGAAAACTGCTTGCGTCACATTGAAAATTATCGCCGAATGTTTCTCCTATCCTATCATCATGCAGGCTGTACTACCGTCCTATAAACGGTCACATTAAATGGGATGGTTGCCGCGCGCAATAAGAAATGTCAGTCACTTATGGGATGAACGCGACAGTCACGTGACAGCGACAGTCACGTGACAGCGACAATCACGTGACAGCGACAGTCACGTGGCAGCGACAGTCACGTGACAGCGACAGTCACGTGACAGCGACAGTCACGTGACAGCGACAGTCACGTGACAGCGACAATCACGTGACAGCGACAGTCACGTGACAGCGACAGTCACGTGGCAGCGACAGTCACGTGGCAGCGACAGTCACGTGGCAGCGACAGTCACGTGACAGCGACAGAGCAGCGTCGAGCACAGCATACGACGTGTGTACATGCGTTCTATGTGAGACCGACCATCAGCTTCTTGCAGTTCAAAACAACCGCTCACGTGCAGAATAGCAGGGTCTCGTAAGGATGTTGCATTGAGTCAGACTACGGACCTGGTATGCTAAATGATGATCATGTTACCATGAGCAAGGCGAAGGCTGTCGTGAGGCTGTTGCATTGAGTCAGGCTACGGACCTGGTCTGCTGAGGGAATGCTCATAGTAAGCGAAGGCGACTGGTGGCTATTGGGTATGGTTCGAGGTTAAGATGGCGTGAACCATGGGAAGTGAAGGCGATTGATGACTATTGGGCATGGTTCGAGGTCGGGATGGCGTGAACTATAGTTCCTGAATATGAACGAGAATGTGGTAATGATAGATAGTTAGTACCTCCGTGAAAGACAGCACGAACACTGTCGTTGAAGAAATATTAGTAGTGTACCATCTTGCACATAACGTATACCGTAGCATGTTGGGCACATGCATGACCATTGAAAGTAAACTACGACAGACTGACGAATTATAAAATATTTCTCAGCGTTCCAAGCTCCTGGAGATCATTAGCATGTCAAAACGGACCACTTTCAAGGAAATAATTTATTTCCTCCAGTTTTAATCAACTAGTCGTCGGGTCTAATTAAAAATGTTTACTTAACGAATCCGGTGATACGAATCGCCCTCCCCACTTCGAGACGATCAATGCAAGAGATGGCGATGCCCAAAACGGCTGTCTTCCACCATTCCAATTACTGCGCTTGCGATTTCTCATTTTCTCGTTAGTTATGATCCTAATTATCTTCCGCCACGTTGAACTCCTTTGTTTGATTACGATTGACGGGTGCTGTCGGACGCGCTGCCGGTGTCGACTTTGGCCCCGGCTGTCGACGTGCACCAAGTCGAGCCATTTCGGGCGTGCGCGAATCCAACGCCCCGCTCTGTTCTCGAATTAATGCCGCCAGGAAGTTGTCTCTTGAAGGCTCTGAACATCTTGAAAGAGCGCGATGATAAATACTGCTACCAGGGATACTCAGGGCATATATGGCGTCCAGATTTATGGCTGTCAACGGAATTACGAAGCTGCTGATGGCTGAACCGTCCGAGAAATCGGACGGAAAACATGGTAATGAGCAGGGGTGAAGGTGACAGCGACAGTGAATGCAGCGACGACGGCTTCCGTCTGGCTCGTATCAGCAGGACGTCAAACCAGATGGAGAGGAATCTGCTAGAAGCACGCCACTTGATTTCCGTCCCGCTCGAATGGCTGTCCGCTTCGGCAGCCACTCGCCCGCCGGGTGTGTTTGGCCGAGGAAGGTCGGCGATTCAGCGCTCGGCACGCCGAATGACTGCCACTTCGCCGCTTCGCTGGGCCAACAACGCCTTGTGCGTGCGGCGGTGCGCCGCCTGCCCAGCGCTCCCTTCTGTGTCGTAACTTGCCGACTCGATTTCATTTAATTCGCCCGTTAGCAGTCGGCAAATCAAGGTCGCGCCGCCGTGCTGCCGTCTGCGCCGTAATAACCGGGTGTCCGGCCGGATTCCCGATGCAAACAGTGTTTCTGTTTTGTTGTGATGGCCCTATGTGTGTGATTGATTGCATTGTTTGGCGGTTGCATGCCCTAGGGTGTTCCTGGGCTGGCACGAGCGACGACCTCACTGTTTGCCGCACAAACGGCCGTCCCCAGGGGCAGCCGCGCCAAGAAAGCACCAGCTATGTCGAAGATAGATGAGTCACGTACGGGCCGGTGCAGGCTGTTAGAATCCGTGGGGATGGGACGGTACAGATTATTTATGGATGCGGACGCGATTATGTCACGGAACGTTCTAAATAGCTTTGTACGCAAAGTCATTGTCACTTTGTCATCACGATGTTGGCCTGTTGTTTCACTTCTTGTTTTACATTTTTCGATATGCCTAACGAATGCTATTTACTACACGTCAAATGTCATCCTCACCTTTATTACACGCCATCCTGATTTGCATTATTTTCCACCCCCACCACCACACGTACATACTAACAGATATGCGTTGCACAATATCTACCTATTGATACATTTTGTTCATGCTAAAAGGCGCATTGCATTTACTTACAAGAACATCCACGCAGCTAGTGGCTATTATTGCACAGGATGGAGGTGAATATTTTCGCAACCTGGCAGCGTACGTATCTCACCCAAACATCGAACTGCTTCGCTACCTGGCAGCGTGCGTATCTCACCGAAACCTCGAACTGTTTCGCTACCTGGCAGCGTACGTATCTCACCTTAGTTCACCTGAGACATTAGCATAACTGACAGGTACACATGGAACACACATACAATACACTGATCAAGTACATTTGGAAGGTGAAAGCATCACCTCCTCCGTCTGTCTCCCTGCTTCCGCCGTAGCTGAACCGTTGGACGTGGTAGATGACGGTCTTCGCTGACCATCCGTGACCTGAGCCATCCGTGACCCAAGCCATCCATGACCTAAAGCCGACGCGGAGGCCCAGACATCTAGGGCGGGCCGTGGGCGCCCGGGTTCAATCTTGGTTGTGAACGTGAATGTGTGAATTGATGCTTGGAAAACCCGAAGGGAGAAAAAAAACAGCCTGCTTGGAGAACCCATCGCTGCAGCCATCGCTGCAGCCATCGTTCAGCACGACTGCTCGACTTCAATCGCCGGCAATCGATGGGGAAATCAGCTGTCAGCCGGCGCCCGTGCTGCGGTGGGGCCGAGGAGGCGTCACCGCTTCTGCTGGGACCTTGCCGCGCACCCCGGCTGCTGGCTAAATCAACTTTATTGCCGGCTAATCGTCCGATAATAACACGGCGGCCGCCAGTGACGACCGCCCGCGTGTCAGCTGACCCCGGGGGCTGCCCCTGGCGCAGGGGCGTCGTCCCACACCGGTCCGTACCGGCGGCGCCGCGAGCCGCCGGCCGCCCTGCCGGCACTTACGATATGTCGCATGCCACGTGGGGCGCCGTAATTCGCCCAAACACGTCGGAAAACGGACATGTGCCAGTGTGGCCGGTGCGAATGCACCGCACCTCAGCCCAGCGTGGCACACAGAGGGGCCTCTGACGGGGAGAGGTAGGGAGGGGAGTCGGTTCGTCTGGGGTCCGCTCTCTAAGAGTGAACGTCCAAGCCTGACCCGTTTGGCTCTCTGAATTAAATTAAAAAAACATCTGGAACCAGTTCAAGCATAGGTAAGCCTGCGTCCACCTTCCTGTTGGGAGAATTAAATCGATTACATTGCACAAATGAATTCATGCTTCATGTTGCACAAGGTAATACTGGACAACATATCTTACCACGAGGCCATGTTTGGCGATTTTTTGACATTTAATGAACTCATATTATGTCATAGAGCAAATATATTTATAACGAATGGGAAAAGTATGAACCTTAATTATAATTTAGCAATGATTTCCTCACTTCTCGAATAGATTCCAAGCAGGCCAATATGAATTCGAATTCCTCACAGCTTTTTAACCCGATATATGTGTTGTTATCTAAACACGTTTTCCAGGCAGGGGCAAGGGACGCAATCCACAATTCCCTTCTAGCCGTTGGATCTAAAAACGTATCATCGGATTTCACAGCAAGATAGCGAAATGAATCATCACAAAATCTAGCAATCTACTGAGGGAGGAAAGAGTGAACAGGAGGAGACCAAATAACCCAAAAAGCTGGTAACTATCAAAACTTAATTTATGTTCTAGAATCTCACTCTGCTTTGCTGCGATTCTGAAGCATGAACCTTGGATTAGGTTTATTCTACTATCCAGTCATGCATGATGCAACGGGCATAGTTCCAGTGCAACGGGCATAGTTCCAGTGTGACGAGCATAGTTGACAGGATGAGTACTTGTATATAGCCACTCGTAGCTTAAATTTGGAACACTATTGGGCAAATTTTCCAAATGTTTTAGTAAAATTGGCTCTTTGAAGCAAAGCTACAATTTTTGCCTTAGTTATCTTGGCATTGGTAATCATAAAATAATTGTAGCTGAATTGAAGCAACCGAAATGGAGGAGCTAACGATATCTAAGCAGCCGAAATTGAGCTTAGAATATGTAAAGAAATATTTTAGTGCAATCTTAATGTCATATTTCAACTAAGAAATTTGCTCTTGACACATATTTTCCTCATTATTACATTTTCAAATGGGACATAGGTAGCAGGATATCGGTAAAATTTTAGGGAGAAGCAGTTGGAGGCATATGTTGAGCATCTCATTTTGCGATAAAATTCTGAAGACCTATGGCGAGAGTACCGTATAATGACCATGGTTGGAGATACCGGAGGGCTCCAACCCCCTGGTTTAGCAATGCTAAGTTGCAGGGTGTCGATTTGTATCCTTTTGTGGGGGCCATGGCCCACCAATGTTGATCTTGGCCCCCAATGTTGATTTGGGCCCCCAATAACCTATGCTATTGTATGCTGATAAGAAAGCTAAAGGGAAAAATTAAAAACACCATGCTAGGTAGAAACATTGATGTTAACCAGCACATTTTGTACTGAAAAGAAACAGATTTGGATTAGATAGTGGACTGACCCTCCACCTTTTGCTGAAAAATGTAAAATTGTGTGCAAAAACAAACAAAATAGCTGGAATTGCCTCCACTGTGGAAGTACAGCTTACATCATAAAATGTTGAGATTAGCGATGCGGATGCATTTTAAACCAGATTGTCTAAAGAAAATCTGCTAAGCAACTAAACAACAATTGCATGGTCATACTGATGTTTGTACACAACACCAATGGCAAAACCACATTAATTTCAAATTAATTCACTGCTGCTCACATTCATATTAATTCACACTGCTCTTTATCCATGTGACTTCCCAGGTATTGGACGATTTTCCCTGTTGGTGAGGATGCTGAATAAACATAAACATACACATCGTCGAATACAAAATCAGAATTCCTGAGATCCGAAAATATAGTGGGCTAAATCCGATGAGTTTTTTCGGGGGGGGGGGTCTAGCGTTGGCACTTCCCCCCCAATGTTTAAAATCGACACCCTGCTAAGTTGTAATTTTCCCTATTCACTCTGAGCATTTTAAGACTGAGAACTGTCTGTTTTGATGAGAGATATCCAGACTTGCTACTGATGTAGACATGTCTACACACATATCATGTATTTCAATAGTATATTCAGGCACAAAAACAAACGGGGAAAGATTTGGTGAAAATAAATCAATGCGTTTTGGTTCCAATGTACCTGAAGACGCTCCAGTGTATGCAAATTGTTATAGCCCAAAATGCGCCTCCATAGTACCGCCACCGATCATAATTATACATGGTGAGCTCAGTTTATCGAATGCACACCCTACCGACATGTTAACAAGAAAACAACTTAATTGGATACTCCATGGTCCGAACTGCATTATACAACTGTACCTAACATCCAAGATAATTTTCCCAATGTATATCCTCTGGATACGTTGCTGAATATCTGAGGCTTTAAGCATAACGTTAGGTCAAACATCACATCAGCTCAATGTTGCGCAAGCATGAGTAACATGTAATCAAGCAAAGGGTATCAAAGAACGAAATCGACAGACACTTACTGCATATATTTTTTCGTGCAACTTAATACCGGATACATCAATGCGCAGCTGGACTTTGGCAGAAGCTGGAGAAATGACAAGACATGATTCCTCCCTGGAGCCACCCGTTGTAGCCTATTATATCACCATATAAAATCATAGTCAGGAAACGTAATCCAGGTTTAGAGTTCACGTCAACGACTTTGATGCGGGAAAAAACTCAAGGGTGGAATCTCTTGGACGGGAATAGGCGAAATACGATCTATATTTCTTCGCGATATCCGGAACGCTATTTAATTGCTAAGGATATTACCGGCCAAGTTAGATCGAGCTGAATCCAAATTCCACTAAAGCCGTTTTTATATTTGGATGATGATCTGATTGACCTAAGTTTACCATGGCCGCAACGTTTTCGATCTCACGTTGGTTAGATTGCTGGAAACTTGAAAGGGCAAATTCTGGCACTCCCCACAATGGGTGAGGGGTACTCCCCATATACATTGCTCCCCATATACATGAATACGGTAATCTCTTTCTTGTTGTGCTGTCGATGTTGTCAACAAAACTAACCGGTTATCCATGGTGCCAAGACCTGATCCAAATCCCTCCGCATGCCTATCAAGCATGCCAAATTGGCGTTGCAGCATGCATGCACATGCGGCCGTGCAATGTGCCGGTCGCAATCCCCTGATGAAGGCCAGGCAACACTCACGACGCCGCCGCGACAAGCTCATCAACTCCTCACCGAACATTTCACCGACCCATAACACGTTCAGTGATAAAAACAAATGGTATGGCAAGCGGAAGAGACCTGGCCGGCTGCCAACGACCTGGCAGCACCACGTTAGGGAAGAGGTAGGTGACTTTGCGCCCGGTAGCCCGGGTTTTCCGCCGACGCCCTAGCAGCACCACGTTTGGGAAGAGATGGGTGACTTTGCGTCCAGTGACCCTGGTTCTCGCAGGCGCCTTAGCAGCACCACGCTTGGGAAGAGGAAGGTGACCTTGCGCCCGGCGACCCACGGTTCCCGCCGGCGCCCGTATGGGTGAACCACTCTTAGTATCAGTGTCGTCTGTCTGATCCTCAGCACCGCAGACTCTGGCAGCCGAGATAGCATGACTTCTGTTTGGGTACTCTCGGACCTACTGCTTGGTTTGTCACTTGAAGGACCGGGTGGTGGTGATGTTTACCGTTATCTTAGCATCTGGGCCAGCAGAGAGGGAAATCGAAAGGGAAGGTTGCGGGAGTAAAATAATATAGCGTACTTACACAGGTGTAAAGATATGCGCACTGCGTATGTCAACATTCAAGTATAAGCTTGATTTTCTTCCTCGACTTTCCATGTCGATGTGCTGAAGGTTGAGCTAAGAATATCCAACTTAAGCGGCCCCTAATTCACTAAGTATATCAAGTTATGTTGATGAAGTCTAACCTGCGCCCTAATGGGGCGCAACTGGTGTGCACACCTCAGGTCTCTTCGGCTTCCAGAACACCTTGCGGCTACAGGACCACGAAATTGTCAGTGCCTTTCAAGTGAGCCATCCTCTTTTAGACCTGTATGCCCCAGCAGATGTTTAAGCCCGGAGCTTGATGCAGACCTGTGTGACCCAGTAGATTGTTTAAGCTTGGAGTTTGATACAGACCTGTGTGACCCAGCAGATGCTTAAGCCCAGAGTTGGATACAGACCTGTGTGATCCAGTAGATGCTTAGCGTCACACCATTCATTAGGGGTGAAAAGTGCAAGCAGGCGATGTGTACGCATCACGAACTCTGACCACACGCCAACGTTTGCAGCAGGCGTGCGAAGAACAAGCCACGGGATTTTGACGATAATCGGCAAAAGATAATCAGTGCTACCGATGCATACTTTCCCAGCTATTGTTGGTCGGTGCATACAAAGAATTGCACAAAGCGTTCTGCTGGCTTTGGTACACCAGACGTATCAGGATTCCCATATCCACTGCATAAAGCCTTCTGTTGGCTCTGATACACCAGGCGTATAAAGATATTCAGATCCATTACACAAAGCCCTCTGGTGGCTAGACGGACGTATCAGGATACTCAGATCTATTGCACAAAGCCCTCTGGTGGCTCTGATATACCGAACTTATCAAGATTAAAGTTGCAATTAAGGCTGCACAACACGCCCTGTAAGGCGTTCCTTTTGCAACGCGAACTCGAAAAAATGCGTTGTTGTTGTTCTGTTAATTAGTTTTTCCGACCCCTTGGTCTCAATCCATTTTCAAAGAGTAATTTCAGCTCCTTTCGAGATGATTGCGTGTCGCGCAATAGAAGCTTGTGTGCAATTCATCCTTGAATCGAATGGGTGGGTGCACCCAAGTGCGGCCAATTCCGTTACAATATTCGGCCAATTCCGTTACAATATGGGTACTTCGGTTCCACTGACTGGGTCAGTGGAACGCCGTTCCAGCTGAGCGCCACCTGGCGGTCCCGTTGATTGAAGTCACTGTCCATCCGGTCACCCACAAGGACGGATCACGACGCTAGTCAGCTTATCTATGGTAGGTAATTTTCAAAACCCTCTAATTAAAAAATCAACGGATTGCGGGACCTCCTGGTGTAATAGTCGATGGAAAGCAATACATGGTCAATGTGTCTTGATCTCGAGACACGAGGTAATTTCGTAAATTTGCATTGAAAACCAACCCCACTTGGAGCGAAAGTCTGTATATCTCTCCCTCCCCCTGCATCCGCCAGTGTATAGCCGGCCACGTGACTTCCCACGCTGTGACTTATCAGCAGCTGTAGCTGTCCGGCAAGTCTGTTCACGGCTGTTCCCACGGCGGCACCAGCAGTCAGTCGAAAATCCCAGCATTCGACCGAAAGCATGCATCTACTACTGCCTCCATGTGCATGCAGTAGGACTTAACAAGTGCTTCGGATGCAATTCGTCGCTGTCAAATTCAGTCGCCTGCTTTGGAATGGTCCCTATTTGTTTTGGAGTGGCCGATATTCCTTGGAATGAAAAATAGGCTCATCCGTCTGCAAATATTCTATCTTATCAGAATTCGAAAAAGCAAATGAATGTGTAGGGCGTTGTCATGTGGGCATCAGGATGACATTAAAACAAAACATTATTAGTGCAATGTGTTTCGTTTTTTTTGGGGGAACATCATAAATAGTTGGTTTAATGCATCGGGTTTCGCCAAGGGGCTCGAATACTTCCCTCCTCTCCCCCTCCGTACCTTTTCACCTTCGAAAGTCGAGATGTGTCATGTGATCCATTGATCCAAGGGTGACAATTGGGAAATATTACAGATATTACATTTAGGATATTACAGGGACAGTTCCAGTGCCAGCCGCGATATCGCCGCCAACATCTTAGACAGAAGGCCGTGAGAGCAGGAAGAAGAAGCAGAAGTACAGGAAGGCGAGGATACACTGGCTGGAGGCCACGGTATCGACACCAGCGTCGTCCACAGAGGACGGTGCGGAAGTCGCTCTGCCGACGCCAGTGCCAGTCCGGCACCGCCGTCCCTCGGAGGACGCCGGTCCGCCAGAGCTAGCCGCCGTAGATGGAGCTGTAGGACCCGCCGGAGGATAGAGCTGTAGGACCCACCGGAGGATGGAGCTGCAGGACCTGCCGGAGGATGGGGCTACAGGACCTGCCGGAGGATGGGGCTGCAGGACCTCGGGATGGCTGCAGGACCTGCCGGAGGATGGGGCTACAGGACCTGCCGGAGGATGGGGCTACAGGACCTGCCGGAAGATGGTGTGCAGGACCTGCCGGAGGATGGAGCTCAGGACCCGCCGAGGATGGGCTGCGGACCTGCCGGAGGATGGGCTGCAGGACCTACAGAGGATGAGCTGCAGGACCTGCCGGAGGATGGGGCTACAGGACCTGCCGGAGGATGGAGCCAGACCACAGGGATGGCAGGACCTGCCGGAGGATGGGGCTGCGGTGCACAGCACACACTCTCCCGAGTTATTCGTGGAGTACGACGGTTCCGACCTGTTTGCCAGGCTTAAGCTCCAGACGGCAGAGTCCTGTAGCGACGAGGAGCGTCTGATGACGAGGTTGCCGTCTGATGAAGCCCCAGCCCAGGTTAGCAATAGTAGAGGTTTTATCATTTATTGTTGTGTGTTGTGCCTCGTATGACCGTTCGTTGTCTTCGTGTCTGAGTGTTTGAATGTCACTACTTGGTCTGCTGCTAAAATGTTGGTTCATGTTTCAGCACAGACATAGGCACCACCCCGCAAGGCGCCACACGACCGGAAGGCGTCCAGTCGCGGCAGTGCAAGCACATCCACGGCGGCGCAGCGGAAACGCTACGGCTTCTTCCTGGGAGCCCGTCTAGGTGGCAAGTACTGCGACATGACTTGGCGCATCTAGACTGCCATCCGACCCTGACCCGTGGCACGGTAGGAGGCGACGCGGCTTCGCAACAGGAAGGAAGGAACCTTGAGTTGCTTAGGAAGCATTTACCTGCTACGCATGGTGCGTCGCCAACCTCTCACGCCGATTGGTCGCGGGTGGACTCGATAATCCTGCCGGCTGTGAGATTCGAACCCACGATATTACAATGAACAGTTAGCGCCCTACCGACTGGGCTACTGTGACCCTGAGCTTCGCCACATCCAAGGGACGGAACGGCAACACTCGCCTGTCAGCGGGCCAGGTGGTGCTGCTCCCTTGGCGACGGCGGGCCGCACCAGCGTCCGGCTGTCGTGGTCAACATGGCGCGTCACCTCACCCTTCACTGCACGTAGGGCTGGCAGGAGGTAGTAGTCATCTCTGTTTACGCTTTGTTTGCATTTTGCGTTGCGTTGGATGTCGCCCGGTTCCGTGTCTTTTCCAGGTTGTGCGTGCCACTCTCCATCGTCCACAGTACAATTCGCATGGACAGGGGTGAGGAGGGTGCAGACGCAGCTGGCGTCGGAACCGATCGTCGGCCTGGGGGTCATCGCCGACGCCTTCACACACCTGCTAGGCATCATGGGTGGCAGCTGCTTCCAGAAGAAGATAGTCAACAACGCCAGAACGGTAAGCAGAACACCACTCGTCTGGGTCGCAAGACTCGTCTAGTGTTCGTGCCATCTCAGCTGTCGTTCGATGCTTGGTCCTTGTGTGCCCATGCACAGCTCTGCGCCTGCGGTGGTGTCAGAATTTCTGACGGTGGAGAAGCCGGCTCATGGGGGAGGAGGAGGAGCTGGTGGTGGAAGAGCTCATCACCAACACCAGCCTACTGGATGCGCTCACCGGTCGAAGCTGGTCAGCGGGCGGCCAGATGGCGGACTCCACCGCCGGGTGGTCGGCCGCCAGTGCACCAGCGACATGCTGTAGGCCGACATCAGTTGGGTAAAATTCCGCCTGGACAACCTGTCGTTGATATATATATATATATATATATATATATATATATATATATATATATTTATATATAATTATATATATTTTTTTTATATATATATATATATATATATATATATATATATATATATATATATATATATATATATATATATGTATATATATATATATATATATATATATATATATATATATATATATATATATATATATATATATATATATATATATATATATATATATATATTGCATCGTCTACTGGTATTCTACATTGTGATTGTCTTCTGTTTTGAAGCGCAGGCTTGCCTGTGTCATTGGTTTGTATGTGATTTATTGTCTTGTTCTCAATATTGCGTTTTCCGACCATCCACAAGCGGCGGTCCGCGTGGTACGAGTCCATGCAGAGACACCCACGGGTAAAGCAGCTGCACTATGAGGGTCAGGTGGTCAAGATAGCGCCAATGCACCTCGAGAAGACATCCACCATGTTTTTGATTGATCGATTGAATGATATATGGTGGATAGATGGACAGATGGATAGATGGATGAGATGGATGGATGGATGGATGGATAGGCAAAATAGAAAGTCAGGGAACGGTAGGCAAGCAGCTTTTGACGCTCGTACCTGCTGCCAGCCACCAATTGCTCTCGGTTCAGCTTTAGGTGCCGGCAGGGCCTCTCCAACGGTCAGTGGTGCCGGAAGTGCACCTCCACCGACGGCTCGTCTTGCGGCGTGCTGCCGCACCGTCGATCGCGCCAGCAGCGTAAACCGCTCCATTACTGGTGGCGGGGCGGGCCGCGGTGGCCGCAGTCCGCCTACACGACCAGCGGGCAACGTATCGGCGGCGCGCCATTACTTGTATATGCACACCTCCGACTTATTACAATAAACTGTGCCGGACGATAATTGGTGTCCGATCTGGCTCGGCTGCCGGCCGACCTCCATGCTCCACAAAGACGGCCGACCTTGCGTACCGTCCAGCCGTGCACAATTCACTTCGTAAAAATGTAATAATGATACCAGACGTAAATTAATGATTGCCTTTATTCGCTTCGTGCGGCATTAATGATTAGACAAGTTATACCTGTAATGGACGATAATTAGCACGGCAGCGACTTTAAATGATGGATATATAGCTACCGGTGCGACTAATTTTGGCGTTGCCGGCGCCCCGGGGGCCACCGCCACCTGTAAAATGCGGCAATCGGCCAGGAGCAGAACCTGCAGACCCGGATGACCACCTTTCCACCAACATCCCCTTTCTCCACGAGCTCGCCAAACAGCACACGTAATTTACACAACCCAGACTCATGGCTTGGATTGCTGTGCTTGTTTCCTTATATTGTTCAGCCCAAGGGATAGCACTGGAGTTGCCCACCTCTCTGGGGCGGCCTCCCCGGTGGATAGCGGTGGAGTTTCCTACCTCTCTGGGAAGGGCTCTCCGATGGATAGAACTGGAGTTGCCTACCTCTCTGGGAAGACCTCCCAGGTGGATAGCACTGGAGTTGCCTACCTCTCTGGGAAGGCCTCCCAGGTGGATAGCACTGGAGTTGCCTACCTCTCTAGAACAGCCTCCCGGTGGATAGCGGTGGAGTTAGTTGCCTACCTCTCTGGGACGGCCTCCCCGGTGGATAGCGGTGGAGTTAGTTGCCTACCTCTCTGGGACGGCCTCCCCGGTGGATAGCGGTGGAGTTGTCTACCTCTCTGGGAAGGCCTCCCCGATGGATAGCGGTGGAGTTGTCTACCTCTCTGGGACGGCCTCCTCGGTGGATTCTCCTACAACTCAAAAATCCAGCCACCCAAGGTGGACGACCTGGCAAACCATCTCAGTCGGTGATCACCAGCACTACCTGTGGCGTTTCTCGTGTTCTGTGCTCTCGACCGCGGTGGAGAACTGTTACTGCGAGTGAGCTCATATATAGGCGTACACTAGATCAAACTGAGTTCGAAGCATCTTGGCCCTCGCGAGGTTACACCCATGAGCATAGTAAGCTTCTTTTGAAACAGGCACGGTGAGTTCGACAATTTCTGTGTCAACTAGCAACAAGGTGGCTCGACAATTTTGCTTCATTTGATGTTTTGCATCTCATGATCATGATCACTCATGTGTTCCTTCGTCAATCTATGCTTCTTAGTGGAATGAACTTAACCTCTCCAATTTTTGTATTTCATTTCACTCTCCAGTTATTCAACTTCCTTCATCTGTGTGCTTCTAGCCCAAAGTTCATGTAAGTTTATTATTCCAAGTTTTCTTTTCTTTATCAGGTACAGTCACTATTATGAATTGTTATTTATTCTGTTGAACAATGAACAGGCTCACATTTGAAGCAGCTACTTTAGAATTGCGAGAGAGCGATTAGAATAAGAAGTGCCGTCACTGTATAGTGTATAATAACAAGAATCACAGTGTACCGTCACTGTAGCAGCCAGCACGGCGTTACGGTGTGACGCACACAGTGTGACGCACACAGTGTCCCAATGGCAGCGGCGTGGGACGCCAAACAATTCTGATTGCATCTCGATGCAGGTAAAAACCGCAACTGGTGCAGAAAGATGGACCGACCGATTCTGCGGACAGAAATCCTTTCACGTTACCAAACTGCTGTGTGAGGGAAAGGAGCCAACGACCTTTGATTACGGCATTGTCACGGTACAGAAATACAACACAATCGTATCCAATAATACAGTTGTGAACGGTCGCGGTTTGTTCCAGAGAATAATGAGCCATTCTGACCAACTGACATTGTCACTGTTTATGTTGACATATTGATACTGGTGTGCTGAAAGGTTGATATTGCCATGCCGCCATGCTGGCACTGACACTGTCACTGACACTGACACTGACGCTGACGCTGACACTGACACTGACACTGACACTGACACTGACACTGATCTACCGGTATCGGCATACTGTAACGCTGCAGTGGAATTATCTAATGCCGGCATAATGCTACTGACGTACCGACACTGACATTGGTCTCTTGATGACAGCACACTGACGGTTCACTGACGGTTCACTGACGGTTCACTGACGGTTCACTTACACACAGCGGATGTATGCCACATGTCAACGTGTCCTGATGCTGAAGACTTTTCTCTGGTCAGTGATGCTGATGCTCTAACACCAGTGATGCTGATGCTCTAACACTCATACTAACGCTGCAGCATATTTATGATCAAATGGAAGTTATAAAAATGTATAAGACCTGGCTGCACGCTTCATGGCCACGGTGCCCGGACAAAGAGCCGATAAACAAAGATCAACAATGTGATCACTGATCATCGTGTGCACCACATTGGGAAATGTGACATGTGTGACATGTGTGGCATGCGTGACATGTGTGACATGTATGACATTTGTTCCGGATCTTGATTGAGCATGCTATATTGGCGTAGTGTTCACAGACGTATCGGATACTTAATTTATTCTTAGCGGCTTTTAGAGGCGTGTATATATATATATATATATATATATATATATATATATATATATATATATATATTGTGTGTGTGTGTGTGTGTGTGTGTGTGTGTGTGTGTGTTTCACGCATTCACACTAAGTGATTCCATATAACTGTGTCTGTTACGTACCCTCAAATGTGTTGTCGCTACTCGCCTATACCTTTGCAACATTCCAGTTCGCAGCAGTGTCTGCAGGTACCATGAATAGTATCGAGCATACTGAGCATACTGAGCGGGTAAGAGATGAATCATTAAGCGTCCATGTGTTCGATTTGGCGATAAAGTGAGGTTATAGCACATACGCTAAGTTTATTATCTGCAATAGTCGTATGAATGTTCCATTATCATATTAATATACCCTAAATTTGTTGTGTGCAGACTTTTCATCGAAAACAGGTATAAATGTTCTGCAGGTGCATTCATATTCCCTTTAAGCCGAGCAACTTCCTTATAGCCGTTCAATGTGCGGCTGCAGCTGGAGGTCGGGCATCCTCAATACAAGCGTCCGCGGGTCGTCTGCAAACACTAGATATATACACTGTAGTGTGATGGTCGAATTTCAGACGGATTCAGAATAATTCAGCCCGCTTACTGGCGTGCAGATGTCGAGCTTCAAAGGCATTGATAACTCGATGGGGTCACGACAGTGTTTGCAGTGGATCCGATCCGGACCACCTTGGGTAACCGAGGGATTTACACACTTACGCAGGGATTATGCCCGTGTTTCACGAGCGTAGACACAGCGTGACCGTGTTTCGAGATCCGTTTTTATGCAGTGTTCTTGGGTTAGATATTTGAGACATGACGCATTTCAGCGCTTTGAGGGTGTCATTTTTTATCTGAGTGTCAGCACACAGTGGTTGTAACTAGGCATATACGGTCACAAACAAATGTTACTACTTGACATATACGGCCACAAACAAGTGTTGTTACTTGGCATATACGGCCACAAACAAGTGTTGCTTGCTACTTGACATATACGGTCGCAAACAAGTGTTGTTACTTGACATAAACGGTCACAAACAAATGTTGTTACTTGACATATACGGTCACAAACAAGTGTTGTTACTTGACATACGGTCACAAACAAGTGTTGTTACTTGACATATACGGTCACAAACAAATGTTGTTACTTCACATATACGGTCGCAAACAAGTGTTGTTACTTGACATATACGGTCACAAACAAGTGTTGTTGCTTGACATATACGGTCACACACAAGTGTTGCTACTTGACATATACGGTCACAAACAGGTGTTGTTACTTGACATATACGGTCACAAACAAGTGTTGTTCCTTGACATATACGGCCACAAACAAGTGTTGTTACTTGACATATACGGTCAGAAACAAGTGTTGCTACTTGACATATACGGCCACAAACAAGTGTTGTTACTTGACATATACGGCCACAAACAAGTGTTGTTACTTGATATATACGGCCACAAACAAGTGTTGTTACTTGACATATACGGCCACAAACCAGTGATGTTACTTGATATATACGGCCACAAACAAGTTCGCCGTCAGAGATGCGTTGATTAGCCTACTCAGCTCACCGTAAGTGAGTTGTTTATTTATAAAGTGTAAAAATGCAGCAATTGTGATTTTATTCCAAGATGTTATTCGATATGTCATGCAATTTAGATAGATACCTATCCATCCAAAGTGCATGTCATCTGTTGGATACGTTATGGCTCCAAGCACAGCGCTGGTGAAGTAATGCAGTATGATTTGATCCAAATCTCAATTTTGTACAATCCATATGCCCAACAAAGAGATTTTCTTGTCTCAATACCATGAATGCTTAGCATACCTAGCCCTCTCATTTGTTTCCTCATTTGTTCTCATACCTAGCCCTCTCATGTTCCAAGATTTCGAGAAAATGCCATTTTAGTGCAAAATATCGGCAGAAATCGGCCTCTTGGAGGGCATGACTCTGTTGCTGCCCGCTCCCTGGACCCGCCCCTGCCAGTGCGCCGAGATGCCGGAACACGACACCGTTTCGGTTTTTGACCGGCAGCGGATTGATCGCCAGTGCTGAGTGCACCCGACGCGGTGTGTTTCGGCGTGGTGCAGCGCTGGGTCAGCACCTGCGACGGGCCGGGGTCACGCGGCGCCCCCTCCCGGGTCAGCGTACACGCCGGCCCGTAATGGCACGCGTTAGTCTGACTGATGCGCCGCGCCGAGTCAGCGGCGCCGGGGCCACGCAGCGATGGCCGCCCGCGGCCGCTCCACGCAGGCTGGCCGTGCTCAGCAGCCGGCTGCCATATCGACATCTGGCAGCACTGAATGTCGTGTCGGACGTGTTCGGTCGTGAGCGGAGTCGGACGGTATTTGCATTGCAGACGTGAAGTGTGTCCACCGGCCGCCAGGCGTGCAGGCCATACAGTCATCAAGTGTTCAGGTCACAGGGGCCCATCTGGATCAAGCCTATAAAGGATGATACTGTAAGACGAGAAGGACGGGCTGAAACGCCATTATCAATGCATCAATCCGGAGTTCTAACGAAACTATCCACCACATTGTGCTACCATGGCTAATCTCTTTAGCATCACATGCCGGAAGGCCGGTTCTGAACCTACCGCCAGTTACACTGCTTGTAGCATAGTGCCCTACTTATAAGCATAATCTAATGCACCTACTGTCATCAGCCCCATGCAATTCACCCATATTCCTATCCCCTACTGCACAACTTACAATTAAAAATAAGACTATTGGATCTAATTAATTTATCAACCTAGTTCTAGAGAAACTATTGATCCCAAATACCGTTAGTTTTGCCTCGGACGGTTTTTGTCTATGCGTTACGTCGTTTTTGTGCTGTGCATACGTCGGTTTTGTGCTGTACGCTACGTCGGTTTTGTGCTGTGTGTTATGTCGGTTGTGTGCTGTGTTACGTCGGTTTTGTGCTGTGTGTTTTGTCGGTTTTGTGCCGTGTTACGTCGGTTTTGTGCTGTGCGATACGCGGGTAAGTTTCGAATCGGTGATTGGCAGCTCGGTTGCTCAGCGCCCGTGCTTGTTTCGCCGCTCCAATAGTGGGAACTGGGAGGTTTACACCCTGGCCACTTTTCACCGCCAATGTTAATCTCCCCAGTCCGAACGACCTGGTGCCTTCTTCTGAAATATGCTCCATGGTGCACCTTGTGGTTGCCAGGTGCAGGTGCGACATATACCTAAATTTCAAAATATGGTTTTCTACAGACGCACTGGCATCGAAGCTCTTACACTCTAAAGGCGCAAAAGCGTTAATCCCCCCAAAAAAACTGTGGGAAATATAATAAACTATTGAAATTTGTTCCTCAAACTCTGACTTTCGAGACTGCTTACGGAGTCCGAACACAAATCCGTTGACACGTAAGACAAGCAGGTTGTGATGTGTTTATGATACGACAACCTGCGAGGAAAAAAATTGTTCGTTGTGGGGTTTTCGGTCTTACACGCGATGAGAAAAATAAAAAAGCAATATCGCCAATTGTCTGCGCCAAGGGTTTTGGAATGCAATGCGTCGTAAAGGAGCTCGGGAATCAGAGAGCGCTCGTGTGCCTGGTCCTGATGGTCGTGCTCATCCCCGCCGCTCACGGCACAGTGCCGCTCGGTCCGCCTCTTTCAGCCTGGTCCGGCCGCCATCACCTCTGACGGGTCCGCCTCGTGCTCACTCCGCGGCTCACGGCCAGCAGGCCCCCCTCTCTACGGTCCGCCCAGTGCCCGCCATCACCTCTCTGACGGGTCTGGTCCGCCTCGTGCTCAGCCCCTGCGGCTCACGGCCAGCAGGCCCGCCATCACCTCTCTGACGGGTCCGCCTCGTGCTCACATCCCCTCCCGTACTTGACGGGTCCGCCTCGTGCTCACCCCCGCGGCTCACGGCCAGCAGGCCCGCCATCACCTCTCTGACGGGTCCGCCTCGTGCTCACCCCCGCGGCTCACGGCCAGCAGGCCCGCCATCACCTCTCTGACGGGTTCGCCTCGTGCTCAGCTCCACGGCTCACGGCCAGCAGGCCCGCCATCACCTCTCTGACGGCTCCGCCTCGTGCTCACCCCTGCGGCTCACGGTCAGCAGGCCCGGCATCACCTCTCTGACGGGTCCGCCTCGTGCTCAGCTCCACGGCTCACGGCCAGCAGCTCCCGCCGCTCTGACGGGTCCGCCTCGTGCTCAGGTCCACGGCTCACGGCCAGCAGCTCCCGCCGCTCTGACGGCTCCGCCTCGTGCTCAGCTCCACGGCTCACGGCCAGCAGCTCCCGCCGCTCTGACGGCTCCGCCTCGTGCTCAGGTCCACGGCTCACGGCCAGCAGCTCCCGCCGCTCTGACGGCTCCGCCTCCTGCTCACCCCTGCGGCTCACGGTCAGCAGGCCCGGCATCACCTCTCTGACGGGTCCGCCTCGTGCTCAGCTCCACGGCTCACGGCCAGCAGCTCCCGCCGCTCTGACGGGTCCGCCTCGTGCTCAGGTCCACGGCTCACAGCCAGCAGCTCCCGCCGCTCTGACGGCTCCGCCTCGTGCTCAGCTCCACGGCTCACGGCAGCAGCTCCCGCCGCTCTGACGGCTCCCCTCCAGGTCCACGGCTCACGGCCAGCAGCTCCCGCCGCTGTGACGGCTCCGCCTCGTGCTCAGCTCCACGGCTCACGGCCAGCAGCTCCCGCCGCTCTGACGGCTCCGCCTCGTGCTCAGGTCCACGGCTCACGGCCAGCAGCTCCCGCCGCTCTGACGGCTCCGCCTCGTGCTCAGGTCCACGGCTCACGGCCAGCAGCTCCCGCCGCTGTGACGTGTGCGCCGACCATATTCAGTAGCGCGCCGATAATTGCGCTTGCTTATTCATATATTCCGCGCAGGCCGGCCAAGAAAATACGGCCGCGTTTCCGGCCGGCTGCGGGTGTTTTCTCGCCGACTTGGTGGCCAACAGACGACTCGGCGGAAGTGAACTACGCAGCGGTAGAGCGCGCGCTGCCCGGCGTTTCGTCCGGCAGTCGGGTCTTCCGAACACGCCGCAATGCTGCAGTCCTGCAGTACTGCAAGGCGAACCGGCGTCCAGTCAGGGGAACCGGCAGGGTGTGTGTGTGGGGGGGGGGGGTCGTCGATGGATGCACGTTAGCGCAAAGCTCCCACAGTGACGGATGAGCGCGTCAGGGCTGAGCGGGCTGCTCGGATCCGACGCCCTTCCGACCCCCACCTCTCGTCCGGCCCATTATCGGCAGCCAGTGGCCGAGGCCGGTTACTGCCCGCTTCCGTTGCCGTGTGCAATATGTGCATAATTGGTGCGTGCATTCGGACCGCTTTGCATCAATTAGTGTATTAGCTCAGCGCCATCTGCCGGCGTTTGCGGCGCGTCAGGATCCGCTTGGCCGCGCCGGCGCGCGCCGCGTCCGTCACGGGCGCCGGAAGTGGCGTACCGCACGTCAGCGAGTAATTGATAACCAATGGTTGCGTAGTTTGAGAGGACGAGACTGTGCGAGCATGCTGGTAGGATGTGTGCCCACTCAACGTTCTGAAGCTAAATCGTTAGAGATAAAAGCTAACACGATTTAGATTATGAAATGTGTTTTTAGCTGACGGTTTAACTGCTTTAGCTGAATGACGGAGGGCCTCTCACATAACGCGCACCTGGCTGGGGAGATACAGATTCGCCCCTCCCCCTCTAAGATCTCGGAAATTTTTGAAGCTAGAAGCGAAAAAAAATTGGAGGGTCGATTTCGGCTATAGTAATCTCGCTTCATTATAAATTGTACGACACTAAGTCGATGCCGTCAGGGTGAAATGATGTTGAAATCTACCTTCACACAGCGCAACCGCGCCGCCGCGCCGACGAAACCTTTGTGACCTTGAACGCCGTCGGCCGGGTGGTGGCTGGATGGCGTTCGGCGGCCCACCGGTCTGCCGACTTTGCTCCCCCCCTACCTCCCGCAGTTCTTATATTTACCAACGAATTTCGATTGTGCATAGGCTGCACTTATCAATTGTCAACAAAGTCACAATATTACTTCATTACAATGCCCCACCCGTTTATGAGATATCAGCGGAAAACAGGGATGGTGGGCGGATTCCGCACCCCCCCCCACCCTTCCTCCGGAGCGCCTATTAACTGTCGTCATGAGCCTGCACATCTGGACTGAACATAATATGGTGATGGTCCACCTCCCAAACTGACATAACACCACCGGCAGTGGAACGTTCCTGGCGAAGGAATGCTCCGATCCAGAGGAACTGCAGCTTTTTCTGAAGTTTCATCTATCATTTGCGCTACAAGGAGACCGCACATTGCAATGCGAATGCATACGTGTGTTTACGTCCATTATAGAGGCTTTTTGCCGCGTAACCTTGATCAAGGGCGGCGCCCCGAAGTCATTGTGGGTTACTGCAGGCATTAATGGCTCCTTCCCATGCAATGTCCAACTTAATGCTAAACTCTCAGAATGACTGTGGGATGATGGTACCCTCAGTGGCGGCGCCCAAGTTGTAAACAATGAGTATTTAATGGAAGCGCGGCCCATCTCCGTGATCCGATATTCAAATGCCAGTGAATCATGTATTAGCACCTGGGAGCCCTACTTCCCCACAAGTATGGAACCGGCTTCACCTGATGCCAATGTGCGGAAATGATACGGCGGCTTATTTCAATCATGTTAATGCTTACTCCCGCTGTTCATGTGCTGCTTTTCTGCAACAGCAACGTGATAAACATTGCTCAAACCTGTAAGGTATTCTTATCACCAACTTGTTCCAAATTCCAACCGATATTTGTCTGATTTACGTATACCGAATCAGCGCGCGAACTGCATTGCAAGTTGGCCTGCTGAGAATAGGTTCAGTTCAGCTTTAAGTGGTATCGAAATTAATTTGTCTTGTGAAAGATCATCCTAAGCTAACAATCCGACGCAAGTCAGTTAAACTGCATATTTTGCATTCTGTTGAGCCAGAGTGCCGTACCCAACATGGTAGGCATGCTAAGCTTTCGGTTAGCATTGCGTCAAATAATAGACAACGTCCTGATCGAGTCATGGATCCTTGTTCCATGGTAGCTCACTTTAGGAAATAGCCAGGCCGGATTAGTTCGTTAACTGCTCGGCAGTTGACGGTCGTAAGAAGTTTTCTGCCATTGATATACAAATTTATTTTAATTTCATGCTGTCATTGCCGGCTTTAAATCAGCTTAAACATGCAACATTTGATGCTGGGTGTGTTCAATTTTCACCAAACAACCTGTTGTTATTTTGTTCGATAGATGGCGTTAACGATGCCAGGCGTCCGCATGTTTATATGACGTATGAGGCGAGGTGCGCCATCGATGATTGTACACGTTGGACACAATTGGGATGCTTTTTGCGAATGATTTTCAGGTTGCAGTTTATTTTTATTCTGAAGATTACGAGAAATATACGAAAATGCTGATGTGAAACCCTCTAAGTTCTATAATAGCAGCTCTATATTTCAGGATGAGCCTGCTGGGATAAAACAATGTTTGAACTTGCTTACGAATGATCTAAACTTGATTTCAGGATGGTGGTGATATGGCTCAGATAGCGCTCAAAATTCGTGAAATATTCATTAACCGAAGATTTTGCCAGTCTGAAGCGCGTGTTGTCACTACCCCTGGGGCGTGTTTTGTCACTCCCTTTGGATGTGTGTTGTCACTCCCTCTGGGGTGTGTGTTGTCACTCCCTCTGGGGCGTGTGTTGTCACTCCCTCTGTGGCGTGTGTTGTCACTATCCCTGGGGCGTATTTTGTCACTCCCTCGACAATTCGCTCCTAATCGTGATGGAGTTGCGCATCCAGAGCTGCCTCGTTTTCTGACATGAGGTGAATGAAGTGGAGTCCGCTTTTTGGTGAACTAGGGACCTTACGCGGCAAGTCAAAAGTTTCGGAAGAAATATGGTTTCGGTAAGTTTAATCAGGCCATCTACCAAATATATGTGGCCGAGAAAAGCACCAGAATGTGTTGGGCTAATTACAATGCAGTGACATACCTCATAACATGCAGGATTTAGGGACATGCGAGGTCAAATACTCGGAAGTTCAACCCAAACATATTGCGCAATGGCTTGTAAAAGGCTACAGATAACTACTTCGGACGTCACAGGGTTACTTTGTTGCTCAATTCGCAATTAGGCTGTCAGTTGTCTCGTAACGCAACATGGATAAAACATTCCGCTGCGACCAATCGAGGTCCATGACCTCATTCGACGGTGGGAAGGTTTCCGGGAAACAACATGGTTTGAAGACACTTGAAAATGCGAGTCGTCGTCTGG
The DNA here is from genome assembly GCA_034440615.1 of Ashinkailepas kermadecensis. NCBI lineage: Eukaryota > Metazoa > Arthropoda > Thecostraca > Neolepadidae > Ashinkailepas > Ashinkailepas kermadecensis. The sequence continues at coordinate 86,684 of JAOTOM010005049.1, forward strand.
TGAGCACCTTGGCGCAATAACACACATGAAATACGATTTCTGGAGAAAAAATGTGTCCCAGCGTGTTCGCACGTCTTCCCACATCCCTACGTGTTCCCACATCCACACGTGTTCCCACATCCCCACGTGTTCCCACATCCTCACGTGTTCCCACATCCCCACGTGTTCCGGGTGACATCTACTTCCTCTCCCCCACCCGGGGGCGGTCAAGTTGTTCCGGGCCTGTGACGTAGCAAGGCGATATCGGCAGACCTTGCGTGATGTCAAGCAAAACGGCCAATATTTTCACGGCTTTACGCACGCAATTTTATTGTATGTAGGCAAATTTGACATCATGCGAATGCCTGAAGATTCTACATACGAATCCGGATCGTTTTACTTGTCGCCTCGAAAAAAAACCTTGCCGGTAAACAGGAACTACACAAAAACGCCCCCGGAGGGCGGGGCCTGAGTCGTTGCCATGACGACCGGCTGGCCCTCAAGGCCAGTCGTGCCCGCAGAAAGAAACCTGCTGTTAAATGAAATTGCCGGAATCTGCTGTTTGGAATATTCTACTATAGGTCTATAATCTGCCAGGTCCTTTTAGTAGATATCGCATATTATAGTGTGACGTCACCAAGGCACAGTATATACTAGATCTGAGAATATACTAAACTTGGGTGTACCCGTTCTTTAATATACTCTGCCCTCACCCTCCCCACTCAGATGGTGAGGGTCAACATTTCGATACGCTTCGGTGCAGTTCCGTTTGGAGAGTCAGTTTCCTTGGCTTTTCGATCCTCTCTTTCGCCGATGACAATAACTTCAGGAAGCTTTGCCACCGATCGGATGCAATCAGCTGTACCTTCGTACATGTACAGCAGAATGGCATGTAGGAAATTGATGGCAGCAGATGACCAAACAAAATCTCTGGTAATCATGTTTCTGATCCTTGTTATAGTACAGGCATAACTTCGAAGCATTGTCTGCTTATATTTTGATTTCGATGGGCCTACTTGCTAATGCTATCTTATCTAGGGGATAAAGTATCACTGAAAATTGGCATTCCACTGCAATACCATCAAAATGGTTCACAATAATTAATGATGGGACTATTCCTTTCTGCTATTGTATTTCCTGTTGTGTGGTACTTGCTGAAAGTCACGTTATAGCTCTTTGTGTGTCAACAGTTGCGCATGCTGTGCATTTGGTCCGAATGATGCTTATTGCCATGTCGAGTGATCTGTGGACAATATTTCAGCGTGCCCTGCGAAGATATCCCTGAGCGTCCCAATCGTGGTGCGTAGTGACACAGCCGTTTGGGTTACTGTCGGTGGTGCACACTGGTGGTCACTGGCACGCCGCCGCGGGGTCGACATTACTGTCGACAGTCGCACGCCGCTGCTGGGTCGACATTGCTGTCGACAGTGGCACGCCGCCGCGGGGTCGACATTACTGTCGACAGTGGCACGCCGCCGCGGGGTCGACATTACTGTCGACAGTGGCACGCCGCCGCGGGGTCGACATTACTGTCGACAGTGGCACGCCGCCGCGGGGTCGACATTACTGTCGACAGTGGCACGCCGCCGCGGGGTCGACATTACTGTCGACAGTGCCACACCGCCGCGGGGTCGACATCACTGTCGACAGTGGCACGCCGCCGCGGGGTCGACATTACTGTCGACAGTGGCACGCCGCCGCGGGGTCGACATTACTGTCGACAGTGGCACGCCGCCGCGGGGTCGACATTGCTGTCGACAGTGGCACGCCGCCGCGGGGTCGACATTACTGTCGACAGTGGCACGCCGCCGCGGGGTCGACATTACTGTCGACAGTGGCACGCCGCTGCGACATTACTGTCGACAGTGCCACACCGCCGCGGGATCGACATTACTGTCGACAGTGGTACGCCGCCGCGGGGTCGACATTACTGTCGGCAGTGGCAAGCCGCCGCGGGGTCGACATTACTGTCGACAGTGGCACGCCGCCGCGGGGTCGACATTACTGTCGACAGTGCACTGGCGGAGTTGAATGATGAGCGCAAGAGGGGCGGGGCAGCGGGGCTGCACAGCGGGGCTGCACAGCGGGGCAGTGGGGCTGCACAGCGGGGCAGTGGGGCTGCACAGCGGGGCTGCACAGCGGGGCACTTATTGCCAACCGCTGCGCGACGTACACGCTTCTATTTATTGACCATTTCCGGCCATGTGGCTGGAGTCGGTTTTTAAGGGAATGAGTGTGCTGTGATGCAACCAGCAAATAAATTCCAGGGATGACTGAGCTACAGTAAACAAACATTTTAAGGGCATTTCAGTTTTGAAGTTAAGGTAACTAAACATTAACAAAATTAGAAGCCACGACATTTTTGAAAGCTTCGAAAAAGCATGCACTTGTGGCGTGCGAATTTAGCAATGATTCGAGTCAGGTGAAAGCATTCTCCAATGCCTTGGAGGCAAGAATTTCAGGAGAAATTGGCTCTCTTCCCCATCCCCTTCGTTTGATACGGAAGACGCCTGAAGAACTCATGTCTCACTAAAGTGTCACACCTACATTTGATTTATTACAGATTTCAGTTCGATTAGCACCACTAAATATCACGACGTGAAATTTAAGTGAGTGCAACGCGAAAGGAAGTTATGAAGATATTTATCACGAAACCGCTTAACCCAGGGGTGAGGTCATTTTACGCCCCCGACCTAAGGTTTTCCGCTGATAGTGAAACACCGCATGTGGCAGCACGCCAAAATGTGGCATACCTTTTCCCACATCAATTTGACATGTTGTGTGAAACTTTTGAGGTCAGGTCATCTACGAACAACGAGTGAGTAAGCTCAAGTTAGGTCACTTCCAAAAACGTTCAACCAGTCGTCACGCTTTAACGGATAAAGATATTTGAATGAAACTTTCAGCGTTTGCTTATCATTAGGGATTCAACAAAACACACGAGAGTAATTTTTTGGGGGTTTTGTTGACTTAGTTTTGCAAATTTATCCATTAGGGATAAAATAAAAGATTCTGGCTAAAGTAAGCACGTTTTATGAAGGCAAATTGACTTAAAACAACGTTTCTCGGTCCGCCCTACCCATTAGAAAAAGAAAAAGGCACGAAAATTGGAACCTCAACATTTGGAACATATGGAAATGAAGATAAAATGTCTATTTCTTATTTCTTTTTTGGGGAGGGGCAACAATTTTGAGGTCATGGTCGATTTCGCCTTCCTTTTCTGATGTCAAATCATTTTTTTTTAATCACCCCAAAATGAACTCCACAGAGCGAAAAAAAAACATGTCAGTTGTGGTCACATAGACTCCCTAGTGACGTCACGCTTTGGGGGATAACATTTGGGGGTGGTTTGAGCCCTACTCGTCGAGCACTTTCCGATGACACCACTTTCGTTTTCGTGCAATGCTTAGTTTGGAAGTTAGACGGGGAGATATAAAATACCCACCCCCACCCAGAGACAGTGGTGTGAAGATCTCACCAGAAAGACGGCGCGGATTGAGACGCCAATCCGCTCTCACCTCGCGCACACCATTATTCACCCTCCTGATCGAGCAACATCTACACTACAAGCACCGCATATCTCCAATCACCAGAACACCAGCCAGGCCAGCCGTCGCTGGCAGGGCAGCGCAGCCGGCCGAGACATGCTCGCTGCGCCGCGATGGTCCGCGACGCGCCAGAGGTGTGTCTGCCGGCGGCGCGGCGGCGGCTCGCGCCGACCACCGGTCGCACCGGCGCGTATTACACATCTATTGAATTAGCGGTAATCGTCGGCGGCTTCGCTGCGCTATGATGAATGAGCTCGTAACCGGCGTGGTGGGCGGCGCGGCGACCTGTTGAGCGCCGGCGCGTACAGCCGCGGGCGGCGAGCGTGCAGGAGTCCGCGCGCCGCCGGCGCACGATCTGCGATTTGTATCGCGTTTGGTGTAGCACATGCGCGGCCGCGCCGGATGGCGCATTTTCCGCGGCTGGTGGCGGCGCCCAGTGGTCCTGCAGCCGGCGACTGTAGCATGCTGGCTGGTCGACGTAGCCCGCAGACACGGAGTTGGTCGAGATAGCGAAGTTGACGATGGGCATGGACGCATCAGTTCTGTTTATGTTCATCATACGCAATCAGTCAGTGTCCACGTACCAAAATGCTATACATCATCAGTCATACGCACACACACACCAGCTGTCCAATTACACCCAGCACAGGCAGCTGTCATATGGGTGAGGGGCTAGTTCCTAGCTAGTCCTGGGGCGCTGGGCTCCGGCATTTTGGATCGAGCCCCTGGAACTTTGCATTGGGCCCCATGCTATTTGTTTTCAGCCCAAGGAACTTTGTATTTGACCCTGGGGACTTTTTCAAGAAGTGAAAGTCAACTAAAGAATACAAATCGTTGGTTTGTTCCGATATTTTATTTGCATATTACTAACTATCCGACATTTCATATTGATCTAGCTTTTTTGGTTTCATATATCATCTTCCAGAATGAAAAAAAATGACGGATGGCCGATAATATGCACCAGCAGCTTGCATGAATAGGCACCAATGGGCACCAGATTGGCATACCTCGCAGACCGGTAAATGAGCCAACGAGAACTTTGAGATGAGCTTCAACAGGTTTCAGCAGTTTCAACTTTGTCCAACCTTCAACTTTCAAAGTTTGTCAGTGCCCACCACCGCTGCTCGGTGCACACCAACACATACCCCTGCACACTGGCAAATCATTGTTGTGATTGGCAAACTGTGTAGATCGCATTGACATACCTAATTGCATTGTCATACAATTGGCATGCCAGGGCAATCAAAATCCGCGAGAGAAAAGGAGTAAGTATGCTACAATTCATGCACCTTCGAAGTCTGTTCAGGAAGTAAGGGTGTGGTCGCGATGGTTGCACACAGTTATTTTAACCTAATCAAACCCAGCCTGATCGCTATAAAATTAAGCGATGTGAAGCTACTCCCTAAGCCGACGGCCCACACTTACTTCTGAAACTGCTCCTACTACAAAGCTTGCTTCAAAAGCAACGTGTGAAGCCAGCGCGAACACGACCAGAAGTAAGTGCAGTGTCAATAGAGGAATAGGTATCCATACAATTTCCATGTCTAACTTTTCTCCTGAGAGCGAAAGAAGCAAGACAAAATAAAGCACGTCCTTTTTACCGAGATCTTTCCCACAACATGGCCGACAATAAACCGCGCATGTGGCCAGCAGTACAGCCGCGTTTGCAACGGCATTTTGCTCCAAGGTCAGATCCAAGAAGGCAGAGGTAGGGTGAGCACATAGGGAATAATGGTAGGATTGGCAGCCACATATGACATAACATTGGTTTCAGTGACATTTTTGTATCAGCAATGCTGCCAAGGACAGGTTTTAAATGCACAAGCACATGCAAATAGAACTCATATTATCTCTCAGTGTCCCAACAGCACTCATCTCTACTTTCTCAAAGTCCGGCTGCCACATAGTCAGCACGAGATGCCAGGTAGCGATACTCGTGCCCCTCCATTGGGGTTTATGGTGCATGCGCATTCCAAATTTTACAAGAAATGTAGAATTATTGAATGTAATATGATGTAAATTGATGTCGTATAATGTGTAATGTGACGTGACGTGGTCTTGTTTGTGCAGCGCAATTCCAAATGTCACAGTAGATGTTCCGAGACCCTAGGACCCTTCGCCCTCAGTCGTGCTGCTACTGCCCGGACTTCTGGAACTGGCAGAGAGTCCGGGACTGTCACAGGGCTTTGGAAATCTAAGATGACCCGTTAGGTCTTGGGTTGCTGGTGGACCGCGAGATTGCCGGATGTTCCCATGACTTCGCATGTCGGTTTGGAACTATCGGGGACGTCATGGGGCGGGAGACGACACGGGTAATGACACCGGACCTCGTGGCTTACGACAGTGCCGAGTGACACTACCTGAAAACGGTGTGATTGTATCCAGAGCTCTTCAGGCGGCTGTGAAGGTTCCGCGAGCATCACGAGCAGCTGGTGCGTTCCACCACAGATCGACCAATATACTTCACCCCATAATTTTTTATTGAGACCAAAATTTTATCACAGGGTAGTCTTTGGCTCTGAAGACGGCTGTGCAAGTTTCGGCCGATTCGGCAAACGGTTTTTAGCTATAGCCTCCGGCACTATTTTTAGGCCAAATAACATGAGTTGGTTTGACGATGGATATCTCATGAATAAGAAGCGGAAATGGTGGCAACAGGCAAGGTATGTATATTTCAGAAGAAAAAGGATAGCTAAATATTCCCGAAATAAAATATCAGTTTTTCCTACATTTGACCTTGTGACCTTATGACCCTGTGACCTCGTGACCTCCCGTGACCCCTGGACATTCGAAATTGACAAATTTGACGGCGTAAATAAAAGTGCGCATGATTTCCCTAACCAAACAAAAAAAATGTAATGCGTTCTTATGAATATCCGATATGGCCGTCCGCTCTTCATGACATTATGCGATTTTGCGTTTTCCGGGCAGGACGGATTTCGTGTAAGCTCTCTTCCATTGGAAAGCTACATGAGGTAGAACAATGACATACAGACATATGATTGGAAAACGTTTTTGCTTTAAAAAAAAACATTTCTACCTATTTAATGTAAATGCAATGTTTCCCATCAAAACCATGACGAATTTCAAGATCATTAGTTACCGATAGGTCATCCATAGGTTTATTTACGCATGACGACGGAATTGTACTTCGGAACAATAATATGTTTTGATTAACAATAAACATGGAAATAACGCAATCCGACCATATTGAATCTGGTTCTATTACCTACATGTTGCATCTGGCGCGGTTGGTGGGTACTTATAACAAACATGAGGATTACTTGGTGTCTGCGATCAAGTGTAAGGCAGGTGTATCATTTTGTGCTGAAGAAAAAGCATAGCGTCTCTGTGGACTGCTGGTGACTATATGTTAAAGGCAAATAAAAGCCAACGTGTTTGTCTTGCGTATGTCTTCCCTCCCACCCCATCCGTACTTCGTGCATATATCCATACTCCCCATCCGTACATAGCTCAATACTCTGCAGCCTGGTGGCGGTTCCGAGGGAGATAAAGGCGCCGGCGTTGATGACGACGGAAAACAGAGGGGGGTTGGCATGTGGGAGGAACTGATAACAGGCTTGGCAGAGCCGGAACAGTGTACGAATCAGTTTTCGAAAACGTCTGGTGGAAAGAGGACGTGGTGAATTTTGTTCTTCGACGTACATAAACACTACAAGCAATTGTGATAATCACTTTGTCGATTCTTACCGTCGCCATAGAAAGCGAATAACAAGAAATGTTGTTGAAGTATCGGTAAGCCCATTGAAAACGTGAGCATCCTTTCATTACTAGAGATGTGGCTTTGGGTGTGAAATTTCCTATTTGAAATTTTGGAAAATATTTTGTTCATAATATCTCGATTTTTACCTATTTTTTTTCACCATCAGCGTCAGAAATGAAAAGAATGAAAAGGACACATGGAAGTGAAACTTGATGCAAACAAAATTCAGAACTCTGGCAGGCTTAGAAGGACAAAACATGCCAAAATCGACCAATATGTTAAATTCATATTGCGGAAATGTTTGAACTCAAAATTGACAATCCACCAAAGAAAATATGTTCCATTGGCTGCTGGCTGTCGGTACCTGTTGAGAAGTCCCTGAAACATACCAAATTCAAATTTCTACATATTCCTGAATGCACATGGACTTTCAAAATTAACTCGTTAGGGAAACTTTTACAGATTACGAAAAATATCCCGGACAAAAGCGATGCGCCAGGGCAAGTTGTCTCAGATGCCATCTTAAAATCATCTGTCAATTGATATTTATTATGTCAAAAAGCCATTTCCGGAAATCCAAGCTGTTTGCCGCGCTTTTATTACCAGATTTGATGCCCTACTAGGCGTTGCAGTGATCAGAAATCACAGAAAACAGCCTGAACACATCCTATTTCACCCATCGCTCAAAAAGACAACGTTAATTTATATGTTTTTTTTCTTCGGAATTTCCGATAACATTTTCACAATTCCTAAGGTCCTCACGGCCCCAGATTCCATGTTCACCCCCAACATTCGGTTTCGGCGAACTTCGAAATCGACGCCGTTTGTAACGACAAAATCTACGCCGTTTGATCTGCTTTCATTTTCCTAGCATATGAAGCATTGTGCAGCACCATGTTCCACTGCGAAATGTCCACATGCGCAGTGCCTCAAATACGTAAATAATGAAGCCACATGAAGGTTGTAAAAACGATGTTTCCGGGCACACCCGACGTGCAGTGTGACAGCAATGCGTGGCTTGCAACGGATGTTCGACTGTATCTCCACATGCAGTTGTCTCGTCGACTGACCTATGTGCATATGCCATTGTTTGATTGACGATGATATGAGCGCTGCATGACCGACGCAGTCAATGTGCCCATAAACTCCAATAACCAACCTATCGGTAATGGGTGACCTTGAACTTTGTGAAGCTTATTAAAGCAAGCTATAAGACTTGCATAAATAAGTGTTCTTCTTCTTTTTGTTAAATCCTTTTTTAAGCAAACGTTTTCATGTCACCCTACTTTATCTCATTGTCCGATCCCCGGTAGTTTTCCAAGGGGAGACAACTTTCTCGAAATCCGTCCGTTCCGAAAATTGGAAAATCATAGAAATCATGGAAAACGGACGCGTATTTGGCATATTTAAAAGCAAATACATCTTTTAAATTTTTATATATGGCAGACAAATTATGCCCGTTTGTATTTCCGCCATCAAAGTTATCAATTTAAATGGGCTACGGGTCAAAGAAGGTCACGAGGTCACGAGGTCACTGGGTCACGAGGTGAAACGTGAGAAATGTTGATATTTTATGACGGATGTGTTTTCTTTAATCATTTTTCTTCTCAAAGATGCATAATATGTCACACGTTCTCTTCATTATCGATGAGATATCTATCGCCAAAGATACCCTTGTTGTATCACCTCAAAATACTGTAGTAGGCTATAACTTCGAAACCGTTGGTCGGATCGAGCTAAAACTCGTCCAGGCGTGTTCAGAGTACAAGACTACTCTGTACACAAATTGTGGTCCAAATACAAATTTAGTGGGTGCAAAATGTGAAAAGTATTGCTCGATCTGTCGTGGAACGCACCAGCTGTCTTCTGGTGCAGGTGAAGGATTTCTGGAGACTCGTGAAGCCCTGCCTTCAATATTCCCACTGAGCTGCGAAATCTATCCGAAGGGGCTCTTTCTGTCCCGCAACTAAGCAAGGGATAGCCCCCTGGCAATTTGCCGCTGTGAGGGCCTGCTCCCTGTCCACCTCTTGTGTCGTCATCTATAGTATCCGTCCTTAACGATAAACATACGCGTTCCGAAAAATCGATGGCCGGCTTTATACTCCGGGGTGGCACCACCACATTGTTGCGGGGAGAAAACGGGCCTTCATGGTTATGAGAGCTTCCTTAGTCCTTGGAGATTCGTACATTTTTTACTAGATTCTAGATACTAGACTAGATATAAGGGCTCATGTCAAAGATTCTCACCTGAGCCCTTCAGTTAACTCGAATGGTCTCATGTCAGGCTTTGGCGTTTTTATTCTTCTTTTTTCTAACTTCGATCAATGATTCAGATGCATGGTCCCCTTTTCGTCAGTTCCATGGTGCTCTGTCATGATCAACAGACCTCCTGGGCGTGGGACTCCAGACAACAGCTCGTCGGCTCTAGGCAAGGCTCTATTTATCGATAGGAATTCTGGATTTTGGGACATGAATTTGGGGACCGTCAGTTTCTGATGTAGTAATTTTCGTCGTTTTCTGGCCTCACGGACCCTTTGTGTACTTTCCGTGTTGACGGCTAACTAAATGGGTTTATATGTTTGCAATTAATTTGATTCGAAATATCCATTGACATGAAGACAATTTGAAAACAAATGAGGCTGGCCTAGTTTTCTTCCATAACTATACAGTGCATTGTTACCAGAATTAAACTCTCCATTGGGGAATCCAGAGAGCTGGCCTTTTCATGAAACAAGCAAATGGCGTTCCATAATTCCGTTGTCAAACAACTGTATTCACACTTCCTACGATAAAAATGTATCGACTGTGAAAAAGTGGAATGCTGCATAATTCGTGCTGATAAATATTATTTGACAATTAAACACATTCTCGCATTGGGATCCATGCCAATGCCTAACGTAACCTAACCTTATCTTGCCAAGCCGAGCAATCTGAAATTCATAAGCAATTCGACTTTTCGTCCGGGCACGCAATGCTCTGGATGATGAAAATGCAGCACAATGTTGCTTTCCAAACCTGACTCTAGAGGCCTCCTGTCGACACAAATGGGCACCCTGGCCTGGGGCCTCCATGTAGCATGGCGGAGCCTCTTGCTGGGTGCTGACGTCTTTTCGTGACCTTTACGAGCCTCCTGTCAAGACTAACTGGGCTCCTAATCTGGAAATTCAAGATAGCGTGCTAGGGCCTCTTGTCGGATGTTGGTGTGTCTTCTTGAGCTCAGGTCTGTCAAGGAAATGCTTCTTGGAACGTTAAGCTAACGATGCAACATTTAGCAGCTCAATGTCGTATCAGCAATAATACAAGCGTTCAGGTAAAGTGGTCTGTGATATTGTGTAGCGCGTGCTTTGAACAATGGTCAATGACACTGCATAGCGCGTGCTTTAAACAGTGGTCTGACATTGTGTGAAGCGTGTTTTCAACAGTTGTCTGACATCGTATGGCGCGTGCTTTAAACAGTGGCCTGTGGCATTGTGTTGCGCGTACTTTAAACAGTGGTCTGACATTGTGCAGCGTATGCTTTAAAGAGTGGTCTGGGATTGTGTAGCACGTGTTTTAAGCAGTGGTCTGACATTGTGTAGCGCGTGCTTTAAGCAGTGGTCTGTGACATCGCAGAGCGCGTGCTTTAAGCCGTAGTATGACATTGTGTAGCGTATGCTTAAACAGTCGTCTGACATTTTGTAGCGCGTGCTTTAAGCAGTGGTCTGACATTGTGTAGCGCGTACTTTAAACAGGGATCTCACATTGTGTAGCGCGAGCTTTAAACAGTGGTCTGTGGCATTGCATAGCGCGTGCTTTGAGCGGTGGTTTGACATTGTATAGCGCGCGATTTATGTAGTGGTTTGACATCGTAAGTGTCACTTTATGAAGATAGTTGGGGGGCGGCGAGTGACTTTTTTGGTGGCCAAAGCTTCCCCGAAAGCCATTTGTATCTAGTGTACGCCCATAGGCCCAATGGTTAAGCTTGAGCCTGGTTGTGTGGGGGGGGGGGATCGATGATTGTGGGGGCAACTCAATGATTGAGGGGCCAGTGGCCCCTTTATCATATACAAAGTGACACCTGTCTGACATTGCGTAGAGCGTGCTTTAAACAGACTCAATTATATATCAAGTTGATTTTGCTGGCAATTTGAAGGAGGTTCCTTCGACCTTCGTCCTACCTCATAACTAGACAAGCATAAGGTACACTTTTAATGAGATCAACGTTAAAACTATGTTTTGTTAGCATGTTTTTCTTCATAGGCGTGGATATGGGCCTCGAGGGCTTTCTCCCAAAACACGTAACGCTCCCGCCAATGAGTTCATAGTCTCCATACTTGTTGGGCACCATCACCAATAATAGTACAATGTGAAGTGGTGTACATCCATTTGGGGAAGTTTCTCGGTTCCCACCCGATAACATTTCGGTTCGCTTGCGCCCGTCCCAAGGCACCGGTGCCCTCTCCACCGGCACACTCGTCTGGACTGTCAGCGGGGCAGTTTCGCCCACTGTACTGCTGCACTCAGCCGAGCGCGCCGCCGCCGCCGCCGCCGTCGCCGTCGCCGTCTCCGTCTGCAGCGGCGTCTCGGTCGACGGGCCGCCTTGATCGGTGCCGTCTGCCCGCGGCTGGCGCGCCGTGACCCCGTCCGTTGATCGACGCCGGCGGCCGCCGCCGCCTGAGTGCGCGGCAATTCACCAATGCGCGGCCCGATTCGCTTCCGTTCGCTGCGCGCCAAGTGCAGCGGCTCGGTCTGGCCGACTGCGCGCGGCGGCGCGGCCGGTGCGGCTCGGGCGCCGCCGCTGCGGAGGCGGCCGCGCGGGACTGCCCTGAGGCGCGCGTCGCCCACGCGGCGGCAGGCGCTCGACGCTCGCTGCGGTCCGGCGGCGGTAGTCGTCGCGCGGTGTCGTCTACGAGCACATGGCCTTTTGACGTGTCGCCACACTCCACGGAATTGTGTTCGGCGCCGAATTTTACGTGTACTTGGAATTTCGTGATGGTGGACCGGAACATGCCACGCTCAATCCCACCGCTCTGACATGAAATGCATACTATGGGCTACTATGACAGATGTATTGGCGACTCCATCCACCGTAGTTGGGAGGGTGGCGGACGAAACCCATTGTGCCACCTTCGCCACCAGTGTTTGTCTATGGTAGGTGCATATGAAAATATGTCGGTGATATTATTGGTGATATTATCGGTGTTATTATTGGTGATAGTATTAGTGATAGCATTGTTGATATTATCGGTGATATTGTCGGTGCTGCGTACGTCGCTGCCAATGGTCTCCGTCATGCGAATGCGATTCAGTGCATTAGGACATATAAAACATAGGACATATGAACTATATATGCACTCCATCGTTGCCAAGTCTATGACCTGAGAAAGTTGTACTTGCTGCTCATAGTGAACTGAGAGGCTTGTTAATAGAAAAGTTTAGTCAGAAGCAGAACCGGCTTGCCGAAATATCACATGGACGCAATCATGGACTAGTTGCAAGCTTCCGTTGTAGTTATTTGACGTATTACAGCGTATTGGTGTGCCTTCCAAACAAGGTCTTCAGGTCAGATGCGTTGTAGATTTTACATCTTCGAATCTCACCACGATAAATGAACATGTCACGACCCTTTGCCCTTGCCCTTCCCTCTTCCTGACTACCCACCTATCCGTATCTGTCCCATATATATATATATATATATATATATATATATATATATATATATATATATATATATATATATATATATATATATATATATATACTACATAATATATGATATACACGTATACTATCTCTAACTACTTACCTAGTTAGGCATATACATACGACATCGATATAGAGATATATAACTGGACAAATTGGTAGACAGGATGGGTGTATATTTGGAAGCCTTGGTCAGAAATATTTCCTTTGATTAATGTGGATATCGAGATTATATGATCCAACATCCAGAATATACCTACGGATCCATTTCTTGAATTCAAGATCATGAATGCGCATGATTATGACCCCATCTCCCGTTCCTCCGAGTTATCCAGTGGTGGTCATAGCTCTCTGCTCACTCAAATAGCCAATGGCTTCCAAAAGCTAGTTCTAGGAACAACCTCCATGATAAGCAGACAAAAGGTTCGCATTACACATGTTCCCATTATCGCAGCTGCAGCAATCATGATAAATCAGGCCGAACATGGAAAAGTATCGCTTGTTGGTGTCACAGTGACGCAGATGTGTTGGATAACACCATTTCCAGACATGGCGGCGCTGCGTTGGCCGGATTTTTGTCGTCTACTGCGGCGCTCTGTCAAAAAGAAAGACGCCACACGTAATCGCTTGAGGGGAGTGGATCTTTCATGTGCAACTTATTCCTCATGCGGGACGACGTAGTGGGTTACCATGCTGCATATGGCATGGTGACGCTGTGCATGGCGGAAACGGCAGCGTTTTTGTTAAGGTGCGCGATGATGCTTATGCTATGCGTGATGCTTGATGATGGTTATGCTATGCGTGATGCGTGATGATGCGTGATGCGTGATGCGTGATGCGTGATGCGTGATGCGTGATGCGTGATGCGTGATGCGTGATGCGTGATGATGATTATGCTATGCGTGATGCGTGATGCGTGATGCGTGATGCGTGATACGTGATGCTTGATGCGTGATGTGTGATGCGTGATGATGCTTATGCTATGCGTGATGCGTGATGCGTGATGCGTGATGCGTGATGCGTGATGCGTGATGCGTGATGTGTGATGCGTGATGATGCTTATGCTATGCGTGATGCGTGATGCGTGATGATGCTTATGCTATGCGTGATGCGTGATGATGCGTTATGCTATGCGTGATGCGTGATGCGTGATACGTGATGCGTGATGCGTGATGTGTGATGCGTGATGATGCTTCTGCTATGCGTGATGCGTGATGCGTGATGATGGTTATGCTATGCGTGATGGGTGATGCGTGATGCGTGATGCGTGATGATGATTATGATATACGTGATTCGTGATGCGTGATGCGTGATGATGATTATGATATACGTGATTCGTGATGCGTGATGCGTGATGCGTGATGCGTGATGCGTGATGCGTGATGCGTGATGCGTGATGCGTGATGCGTGATGCGTGATGCGTGATGCGTGATGCGTGATGTGTGATGCGTGATGATGCTTATGCTATGCGTGATGCGTGATGCGTGATGATGATTATGATATGCGTGATGGGTGATGCGTGATGCGTGATGCGTGATGCGTGATGCGTGATGATGATTATGATATACGTGATTCGTGATGCGTGATGCGTGATGCGTGATGCGTGATGCGTGATGCGTGATGATGATTATGATATACGTGATTCGTGATGCGTGATGCGTGATGCGTGATGCGTGATGCATGATGCGTGATGCGTGATGTGTGATGTGTGATGTGTGATGCGTGATGTGTGATGTGTGATGCGTGATGTGTGATGCGTGATGCATGATGCGTGATGCGTGATGTGTGATGTGTGATGTGTGATGCGTGATGTGTGATGTGTGATGTGTGATGTGTGATGCGTGATGTGTGATGCGTGATGTGTGATTTGTGATGTGTGATGTGTGATGTGTGATGTGTGATGCATGATGCGTGATGCATGATGCGTGATGTGTGATGTGTGATATGTGATGCGTGATGCGTGATGCTAAGCTCCCCACACTCGTAGTGCGGGGCCATAATTTCCATCTTTCTCTGATAAAAAGAAGAAAGCTGATGTAATGCTCAGGATATCGTTTTGCGATTTAGCATGTTTTCCTGCAACTGATTAGCTCATGTCGTTTCAAAAATGGAAGCGCAGTATATTAAGCACACGAGTCCAGGGCAAGTCAAAGTGACGTCAAGGCACCGTTTCAGTGTAGTTTTTGGATGTACATTTATTGGAACATTTAGCAGGAACAACTTGTGCGAGATACAATGAGAAGCAGGATATCTGTGTTTAGAAATGATGAACTAAAACCACAAGCAATGCAACTAATGGACGTCAGGTGAAGACTTCAGACCAGCGGAAATTGAACTAAGAAAATAGGTATTGCGCTTTCTTTTGTCGCTACATCAGTTTTTGAGGGACAAAATGTAATGGCAAATTATGTCCTCTAATAGTGTTCCACGTTACAAGTTAATAGCAGTGCTGGTCACTGAGATATGGCCTGAAACGTCCTGGCAGTAGATGCATCACAGCCGCTCTGGGAACTGACGTATGCACTATTGCCGAGTAAAAATGAATAAACCGCGATAATTTTGCACGCTGATCTCATTCATGATGAGATTAGTCGCGTAATTTAACCTGAAAATTTGGAATTATTAATTAGGGGGATTTTCGAACTTTGGAGTTTTTCAGTTTTCTTTTTCCCGAACTTCCAAAAAGATGGAAATCTGGTTTTGCGCTGATGTTACAAATTATTTTTCCTGAACAAAATGTAGTTAGAAAATTGTCATTTTCAACAGTTCCTAGTACTTCACCTCCACCTGATCCGTGATCTTGACCATCGCAGGTGTCGCAGGCAGGCGGAAGCGATGAGCTGTCGCCCAGGAAATAAATTATGGGTGTATTATGTATGTCCTACATGTATAAATTATGTATGTATATATATCCGCAACATCGATACAGAAATAACTAATTCAGAACATGGCAGAGTTTTGCCACGACATGTGCCGTCAGAGCTAGCTGGTATGCCGGTCCCGGTGTCCGTTATTTCTTCACGTCGCGGCTGTCCCTGTCGGAGCATGTGAATAATACAGGAAGCATCGCCTGAACTCCCATCAGTAGTCTACTGGATGTTGTGGTTGGTTTCCTCGTTCCGCAGTCGGTGCTGATAAAGCTGGTGTCTCTGGGCTCGGCCGTGCCTGGTAAAGATATCGTCTGGTTGCACGGTGCAGCCGAGACATCTCCGCCTGTCGCCCTCGGTCGCGGTGGAGCATCCATCAGTGGTGCTGGGCTTCTCCGGACTCAAGGCTCCCTCCCCTAGCACAGTGGGACCTTCACGCTGCCATCGGTAACTCTCCTCGTCCACATCCATGACAACGCATTGGAATTTGCCGCCACTCCACCGGTTTCGCTGGAACCTCGCCTCTTTCCCTCCACACACATACACATACACACACAATACCCACTCCGCGTTTCCCCCGTCCGAGGCCGATTTACGTGTGCAGATCGCCGCCGTCGCCGTGGTCCTGCCGCCGGCGGGGAGAAGCGTACCGTCATCATCGGAGCCATCAGAGCAGCGGTAATCACCGAGACGGATTGGCCGCCGACCAACGACCCCTGTCGCTCCGTCTCGGCGGCCGGTGACGAGTGCTGCAATGGCGCGGTGCAGACGTGCAATGGCGCTCTTTGTTTCCGGCGGCGTGGCCGCCAGTGCGGTGCGCGACGCTCCGCGGCGGCGGCCAGTGCGGCGCGCGCCAGTTGGGACGACTGGTGGCGCGCCGGACGAAGAAACAATTGTGCTCCTCCTCGACGGATGCAAGGACCTGACATTTTTGCGGAATGTACAGAACAGACGCGTAAAAAGCTATTGAAAATGGTGCGTCTCTGCGTCTACTCATTCGGCTGTCATTCCGGAAATGCCTGAGCGTGGGACCCTAGAGATCCCTCCCGGCCCGGCGAGGGTTAGAATAATGGCTTTTCGTCAGGCGTGAGATGTCGAGACAAGTACTCCCAAGTGTCTAAGTTTGTCATGGAAGCATCCTTCAAATATCGCATAAGTATCTCAAGATTAATTTAGAGCACATAGCATTCTCGCAAGTGACTCGTGTATTTCGGGAAGCACGTAATATAGGGAAGCATGACTTAACGATAACGATAACAGTACCATCCTATTAACAAATGGCATTGCACAACGGACCACATCATAGGTAAGCCCTCTAACTGGAATTGTGTTGTGAGATGCTTGTGTACCACGATCCGCAATTGAGTGCATTAACATGAGCCATGTACAAGATATTGTTAAAGAAGCAAGACATGGAGACTTCTTAAGCACACAACAAGAAACAGGATGTCGATGCTTCTTTGGGAAGGAAGTCTATTCAGTTTTCGGGAGATGGTATGTTCCGTCCTATTTTACGAATAACTGACCGCTGCTGAGCCTATGAGTGTTGCACGGATGTGTTGATTCCAGTGTAGTATGAGCCTATGAGTGTTGCACGGATGTGTTGGTTCCAGTGCAGTATGAGCCTATGAGTGTTGCACGGATGTGTTGGTTCCAGTGTAGTATGAGCTTGTCGATCAAATGTCGAAACCGAAGTGAAAGTCAAAGTTTAAGTCACGAAGCCTAGCACAACGTTATTAGCAAATATCAACTGTCGCCCTTTACCCGTTCAACACACACGCGCACAGCCAGGATTTTGAAGAGCGGTACGATCCCGAGCTGTCAGGTGACCAATAAGCGTTGGCCAGTTGATGGTTGAAATAATAGCATTAAAACCTAATGTTTTGCTGCTTAAACTCGAGCCAGAGGGCCAGCCCCTCCGCCACATCTCGAGTGACCACTTAGGCGCGCCTCCGTTCACACACTCGTGTATTGTCGTCCACAACTGGCCGCTCGGTTGGCCATGCGTCCGAGCACGGCACTGGTGAACGACTGGGGCTGGTACTCGTCTGTCCCGAGTACCCTTCTGTGGGCGTGTACTCGTCTGTCGCGAGTAACCGACTGTGAGGCTGGTACTCGTCTGTCGCGAGTAACCGACTGTGAGGCTGGTACTCGTCTATCGCGAGTAACCGTCTGCAGGGCGGGTACTTGTCTGTCCCGAGTACCCGTCTGTGGGACGGATGCTCGTCAATCTCGAATACCCGTCTGTGGGACGGGTGCTCGTCTATTTCGAATCCCGTCTTGGACGGTCTCTCTATCTCGAATACCCGTCTGTGGGGTCGTCTATCTCGACTGGGATGCCATCCGTCTTATCTCGAATACCCGTCTGTGGGACGGGTGCTCGTCTATCTCGAATACCCGTCTGTGGGACGGATGCTCGTCTATCTCGAATACCCGTCTGTGGGACGGGTGCTCGTCTGTCCTGAGTACCCATCTGTAGGGTGGGTATTCGTCTGTATCGACAGATAACATTTGGTGGGCAAGGTATGAGCGGAGACCGGTGAGAGCTCGGTTGTGCTTAGCGGAGATTCTAGCCGCGGTCGCGTGATCGTTGTTCTACACTCCAACTAGGAATTCGGTATCGGACAAACATTTGTTTAAGCCTCGCAAGAGCCAAGGTTGATACTCTCCTTATTCTTTTCAGTTCAGGGGAGGACGACTAGAATGTACAAGACACTGTCATGCACGAGGATTTTTGTGTTGCTTTTCGTTGTCCTAAATTCGCGCCATCACAAAACATCGTTAAGAATGATAGAAGTTCTTGATTGGAATTTCACCCTCCTGGTCAAAATAAGCCCAATCAGCGTTTATGTACGTGTGGGCATAGACTCCACGCCGTACTCTGCCTGCCCATCTGCTCATCTGCTTATCTTTTCATCTCGGCACAGTTGCATTTGATGCCCTGTTCCTGGGAAAAGGCATTTGCCGAGGGATCAGCCAAGATCACCTTAATTTTCCCCCGCAATTAAGCCACTCAGTCTACACGCCGACCAGTGTTGCAGCTCTCCTTATATGTGCCGCCTCCCGGCGCCTGGGTGCCGTTCGGTATGCTGAACGGCAGCCTAGCCAGGCTGGACTTTTTCACCTGTCAGTCGCTCCGCCGATACGTTTGATCCTCGAGTGCCATTCCTTATCCCCGAATTATCGTTATCTGTGACCACCGTGCGCTAAGCGACGAGGATTTCAGCTGATTTGGTTGCGTGCAGTGCATCCCGTATGGCTATCTCGGCGATTAATTTCCATAATCCACACACCATCGCAAAGCTTGACGAACGACCTCTGTGCGGCCCATTCAGATGCGGTAATCAAATTCATCGGCATGGCGGCTTATTCCCGCAGCCAGTGGTTGCAGTCGCTGCTCATAGGCTGCCGACGCGGTCATTTCTCTCAGTGCTGCAGTGAATATTTAGCTTTGGAATGTTTCCCTTCGTTCTCTTCAGCGAACTGTTGACATTTTCCCATAAAATTAGAGGAACGTCTGCAATTGGAGGCTTACCAGTCCATTGCTCTTCTTTCCCCTTGATTGTAAAAGTTTGCAGTTTCCAAAATCAATTGTTGAACTAATTACACCAATAGATTGTAGGGTCTATACCAATAGCACAGTGCAATTGGTATATCTGGCATACGAAATAAACCAATCAAGCGTATGACGTGGACTGGTTTCATCGAATAAGTAATCAGGTTTTAAAAGACGATTGGGACAAATGAACGGGTCACATCGAATCAGAATTCATCTTTCGTTCGGTTTAAATTACTTTCACCACTGTCCCATTAAGATATATGGCAAAATTGTGCCTGAAATGAAGTTCAAGAAGCATGAAAATTGGGTAAGCTATGTTTGTTCCGGTTACCCTTGAACGACATTGAAGATTATTTGTGGGGCCCAATGCATGAAAGCAATGAGTGGTGCCAATTTGGTTGGTGTCGTCCACCGCATAGGGTCCTGTGCTAAGAGAGCAAGAAGCTGCCGGAGTCACGCAAAGGTGGTGGGACCGAGGCCCCACCAAACAGACAGGCAACTCCACCCCTGAGTAGTAGCATAGGAGCAGCATAGGAAACTCCACTCGTGAATAGTGGCATTATTACTACGAGTTAATATTATGATTTGAGACCTATTTGAGTGACAGCTTAGCTACTACGATTTTTCCGGTTCTATACTTCACATACGTTTCACGTATAGCCCCGGTGGCGCTAACTTTAAAGATCCGATTTAAGCTGCTACCTTCGTACCTTTTTCATTTGAATACCTTTGCTGTTCCTATCCACCACCATGGATATTCTTTTTTTCCGATCTTTGCATTCCGCAACATGTTTTAGTAGCTCACATTGCGGCAAAGACAAACTGTAAATTCCTTGTACTAATTGTAGCTTCCTTGAGAGCATACCATGCCCCAGCACGAACAAAAACAAAGCAGTAAATCCCTTCGTTCTTGTAAAATGGCCATCCATTCTCCCTTTCCACTAGTATTCGTCCACTCCAGTCCTCCACTCCAACGCATCCTGATAGCATCGGGTGTCATCCGGTGCCTCGCTCTGCGCTGCCGCACCGACACCCACCTCGCGCCTGCAACATAGCGTCCGCACCGTCACGCCACCTCCTCACGTGACGAAACGTGACGAAACGTGACGAAACGTGACGAAACCCGACCGGACCCCGGCGCACGGGTCGTCATCTTCAAAAGTGAAAGACGCCGCGCGGCGCGTGACGCGGCGGCGGCGGCATTGGCGCAACGTGAGCGACGATCGCGCCGCCGAGCCAGTGCTGTCCGACGATCATGCCGCTGTCCGACGATCATGCCGCTGTCCGACGATCATGCCGCTGTCCGACGATCATGCCGCCGGGCCGGTGCTGTCCGACGATCATGCCGCTGTCCGACGATCATGCCGCTGTCCGACGATCATGCCGCCGGGCCGGTGCTGTCCGACGATCATGCCGCTGTCCGACGATCATGCCGCTGTCCGACGATCATGCCGCTGTCCGACGATCATGCCGCCGAGCCGGGCCGTCCGACGCGACGGTTGATATCAGTGCCGATTGCCAGTGCGCTCTGACTGCAGCCGCTCGGGGCTGTACGTCAGGCCAGCTGAGGTCGCTGGAGGCGCGGTCGCTGGAGCGGCGCCGGCCGGCACACGGTCAAGGCTCGCAGGATCCGAGGCGTCGCGTGCTGCTCAAAAATGAACGCCACAGCGCACCCCATGTCGGTGAGTTCTGTGTAAACGGAGGTTCAGCTGTACTCCTGGTGCTCAGCTCTGCGGTCCGAGCAAGTGCTTGTTTGCGATGCAAATCCATTCGTCTAACCGTGCTTATTCTTCGCGCCATTTAGTCGACATGCCGTGCATATATCCACCTTTAAGGACATGACCAATTAAAATTCAGGTTTTTGTCCTTGATGAGTTGCTGATTATCTTGCGCTTTAACCTGGAGGTATGCATTACCAGTTATTCTGAAGATTCAGACGAGTAGGGCTGTCCTCACAGCCCACTCTTCAGCTCTTCAGAATACGAGCAATTCCACTGCATAAGAGTCTAAGCCCACTTTGTGCCGCTATTTTATTATGATTTGTGCCGTACCTGTTAGCTAGTCATATCAAAGACAGCCTTCATATTTTGCGACAGTTAAGGTACAACAAAAGACCATGTGTTGCAAAGTCGCAAGTTGTCGCATGCGGCCATACCAGGAATGCATCGTCAACTGAATGACATACCAGAGCTGGGTGACGGTGTTCCGTGTAGCCGGATTGGGTCACGGTCGCGGCCGCTGGGAGGTGCAAGATTGCCAGGGGACACGTGACAGTCGGTATTGCAGAGTCTGTCCACATAGCGCGTCAGGGGAAGGCATGAACAATTACTATTGATAGGACGTCGAGAATTACGTGGATTTCCGGGGATACAGTGAAGATCACACAGTATCTCTGGAAACCGTGACGGTCACATTGTATTCCGGAGATACCGTGACGGCCCGGGGATACTGTGACGGTCACACAGAATACCGGGATACCGTGACGGTCACACAGTATCCAGGGGATACCGTGACGTTCACACATCATCCCGGGGATACCGTGACGGTCACACATGATCCCGGTGATACTGTAACTGTCATATTGTGTCCCGGGATACCAAACGGTCGCATTGCGTCCCGGGACACCAAGCGGTCGCACAGTATCCCGGGGATAATGTGACCGCCACATTGCGTCCCAGGGATACTGTGGCGGCCGCATAGTGCCCAGGGGGTACTCCAGTGGCCGAGGCGTCCTTGAGATGCATGTTGCTGTGTCTGTGGTGGTTACATTGGGTTGTAGTGGTGGTGGATTAATGCGATTGAGTACCGCTTGGAGTGATCTGAGTGCGGAAACCCTCAACAACAGGCAGGAACAGGCCTGGAGCAGTCGCTGTTGTTTTTTGATGGTGCAACCATGGCGATTTGAGATATGAGCGCCTCTGGTATTTTGCATGGGTGAAAGCGAAGGGAGTAGGCGAGAAATGATTTCCCAGAAACATAGTGAGGAAACACAATCGATAGTTACGTAACCAATATCCAAAGCATTGCTACACGAGAGGAGAAAAATGAAATCGGGCATATACTGCCAAATACTCAGTGAGAAGCGAGCGAAAATGACGATGGAATTATGAGGACAAGTTCAAGAGCAACACTTAGCAGCTACCCGGTCCCCCTCTCCCTTCCCCAACGACCTGGTTCGATGCCTTTCTTTGCACGGGACTCCAGCAGCTGTCAGCGGGTGGACAATGCGAAGCACGCTGATGATTCCATGGGAGGTTCACTTGGTGTCGACTTGTCGCGATGTCTAGCGGTGGCCAGGCTTGCGTCGCCTTCAGTTTCTGTCCATCCCCGTCCTACTGTCATAGCCATCCCCGTCCTACTGTCATAGCCATCGCATCTAAGTTCCATCAAAGGTGCCTGTGGCAGCGCACGGATATACCACAAATTGGAAACTATACTGGGAAGCTGGGATATACTGGGATATACTTGCATATTCTGGGATATACTGGGATATACTTGCATATTCTGGGATATACTGGCATATACTAGGATATACTGGGATATGCTGGGATATGCTGGGGTATACTGGGATATACTGGGATATGCTGGGATATGCTGGGCTATACTGGGATATGCTGGGATATGCTGGGATATGCTGGGATATGCTGGGGTATGCTGGGCTATGCTGGGATATACTAGGAAGCGCGCACTTGCACACACTTCACACCCAGACTTGATTTTAATAAAAGAACAACCGCAAAAAGAGTAAACACTGCTTTGTTGTAGGCTTCGTTGTGCACACGATGTGCAGTTAGAGCTCTGATGGCCACGTGGTCAGAAACCACGTGGCCTCTAGGGCTGTCCGGGAGTATCTCAATGCAGTGAGGTTGGATCTCCTGATTACTCCTGATTAGGTACTGACGCATTCGCCGACGCATCCATTCGTCCGACTTCGCCGGACGACTTGCTCGCCGTCTGGCCAGTGACGTGCACCTTGGAGGCGTCTCGCCACCGCGCTGCCCGGGTGCACACACACACAACCGTTGGGCTCCCCGAGCTGGGCCGCCGCCCCTCTTTGACGTCAGTCACACTGGCCGGCCGAGGACAAAAGCCACGCAATGGCGCGCCACGCCCGCCTTGATCGGCCAGTGGTGTCGCCGACGGGGCTCGCCCTCCACACGACTCCACAGCGCGGCTCCAACAGGTCGACCGCGAGGGGAGGGGAGGGTCAGAGGAGGCGCGAGTCGTGTCAAGGCCGCCGACTGATGACCGCGAGGGGGGAGGGGAGGGGCGGGGGGGAAAAAACCCAGCCCCAACGGGCGACCCAGGGCCCCGCCGGTTTTCAATGGCCCCCTCCTCCGCCCCCCCACCGGCGCCCCCCCGATTAATCCCGGCGGTGGGCGAGAGGACGGAACGATGCCGCAGTCACAGCCCCGCCGACTGAGGACCGCGACTGCTGTAGGTGGCCGCTGTCCCATCCCCGCCGACTGAGGACTGCGACTGCTGTAGGTGGCCGCTGTCCCATCCCCGCCGACTGAGGACCGCGACTGCTGTAGGTGGCCGCTATTCTAGTCCGGTCGGCGGCCATCCGAGTGGAAACGCCACAGGTGACGTCATGGGCGTTATTCATTATGGGCATTGTGGTGTGGGAAGCCCGCACACCCCCACCCCGCACCCGTGCTCCTCGCCCTCCTCCTTAGCACACACACACTGGAAACGGGGAGGGGGCAGTAAGCAGCGAGTTCTCCCGACACGGTTTTTTCATCTTCAAAGCTAAGAAACTAACCGATATGATTTGTTGGCTACCTTTAAATATACACCTAGTGTGTCGTTTACCAAGAGGGATAATAAAATCGGCTGAATATTTTGGATGTATTTTCCTGTACAATGTCAGGAGCGCCGTATGCAATGGTGTGTGAAAATCGATAGGGAGGCATGCAAAGCATTTTCGATGCCAGGGCGGTTCTGGTCATTCGCGATGGGTAAACTATTTTTTTTTCTGGTCAACCCTCGCTCCCCTCCCTCCAATAGAAACTCAGATTTGGGCCTCTTTATTTTGTGGTCTCGGAAATATTTTACTTTCTTTTTTGTCACATCAAAAATAAATTCACTGGGACCCCGGGTCGTCGGATCGACAATTCGGGGTTTCTGGCCGATGACATTCTGCCGCATATAATGCATGGTGAACATATACCGGGTGGGGGCCAATTTTCTGCCAACGTCATGATCTGTGATGACGCCATCTTCACCCTGGGGACAAATCCCGGATAACGTCCCTGAATTTGCACCTTCACAATCACCTCCTGGGGCAACTTCCTTGGGACGCCTTTGAAGTGCTACCTGAAGCACCACCTCGCCGCGAATATTCCCTAGTGACGCCCCTGAATTGGCTCTTCCACAACTGCCCACTAGAAACAAAATCCTGATGAAGGCTCTGAAATGCTATCTGAACCACCCACCCCAGGGGAAAATTATTGATGAAGCTGCCAAAGTTGCATCTGAGTCTCAACCCTTCCGAGAGTAGGCCCTGGTGACGCCCGTGAATTGGCACCTACTCGCCCTCCCCCTAGCTACAAATTCCCAGTGGCGCTTCTAAAGCGCCAACTCAACCACCGCTCTTCGAAGAAAAGTCCCCAGTGACGACCGCAATTGGCACCTCCACAACCGATCCATGGAGATAAATTTCTGCTGACGCTATTGAATAGGCATCACATCCACCTCCTCGAAACAAATCCCTGCCGACGCCTCTAAACTGGCACCTTCACCACCACTTCTCGGAAGAAAATCGTGTTGGCGCCTCTAAAAGTGGCACCCAAGACTTTCTCACCAAACGTGCACATTAGTTAGACAAATGCCTTCAAAATTCCCAAATGACAATTTGTTTATATTTAAAGGTCCGCCACCCAAGATCAGGTGACCAGGAGCGCCCCTTCCTCTTACCCAACGACTGCAAGCACCTTACGTTAACACTATAAAATAAACAGTAAAGTCGCGGCACTCCCAGCTAAGAGATGGAAAACAAATAAATAAGCATACAAAGCACCCGGTATTAGAGCAATAAAACTAATAATAAAGAATGCTGTAAGTAGTCATACCCAAAGGTGGCATATGACTGGCCCTAGATCCATCCCAACAAGAAGTTAAGGTCTAAACTATGATGTTAGTAGCTGGTTTGTGGACAGATGGTAGTGAGCACTCCTAATTTGAAATTCATTTAACACACTTGACTCAGAATGAATGGCTCAGAACTCAGAACTTGACTCAGAACTTTGACACACTTGACTTCACTTGACTCAGAAGGAATTGACCTAGGGTCACCAAAGTCACACACAAGAGAACTCCCTATATATTCCAGCCATCGTGCACATTTATTGTTCCTAGCATTCACAGTTTTTTTTAGATATATGAAGATACATTTCGTCCTCCCCTACCACCCTCTTCCAAAGCGAATTTCAGAGGCCTTCCAGTGAGCGTGATAATAGTAAGGCTATCAACACTAGAAACACATTCATCAAGATGGGTGGGTCTAGCGGTCTGGTAGAGAGGGGACGTCGACAGCCGCCAATTTCGCCAGCTTATCTCAGTTAGAACTTGAGCGTAGCAACGATTTTTACAATTGATAGCGGTATGAAGTGGTAGTCTTGATCTGAAACCGTGGCCAAATTTTGGTCGAGAAGGACCAGGGGTGATGTGTGTTTTCCTCTCGTGCAGCCTTCGATAGGCGGAATGAACATGCCATCTTCTAGAGTTAGAGAAACGGCTGGGAATTCTCCGTGCCCTTTTGATGCACTGGCTATGATGCATACCCTTATCGTACACTGGAACACTCGAGATACCGCATCTTCGAACGTTCCCAACTCATAGCTCGGCACTGCGTCGGCTCCGACGATTTTGATATTGTCGGCTACGACAGTGCACCGGCGGCACAGGTGTGCCGGGCCGACTGCGTTGGCTACGACACCGCACCGGGAGCACCAGGTGTGCGTCGCCGACTGTGTCACTCTCAATCAGCATCGCCGCCGCCGGTAGTGTGGTCCGGGTCGACCTCACCGACACGTTCATGTATCAACGACACCTCCGCCCACCAGGAGAGTTCTCTACGCGCCACCCCTCCCCACAACGTTGCCAGTGGAGCACGTCGTATCCCATGGGAAAGCTATGATCCCATCCCATCAGCTCCTTCTCCTCGGGTGCACAACTCGTAAGAATCGCTCTCAAACATGGGGTGCCGAGCGTCCATGTACGGTAATTCATCGAGTGCAAATCGGAGTGCAAATCGGTCCGATCAATGTTGAATGTCAGCAGGAAATTTTCAGGCGGTTTGACACCGCTTACCACCTCTAATATATTCTTGCATATCTCCTTAGAGTTGTGAGATAGTCTAACCTGCAATGGATAATTATAAGGTTATACAAAGCAGCAGACACGCCCAGAAAGTTATGTGCATGGCTATTGGCTACCAGAGTGAGCTTCGCCCAAACATATAGGTGGGCAACAGGAACGGGTCCAAGCTCTGGTGTGGTAAACGGCCTGGGACTGGGCGGTAAACGGCCTGGCACTGGGTGTTAAACGGCCTGGCACTGGGTGGTAAACAGCCTGGCACTGGGTGGTAAACGGCCTGGCACTGGGTGGTAACCGGCATTGCGCTGGCCTACAGCTGAAACTGTCGGGACATGGCAAGTGATCTGTCTACTCCCGACGATGGCCTACAGCCCATTCGCCCCCCCTCCCCTTGACTACGCCATATATTTGTGGCATTTGTCATTACGTGCATGAACTTTGCATGAATGGAATGGACCAAAATCGCAGGTAATCTCCACTCCCCCCCCCCACACCTGACATTTTGCCGCAGTGAGAAGCATTGCATGACAGTGGCCGTTGGGCTTGTATGTTGGCGGGCGGCGGGCGGCGGGCGGCGGGCGGCGGGGCGGGCGGCGGGCGGCGGGTGACGGGTGACGAGCGGCGGATGACGGGCGGCGGGCGGCGGATGACGGGCGGCGGGCGGTGGGCGGCGGGTGGTGGGGGGCGGGGGGCGCGCGTCTGCCGCGGGGAGGGGACCGGCGGTCACTGATCTTTCACTGATCACGTCTCCAGACGGAAATTTTCTCTCATTGTCTGTGCCAGCAGGCGTCAAGCCTGGCTTCGCACCAGTTAGAGCACGAGACGTGCTGGGCCCAGTGTATCGGAGCCCCACCGACACCAGCTCATCGTGGATGCCTTCTCCGGCCGAGACAGTGTGGACTTGTGACTGATGGAGGGGTCGTCACTGAACGGCTACTGTAGACCAGAGGTAGCATATACCAAGAACGAAAGTCCGCTCAGGCTCACAATTTCGAACCTCATAATATGTCCCAAAATTATTGGCTTCGAATGTAATCAACGCTCCAGAAGCATAGCTGTGCAGCTGCTCTACGATCGATAAACATGGATAAATTTTACCTTGCTTTCCTGGATCCAAGCATTTGGGAGATGTTTGTTTGCTTTTTTCGCCCTCCTTCGTGATCCATCAGTGAGCTAAAATTCCGTCTCCGAACACCGCTGAAGATGACGCCGATCAAGCCTATTGCTTGTTGACTGGTAAACTGGTGATTTTCCTCATTAATCGATAAAAGAGCTAATTAATCACTGCTCCTGTGCATCACCTGTTGTCTCCTTGGCGCTGATAAGAGAAATTGGGTGTCTTCGTCGCTCGCAGCCGAGTGAGCTATAGCTCTTGTTCGCCGAGTGAGCTATAGCTCTTGTTCGACTTCGGAGACAATTGAAGCCCATGCGTGTGAAGCCCGAATGCCTGGTGGAACCAGGTTCAAACTCTTCCAAGAATGTAATTTCATTAAAAGATTAGCTGAAGGACATTGCCAAGACTGTCACGCGTCTCAGAGCGTTTCGGACGAGAATCCGCTGCTCAAATGTCACGACTCTCCGTGAAAGGTCATGGATCCCGCCTAAAGGTCCGATGTGTCAATGTTGCCGCCTGAAGAACGAATCCCAAAGCCGGAAGCCAGGCCGTCAATTTCCCCATGGCAAATTGCTTGTGTAAGCGGTATTGGATGTAGGTATGCTTACACCACACGGACGAACAGGGTCTTGGAGGAACACCAGACCAGTGGCGTAACCAGGGTTTTGTCCAGAGGCGGGGGGGGGGGCAACGTCTGAAGAGGGCCGACTTCCTACTTATGGCACTTCACACTTTCCTGTAAAACCTCGGATTTCGACGAGCACTTTGTTGTCAAATAGCATCTATCTTTAGTTATGTATCAATATATATGTATATGTATATATCGGCACATAGCGCTGTAGTGGCTAATGCTAGAGTTACAATCACGGTCCAACAGTCTGGCAATGACCAGAAAAACAGCCCGTTTAGCTGCCGACAACCACAAACAATAGAAAATATATTACGGAAAATAATGGAACATTAATACATATCTAATGAAGGCATGAATATCATTACCTTAGGTAAAAATGCGATTGCTCATCTCCATGAACACCAATGCAGATCGCTATATGACCTATGTAGTCGATGCGCCCTAAAGCCCAAATAACTAACCAATGCAGATCGCTTTCGTTATGCGGTGCGTTGAGAAATAGTTTGCTAGCGAGGGTTTTCATGATAAGGATGAGGATCTTCATGATAAAGATGATACTGTTGCGCCTCTTCAACACCTTCATCCTTCCTTAATATGAGGTATGAATACCAGTGGGGAAAAGTAACTGCAAGGTTTTGGGACCAGGACGGACTGGCAACAGGCCTGACATGCAATACCTACTCAACACACAGCATCCGGCAAATTGGCGGGTGTTTTGGGACCCGGACGGACTGGCAACAGGCCTGACCAGCAATACCTACTCAACACACAGCATCCGGCAAATTGGCGGGAGTTTCCCTTAGCCTGCGTCACACCGGTCCAAAGCGAAGCAACTGACACAGCAGTCACCACAGCTATCGCTGAGCTGTCATCGTCAGCAACTGACACAGCAGTCACCACAGCTATCGCTGAGCTGTCATCGTCAGCAACTGACAAAGCAGTCACCACAGCTATCGCTGAGTTGTCATCGTCAGCAACTGACACAGCAGTCACCACAGCTATCGCTGAGTTGTCATCGTCAGCAACTGACACAGCAGTCACCACAGTTATCGCTGAGTTGTCATCGTCAGCAACTGACACAGCAGTCACCACAGCTATCGCTGAGTTGTCATCGTCAGCAACTGACACAGCAGTCACCACAGCTATCGCTGAGCTGTCATCGTCAGCAACTGACACAGCAGTCACCACAGCTATCGCTGAGTTGTCATCGTCAGCAACTGACACAGCAGTCACCACAGCTATCGCTGAGCTGTCATCGTCAGCAACTGACACAGCGGTCACCGCAGCTATCGCTGAGCTGTCATCGTCAGCAACTGACACAGCAGTCACCGCAGCTATCGCTGAGCTGTCATCGTCAGCAACTGACACAGCAGTCACCACAGCTATCGCTGAGTTGTCATCGTCAGCAACTGACACAGCAGTCACCACAGCTATCGCTGAGTTGTCATCGTCATCGTTGGAGTGGCTGTAGCTACTGCGGCAGCTGTGGTCAGGCCATTGGGACGGCTGTGGCCGCTTGGGCGGTCGTCACCGCTGTGGAGGCCATCACCGCTGAAGTGGCGGTTGAGATTGGTGTCATTGAACTTGCACCTAGGTATCCCGCACCTGAACTCCTCTAAACTTTTTACCATCATGAGTCTTCTTCGATCTTTTGTCAGTCGCACTAATCGCCACTACCTTTTAACCACGGCTATTCATTTTGAGCTGTATTCTGTCCTCTGCAGTATTTCACGAGCCGCCATCTCCAGAAATTAATCAGTGCGCCGGAGTTTATCCAAAGGGGCTGAAGCGTGCGAAACCGCAAGGCTCTCAGGCACTCTCAGGCAGCAATCGAGGTAGCATGCGCACATGATAGTTACACATTTGCAACCAACGCATCACGATTTCAGGTGTAAATTGGAGATATCGAGATGTATTGTAAACAATGGCAGATAGCTGGATGATTTCTGGAAATTAAAAGGCTAAAGATAGCGAAGATTATCCCGAAAATTACTATGCGTTCCTATTTTTATTGCGATGCGCATGTTACTTGCAAGCTACCTGAGTGAGGTCTTCGCGCAGCATCTTTCTGGCCCTTCTCTATTTCAAAGGCGACGATTGGATTCAAAGATCGACGAAAAGGTGTGAGGGTGTCATGCTTCTGTCAAGGTGTTCGGTATGCTTGTTGACTGACGTCATTGGGCACTTGGCCTGGAAAAAAACTTAGTGTACTACTCATATACATATATTGTTAGGTGCTGCCGAAGAAATGCAGCAATATAACACCATGTCGGCGGCTACCTACAGAGTATTGTTGAATGTGGAAAATTTATACCTGAGCTATTCCATCTAGTTTCATCATGCTGCGCACTCACGAACCATGTTCGTGAGTGCGAAGCTTTCTTGACCTCTGACACAGGGAATCTTTTTGACTCTCAGGGGACCCTGTTCATCCATTATGGGCAACTCTCAACTTCAGGAGAATCCAACTTCAGTCTTCCCTGTCTCTCAGAGACCCTCCTCATCCCTCAGGCCCTCACCTGCCTTTAGAGTCCCAGCACAGTCCTCAATATTCCTGTCTAGCTCTCATCTCGGGGACATTTCAACTCTGGTATGGGCCCTCACTAGTCCTCGTCAGCTCTTAACTAAACTCGCTATTACTTTGGGCCCTTTCAAACCCCAAGAGCATCCCAGCCATCTCTGGCCCTAAGGCGCCCTGCTTATGCCCCAGGGCCCTCAGTGTCCTGTGTATTCCTCAGCCGTTAAGGCCCCTTTCTAGCCGAGACTACCCCTTCCAGCTGGCATCAGCATTCCAGCTCTCGGGTCGGCCCTCTCTTGTCTTCACGGCTCTTGTCAGCCCTCAGGGTGAACGTCTTCAGGTTTCAAATGCCCTTCCCACACAAACCGTTAGATGCGCTTTAATTTGATCTCGGTTATGTATCTGCCCCTACGCATTGAGGGGCCCTTGCGGGCCCCTGAAGGCGGTCGCCTGGAGGCCCCATAGAACTCGACAGGTGGCTGTTGCCCCTTCACCCTTTGGATACGCCACTGCTTTTCAACATCCCTGGGCCCCTCCATGTGCGTGAGGCCCTTTACGTAGCACCGGGAACCCTCTGCTTTGACCCGGACCGTCTCTGTAGCTCGGGGGCCTCTGCATCAGCGTGAGGCCAGCTGTCAGCTCTGGGCTCTTCTCCATCAGCGTGAGCCAATGCCGATCCAGTGACTTGCACGTCTGGATCTGGACCCCCTCCATCGGTTCAGGGGCATTCTTTCACGGCTCAGGACAATTTCAGTACGGCCGGAGGCCCCTCTTTGAACAACTTGGGCATCATTAATCACGAAACGGGCCCTATGCGGCTTCAGTCCCCTTCGTTGGCACAGGGGTCCTTCATGTCGACTCTGAGCCCTCTCTGATGGTCCAAAGTTATCCAGCTGCCAGGGGTGCTATTAGTCGGTGCAGGGCCTTCCTTGGCGATCTAGGGCTTCCTCTGTCGGGCCGGAGACCCTTTTTCAACAGCTTTGGTCCCTCCATCAGTCCAGGGGCCCTTATACGGTGTGGACCCATCCATCGGCCCAAGAGCCTTCTCCTGCGGCCCGAGGTCCTCTCCGGAAACTAGGGCCCCTGCGTCGTCTCAGGGACCCTCTGTGACGACTCATGGCCTTTTCCGACAGGCCGGAGGTGCGTTTGCAAAAGTTTGGTCCCTTGCATTAAGTCAGTGGCCCTTCCTTCGGCTTGGGCCCCGCCGTCAACCCAAGGATCCTTCGTATTGGCTCAGAGCCCTTTCCATCAGCTCGGAGGCCCTTCCAACGACCCGGGACCCCTCCGCCCACCTGGAAGCTCTTCACGATGGCCCAGCCCAGGGCTCTCGACATCTTCCAAAGGGCGCTCTCCGTTGACTTGGGGCCGTCTTCATCGGCCTGGGACCTTTTCCGTCAGCCTGGGACCCCTTTCGTCGATCCAGGGGCTCTTCACGTCGGCCCAGGAGGCCCTTGCGGCCCCCCTGTATTATCCGCCTTGAATTATCAAATTATTCATTGCAATAATATTAGCATCAATAACAATATTAGTATTACCAGGAAGAGCAAGGTCTTGGAGGGACATCAGACTGTCCCTGTGATGATTACCTAGAAGAACATGGTCATGGAAGGCCATCGGACGGCCCGGCGAGCGTAATTAAGCCAGATTGGCGTCACCAAGCTGATTAAAAGCCAGAACAAAGCATTGAAGATACTGGGTTAGGCTGAAATGTATGCCCATGATGACTGGGGAGTAACCGTTATTCACCAACCACTTGGGGGCCCGTAATGGGCGTAGGAAGGAATATAATTCAACCCCACTCACAATTTCCAACAACCTAACCCCAGTCCTGTGATGTTTCATGAAAAGTAACTACTTCAGCATGGTTGTGCTTCTTAGCTACTCTGATATTGTCCTTCATGAATAACACTGATCCTTCCTTCATGGATCACGCTGATTTTCGCTAGTTTCTGCAACGACGACGCAAATTTATCGAAAACCCACATTCATGAATGCAGCAAGCTTGCTTCTCTCTGTGTACACCACAGCGATTAACTCGCACACACAACATATTTGCAATTCCGAGAGGGCTTGTAAGTATGCGGTGCAGCCTGGTCTGTTTTACAGACTTTAGCGACTCGCTATTACTTTTGTTTGTCAGAACGCTTGAACAGACATGTTGGCTGACTTACTGGTCTGAGGAAGTACCTGTGTGACGCACATTGTATTTTACTTCAATGCTCGTGGACGACCCAATTTAGGATGATATGTCATGTCTTGTCAAAGGTGCATCTGGTGCTCTTTTGTACAGACCTTTTGTCACTTTGATTGAGCTTCGATTGTGACCTCATGTTTTGATGCGGTCGCTGTATCAATATGCAGCACGCTACTGTCATGTTCAGGTTTCTCTCTTATCTCTACCCCCCACCCCAACTCCCCACCCATCCACCTCTCTCTCTCTCTCTCTCTCTCTCTCTCTCTCTCTCTCTCTCTCTCTCTCTCTCTCTCTCTCTCTCTCTCTCTCTCTCTCTCTCTCTCTCTCTCTCTCTCTCTCTTTCTTTTATATATATATATATATATATATATATATATATATATATATATATATATATATATATATATATATATATATATATATATATATATATATATATATATATATATATATATATATATATATATATATATATATATATATATATATATATATATATATATATATATATATATATATATATATATATATATATATATATATATATATATATATATATATATATATATATATATATATATATATATATATATATATATATATATATATATATATATATATATATATATATATATATATATATATATATATATATATATATATATATATATATATATATATATATATATATATATATATATATATATATATATATATATATATATATATATATATATATATATATATATATATATATATATATATATATATATATATATATATATATATATATATATATATATATATATATATATATATATATATATATATATATATATATATATATATATATATATATATATATATATATATATATATATATATATATATATATATATATATATATATATATATATATATATATATATATATATATATATATATATATATATATATATATATATATATATATATATATATATATATATATATATATATATATTATATATTATATATATTTTTTTTTATATATATTATCTCTCTCTCTCTCTCTCTCTCTCTCTCTCTCTCTCTCTCTCTCTCTCTCTCTCTCTCTCTCTCTCTCTCTCTCTCTATCTCACACTCTCCTTCAGCAGTTGGTCCAGTGTCAGCGCGAATCGATACGCTGCCTGCTGGCGTTGTCGGAGAGTTTTGCCCACCGTATGTATAGATTGGTTGAGACGGGCGCGCCGCCGGCCGCCTGCCATAAATCCCGCCGCGCACCGTCACATTGTACTGTGGCGGCGGTGGTGGCGCAGGGTGTGCGGGTGCGATGATGCGGGCACCCGGTCGCTTTATTTGCTTACCTGTAGAGCATGATAAACCTGTCTGGAGCGCAAACAACACGGATGTCGCTTGGTAGCAGATACTTGCTTTGCTGGGCTTCGTCGCTAGCCCAAAATCCAGTGGTAGCGTGTCGTTGGTATGGTGCAAGTATGCTGACTTGCTGCAGAGTTATCCTGTTGCGATGATAGTCTCAGCAAATACGAGTGGGAGTGGGGGATAAGCATGTCACGCCACAGCAGCTCAGAGGACCTAGATCTTGCTACTTGCTCAGGCTTATGTCTGGTCAAGGGCGTTATTGTCATAAATGTAGCTTGGGAACACCGGAAGACACGAGGTAGATATATTTATAGTCAGCGAAAACGCAGTTTTATCACATACACAGGCGGCTGCATGCGAGAGTGGGAGCGGCTGCAAGCGAATCCAGGAGCAGAGACTCCTCACTATCGGTGATGCATGAACACATTGTATTTTGTAATTGTCACGAATGTTTTACTACTATCTAGGGTACAACGTTGCAAATACGCATGGAACCATAACGCATTTAAGACCGAGAAGTTCTTCTTATACCTAGATTTCTAATTTTCTGCATAAATATTTCATCTCCACCCCTCACCTCCTCTGCGTTTACTCACAATTAATGCAAAGGATGTGATGTGATGGAGGGTATCCGCAATAGATTATGGTCGGATAATGTGTCAGAATAGAGATAGGCGTTTTTTAAATATTGTTCTTGAGAATTTACATGCGTTCTCCAAGCTTTCGAGAACATATTGCCCCATTCTTTCGCCCTTCGTAGCAAAGTTTTTTTTCGTGCCATTTCTTCCACGAAAAAAAATTGAATTAGGCCTTGCACATGTTTTCCTCGTCTCCTCCCCTCCCCTCCACAGAAGAATACGCAGTATGCCTCTGAGTACACCTATAACAGATAGGCATCGCATAGCTGGCCCATAGCAAGTTAGTGCTATCTATAGCACTAACTTGCTAATAGCACTAATTCATCCACTTAAGTGAGCAACTTATAAGCTACTCCCTCAAGTGTACGAATTACACGCATTACTCATCCTTGTTTTTATTTTTGCAATTTTGCGCAAATGAATAACGACACGTAGGTTGGGAATCATACTTTGTTGAAGGGATTCGAACTCATCCAACGCTCAGTTAAATTAGAGATAACACCCGCGATGATGAGATATTATTACATCACACCGTACGCGTCAGCGCCTACAATGTGTTTTCGCTTTAAGCCTCCAATAATATCCTTGAAGCTCCTCTCCTGTAGCGTTGCACCATCATTTGCTTGGCCATTTACAAAAAAAAACTTGGGACTTCAACTTTAAAATCGGCTGTCAAATGTCACCGTTGATGACCTGTCAAGGTGAAGAGGCGGGTAACGTGGTGGTCGGGATCGTCGGTGGCGACGGCTGGGGCCATTAGACTGGCGGCTGGACGGACGTTATACCGGGACCGGTATATTACGCCCCCCCCCCATCCGCTGTAGAGTAGCCACGACATGTCATCCGTTGCTTATGAGTATCTGATACATAGGAATGAAGGGACTTGATTGGCTTGATCGGCAGCTGTCGAGTAGTTCTGTTGGCTGCTGTAACTAAGTAGACTGAGCACCTACTTTGCGGTCTTTGACGTGTCATGTTTGCTTTGATTTACGGCTATCGGTGGAAAATGTGGGGATATTGGATAAGGTTTCTGGTATGGTAGTATATCAGATACCTTATCTTGTATATTCATACCTTACCTTATCTTATAGCTTTTCTGGTATAGTATCTGGTTGCCTGCATTTTCAAATGTACATTGATTTTACCTATGTGCATTAAAGTGGACGGATTTAGACATACGCTTTGGAGACTCCGAGACAAACTTAGGACGGCGGACTACAAACTCATACTGAACTGTCTGGGCCATAGGTCAGAGTGAACGGGATGATTGGGATGGGAACATTTGAATGATGCGAAGAATAGGGTAGGAGTATGGTATGTTTGGAGCAATACATCCAAGAAGACTCTTTGGTACATTTTCCCGCAAATCGTTGATGTATATTTCTGGAAATTATCGGGAGGGCACAATACATGAAGGCAATGGGCAGGCCCAAATGGATTGGGGTCATATCACATAGGGTCCCATTGTAAAAAGTTGAAATTATTGGGGGGGGCACAGTCAGCATTGGGGGCACGTGCCCTCCCAAAAGCATACAAAAAACGCTACACCCGTGCAGAAAATAAAGGTAAACTAATGAAAGTGAATTCTGTTTTTGCATGAGCCAGACAAGACAAGAATGTGTCACAGGTGTAAATAGCATGCTGAGGGCAGCCCAAGTCCTGCGCCAAACAGGACAAGATGCCCCATTTGGGAAGCTTGCTTTCCAATAACGCTCCTGCTGTTCTTTGCTCTGGTTTTCACAAAACTTCTTGACGGTTTCAAGACTTTCCCCAAATTACTATGACTTGCCCAATTCCCTCCAGAGTCTGTCCAAAAGCAAAAGGACAGCTTCCCCCAAAAAAATTGTCAAAGCCTATCACAGTTTGCAGCTTGGCACCAGGGGTGTAGCTTTGTATGCTTTTAGGTGGGCACTTGCTCCCCTTCAAATGTTGGCCGTGCCCTCCCCCCCCCTTCATAATTTCAACTTTTAAAATGGGACCCATGTGGCATGCCCCCAATTAATTTGGGTCCGCTCATTGCCTTCATGTATTGTGTCCTCCCAATAATTGTCAGCAGCCTACACCAATGATTGGTACCTACATGGGGGCCAGTCTGCAAATAATGACATCGACTATTCGACTTCTCTGGTGCTGAGGTGCAGTGGAGCAGCCAGGATTTTCTTGAGGGAGAGCCGACCCAAAAATGGCATAAAAAAGAATGCCTTCAGCGCGCGAAGAGCGCCAAAAAATGGATTCGCATGGTAAAAGGGTCAACATTTCTTGTTTGATCCCGTGTATTTTTGGTTGTTAAGGCAGAGGGCACGGGCTCCCGGACCACTTACCCCTCTTGGCTGTACCTCTGCTAAGGTGCAGTGTGGTGTGCTGTACTATGGTGTGGTATGGTGAGGTGCTGTCTGATGCAGCACGTGCAAAGGGAAAACATCAAGGAAAAATAGCAAGGGAAGCAACTACAAATAAGCAAATTATCAACTAGCGTGGTGCTCTAGTCAACTCCTTTGCCATACTTTGCAGACTGGTTGCTGGCCTGGGATAGTGTTCAAGAATCAGCTTGGTGTTGGGGTGCCAGAATGGAAAATTATCCTCCAAGATGTGGTTTGAGAGTGGAATATTCTGGTTAAATCGGGGGGAAATATGTCATTCATTTTAGAGCAAGTAGTCAATTTGCGTTTTCTCAGCCAGCTTTTTTATTCTTTTGTTTTTAAGAGGGGAAAACGATAGAAGATATAATTAGATATTAGTGAAAATTATTTCATCTGAGATGAAATAGTAAGAAAGGAGTAGAAAACGATTTAATCTGAGGTGTCATCTTGTACCAAAATCTGAATATTTTGGGATGATGGAATGGGGCATCGGCAATCAAAGAATAGCTAGATATAATGGTGTAGGAAAGCCTTGGTAAGTACACCGGAAATTCACCATTCAATGCCAGAGGACAAAGCTGAATCCAAGACTTGTGGGCAATTATTCCTTGTCTACTGATTTGCTGCTTCTGATGCAAGGGCATTAATTAGTTTGGCAAGTTATTTTAATTTGATGGCCAGGAAAACTATGGGTCATGACCAGGGGGTGTCATACTGGTGGGCCTGGCCTCTTGGAAGCCTGCTCTGTCCTACCCCTGGGAGAGCCAGTGCCCAACATTATGAAAGCAGCATTTAAAGAATGTGCCCTCTTGTTAACTATTGTGCCCATTTGGCACAGCTGAGGCTTCCTGTGGGAAAAAAAAATCTGACTGTGCCCTTAGTCATGACACAAGCTGCAAAACATAGCAGGTTTCAATGAGATCTTGTTGGGGCAGCATTCTGACTTTGGGGAAGATATTTTTTCAGTATTGGTCAGGCAGTGCAGAGGCGTATGCAGAGGCGTAGCTAAGGGCGGCTCGGGGGCCCGCTCCCTCCCCCTTAGGAACCAAAAATACACCAGATAAAACTTTTTGTTTTAGGTTTTCACCACATCAAGGGAATTTTCGGCGCGATTCATGCGCGAAAGCCGTCTCTGCTTCATAACATATTTGGGGGTCTGGCCTCCCTGGAGAAAATCCTGGCCGCGCCCCTGGTAATATGTGGCAGGTCTTGGAACCTGGGATAGGCTTAATGAAGATCGGGGCACAGAGCAGCACAGCATTGTTGAAGGCTGCCTCACATGGGGAAACTTGCAGCCTGTCTGGGGCAGAACTTTTGCTTCTCCAAACATCTTGTCCAAGTCCGTGATATAGCCTGCAGTCAAGAGTCACAATGCAGCAGGCATAGATCTCGTGCTACTAAGGATCTTTGAAGAGCAAATAGCTACACACAGTTTTTATATATATATATATATATATATATATATATATATATATTTTTTTGTGCCCAGGCAAGCAACGGTGAGAATGACAAAATGTGTGTGGCATCTGTGACACCAACTGCATATCCTGAATGCAAGGGTATTATATTTTTTTTCGCTACAGGTATGGTTCTTGTATTTTCTTGCCAAATGCTGAAAAATGGCAGTCTATATTTTACAGTTCAGAGTTGTAACCAATCTTCCAGGAATTTCACAGTAACTTGGTGAAGCCATATTTGTTTAGAAGACTCCATTCCAATGTCAGATAACAAACTAACAGATCTTGAAGGAAGCTGGGTGAAAATGATGGAAACAGCCTAGACTGAAGTGATGTGTGATGCATGATATAAATAACGGAAGAAAATTGTATAAAACACTCAATATTTCACCTAAGTATCTGTGCCACCATGTCACTTATGGTGAAAAATAGTAAGAGCAAAAGTGAAGAAGCTGTTAGTTGTCGCCACGGCCTAGCAGGTAGCCGTGGCGAAATACAGGTGGCCCGCCGCTGGCCAGCAGTCGCAGGCGACACACACCGGTGGCCCGCCGGCCAGCAGGCGCAGCCGACAGACACCGGTGGCCCGCCGGCCAGCAGTCGCAGGCGACAGACACCGGTGGCCCGCCGGCCAGCAGTCGCAGGCGACAGACACCGGTGGCCCGCTGGCCAGCAGTCGCAGCCGACAGACACCGGTGGCCCGCTGGCCAGCAGTCGCAGGCGACAGACACCGGTGGCCCGCTGGCCAGCAGTCGCAGCCGACAGACACCGGTGGCCCGCTGGCCAGCAGTCGCAGGCGACAGACACCGGTGGCTCCGGCCAGCAGTGCGCAGACACCGGGGCCCCCAGCAATCGCAGGCGACAGACACCGGTGGCCCGCTGGCCAGCAGTCGCAGCCGACAGACACCGGTGGCCCGCCGGCCAGCAGTCGCAGCCGACAGACACCGGTGGCCCGCCGGCCAGCAGTCGCAGGCGACAGACACCGGTGGCCCGCTGGCCAGCAGTCGCAGCCGACAGACACCGGTGGCCCGCTGGCCAGCAGTCGCAGGCGACAGACACCGGTGGCCCGCCGGCCAGCAGTCGCAGGCGACAGACACCGGTGGCCCGCCGGCCAGCAATCGCAGGCGACAGACACCGGTGGACCGCCGGCCAGCAGTCGCAGGCGCGTGTACCACGCCGCAGCACGACACCGCCGCTACTCTGTGTCGCCCATCCAGCTCGCATAGCCCATTTTGCAGCGAGAGCACTGGTCAAGATCCTGGGGCGGATCGAGCGGCTCGGTCTGGGTCTACTTCAGTCGGTTTGGAAATATTTATTTAACTGATCAGACGACAGCTTACGCTACCCATTAAGGCCTCTGCTATATATATATATATATATATATATATATATATATATATATATATATATATATATATATATATATATATATATATATATATATTTATATATCTATATATATATATATATATATATATATATATATATATATATATACATGTATACATATATAAATATATGCATGTATGTGTATAAATATAAAATATACCTCGCCTCCCCACACACCCACCAGCTCCCTGCACCACTTCTCCAGGGAAGAGGAAAGCAAACGATTAAGGAAGAAACAGGATTTAATGGTCAGCATTATTCAAGAACAAAAATAGAAGGATCTAACCTGAAGGGAGAAACATTTTTCCTTTTTGTCACTCCCTTGATAGATATCTCTCACTGTTTGCTTGCAAACAGAATGTTCCTCTGCGCCCGTCTCCGTCCTTGGTCTCTAGCTTTCAAGAATGCTCACCATTAGTCATGCACCCATCCTTCCGCCCCCCCCCCTCCCCTCACCTCCGCCCCCTACCGAGTAACTGCGGTTCTCATCTGCTCTGCCTTCTGCTGGAACTTTGCATCTACATCTCTCCGACAGGCGCCTCCGCCGCCTCAATAACGGTCTCGCACATCGTAGCGCCAGAAGCTCGGTAGAAAATCAATCCGCAGGAAAGCAGCGCTGTTCCGTCTGACCTGATTCCAGGACGCGGCCATTTCTCTATGTGCCAATCTGTTTCAAATCAGCTGGCGCCTGTCTAAATTTCAAATGAGCCCATCCGGAGGCCCCCAGTGGAATCGCACGAACAGCTGAACCCACGATCGTTCCGATGCTGCGCCAGAATAAATTGAAATCATAAAGTGAAATTGAGACGAGACCTGGCAAGCCCTGCCTCTTCAAGCATTCAGCTCGAGTGAAGCTCTTAAGCCGGTCCGAATGCTTCGATATCAGCCGACCGAGGCCTGGCTGGAATCCGCGGCGACGGCGCTCCTCCTCCGCTCTCTCTCAGCGTCGGCGTCCACCGCTCTACCTCCGACCCAGTCGGTCACAGCGGCGGGACCGGCGACCGTGCCGGCCCAACTCGGTCTGTGAGCGTGTCTGCTCTCAGGTCGCTATTGATCTTTTCCCGGCCCGAAGTAAACAAAGTCTTTACTGAAATATTCAGTCCCTGCCGGCGGCCGGCTGGAGCCGGGCTCGCGGCGGGCGGGGAGGTGCTACGGCCGCCCAGCGCCGCCTCCCATTGGCTGATCGGCCGATCGCCGGACGCCGATTGGAAGAGACGATCGTCGATTGAACGCTGATTGGAAAAGACGCGCCCGGTATCGGCGATCAATGGACGGCGACGGCTCGGCGCGCGGCCATTGCCGCTCTCGGTCGTGGGAGGTGACACGCCCTCAACAGACCAATCGCCTGTCGAGTATCGAACCGTTCGAGGACGTATCGGTGCGATTGGCGGGCGGGGGCGGCGGCGCAGAGGCCTGCGCGGCACTGCTCATTCGCGTACACCCCACCTGCAGGCCGCATCACTCCACTGCCAACCGATTAGCAAATGCGGAGCGCAACTTTCCCACGGATTCCGAGCGTTTTTGCAGCCTTTTTTCCATTCGGCAGCGGCAAAAGCTGATGCATTACAAAAAGAGCATCTCTCGGAACGAAGC
The DNA here is from genome assembly GCA_034440615.1 of Ashinkailepas kermadecensis. Classification (NCBI taxonomy): domain Eukaryota; kingdom Metazoa; phylum Arthropoda; class Thecostraca; family Neolepadidae; genus Ashinkailepas; species Ashinkailepas kermadecensis. The sequence goes on from JAOTOM010005049.1 coordinate 128,616, forward strand.
TGGACACATCGAGTTGGCGGATCCGCAGCAACAGCAGCAGCAGCTCGACCCAGCGCATGGACTGCCGGTTAACTTTCGGGGCAGTCGGCAGCTCGTATATTTTGGCCGATGCACTGGCTCGTTTTCGACGAGTGTAAAATAATACGCTTTCTGGTAACGCTTGATGTAGTTTGTTGGTTTAATGGGTAGCAGCGAGCGCTTCTTCGGTCCATTGTTCCACTTTGATTGGGTTGTTCATCATTTTTATTGCTGCCATCTTTAATTCAAATAAATGTCCACAGTTTGGCGATCCATCATATGTCATTGCTACGACCTCCGGTGAAATCAAGCGACGTCGGAACTACTTGACCATATTTCGTGTATTTGAAGCAATTGCATGTTATTTTGTGTATTCCAGTACACATTTCGCACATGTCTATACACAGAAAATTTGCATCTTGTCATAGTATTGAAACAAGCACCCGAAAGTTACACCTGATTGAAGTGACTTAACTAAACATGCCAACTACAGTGTGGTAGATTGAGTGAAGGCGGCGATAAAAAAATACAGAAACAATCTTCCTTTCAGATGAGGCTGTACCGGTTGTTTTAAGGAATGGAAAATCATTCAAGTGTATCACAACAAACATGACGACCGATTTGTGTCAGGTTTACATTTTATTGATTGCGGATGGGTTCAGAAATTGGTTTCAGTTAAACACTTTTCTACATGCCATTCGGCTCTATTTCCGATGATTCTCGATTTACGTTGCCAAAGTCATGCATTGTGTGTCGGGAAAGGGATTTGTGCGTGTGATTGAATGACAGATGCGCTCGCTAATAATTATGTGCAATGGCTGAACAAATTCGTTGTGCTAAAATGTGTTCCGGAGTCGCACTGAAGTAGAGGCACAATCGATAACGAAGCCTACCCAAAGGCGTCCCGGAGTCGTTGCAAAGTACAAGCGCACGCGACAACGAGGCCCACCCAAAGGTGTTCCGGAGTCAGTGGCGCACCGAGGGGGCATTGGGGACAGTCCCCCCCCCCCCCCTGACAGGTTCAGGGCCCCCAAGAATCGTGACGAGGTTCGGAAAATCCCGCTGGGCCCTCATAAATAGGACCGGGCAGCTAAAAAACACATTGGGGCCCTACAAATCGCATTGGGGACCTAAAATCGTATTGCGAGCCATACAATCGCATTGGGCCCCTACAATTACACTGGGGGCTGAGATTCGTACCGAGGCCTCAGGAAATCACATTGGAGCGCAAAAATATTTCTGGGTCCATAAAAACGACGCTGGGGGCTTCAGACCGTGGAACCGAGGCCTTTGAAAATACCGCTGGGGCCCAAAAAGTCGCGAACGGGCCCCTGAAAACTACGCTGGGCCTCAAAAGATCGGACCGGGGCTCCTGGAAATCACGCTGGTGGCCCAAAAAGTCTCGCCGGGCCCCCGCAAAATGGCGCTGGAGCCTCGGGGGCGTCAGGCCGGGCCATTGAAAATCGCGCTGGAGTCCCCAAGATGTCGGACTGGGGCCCCTAAAAATCATGCCGGACGCTCAAAAAGTTTTGACGGGTCCTTGAAATCACGATGGGGGCTCCAAAAAGACGGCATTGGCCCCCGAAAATTAAGTTGGGGCCCCATAAGATCAGGCAGGGCCCCTGAAAATAGCGTTGGGGCTCCCAACAAGTCTGACCGGGGTCTCTGAAAATCACGCTGGGGGTCACAAAAGTTCACGCCTTGGCCCCTGAAAATCACACAATGGGTCCAAAAAAGTCGTGCGGGGTTCTTGGGATTGCCGACTGAGATCACTTGCCTGCATAGACACATTCAATGGAAATATATTATAGCAACAACACGAAGTGAGCCCCAACTCGGACCCGGTCATACAGAGCACCACGTACCATTCAAATCAAACAACAGTCAGCACTCGACAATGCGAGTAAGGTCATATGAAAAAAAATGAGTATACGAATAAACTCTAAGCTTCCAATGGCACCACAAAATTGCGCATTTTTACAACACCAGACACTCGCGTCCTGGTTGATGACGATTTACATCAATGCAAAATAAATCACTGAACGTGACGCAAGAAATCTCAAACGGAGCTGTACGCTTCGACGGTTTGTGTCTGTACTAAAATTGGCTCACCTGATCTGTGCCCGTGGGACTTGAAGAAGACTTTCAGTGAATGCTGCTGTTGCTGTTCACCTCTGAATCTCGTGCCGGTTGGCCTGGGATCACGTCACGAAAGGTATCCAGTCCGATGTACATTTTACGAGAGGTACAGTGCTGTCGTTTTTTTTTCTTCGATCTGACGATACCTAGGGGAAGAAAAGACTTTCAGTGAATGTTTTTGGTGGCTTTTACTTCTGGGTTGTGTGGAGGAAAACCCGGGGTCACAACAGGTACTCAGAGCGACGTGCATTTGTACGAGGAGTCGTCGAATGCTGTGCTTTGGAATGCGATTTTACAATATCTTGAGGTTGGAAAGACTTCTAATCAATGGCTTTGGTGGTTTTTGACCTCTGGGTCGCGTGGTGGCTAACCTGGTTTCACGAGAGCTATTCAGACGGACGTATAGTTTTACAAGGAATCGAATGGTGCACGCTTCATTGAGACCTGACAATATGTAAAGGTCGAGACAAGTTTTCAGTAACTTTTGGGGCATAGGTACTAAAAAACAGAAATTTGTTTTTCGCCATGTTTGTCGATGTAGTGTCACAAAATTGTGTAGACAGGTGGATCTTTTCTTGTAAATTCAGTGGTGTATCGAAATGAGCTTGGGTGCAGACGTTTCGACGTGAGACATGTTTTTTTTTGTTCGAAATCGTTCAACTTTCGGTAGTTCAGCATCACCCAAAAACTGCTGACCGACAACATATTTGTTGCCGGACCGGCATCCGAATTTCGGCCCGATAAGCTTTGCCGGATTTGGTGTGCTGGCCACAGTTTACGCTCTCGGACGGTTTACCACTATTTGAGTACCTAATATTTGGCGTCACTAGGAAGCAGTGCTGACACGTGACTACGAGAAAGAGAAAGACTAGACGAGACTACGAAGTAGACTACGTACGAGAAGGAAAATTAGTTTCGAGGTAAAACTAAAGGATATATTTTTGAGCATGGGGAATGTCGGGTCAGCAGGATATGCCACGTTGTGATGTAAGTCGTTCAGTTTAAAGCTTACTCTTGGCTTCTCTTGTCCAGTGATATCATTTTTCTGCAGCACCAGCTCGACGAGAATGCGAAGTGCGACTACCTGTGTCCACCAATGAGCAATGCACAGCAGCGCATTGATTACGTCAATTCCCTGCCCGTGCCTCGCGCCTCTTCGACGTTAATTTAGAGACCAGGAAGACATATATTTGCCCTATTGTCATGCAAAACATTGTTTAAAAAATACTCCGTAACTTGAAATTTTCCGATGCACAATGGATGTATACGGCAATTATGTGCTCATTGCCATAATTCAAATCAGAAGCGACGCAATCGGTGAAAAGATCTTTGCTCTCACCAGAGGGTGGAGCCCCACCCTGCTCGCGCAAGGGGCTCCGAGCACAAGAGCCCCATAAGTTTCGCCGCCAATGTGGTCACGTACAGAGTCTGACTGGCTGCTTGCACGCACTTGCACGCACTTGCACCAAATACCATCGTACTCCTCTGCGCGTCGCTTCCTCTCCCTCCACCCCACCCCCTCCCCGCCCCTTGGATTTGCTGGCGACTGTGCGCCGCTCTGGTGCAGCTCTGGCGCAGCTCTGGCGAAGCTCTGGCGACCCAATTTTAATTAACTTTGCAGCGATCCTGTCAACAGATGAATGGAGTGTTCCGTCGCGCGACAATGGGCAACGCGGTAAGAATGGGTCTCGTCCATATTGGAGCCGCCCCTGGAGAAATAAGCGGTTAAAGATTTAGAACAAAGCCGTTGGTTTTGATGAGATGGCTACGAGGAACCATCCGCGCCGGAGAATAGATCCTGCGAGAAGGCCGCGGTGTGGCGTGATCGCCCGAGTCCGCCGAACAGGGCAGCCGCTCGCCTGTCATGTGAGGTGTGTGGCGGACATCGGAGCTCGATCCCAGCAGCTCACGCCACTGTCTCCAGTTCTGCGAACTGTTGTCGGCTTGAAGCGGCAGTTTGGTGTGCCGAACCCCACATGTAGCTCGGTCGTGGTTGGCGTCCTGGCTTCTCAGTTCTCGCTTGATAACACAATAAATGGGAATGTAAGAGGTACGCCTGGGAAGCGTAAGCAAACATGCATTTCCTGTCCGTGTGTTCGTGCGTTATCAGCCTTGCTGTGCCAGGAGCCTATCTGGAGAAAACCCGGCTCCTATGCGCAAGGACTTACTTCGGGCTTCAAATTTTAACTTGGAACATCACTTAATTGCATTGAATATCAAGACGTTTTTGCATTATTTCCGGTAACGGTTTTATCTTGAGCAATTTCCCCAAATACCCGTAATGAACCATGGAATTAAGCCTTCTTAAAAATAGTAGCCCAATTTTACTGCAACGTCCTCCCGACACCAGTGGCATGCTTAGACACCGGTACCAGTGGCATGCCTAGGCACCGGCACCAGTGCTATGCTCAGACACCGGTACCAGTGGTATGCCTAGACACCGGTACCAGTGGCATGCCTAGGCACCGGCACCAGTGCTATGCTTAGACACCGGTACCAGTGGTATGCCTAGACACCGGTACCAGTGGTATGCTTAGACACTGGTACCAGTGGCATGCATGGGCACTGGTACCAGTGGTATGCCTAAGCACCGGTACCAGTGGTATGCCTAGACACCGGCACCAGTGGTATGCCTAGGCGCAGGCACCAGTGGTATGTCTAGGCATCGGTACCGGTGGTATGCCTAGACACCGGCACCAGTGGTATGCCTAAGCACCGACACCAGTGGTATGCCTATGGATATCTCGTGAAGGGGACGAGTGGTCTAGGGGTTAGATGCTCGTCTCACAATCGAAAGATTTTGGGTTCGAATCTCACCTGTCGCTACTCTTCGCCCGCGACCAATCGGCGTAAGAGATTGGCGACGCTATATGACTCAACGGTACCAGTGGTATGCCTAGACACCGGTACCAGTGGTATGCTTAGACACTGGTACCAGTGGCATGCATGGGCACTGGTACCAGTGGTATGCCTAAGCACCGGTACCAGTGGTATGCCTAGACACCAGCACCAGTGGTATGCCTAGGCGCAGGCACCAGTGGTATGTCTGGGCATCGGTACCAGTGGTATGCCTAGACACCGGCACCAGTGGTATGCCTAAGCACCGACACCAGTGGTATGCCTATGGATATCCCGTGAAGGGGACGAGTGGTCTAGGGGTTAGATGCTCGTCTCACAATCGAAAGATTTTGGGTTCGAATCTCACCTGTCGCTGCTCTTCGCCCGCGACCAATCGGCGTAAGAGATTGGCGACGCTATATGACTCAACGGTCGACGTGTCGTAAAACCAATAACTAACCAACCAACCTGTGAAGCATTGTAGGCCTCAGGACATCACGCAATGTTTTCCGGTACTTTTGCTAAAAACCGGCGTTATAGTAACTGCATAACTAACCCTATAGTTGTAACTGTTATAGTAACCGTTAAAGTTTATAGTATAGTATATAGTATATAGTAACCATTAAAGTTATAGTAACCCTATAACTGCATTATATGCTAAATATGGCAAGGAATGATAACAATGGAAAATGTGCGGACAATCCGATAACAAAGCGGTGTAATTACCGGTGGAAGGACGGCCCACCTGCGCCCTTCGGCACCGCGCCGGGTCACTGACCTGGGCTGGTCTACAAACACGGCCGAGCCGACACGCATGGTTGCCTGCATGGACGTGTCTTCCAGGCCGGGTGGCCAATACCGGAACTGGACGGACATATTACACCTGAACCGAGACTCCAGGGAGCTTAGGTGGCTCTGGACCCCCCCCGCCTCTGTCGGTGGTTTGGTCTGTGTATGGCTAGTTTGGTCTGTGTGTGACTAGTTTGGTCTGTGTGTGGCTAGTATTGTCTATGTGTACATGATATTGTAAGGACGACCTCCATCATGATGCCCTTGACTCCGCCTCGGAACAGTTTTGATAAAGAAGGTGCCCTTCATAAAACTGTTTTTTTTTAATCAGGCGTAGGTGTATTCATCATGAAACGTGGGATAATACAGATATTTGATTATCGTTTCTCCATCAAATTGTCTCCCTTTTTCGGTTTGCTTGTCCCGCCATTGCTAAGGTGTGCGTCGAGTCACTTTTCTCTTGTAGTCTGAATTGTTTTTGCTTAGGACAAAACAACTCTGTGTCTTAAAATTAGAAGTATCTCATATAAAGAAAATTCCTAAAATCAGTCTCCAGCTTGATATGTCTTGGGCCAGAGTCCACTTTAGTGCACTAGCTGTGGAAGAGGGTTCAAATCACCCAAAGCCGCAGTGATCGGCAATTTCCTTCATTTCTTAGGCGGAAATTCGCCGATACCGTTCAAATTCTTATTTTTCGTGCACGTTTTGTCGCTGTCTTTTGCTCTGCCCCCCCCCGTCCCCGTCCACCCCCTCCACCCCACCACATCGTCGTAACACAATATTTGCCATGCTGCCGTCACCAGCCGAGACCGGCCGTCCAGCGGCGCGTCTCGCCGTGTGGACGATAAGAGGCGCTCCGTGATGAGTTTCAGCGGGGCGGCGGCGCGCGGCCGATCCACTTCGCCGTCAGTCACTGCGTGCCGGCCGTGCGTGCACGTGATCGTCGCCGGAAACGGACGGTCATCACACGTGCGAGCGCGCCGCGTGAAGACACGTGACGGCGGCGGTGGCCACGTGACCACGTGACGGGCCCGCCGGCGGCGCGAGAGAAAGGTCGGCTCAGCCCTGTACTCCCCTCCCCGCGTGCTCGCAGGACCGGTCTCGGCGCTGCGGTGCGTATGAGTGTGAGAGCCAGAGCATAACACGGATTGGCGTTTCAAATCCGTGCCAATTCGTAGCTGTATAGGTCAATCGGTAGCTGCATCCGCATCTTGGCTTCATCCTCAGAGATATACATGCTTCATCCAATCCGCTTCCCAACATGTAATATAGGTCTAAAACTTGATTGGTTGCAGTAACAAATAGCAACTAGATAATCAATATTAAACATTATTTTGACCAACAAAATAGGCCAAGAGTCATATTACCATGTGTAAAATGTGGACTACGATTTGCATTAGCAACACCAGGAACGGATCCGAGGGCAAATGGGTCATGTCCTCCCCCCCCCCCACACCCCACCCCAAGAGGCTGAATTTTGCCGATATTTTGTTTTTCTCAAAACCAAAGAACATTGTGAGATAGATATCTCCTAAAGTTCAACCTAAGGTTAGTAGCTTGCTTCAGAGTAGTGTGATAAGCCTGCATGTCTTGCAGTGCTCTTCTGAGCGCCTAGATAGTAAGTGGTACACTTCTCAATGAAGCAGTCATGGGTGCAGGTAGGTATGTACCTGTGCAACTTGCCACCAATTAACCCGCGCCATCTCGAGGAGGTCTCCCCCACCCCCACCCCACCTCCTAAGGTTTTCCGCGGATAGTGAAAATGGTGCATAAGGTTAGCTGGTGTGTTTCCATGGCGCTGGTGGTAGTCAACCTGAATGCTTGGTACCAGTTCTATGTTGTACTGGTTCTATGTTGTACTGGTTCTATATTGTACTGGTTCTATATAGTACTGGTTCTATATTGTACTGGTTCTATATTGTACTGGTTCTATATTGCACTGGTTCTATATTGTACTGGTTCTATATTGTACTGGTTCTATATTGTACTGGTTTTATATTGTACTGGTTCTATATTGTGCTGGTTCCATATCATGCTGGTTTACATTGTGCTGGTGCTGTTTTGTGCGGGTCCTTATATTGTACTGGTTCTATATTTGAGTGGTTATATATTGTACTGATTCTATACTGCACTGGATCTACATTGTACTGGTATTACATTGTGCTGGTTCTATGTTGTACTGATTTTATATTTTACTGGTTCTATATTGTACTGATTCTATATTGTACTGGTTCTATCTTGTGCTGCTTCTCTATTGTGCTGGTTCTATTTTGTGCTGCTTCTCTATTGTGCTGGTTCTATTTTGTGCTGCTTCTCTATTGTGCGCCATCCGTTTTGAGTTCAGTTGCAGCAGCTCTTTTATATAATTTGGTCACAGTTATATCGGACAAGATGACGCTATTTTCAGTGCGAAGAAAACTAAAATAAAGTGCATGAGACTCACATGACAGCTAATTTCGTTTCATCCTGTATGCCTTGATATCAAATCACCTCAAACATTGTGAGCGATGACGTCACTTGGCCATGATAACGCTTTGTTATCACCGATGCGCTACTGGCAGCATTCGAATTCACCCATGCATCTCCAGCATACGGTGTCCGGTATTTATTTACACGCAAAATCTGCGGTGGATTGGACGGCAACGGGACAGCACCTGACGGGACCGCCGAGTACAGCACCTGACGGGACCGCCGAGTACAGCACCTGACGGGACCGCCGGGTCGGCCGAGTCACCTCGGTCAGGTGTACCGACACATGCCAGGGTGGGGGCGGACGGAGAGGGGAGGCAGCTGGTGTCTCCGGCCAGGTCCGGTCTCGGTCGGTGACGACCAGTGAAAAGCTCGCCGCCGGCGCCGCCCGCACTGCCCATCCTGTCGGAACAAAGCGGCGGCCGGCCGGGCGCAGTGCGCGTGCCACTGTGTGGCCAGCAGGACCTGACCGCCCCTGTTGTGTCTCCGCGCCGCGCGAGATGGCCCCATTACCCGCCACCTCCGCCACGTCCCGCCCTCTTTACGCGGGAGCTGAGGCGGCGTCCGCACCGGCCGGCCCCCTTCGCGAGTGTTGGTGACTGAAGCCGGTCACCTCCCAGCCCCTCTGCGAGTGTCGGTGACTGAAGCCAGTCACCTCCCAGCCCCTCCGCGAGTGTTGGTGACTGAAGCCGGTCACCTCCCAGTGTGGAGGGGGTCGGCGTCTTCACGGCGCGCTGGATGTCCAGCACCCCGGCATCAACATGGCGGCAGCAGTGGCCAGATTTTGGTCGCTGGTCATTTGGCGACTGTCAAAACTCCGGGCTGCCACAGAAAGCCATACCCAATTTTGAACAAGACCACATAACATTGGAGACACATCATGCGAGCATTGCCAGATCACGGCAGAATGAGTGCGCGTATCATTTGCATACTCTGTCGAGCTTCATGTTAAATCGTTCAAACTCGTAGCTACCTGGAGTCTAGTGGAGGGATGTCCAGGTTTTTTCCATGGTTTTCAGGGCAAAGAGCATAATCGGTGAAACTTGAAGCATTTCACTGGTGAGCCAAGGTCAATATTAAGCACATTTCTACCAGAACACACAAGGTCAAGATTAAGAACATTTCTACCAGAAAGCACACAGTTGTGCTATCTAAGCGAGCATCATTAAGGTCAGAACTATGTAGGTAGATGTCGAGGAAGTCACACCAATACCTGGGGAGTAGGAAGTCCAATAATTAATTCAGGAAGTCAGGTAGATCACTTACCACACGTCGGTCGTGGTTTCTAATCTCGGTAGGAGCATAAGTTATTGTGTAAAATCATGATTAGTGGCGGATCTAAGGAGGCAGAATTAGGAGATGCGAAAATATGCGTTTCTCCACGACATTGAATGTCAAATACATCGATGTGGAGAGAAGGGAGTTTCGATGTGGAGTCTTGCAAAAAGCAAGCCAACTTATCGTTTAGAGTGTAATGGGGAACCGGAAGCTAAATCACAGCTGCATGCAGGGGCGGAGCTTTGCTATTAGTGGAGCTGCTCGCTCGGAGGCGTAAAGATAGACTGTGTATTCACGAGTGAACATCGACGCAAGGTCAGTCATGTCTCCAGCGCCGCTTCCAGTTCGAATGCGAAGAACGCAATGCTGTCTGCTACCTGCCTTTCCGCCGTATCAACCACGGCTCCCGACGTGGTTGATACGGCGATGTTGAGTGAACATCGACGTGGTTGATACGTGGGATGGGAAGGAAATTTATTGGGAGGGAAATTGTGGAAGTGATACATCGAGTGTGATACGTCGATGTTACGAGACATCGACGTGGACGTGTTTGTTAGGGAGCTGCTCGCTCGGAGGCGTAAAGATAGATTGTGTATTCACGAGTGAACATCGACGCAAGGTCAGTCATGTCTCCAGCGCCGCTTCCAGTTCGAATGCGAAGAACGCAATGCTGTCTGCTACCTGCCTTTCCGCCGTATCAACCACGGCTCCCGACGACATCTAGCCGTGGCGTGAGCCGTAGCGTCAGCCGTGGCGTCAGCCGTGGCGTCAGCCGTGGCGTCAGCCGTGGCGTCAGCGGCCGGCGGTGGCGATGCTCGGGACCTGCCGACACCCTGGGTCCGAGCCCCAGCTTCAGTCGCCGCCGCCAGCATCATCCACAGTATCGGAGGCGCGCGGAGTCTGCGTGACCGGTGTACCAGCAGCCCTTGACTGCATGAGCTACACAGGCAGCCGTGGGCGCTGCAGGACCGGTAGTGACAGAGCGATCGCATCGGCAGGTCCGTCGGCAGGTCTGTTGACAGATCCTTTGCCAGATCTGTTGACAGACCCGTCGACAGGACTGTCGGCAGGTCTGTTGACAGATCCTTTGCCAGATCTGTTGACAGACCCGTCGGCAGGACCGTCGGCAGGTCTGTCGGCAGGCCCGTCGGCAGGCCAGTCGGCAGGTCTGTTGACAGATCCTTTGCCAGATCTGTTGACAGACCTGTCGGCAGGGCTGTCGGCAGGACATCGGCAGGACCGTCGGCAGGTCTGTCGGCAGGCCCGTCGGCAGGCCCGTCGGCAGGCCCGTCGGCAGGTCTGTTGACAGATCCTTTGCCAGATCTGTTGACAGACCCGTCGGCAGGGCTGTCGGCAGGACATCGGCAGGACCGTCGGCAGGTCCGTCGGCAGGCCCGTCGGCAGGCCCGTCGGCAGGTCTGTTGACAGATCCTTTGCCAGATCTGTCGACAGACCCGTCGGCAGGGCTGTCGGCAGGTCTGCCGGCAGGACCGCCTGTGTCAGATCGTGACCGGCGGCGAGCCGAGCGGGCCCCGGCCGGCCGCCGGTCTGCTCTCGGCGGCCGGGACCGGTGGTGCCGGCGGCGCCTCGGACGTGCTGCAGTACTGCGGCGGCCGGCCGCCGGTCTGCTCTCGGCGGCCGGGACCGGTGGTGCCGGCGGCGCCTCGGACGTGCTGCAGTACTGCGGCGGCCGGACGCCGCGTGCCGGCGGCGCCTCGGCGGCCGGGACCGGCGGTGCCGGCGGCGCCTCGGACGTGCTGCAGTACTGCGGCGGCCGGACGCCGCGTATCGATCGGCCGACTGGGGTGCAGGCGGTGCGACAGGGTCACGGGCTTGCCGCCGCTCGGCACACTGGGTACGGTGGCGAGCCCACCAGACACGGCCTGCGTCTCGGGCGAGCTCCTCACGAGCGATGGCCAGTGTCTCGCGCTGGCGGCCTCACGAGGCGCGGGTGGGGCCACGGGCTCGCGAGGTACCAGAGTTATGGGGTAAGAGAGATTTATGTGGCAACAGAGATGTGTGTGGCAAGAGAGATGAATGTGGCAAGAGAGAGGTATTTTCCAACAGAGATGTATGTGGCAAGAGAGATGCATGTGGCACGGGAGAGGTATTTAGTAAGAGAGATGTATGTGGCAAGAGAGAGGTATGTGTCAAGAGAGAGGCATGTGACAAGAGAGATGTATGTGGCAAGAGAATATATGGCAATAGATGTATGTGGCAAGAGAGATGCATGTGGCAAGAGCTTGTGAACTCCTCATCGAAACTACCCTTTCCTCCACACCGATGTATTTGATATAGAGTACCGCGGGGATGTGCACGCTATCCTGTCTCCTAATTCTTCCTCTCAAGGCCCTCGAGAGCTCATTTCCATGCAGTATCTGAATGCGTTTCATGTTCATTAAAGACATCCACAAAACATAGATCAAGATGGGATCCAGTGGGCACTGAAAAGGCGTGACCACACCCCATCAAAGAAAATGGCGCCTCACTCATGAATTGGCGCCTCCTTTAAGATTCTAAAACGTCCAATTTGAAGGTCGGGCTGCACCTGCTCTCTCACTTTTTTTTTCCAACCAGAAGCGCCCCTTCGAGGAACTAGTGTCTCATGGACGTGAGAACCTCCTCTGATTATATCTTCAGAAACCAATCTGTATATCCATATATATCCACGTGGTACACCTGACCTACCCCTTGTCTTCGTGAGAGCTGTAATGTTCGGTCTAGCCACCCCGGTAGCTGCAGATTTTAACATGAGGGAGCCCAGCCAATGTGTTTGGAATTCGTTAGCTCTTGCATAGCTGCGGTCCGGTATCCATTAGCTGGTTCTGATATCTTAATAGCCTCTTTGATGCTTCTACTCTACCACCAATCCCATTCCTTCTCCTTCCCGTGGCGCCTTTTGTGTGTGTGTGTGGTGGTGGTGGTGGTGGGGAGGGGTGAGATGTTGTGACTCGCCGTTAGGGTAGAGGTAGGACAGAATCGGCTACGAGGGGCATCAATCACGTAAGATCGGTGTAACGCTTTGATTACAATTGAGTTAATAAAATTATCGAGGATGCCGGTGCGGAATTTTGTCCTCATGCCTGGGGTTAGCATGAGCCGTGGCATTCATATTTAGCAAGTGGTGACTGAGGTCGCTAAAGTCACTGCTGAGCCACAACTGAGGTCACCTTGAGGCTCCCCATCGCATCCTTCAGGCCACGATCCAAACAATTTGCAGGTCACAACTGAAGTCACTACCAGGTCACGATTACGGTCACCACCGATGGCAGCTCACGTGACGTGCAGATCATGGCCGGGGTCACCATGGAATCCCTCCGGTCGCGTCGTCCAGGTCACAGTTGAGATGACCTGCAGGTCACGGCCGGGCGGTCGGCACCGGAGCAGCGCTGCGCGGCGCCATCTCCCAGTAACGGCTCCCAGGCAGTCAATCCGTCGCATAAATCCGCCGCCCTGTCATGGTCGGCGCTCGGTTTAATTGCCGCGGGCCTCGATCTCGGCGGCGACTGCCGAATCCGGCGCACTTCCGGCCCGCCCGCGAGCCGCGACGGCCCGCCTGCGAGCCGCGACGGCCCGCCGCCGTCCGGGCGAGGCGAGGCGAGGCGGCGAGCGGGAAAGATGGACGGACAGCGCTGGTGAGTGGAGGGCCAGGTGGAGCAGGTCGAGGGAGAGTGGAAGATGGACGGACATCGTTGGTGAGTGGAGAGCCAGGTGGAGCAGGTGGAGGGAGAGTGGAAGATGGACGGACATCGTTGGCGAGTGGAGGGCCAGGTGGAGCAGGTCGAGGGAGAGGGAAGATGGACGGACATCGCTGGTGAGTGGCGAACCAGGTGGAGCAGGTTGAGGGAGAGGGGAAGATGGACGGACAGCGTTGGCCAGTGGCGAACCAGGTGGAGCAGGTCGAGGGAGAGGGGAAGATGGACGAACATCACTGGCGAGTGGAAGGCCAGGTGGAGCAGGTCGATGGAGAGGGAAAGACGGACGAACATCGCTGGCGAGTGGAGAACCAGGTGGAGCAGGTCGAGGGAAAGGGGAAGACGGACGAACATCGTTGGCGAGTGACGAGCCAGGTGGAGCAGGTCGAGGAAGAGGGAAGATGGACGAACATCGCTGGCGAGTGACGAGCCAGGTGGAGCAGGTCGAGGGAGAGGGGAAATGGACGGACATCGCTGGCGAGTGGAGAACCAGGTGGAGCAGGTCGAGGGAGCGTCATCAGACGACGGCCGGCTCTTTCTGTCGACTGGGCTGGCTGGACTCGGTCCGACTCGCTACGGCTCGACTCGGCTCGGCCGGGCCTGGCCCAGCTTGGTCCGGCTCGGCCTGGCTCGACTCAGCCCGGCCCAGCTCAGCCCGGCCCAGCTCAGTTCGGCCCGGCCCAGCCCGGCCCGGCCCGGCCCGGCCCAGCCCGGCCCGGCCCGGCTCGGCCCAGCTCGGCTCAGCCCAGCTCGCACGGAGGCGGGCGACTCGTCTGATTGCGGGCCGCTTTTTACGGCCGCCACTCGACAATTACCCGGCCGGGTGTGTTGTTTTCTCGGCTGTCGGCTGCCGACTCGCGCGCCGCCGCCGCCGCCGCCGCCGCCGTTTCCACGGTTAGCAGCACGTCACGTGACGAGCGGCTCGTGACGCCACGCAGCGCTCTCGGCTTCGGGCCGACGCGTCGAGCACGCAAGCGCCTCCAATCTGCATGCATGCATACAAATACAAACACAAATACGAACACAATCTGCTGAGCCGACATCCACAGGCGCCTGTGCTGCGGGCGGTCGTCCTGTGGAACGGTTGGCGCTCAGAGGGTCTGATACCTGTGCTGCGGGACGGTTGGCGCTCAGAGGGTCCGATACCTGTGCTGTGGGCGGTCGTGTTGTGGGACGGATGACGCTCAGAGGGTCTGATACCTGTGCTGCGGGACGGTTGGCGCTCAGAGGGTCCGATACCTGTGTTGTGGGCGGTCGCGTTGTGGGACGGGTGACGCTCAGAGGATCCGATACCTGTGCTGCGGGACGGTTGGCGCTCAGAGGGTCCGATACCTGTGTTGTGGGCGGTCGTGTTGTGGGACGGGTGACGCTCAGAGGGTCCGATACCTGTGCTGTGGGCGGTCGTGTTGTGGGACGGGTGACGCTCAGAGGATCCGATACCTGTGTTGTGGGCGGTCGTGTTGTGGGACGGGTGACGCTCAGAGGATCCGATACCTGTGCTGTGGGCGGTCGTGTTGTGGGACGGGTGACGCTCAGAGGGTCCGATACCTGTGGAGTCCTCGCGGCATGGAACCACCGTACGAGAACATGAGTCGCATGAACCCATACCTTACATGAGAAGCATGGTTGGTAGTCATTCGCACAGGTTCCTCAACATCCACAAATCCGCAAATCGGTTTGAAGAGTCATTGAAATCTAAATATATGGCAATAGCACCCACGAACATGAACCCTTTGAAAGACTTCATCGTGTGGTCGCTTTAGCGCGCGGAGGCTGGCTTGAATATTGATGCGGTGATATTATAAATACAGCAAAATCATATGCAATGAGCTAAATAAATCCATGCGCCTTCGCAGAGGCAATTTTACAAGAAAACTTGCAAGTGGAAAAAGTGGTCGGTCGTAGTCGTCAGATGATGAATTCGTGCTCAACGGCAAAACTGTGTGAGGTGAAGATTTGTAGTTATTGCGCTTCCTGGACAATTCGCAATTTCTACTTAGGGCTGTGTGGCATTAGAACGCATATGTGTTCTCACCCGCTTCCCGTTTGCTTTTTTATACCGTGTACTTCAACACCGACGAATTGGAGTTCGATATCAGGAGATGAGTGGTATGGATTTAGAGGTACCTTGATGTGTTCTCCCTCCATTATTGTTGGCCCTAATATTACTTCTCTGGCCATTGTGTGGAAAATTTCATGCACAAAACCTGAATACCTCCTTTCCATGCCATCCAGCGAATAAATGTATGTGGCAGAAACCCAACGCCTCTGCTATGCGAAAAAAAAATATAAAAGATGTACAAATACGTAACAATTAAAACTGCGGTTGACAAAATCAAATCGGAGCGCAATTCCGCAGCATAGGGGCGATTTGTGAGCTTGACTTGCAGGTACACCCACAGCTAGCATCGTAAGCACCGCCGCTGGCCAGCTGTGTTCGGAGAGGCAGCATTGTGTACTCGCCTTGCACAAATGTCTCTAAAGGTCCAGTCCACAACTGGATAATATCGTCAACAAATTTGCAACATCGTACTACAGGTGGTACCCGCTCCTTCGCGTCCCGGAGTTTTTTAAGCGTTCCATTAGCGGTGGAGGATGAACAGTTCAGCTTTTTTGTCTGCCCACACGTGCATTAACAACGTCCTGCCTCTGGACATCATGTTCCCCAGACGTGCTGGGGTCGCCGACAGTAGCGACTTCTGCAGCCGAACCTGCTCGTGACAGTTGACGACTCAGGGGCGGATTTAGGATTTTAGGTGAAGGTGCTATGTCTTTGGTTTAAGGTCTTCTCGGCTGTCCTTCGGTGACTTAGCAAAACATAAACGTAGGCGGTTTTTGCACAAGCGCTAGCGTGCTTCCGCTCCGCTGGAGTCCGTTCTTGGAACAGGATTTCTACTGCTCTTCGGGAGACTGTGGTATTCTCCGTTCTTCCATATGCACGCTCATGGACTCGGTATGTCCTGTGAGATTTATTCCGATATTGTAGAGAGCTTTCGCTTTCTATTTTTCTTCCATTCTTCCCTAGAGATTCTAGTCAGATGCATGTAATACATTACACGCATGTACCCATGCATACATCATGATGCATGCAGCAGTCATCAAATATAGTGTATCAACTATCCAATGCCAAAGTGTAATGGATCAATTATCCAATACCAAAGTATAATGGATCAATTACAAATACCAGACACCTACCAACGTCCCGGCTCACCGATGTTCTCCAAACTGGCGGTAATTTCGACGTTACCCTTATCGCAGAACATGACTGCTGGTCCGGCTCGATGGCTCAAAATCAGCTGCGGTCAGGTCAGCTTAAAGGTCTCTGCCATGAACTTAGATGAGGGACGGAATTCAGGTTTTACTTTTGCTTTCCAAAAGCAGTATCACTCAGTGCGATAAGTGCACAATCTCATTTGTATGATGAATCGCGTAACTAAGATGCGAAGCATACTGTTGAACAAGGGAAGCACGTGCAAAATAAATCAGTTTCGCAACGCCGACACTGTGTCTAGGTTCTTGTGTCCATCACCCCACAACGCCGACACTGTATCTAGATCTTTGTATCCGTCACCTCACAACGCCGACACTGTGCCTGGGTCCTTGTGTCCGTCACCCCACAACGCCGACACTGCGTCTAGATCCTTGTGTCCGTTACCCCACAACACCGACACTGCGCCTAGATCCTTGTGCCCGTCACCCCAGCTTGGTCCGGCTTGTCCAATGTCATATTCACCGTCCCGACCAAACGAATTCAATTATCCAGGCACGAGCGCGTTACACGCGGCGGCCGAGAAGGTCAGCTGGCTATCGGCGTGATAGGCCAATATTGGCGCCGGCTCAACCGTTCCGCCCACATTGAACGCTACATTACAGATCCTCCCGCTCTATTTGGCTCAAAACAGTGGGGAAATTATCCGCTGAGCCGGAAATGTGGTCCTGATTAGAGGCCACGAGTTCCAGTTTGAGGCCATGGCGAGCTTGGGCTTCAAATTCACTTGCAAGTCTATTGGAGACGTTGGACATTTGTCCCTTCATTGAAAGTCGATTGCTGCGGACGCCGTCTTCAAGCCGTTGATTGTGGACTGTATGTGTGTGTGTGGCGCCCTGCTGCATTGGGTAGAAGGCCCGGGGGCCTACAGATAGGGGATGGAAGAGAAATGTAAAGGGCAACAAATGTGAAGGCGATGGGTAATGTTAATAACAATGGGAACAATAGGAAGGGAACAAAATAATCGCTATGTTATAGAGGCCAGGGAGAGCTATGATGGGAAAATGTAAAGAAATAGTCAAAGTATTCCAATTAAAATGCCGACGTAGTATAACAGAGGTTGTAGGATGTAGGATTGTAGATTATGAGGTAGAACATAGTAGGTTGGAGCTCTCTAATTCAAGAGAGACAAAAGAACCATCAAATTCAAGAGAATTTGAGCCTAAGCAAGAGCACTCTAATTCAAGAGTGACAAAGGAACTCTCTAATTCCAAAGCAAGAGCAAGAGCAAAGCAAAGCAATTCCAAAGCAAAGCAAGAGCACTCTAATTAAAAAATTACAAAGGAACCCTCCAATTCAAGAGAGCAGTGACGTTGGAAATGAAGGAGTATGAGGAACAATGAAATAACAGAAGAAAAAGAGTCAGGCACGCGGCCCCAGCCGTGGCGAGTAGTGTTGCGAGTGGTTCACCGTTTCATTGTATCACATTGTATCATTGTATCACATTGTATCACACATACCTCACGGACCACTCACAGTTTCGCTCCTCATTCCAACACTCACTCGAAGAAACCATTCCTCCATTGGAGACGGCGAGACGGAAAATGCACAGTGCACTGAACGAAGGCGACAGATGAAGTGAGTGAGCGGGGGTGTTGACGCGTCGTTTATGTATAAGGATACGAGCACGCTACTATAAAAAGAGAAAGGGGTCAACAGTACGTATGGACACTGGCGGATCCAGGGGGGGGGGGCATTCCGGCCATGCCCCCCCCCAAGCGCTTCAAAGGGGGGTCCATAGTATCTTTTGCCCCCCCCCAAACCAACGAAAGTAAACTGAATTAAAATACATTAATCTTTGCTGAGGTTAAAAAATAGCGTTCCGGGTGAAATAATCTCCAATTTTACAGGTATTTTTTAATAATTTTTTGGAAGTACAATATGGTAGCATAGTAGATTCTGACATATCGAGGGTTCTATGCTGTTGAAGTTCTGCTTACAGCAAGAGATGATGAAATCAGCAGTTTCATTATTCCTTCGTCAGGTAGGTTCATGAAGTTTGTTTAGCCAGTAACGGGCAAGTGGACCCAGTGAGCCAGATTTCGAAAGGAGAATTTGAACAGGATGTTTTGTGCGAGTGACCAGTTGAGCTCAGTTGAGCAGCATGTTTCGTATGTTGGTGTTGGGGTTGCTAAGATGAACAGACAGGCTACATTGACTGATTTTTTTGCAAGAAGAATAGCAACAGGAGGTATGTATTTACACTGGCGGATCCAGGGAGGGGCCATTCCGGCCATGGCCCCGCGAAGCGCTTAAAAGGGGGGCCATGGTGTCTTTTGCCCCCCCGAAACCAACAGAAGTCAACTAAATTAAAATGCAGTAACCTTTGCCGAGGTTAAAAAGTAGCGTCTGGATGAAAGAATCTCCAATTGTAAATTGTATTAAAAAAAATTGTTTGGAAGCCAGTGTGGTAGCATAGTAGATTCTAACACACATCGAGGGTTCCATGCTCTAAGTTCTGCTTACAGCAAGAGTTGACAAAATCGGATCCGCCAGTGTGTACACGTGCACGAACGTTGACGTGGTACAAGACGTTGAACGAGAACGTGAACGTTTTGGTAAGCAAGAACAAAAATCCGGTAACAGAAACGGTGGAGGTAGGCTGGGGCCCCTACACAGGAAACTATGTTGTCAATTATTATTTTTTTCTTCAGATGGGCCCCTTTGCCAAATAGTGGTCGAAATCCGGTGCTTTTAACCAAAAATAGCGGGAGAAGGGGCACCCTCCAAATCCGTTCGACTCCTCTCCTGATGTAATTCCTAGGTACGCCACTGGGGGAGGGGGAGGGGAGGGGCTGACGCCGAAAACCGAAAGTTGCCCCCCCCCCCCAAACCGGTGGGCTAGATCCGCCAGTGCGTATGGACGCCCCGCACCTGGGTCACGGCCGGCGCTAAGCAAATACGCAGCACAGATACTGGCGGTGCGACCGGGCCGTCACGTCGGCAGGCAGAGGAGAGCGCGTCGTCGCTGGACATGCGGCGGCCAGCCCGATGTCGCGGCTGCCCGCGAGCTGCAGGCCACAGCATGGCCTGCAGCTCTGCAGCTCTGCAGCTCTGCAGCTCTCATGGTCTGTCGGCACTGTCGGCAACAGCCAGTGTTTCCTTCAGTCCCTGGCAAATTGTGGTGATATGTGTACAAGTCTTGTCCGAATTCTTCCGAGCACACCAATAGTTCCGTCAAACACTTAAACACTAAGAAGTCAACACTGATACCATTGTCAACATATATAAGTGTATTTAGCTTGCCATGGCAGGAGTTTGCCTTCGTGAGCTTTATATGCCAGGGTGGGGTGTAATATATTGTAATGTAGTTGGCAATATCATGGCAAATGTGACATGTTGTGCTCATAAGTCCCAGCACGGCCGATCGGTCTGAAGGACTGGGCACTCAACATCACCTACACATTCGTCAGCAGACAGATTATGGCGGCGATGTATGGCGTTTGTCGAAACTTGACGCATATACTTCAAATGTTGGCGGCAGCGATGCTGCAACTTGTGAGCAGAACTTCTCAGAAGGTTGGTTATTGGACTCGGCCGGCTGTGACCGTGTCGGAACTATGGGATTATGGGGTGGCGAAAACGGTGGCGAGAGAAAGGCGACTACGGGGGAGGGTGGGCGTGCGACGAACAGTGCGAGCCGGTTTGCTTGGAACCTCTCGGCACATCTCCTCTTCGATGCGACGCTTCCGTGCATGAGACCAGAAGTCTGCCGGACCACAAGTACATCGGCCGGCGCGTGGCCTTTTCCTGGCCCGTCAGCGCGGGACCACGGTCCGACACCACCTGCCGGGCGGGCGGCACGTGGCCGGTCTCACGTGTCACGTCTCGTCGCCACGTGCACGGCCGGCGCGCCTTGGTGTGCCGGACCACCGTGCGGTTTCGGCTGCCGGCCGGCCCGCAGGTCGGCACTCCAATCAGGCGCCGCGGGAGCCACGACGCGCCAGGTGTGGGCCAGACGCTGACCGCGCGCCGCCTCCGCCCCGCGCCGCTAGATGTCTCTGCGCTCCGGCGGCGGCGGTGGCGGCGGCGGCAGCGGCGGTAGCGGCAGCGGCGGTAGCGGCGACGGCGGCGCTCCAGTGGCGCGTCGGCCGTGGCGTGGGCTGGTCGGGTGTGTAGCGTGACCCGGCGACAGGCCGGCCGTCGCCGAGGGCTCGCGGGCGCCGTGGACAGAGGGACAGCCGCCGCCGGTGTGGGTGTCGGCCGCCGCTCGCGCGTGTCGTGTCCGAGGGCCGTCAGCGGCGCGACACCCGCCGCGCCGCCACCTGGAATGCGATGGACGTGCAGACCATGAACAACTTGGACCCAGTGTTCAAGAAGGAGGAGGTGCCCATGTTCATCGCCCAGTTTTGGCAGCAGGTGGGTGCGACGACGCGGCTCTCCGCCCCCGGACCGAGAGCAGTGCCGAGGTATCGGCTCTATTTCCCGGGTCGACAAGACTGATCTTGCTCGTACATTTCTGTCCTAGGCCTCCCGTGTTTTAACTGATGATACACACGTGCTTATGTCTGCGTGCATTTGAGGAGCGCTGTGTTTTAGCTGAGGCGTCCACAGCTCAAGCAGTCACTAGGCGCCCAGGAATACATAATTTGACACCAAAATATATGTGCGAGTTTCGGCTCCAGACCATTTTCAGATGAGAGGGCCCTGATTGGGAAATTAAAAACTTCGAACTAGTATTCGACAGTCCTGCTTCAACCTAGTGAATATTGAATTCTGCTCAGTTTGATTTCTGTGTTCACGAACATGAACTGGAAGATACTGCACATGCAGGGTGCAAGGTCTTCGCTACGGGCTTAACGTTGAGGGCGACACGGTTCGTTCGTTCTCTACTACAACACAGACACATACCGATAACCCAGACACGAGCACATCCGCACGTCCCCCTCCCCCATCCCAATATCAGCGAAACTCGCACTCCAGCCGCCCCTCCAAAGGTCAATAGATGAGCCCCGCCCTCCGGAGAGAACTGACGCCCCCTAACAAGGAATGACTCGCCCATCGAAATTTCTGGATCCACCTCTACTAGCTAAATGGCACAATGGTTTGCGTCGTGTAAGTAGGTGCTGGAATACATTTTTGGGCCACTTGAACAAATCTGAAATAGGTGTCTTGGGGAAAAGAGGCTAAACCAGTGTTTTTCCACTAAAATTTGTGTATTGCCTGGGATAAATTTGTTCGAATAATGATCGGCTGCCCACAGATTACAGAACGAAGATATTGCAACACTGCTAAATTCCCACGCCGCAAAAAAAGCAGTATGCCAGTATGAACGTTAGTTCCCAGTCTGGTCTCGTCAGCTGCCAGTATGAACGTTAGTTCCCAGTCTGGTATCGTCAGCTGCCAGTATGAACGTTAGTTCCCAGTCTGGTCTCGTCAGCTGCCAGTATGAACGTTAGTTCCCAGTATGGTCTCGTCAGCTCCTCCGGATTCCTATTAGAGACTCAAAAATGAATGCTGGAATCAGTAGCGCAGAACCAACGATTCGGGATCACGGAATGCGAATTTAGAGGAGTGCTTAGTGCTTTTCTGGGCCAATGCAATGAATTGGGTCTTTTTCATTTGGGCCAATGCAATTAACTTGGGTCCCTTTCAGAATATCTGAACAACAGCTTTCTGTTGGGCCTGTTGTACTGGGCCCGTTGTTTCGGGATTGGAAAAGTTCCACTTATAGAAAGCATACCGCGCATTCGAACACCGCTAACGGTGACGTTGTCAACAAGTTTTGACCGACCGTACGGTGGTATGATTTGTGTGGCCGCCATCTTACCTTGTATTTGAGAACTGGTCCATTGAAAACTTTCTGACAGCAGCACTGTCAGAGCTGAGTCCGAACGCGGCCATCAGGAACACACCATGCTTTCCCACTAGAATGTCATGTGGCTGTGTTCGGACACAGTCTAAAACGCTTCCAAGATATGCTTGGCCAATATGAAACGCAGAACATGCGATATTTCATGAACACTGCCACCTTCCGAAAGTTGGGAGGGGGGTGGGGGGAAAGTAACCGTTCCCTCCTCCACCGAAGGTAAGCGAGGACAAATCCCCTCCGTCCTCCCCTCCCCATCCCCCTCGTCCTCCCCCTCCCCGTCCCCCTGTTGCGGAACCTACATTTGCAAGGAAAATGGTTAAGTATATTATTAAGAAATGGCGTCGCGCTATCATTGCAACACCACTGGCTTCACGCTAAACTCCGGTCATTACGTGTTTCGGATCGTGTGCAGCAAAGCCGTGGTCAGTATAATATTGTACGCAGTCGATCTGGTGGAGGTACCAGCACAGCACATGTACCGCCGTCATTTATACATTGTGCTGCCATTGTTTACGCACTGTGCTGCCATCTTCTACACACTGCGCTGCCATCGTTGACACACTGTGCTGCCATCATTTGGACAATGTGCTGCCATCGTTGACACACTGTGTTGCCATCATCTATACACTGTGCTGCCATCATTGACACACTGTGCTGCCAACATTTGGACAATGTGCTGCCATCGTTGACACACTGTGCTGCCATCATTTACACACTGTGCTGCCATCATCTACACGCTGTGCTACCATTATTACCACTGTGCTGGCATCATCTATACACGGTGCTGCCATCATTTACACACTGTCCTACCATTATTTACACACTATGCTGCCATCATCTATACACTGTGCTACCATTATTTACACACTGTGCTGTCATCATCTATGCACTGTACTGCCATCATTGACACACTGTGCTGCCATCATTTACACACTGTGCTGCCATCATTTGCACGCTGTGCTGCCATCATTGACACCTGTACTGCCATCATTTATACACTGTGCTGCCATCATTTGCACACTGTGCTGCCATCATCTATACGCTGTGCTGCCATCATTGACACACTGTGCTGCCATCATTTGCACACTGTGCTGCCATCATCTATACACTGTGCTGCCATCATTGACAGACTGTACTGTCATCATTTACACACTGTGCTGCCATCATTTGCACACTGTGCTGCCATCTTCAAGTTAGTTGTTGCCATTGTCAGGGTAGCTTAGATCAGAGTGGCATGTGTAAGATTGTGGACCTGCCAAGGTTTCCAAAACCTAAATTTATAATATAATTTTACACAACACCTTGCTGGCATTTCATGTCAATGCCTGTCGCCCAGTGGAAACTGTTATCAGTGGTAATTTCAACGTTTCGAAACACGAATTTTGCTTGGAATTTAGTTTCAGTTCTGCTAGATCAATGTATATCGATATCCACTGGCGGATCTAGCCCACCGGTTTGGGGGGGGAAACTTTCGGTTTTCGGCGTCAGCCCCCCCCCCCCCCTCCCCCTCCCCCCAGTGGCGTACTTAGGAATTGCATCAGAGGAGGGGTCGAAGGGATTTGGAGGAGGAATTGCATCAGAGGAGGGGTCGAAGGGATTTGGAGGGTGCATTCTCCCACTATTTTTGGTTAAAAGCATCGGATTTCTACCACTATTTGTCAAATGGACCAATTTTACAATAATAATTAAGGACAACATAATTTCCTGTGTAGGGGCCCCAGCCTACCTCCACCGCTTCTAAGTTACGGGATTTGTGTTCTTGTTTACCAAAACTTCACGTTCACGTTCAACGTCTTGTACCACGTCAACGTTCGTGCACGTGTACACACTGGCAGATCCGATTTTGTCAACTCTTGCTGTAAGCAGAACTTGAGCAGCATAGAACCTTCGATGTGTGTCAGAATGTACTATGCTACCATATTGGCTTCCAAACAATTATAAAAATACCTTTAAAATTGGAGATTCTTTCATCAAAACGATATTTTTTAACCTCGGCAAAGGTTGCTGCATTTTCATGCAGTTTACTTCTGTTGGTTTCGGGGGGAAAAGACACTATGCCCCCCCCACACTTTTAAGCGCTTCGGGGGGGCATGGCCGGAATGGCCCCTCCCTGGATCCGCTAGTGAATGTAGCCTGTCTCTTTATCTTAGCAACCCCAACACCAACATACGAAACATGCTGCTCAACTGGGCTCAACTGGTCACTCGCACGAAACATCCTGTTCAAATTCCGCTTTCGAAATCTGGTTCACTGGGTCCGCTTGCCCGTTACTGGCTAAACAAACTTCATGAACCTATCTGACGAAGGAATAATGAAACTGCTGATTACGTCATCTCTTGCTCTAAGCAGAACTTCAACAGCATAGAACCCTCGATGTGTCAGAATCTACTATGCTACCATATTGGGCTTCCAAACAATCATAGCAAAATGCCTTTAAAATTGGTGATTATTTCACCCGGAAAACTATTTTTTTACCTCAGCAAAGGTTACTGCATTGTAATTTAGTTTACTTTTATTGGTTTGGGAGGGGGGCCAAAAGACACTATGCCCCCCTGGATCCACCAGTGTCGATATCTAACGATGAGTTAGACTGCATCAATAGCATCAGCCATGATGATATGAGATGTTTATTAGGCTCCACGAGGCCTTTGTCTTTACAAAGGAATATAAGTGGTTTGCTGTATGTATATTGCGTCGAACGATAGGTGGAGTTTTGACGTGGCTACCGGGCCCATCTTAGCTTTCTAGGTGCCCTAGAAATCCCCACTTTTGATCAAGAACTTCCCCCCCCCGCTATGAAACTGTTTTGCGCCCCTCCCTCTCCACACTCGTGTATATGTGATAATTTTAAACTGCAGCCCAACTCCCACCCATTCTCAATACAGTCTTCTCTGCGGGTGAGGTGGAGAGAACCTGGCCCTACATCCCTGACCTCCGCGTGCAGTTTTCACTTTGCTCCCGCAGCTATTTTCCTTCGAATAAATGTTCTCCGCCTTTATGCATTGGAGGGCCGTTGAAGTCGATAGGACGTTACCACCAACTTCGAAATTGTCCTCATTCGCATGCTACCTCCCCATCATCATAAAAATGCGTGTTTGAATGCTACGTTTATCGAAGTTTGTTGTGATCAGACGCCAATGCATGTCACCTCGTGGTAATTAAACCACGGATAAACTGGATGGATTAGTATATTAGTAGATGCTTCGAATTCTTATGCATGCCCACTCATTGGCTCCCATGTCGACCTTAGGAGTTCGCAGCAAACTCCATGAGATGCGTTACCAATGCATGATAATAATGCGCGAGTGCCCGCAAAAAAATCATTCTCCACCCCTGCGACGAACATAGGCCACATTTCAAAAGGTATTGCGGAAATATATTTCCTCCATGTTGCCGCTAACACATGTATGTGGTTAGTTTTCGTGTCTTGCATTGATTTCGGTATCCATGGTTAGATTCCCAGTAATAATTAAGGGTTCCGTCTCAAGTAAGTTGGAGTCTTCATTAAGCCGGTTACACATGTAATGCACCCCATGCACGTCTCCAAGTTCCCAATTTTAATGCAATAAGTAGTCCCCACTTGCTCCTTTGGTTTTGAATTACGTGATCTATTTTTATAATGGCGAATGATATCAATAATATAAAACTATTAATAAGTTAAATTTGATAATGGTTTGTTTTCCAGTAGAACGCTCGGTGTTTTTAACAATAATGTATTGTCACGCAATTAACTTGCTCCCAGTTCATTATCATACGAGCGCAATGATTATTTATCTGATTTGCAAATGTATGTGCATATCCACCCAAATTCGTCCAGTGGTGGCATTAAGCTCACCGTTCACACTGTCATTTAGCCGTCATTTAGCCGTCGGCTGTACACCGCGTACTGGCGGTCGGCCGGCGCTGCAATAAGTACACAAACACAGACCTGCAGCACAGGTTGTGGTCCAGGTTTAGCCGTTGGCTGTACACCGCGTACTGGCGGTCGGCCGGCGCTGCAATAAGTACACAAACACAGACCTGCAGCACAGGTTGTGGTCCAGGTTTAGCCGTTGGCTGTACACCGCGTACTGGCGGTCGGCCGGCGCTGCAATAAGTACACAAACACAGACCCGCAGCACAGGTTGTGGTCCAGGTTTAGCCGTTGGCTGTACACCGCGTACTGGCGGTCGGCCGGCGCTGCAATAAGTACACAAACACAGACCTGCAGCACAGGTTGTGGTCCAGGTTTAGCCGTTGGCTGTACACCCCACACCGAGCGGCCGGTGGGCGCTGCAGTAAGTACACACACACATAGAGACTTGCAGCACATGCTGTGGCCAAGGTTTCGGCGACGGTCTTTATGAGCACCGTGCGAAGTAACGGTCGGTCGTCGGGGCAGACGAGTCGACACACATCGAACCCGACCGTCACCATCCATGTGGGGGGGGGGGGGGCGGCGAGCGCCAGCAGCGGCGATTGGTCACCCAGCCCGAACTGCGAGCACTCCGAACACTCCGAGTGGGGCCATCGCCCCTTCCTGGCAGTCTGCGTCGTGGGCTGTTGTCTGCCAGCCAGCCGACGCCATCTATTGACACGGACTGTCGCCGGGGCTGGCCTGAGCGCTGCCAACACGCTCACCCTCCTCGACGCTGCACGGCCGCCCGAGTGGTCATCTCAGGGCGGGGCAGCCGACTGAAGCACGTGCCGATGTATCAGCCGCCCCCCCCCTACACCCCACCCCCACTCACGCCTGGCACACACACATACACCGGCCGACATGCACCGAGGATAGCTGTCTGTTTGCTCCGCGCTAGTTTTGCCGAATTACGATGCGTCGACGACTCGATCGTGTGTGTTCAGTGTTCCAATAGGACCGGACCAGTCATCGTTATTGACCCATGGTGATGCCGCCACCGGTCGCCGCCGGAGGACGCGGCTGGGAGCTGACGTTCGTGCGACATGGCAGCGCCACCGGAGCTGGAGAGCCACGGTATACTTGAGGGCTACATCCGAACCATGCACTGAAATGGTCGTTTTATTATCATCATTTTTCTTATTCTTATTCTTAGCATCATTATTTATATTCTTAGCAGTAGTATTGCCATTCTTAGTATTATCAGTGTAACCATGATTAATATTATCACTGCTATTATTATTATTATTATTATTTGTAGTATTCTTATTAATATGATTATTATTATTGTTATTATTACTATTATTAATACTATTAGTATTATTATCATTCTTAGTATTGTTATTATTATTATTTTTATTATTAGGTATTATTAGTAGTTGTAGTAGTAATAATAGTAATAGTATTAGTAGTAGTGTTATTATCATTATTGTTTTGTCGTTCGAATCTTAGCCTTGTGATTATTCTTATTAGTTTTGTTCTTTGTGCTTTGTCATCGTATGAAGCGCATCCACAGTTCTGTTATTTGGCGTCCAAGGAAGCTGATATTGTAGCCCCCAGTTCCTACACGCGATTACGACGAACGACATGTTTGAGACATTTCAAGACGTTCTGAATGATGATTCAGAATCGCCGTGCAGTGTTGTTCGGCGTTTCGTTTCTGCTTCACGTCGCTTGTAAAGTGAATCAGACGAATCATGATTTGCCATCGTCATCCTGTCTGGAAGTGGTCGGACTCAGTGTACCGGGGACATCCTGTCTGGAAGTGGTCGGACTCAGTGTGCCGGGGACATCCTGTCTGGAAGTGGTCGGACTCAGTGTACCGGGGACATCCTGTCTGGAAGTGGTCGGACTCGGTGTGCCGGGGACATCCTGTCTGGAAGTGGTCGGACTCAGTGTGCCGGGGACATCCTGTATCGGCTTGCTCTCTCCGACAGCCAGGTGTTCGGCACGTAGCCTCAAGTTTGGCGTCGGTTCGGCACAGGGCCTCAAGGTTGACATCGGTTGTCCCTCGTAGAGGACCTTATCACTAATGTGAGATAAGCCACGCACAAACAGGACAGCTGGGCTGCACACAACATATCAGAAGTGCGGCCCGCGCTGAACAACGACCGCTGTGTCGATTCGAGCTAAACAACGAGCGCTGTGTCGATTCAAGCAAGGAAGACACGGCCCTGTAGTCGGGAGTCAAATCATAAACCCACCCACCGTTGAAAATGAATCCCCACATACCTGACTGTGCTAGAAAATTCAAGAGGAGCAAATCTAAAGCAAGAATGTCCACATGACATGCGATCAAATATTAGGAATGTAGCGCAACACCACAGCCTCATATGAGGAAAAATAACATGGGGAAACTCCACTTCTGGGCCCATTTCCCCCTCATGAGTCTGATGTTTTTCTCATTTTGCAATTGAAGGTTTCCTGGCGCAAGCAACCGTCTCCTCCTTTAACATCGGCTTACCCTCTTGCCATTCTGGCTGCACAATCGCACTACGCACCCTTCGAGCGGGGTTTTTGCACCATAACGCTTGCAAAGTTTGAACATACTACACGCCTCCTGCGATAGGGAGCGTGAATCAATAATGGGCGCGTGCCACATTGATATTGGCTTTGTTGCAATATTAGCGTCATTATGAGCCCTTGGTGACTGGACTTCGCCATCGGGACATAAGGGAGTATGGACATGCGCACAGGAAAGGGGGGGGTCGAAGGGGCACGGGCCCCCTTTTGTGTTTGAAATCGTTTGAAATTGTTTGAAATTGTTTTCATGCCTCTTCGAGGCCTGAAAACCTGAAAATGAAGGCGGACACGGTTGTTTTTGTTGTTGTTGACACACAGTTGTTCACGGGGGGATGACCCGTCAAACAACTTTGTCTTAAAAAGAAGGGCTTTTGACTTCAGCAGGAAAAACATGAAGCTTCGTCTACCCTCCCTACCCCCACCCCTTCTCCCTTGGAGAATCATCGATGCGCCCCTGAGTATGAAACGCCCATAGTCATCCACAACTCCAATAGTATACAGCATTTGCACCATCATGCAAGCCCCCTATGAGCGATGCATTATGGTGAAGTGGATGACTATGACGGTGACGGATTCGCCTCCTGTGAGCGAGGCACGATGCCGGAGTGGATGACTATGACGGTGACGGATTCGCCTCCTGTGAGCGACTCACGATGCCGGAGTGGTACTATGACGGTGACGGATTCGCCTCCTGTGAGCGAGGCACGATGCCGGAGTGGATGACTATGACGGTGACGGATTCGCCTCCTGTGAGCGACTCACGATGCCGGAGTGGTACTATGACGGTGACGGATTCGTCTTACAATCGACCACGCAATAAACGACATGACATGCGGGGCTGTGTGTGCCGCACGGTCGATTTAGGTGCGATAATTTTGCGTTGGAAGTTCCGGCGCACTTGCGTGCCGTTGTGACTATTGTGACACGCCTCCGTGCCGTTGTGACAATTGTGACACGTCTCCGTGCTGTTGTGACAATTGTGGCACGTCTCCGTGCCGTTATGACAATTGTGAAACGTCTCCGTGCCGTTGTGACAATTGTGGCACGTCTCCGTGCCGTTGTGACTATTGTGACACGTCTCCGTGCCGTTGTGACAATTGTGGCACGTCTCCGTGCCGTTATGACAATTGTGGCACGTCTCCGTGCTGTTGTGACAATTGTGGCACGTCTCCGTGCCGTTGTGACAATTGTGGCACGTCTCCGTGCCGTTGTGACAATTGTGGCACGTCTCCGTGCCGTTGTGACAATTGTGACACGCCTCCGTGCCGTTATGACAATTGTGGCACGTCTCCGTGCCGTTGTGACAATTGTGGCACGTCTCCGTGCCGTTGTGACTATTGTGACCCGTCTCCGTGCTGTTGTGACAATTGTGGCACGTCTCCGTGCCGTTGTGACAATTGTGGCACGTCTCCGTGCCGTTGTGACAATTGTGGCACGTCTCCGTGCCGTTATGACAATTGTGAAACGTCTCCGTGCCGTTGTGACTATTGTGGCCGTCTCCGTGCCGTTGTGACAATTGTGGCACGTCTCCGTGCCGTTGTGACTATTGTGACACGTCTCCGTGCCGTTGTGACAATTGTGGCACGTCTCCGTGCCGTTGTGACTATTGTGGCACGTCTCCGTGCCGTTGTGACTATTGTGACACGTCTCCGTGCCGTTGTGACAATTGTGACACGTCTCCGTGCCGTTGTGACAATTGTGGCACGTCTCCGTGCCGTTGTGACAATTGTGGCACGTCTCCGTACCGTTGACCGCGCGTGAGCAGTTGTGGTCAGCAGTCGCGAAGGATGCTGGTCTCCGGTGGAGCCCATGCGCAGCATTGCCAACCGCAGCTGTTGGCGGATGCCGCCGATGTTAAATTTTGGTGATGAATCCTCGATCGTACAAAATGCTGAATGCTTCGTCAGGAATGCCGATCCACGTAAACGTGCTCGCAATTAAGTGTCACCTCGTCACACCTCGTGAAAGCCACTTCAGGAAGTGGAAGCCTTGGCTCACGAGAAAGGGATAATTGGCGATTATTGGCATTATATTATTGGTGGCTGTTGCTGATGTCACCCATACAGCTGTAAGCAAATTCATAGTTGATAAGCGTCACCGCCACCTGTATTCTCGGAACCGGGAATATTTCACTGTTAGACTGGGGATATTTCGCCGTTGGACTGGCGATATTTCACTGTTGGACTGGGGATATTTTACTGTTGGACTGGAAATATTTCACAGTTGGACTGGGGATATTTTACTGTTGGACTGGGGATATTTTACTGTTGGACTGGAAATATTTCACAGTTGGACTGGGGATATTTCACTGTTAGACTGGGTATATTTCACTGTTGGACTGGAAATGTTTCGCTGATGGACCGGGAATATTTAACAGTTTACTGGAGATATTTCGCTGTTGGACTGGGGATATTTCACTATTGGATCTGCCAACTTCAGCAAACGATGGCAATAAGGATATTCGCACCCTCCCGAAGCTCTATATATTGCACACACGACGGAGATGAGCATTGCGATTGAATATTTTGTAAGCTCCGGTGTATATGGTCGATTGCAGTGAAACTAAATACCATGATTGTATTACACAATTCATGGCACGAACACTAACCCAGTATTCAGCCACTTACCGTCGTCCATATTTCGTTGGAAATGGATATTTCCAGGTCGACCAACATTATCGAGACCCGGGGACGTGAACGCTGCTTCTGCGAAAGTTCACTAAAGCCGCGCTGCTGCCGAGGTTGCATTGCACCGCTGCAGTCCAACTGGTGCACGTGGTGTTGCCGCCACAAACCAGACACCATCCCGGTGAAGGTGGAGCAGCTGCACACCCAATGCTGCCAGGGTAAACCCGGCTTTGTGGAAGCAGAACTGTAGCTGCTTGGGAAACCCTGCGGCAATACAGCTAGTCCGAAACTGGAAATGTTCAAAATCATCGTTCACGGTATAGAATACAATCCCCTAGTCCATGAGTATCCATGGATACGTTCGGAATGAGCTTACCATTTTCCTTTACCCATCAGTATACAAAGCTAGGGATGTATGCACTAAAGGTGCACCAGATGTCGCAATGCTCTTATTGCACATGTCCTCGTTTATGCACTTTATGCCCACATAAAGAAGAGACGAACAGGTGTTCTCCGGCGCGTTGGTATTTATGACACGCTTCGGTGAAGGCGGCACATCACCAAGCGCATACCTGGATATCGCCGCAGGGGCCGACGCGCACAAAACAAGGCCTCGGCGGCACCGGCCTGTGTGTACGTGCGTGCTACGTGGCGCAAGTGAAGCTGGCCACGAGGAGAACGTGCCTCGACAGTGGCACCGTCACTGCCCGTGGGCAGCGTCAGACGGTGCCCATCAGCGCCAGGTGGGCAGCGTCAGACGACACTCATCAGCGGCTGGTGGGCAGCGTCAGACGGCACTCATCAGCGGCTGGTGGGCAGCGTCAGACGGCACTCATCAGCGGCTGGTGGGCAGCGTCAGACGGTGCCCACCAGAGCCGCCGTGGGCCAGTTTGCGCCGAAAATGCCCGCAAATGTGACCGCTATCAACGCGTGAAAGAGTGCGTCGAAAACGCGAAGCGCACCTGAACACGGCGGCGCGGCTGGACGGTGACGGTGACGGTGACGGTGACGGTGACGGTGACGGTGACGGTGACGGTGACGGTGACGGTGACGGTGACGGTGACGGGTGACGGGTGCACAGGGTGCACACAGGGTGCAAATCTGACGGGTGGCATGGTGGATGGACGGGCTGTCGCCTGACACCCGCGGCCCACTGATGCACGGTCGGTCAGCCTGTGGGTCTGTAGCAGTGCTGAGTCGTCATGGTGTGTAGCGCGACGATCAGATCCCCGCAGCAAGACAGTGGATACCACGAGCCGGCGATGTGATCAGCTACGCAGCCTGCGAACTCTCTGTGGTCGTGACATCTGTACATCACCTGTGTCACCAGTGACGGTGGCCGGGGGCCGTGTATACGGACAGACATGCCATGTATGGTGCAAGTAGGGACAAACTTGATGGTGTCAAGACCCGGGAAATTATGTAAATTAAGGGAAAACTGGTGCCGCTGTCGCGAAAGTTGGCGTTGTTGCTGCTATGTCTGCCCCGATGCATTCTTCGCTCATGCTCAGCGGAGTAAGTTGCTGGGAGACTGGGATGAAACAGAAGATAATAGAACACGTCTGCGAGAGTAGAAGTGCAACTTTCGTCTTCGAGGCGATGCTCAAGCATCACCTAGGCACTAGATTTTGCCAGCTTAGCATGAAGCGTGTAGTAGTGCAGGGAGGAATCATCCGAAAAGGCTGATCAGAACGCTACATGGTTTCAAATTGTGTTTGTTTCTACTGATTAGCTGTCATCATCCAGTAATTAGTATATTAATTCTACCTAACAGTATTGATAGTAGCTGAACCTACAGCTCTGCCGAGCTATGACGTCTTCACCTGTGTCGCCTCGCCCATGGACACGTGACACCGTGCACGAATCACAGCGAATCACACCGTGCACCGTGCACGAATCACAGCGCCCTGGTGGGGGACCGTCATTGGCAGACGGCTATTGATGTTGTTGGGGAATATCGCAACCGCGTGACCCACGCTGTCCATTATCACATCGCTCGTTGTCCTGTTGTTTTCACGGCCGCGTCACCGCGGCTGTGCACGGATACAGATACAGATATAGATACAGGCGTTTTATTGAGGTAATCCACAATGGACTTTTGACTATTACAACTTCGCGTTAATTAGATAAAACAACAGAGCAGAAAGGGTCAAAATCACAGAGCAGTTAAACCGGTGGTCATACATGTCATAATAAAAATACAGCGGGGCGAGCAGTAAATCAGTCCGGCACGGGCGGCACGTTAAACATGTGCCGCCGTATGTGGCGACCAAAAATCGACACGGGAAGCCGCATCAGCTCGGATGGCAACGAGTTGTACCTACACCAGTGGTGCACGCTGCACACAGCGACTGTGACATACCGCCCGACGCAGCGGGCAGGCGCGGCGCAGCGGACGTGCTCTGACGTCGCCGTCTGTCCGTGACGTCACTGGCCGGGCGTGACGTCGTCGCCGCCGCCTCGTCTGTCGAGCGTCACGAAGTGCGCCGGTGACCACGCCCCCTGACCGCAGCGCGCGTCCAGTTTGGGTGTGCCGCGCGGCCGCGCTCCATTATGTCGTTCACACGGAGCGGCTGTGTCTCGCGGTCCGGTTGGAGCAGTTCCCTGAAGCGTTCACGCAACACCGAGTGTGAGCCGCCTTGCCGCCGCGGCAGCGTGCACGCATGACCGCCTGCCGCGTCTGTGACCCCTGTCGGTCACCCTTTGCAGGGGCGGACACAGGGGAGGGGCACCGGGGGCATGTGCCCTCCCGTCGAAGGGTGGCGCACTTCCGGCCGAGAAAAGTACCCCTTCAGGAGGGCTCGAGTGCATCAAAGTCTCCGTTCATTGGTGACCGAGCGCAACCGTAGCAATGGCCCAGGTCGTGCGCCGGGAATCTGGCGACAGTTCAGGCTCGTGAGAAAACCTGCGTTATCGCTCAGTGACTAGAATCGCCAGCCCAGAGGCTGCTGGTCGGTCGGCTCAGAGGTCGATCTGGTGATGACCCAGAGGCTGCTGGTCAGTCGGCTCAGAGGTCGATCTGGTGATGACCCAGAGGCTACTGGTCAGTTGGCTCAGGGTTCGGCCTGACTGCCGGTCAGTCGGCTCAGGGTTCGGTCTGGCAGTGACCCAGAGGCTGCTGCTCAGTCGGCTCAGCGCCTGGCCCGGCTGCTGCTGTGTGTCGTGCCTACTCTGCTTCTAACGACGCCATACGTGGTAGGCACACTAACTAAGCGCCTATATATCAGTTTGCCAACCTGGAAGCCTCGCAAACATTCAATTTGCATGCTGGCCACGGCTTGTGAGCGGTACCAGGGACTGCGCCTCAGCAGTCATACACATGCACATTGCACAGCTCACACAGGGAAGGAAGTCCTCAAAGTCAAAGGTGATGGCTGTGTGGCACTATAAATCAGGAGCCTGTGTGGCACCATAACTCAGGCAGTAGTTTACATAAAGCCATTGTGGCGTGCACATCCGATGGCGGTCGGGCCGTATAATGACCGAATCGGTTCACGCACCACGTGACTCATTGGCTTTGCCAGTGTGTCATCGGGTAACTAAACTGGTGGGTCGTTTGTTGGTACATCAATAGCTTGATGTATCCATTGCTGGCCGGGGTGGCCTTGCCGATTTCTTCCAGGCGGGGGGGGGGGGGGCAGAGGAAAGCGACTCCCCACGGAGCCTCCTAAATATCAGAGATACCAGATGGCTTTGTGTCTAGGGCTCTTTTAGGGCATCCTGTCAAGACCTGACTTGGTGCCTTCGAGCAACATGAAGGGGTTCTTGCCCTACTTGGGGAGCCATGTTTTGCTCTATGGGGCTCCTATCACGACTAATGACACTCCCGGTCTATGTCGTTTAGATAACACGAGGGGCCTCCTGCTGGGCATGGGAGGATTTTCGCTGTCTCCAGGGGCCTCTTTTCACAACTTGAATGGCCCTCCTAGTCTGGGCCTCCGGCCAACATCATGGGGTTTCCAGCATGTCGGCTGTTGGTGGCTTTTCACGAGCTCTAGACTTCCGGTCCAGAATTACATGCCTTCGGACCTGGGATTCCCGGGCAACATATGCCGGGATCCCCCTTTGGGTGTTGGGGTACTTTCGTGAGCTCTAGGTTCATATTGCACACACTCATAAGCCTCATGGTCAGATGAAGGCCTTCTCCCGGATTTCGGAGCCTCCTGTCAGTAAAAATGTGCCTCCTGGTGTGGAACCTCCGGCCAACATGCCGATTTCCATTTGTATGTTTGGCTTACAGTAATTTCATTGGAGCGACAATACATGTTTACCCGACAATACCCGCCCCTGCGTCATGGTGGAGGTCGCTGCACCCCTATCGTCCCGTGACATATCGTGAAATATTGCGGCAAGGAGCGAACAGCTCCCAGCGCTTCCAAGCGATGTGCAGTTCCATTATAGAAGAACACCGGCTGCCAATGGGCAGGTGGACGTAAGCCGGAGCTGGCAAGTGTGCTGCGCCGATTGTCCAGTGCCGCTTGTGGTACGTATGTACCGCTTGCAGTACCGGTGTTCCAGAGGATCGGCTCCACCGCCTGCCGCCGGCTGAGCGGGCTGCCGGGCCGCGACACCGTCGTGCACACCTGCCCGAGCCGAGTCCGAGCATCGATGGCCGATCGATCTATTCACTGCACCGCCGGACCGAGCCAAAAGCGCCGCCCGCTGCAATGGCGGCGCCGCGGGGCGCGCGACCACACCAGTGCACTGGTGTGGTGCACAGTGTGATATCTCGAGGGAAAAACTGGCCATAAATAATTGCGGACAACGTATGCTAGTTACAGGGGAGATTTTGGTCTCAATCGAAAGAGCTTCACATTTGGAACATATGGAGGAGCTCTATTGTCTTAAAGATTGCTTAACCCAGGAATGTCAGAGGTCATACCTGCTAGAGGGAAGGGAGCATTCTGTTCCCCTCATTTTGCTTCCGCGAAATATCTCGGGAACCAATTGAGGTAGAAAGCTGAAAATGTACACACACCTGCATGAGTACCTAGTATACCTTGTTTTAAAAGATTGACGTCCGGCCATGCATGGTGACATCATAATGACGTCATAGCGAAGTCCATGGGCGCTCATACATCGGATAATTAGTAGTTAGCGTTTGCTATGCAAGCATTCTGCACTGTATATATGGTCTAATAATTGCTACCCAGAATAAATCCCAGACCTCATTGTCCTAAGTGGCTGAAATTATGCCAAAACGTATCCATAATATATGACACACAGATAGAATCTGGGTCTCTGAAGAGTGAAGGCACGTGGAGCCGCGTTCCCGCCGTTAGACATAGCCGAACCACCCGCACGTGGCCGATCCACGACAGGACCCAGTCTCTCCCAGAACTGCCGCTGCAATTTCTTCTTCCTTTCTTTCACGAATATCGTGTTTTCTTCGCCAGACACCGCCCACACTTTGACCTTCAGTCGGTAAGATATGTGGAGAAGGCACCCAAAGCATCGAATCCAGGCATGCATAGTTGAGAAACCGAGCTGGCATGTACCCTCGTGGGCAGGTCGAGCCGCAGCAGCATACAGGTCATTCATCTGACGAGGTGTACACCCACAGATGGTGCATGTCATGCTGCTGCCGGTGTTCGACACCTTGCCGTCAATCATGGTGAGTTGAAGATTGTACGCCACTATGAGACTGGTGCCGTCTGTTGCGGTGACGCAAGTCGGCCTCAGTAGACTTATCTCGGATTCAACACTGTCTCGTTCTTTCCGGGAGGCATCTGCTGTCTCGCGCTTGTACTGGATCCGCAACGGCCGGCTGAAGCGGGTTGAAGACGGCGTTAGGTTGGTCGAGACGCAAGTGCCGCCAACCGTCAGTTGCAAAGGCACCGGAGTGGCACAGAACATATTTTGTTCTGCAGCTTTATCGCCATCTCCCATCTATTTGTATACAGACTGCTCTGTGGTCCCGTCAAATCTCCATTTGACGTGAGGCACCTCCGAAGTGTAGGTGCTGGATGACGTCGACGGCTGGTGAGTAGCTGAAGCTGAGTCGGTACGGGCGACAAACGGGAGGCATGCTACCAGCCGCTGCGTCGTATGATACAGGAGAGCCTGCAGTGTCACCTCAGCTGATGTCTCGGTTAATTGCATGCTGCTGGATGCCAGATGGCACTCTACCTTGGTCTCATGCACTTTTCCATAGGCGGGCAGGATGTCTGTCTTCGCCGCATCATTCGTCACTCGGCGGACCATACGGTAGCCGTGCACAGACAAGCCAACTGACACATACATTGCCAGCGTCCGGTCTCCTGAAGCGCACTCTGGATGGCTCACTTTAGAGCTTCTGAAAGCCCGGCGAATCTTGCTGGACCGATTCGGTGATGCCCCCACCTGTCGCAGCACGAAAGCCACGTCCTCCATGCCCTCAGTACGAGCACTTTGCCTGGCAGCCTCCACGAGCTGCAGAGAACTGTGCTTCTGAGCAACTCTTGAGGAGGCCCGACGCGCTGAGCTGATCGTAGATTCTAGCTGGTCGCCTTCGCGCTCCCTCCACGGCCTCGTCATTAAAGCGGATCTTCGCTTCATCATCACTCACGACGTGGTCATCACGCTTTAGGGGTACGGAGAACACTTCGTTTCCCGAAATATAAGTCGCAAACTGACTTCTGAAATTATCCTGGGCTCGCTTACATAACCGACTTTCCTTTAAGTTCTTGGCGATCAAGTCGGACGCCTTTTTCATGTCCACAATCGAGGACTCACTCGGGACATAGCCCTGAGGGATTTTCTCCATAACCAACTGCAAACTGTAATTAAACACATGAGCATAATAGTTTTCACGCCCAAACGCTTTTGCACTGGTTAACAAGTCTACACTAATTTATATCTGCTGACGCGCACCTCCATGCTCCTGTACGAAAAATCCAACCACACTGACACGACCCTAACAGGCAAGGACAACTTCCCTGCCATGGGAAACGCTGTGCGTGGCCTATCTCGACTCAGTCGCCTCGTCAGTTAGGGAAGTATTTGGCATAGCGACCGCTGGATCAGGTTACCAGGTCAAAACACCCCGCCAGCCGGCGCGTCGCGGCGTCCGGCTCGGGCTTCCCTGTGCCGCCCGGGCTGGCCACCGCACCGCACCGAGGCCTGTCGGGATACAATTGATCACTACCGGTGTTAGAGCAGCTAGGTGCAGCTGAAACTTACGGTACATATAGACAAAGGATCCCTGATTTCATTGGGATTGGTCTCTGTTTGTGCGCTGTTGTGCGTTTTTTAAACCTTATTTGAACTTGGAGGTACTAAAAAGTTGAACGATTATTGAAATGACTTATTGTTTGATACAAAATAGCAAATTATGAATCGTGCTATGCCTTTTTGAATTGCTCATCGCATTGAGAATGTTCTCAGCTATCATTTCATATCTCACTTGCCCAGGTTTTTAGAATGCATCTTACTTTTATCAGTCGTCAAACTCCGACAACATTTGTGTACATGCCATCGTTTTTTTCCGCAAGTTATGTTGTCCATATGCATGGACTTGTTACTATATCAAATTTTGTGAAAATATTCCTAAAAACTGTGATCAGGTGTGCTTCAAGCATTTGCTGATGCAATGGCGCCACATATATGGCATTAAAAAATAGTCGAGAAATGCATTTCTGGCCAGTTTTTTTCCCTGAGTTATCACACTGTGCAGTGGCGCGAGACTGTACCTCTGGCGCGAGACCACACCAGTGGCGCGAGACTGTACCTCCGGCGCGAGACCACACCAGTGGCACGAGACTGTACCTCTGGCGCGAGACCAGACCAGTGGCACGAGACTGTACCTCTGGCGCGAGACCACACCAGTGGCGCGAGACTGTACCTCTGGCGCGAGACCACACCAGTGGCGCGAGACCACACCAGTGGCGCAAGACCACACCATTGACGCGCGACTGCACCTCTGGCGCACCACGCAACGGGCCAGAGGTGGCGCATCACACTCCTCAATCAAAGCGGCGCCCACGCAGAGATGCACTCGTGCCGCGACTGAGTCCAGTCGGACTCTGACGACCGCGTCCAGCCGGATTCTGACGACCGAGTTCAGTCGGACTCTGACGAGCGAGTCCAGTCGGACTCTGACGACCGAGTGCAGCCGGACTCTGACGACAGAGTCTAGTAGGACTCTGACGGCTGAGTCCAGCCGGACTCTGACCCGCTTAGCTGTGACTGGGCTCGGCGCGGAGTGGACTTGACACCCAACCGAGGATTCCAAAGGGGTTCGGTTGTTTGATTTAATTGAATAATTTGATTATTTGATGCGAAGAATTCGAGCGACTGCAATGTAATTCAATTGCTGCTTGTGGTAATACATGAGGGCCAGGTTTGTCATGCAATGCACGACTTATGACAGCCGTGATAGGAAGACGAAAACAGTGCATGAATTATTGTGATGATGGCACTGGCAGCTATGCAACCACATATCCACCGTTTTTGTGTCATGATTTATTACAATATGGTGGACTGTGTGAACATCAGTCGCACGACACTACCGTGCGCGAATTGAATAACTCGTCGGCCACCGCACTTAAACCGAGACATTTTGTAAAACTCATTTTACGACGTGGCAAGCGAACTCGACCTCCGCGCGGTCGATACGGAATTCGCGGCGCGGCACGTCGGCCGGCCGGCCAACAGCGCGCGGTGACATCACAGTCAACATCACTCATTCGGCTGCCGGTGAACATGCGGCGATTGGGCCTGATTTACAGCGCCGTTCCATCGGCGGCCGCCGGTGGAGTGGGCGCGCGGCCACGGTCATCAGCGGCGCCCGAATCGTAACGACTGCGCCCGCACGCAACGCCAGCGCGGCCGGTGACCGGCGCTGTCTTGGCCCGCCGCGCCGCGATCGTCGCCGCGAGCGTCACCGCGAGCGTCGCCGCGCCGTCGCCGCCCCCGCCGCGGCGGGAAGCGCGCCCCGTTGATAGTCACTGCCAGGATGCTATTACTGATAGTAAATGTCGCCGCTGGATTCGGCGGCCGCGTCGAAGGCTGCCCGCGTGGCCGACACCGGAAGCCGTATTGATACAGCGCATGGACCGTGGCGGCGAGGCCCGGCCGGCGGTGGCCCGCGGCCGCGCAACCTGTCGCTCACCAAATCGTGCCGGCTACAGGATGTATCGCAGCTCGCAACGTATCAGAACATTGGGTCGTCAGAGCTCCGCAGCATGTTAGAGTTTAAATGTATCAGGATATCAAGTCCTTGGAGCTCCGCAGCATGTTAGAGTTCTAATGTGTGAGGACATTCAGTCGTTAGAGCTCCGTGGCATGTGAGAGCTCAAATATATCAGGACAGTAAGTCGCAAGAGCTCCGTAGCATGTTAGAGCTCCAATGTATCAGGACATGAATTCGTTAGAGCTCCGTAGCACGTCAGAGTTACAATGTATCAGAGCATGAATTCGTTAGAGCTCCGCAACACGCTAGAGCTCCAGCGTATCAGAACATGAATTCGCTAGAGCTCCGCAGCACGCACCAGTCGTCTGTGTCGGCTGTCGGCTGTCGTTTTCTGAGCCATTGATTTCGGTGGCAGTTATGGGCGCATTTCGGCTCTGATTTGGTACTTTCTTTGACTAATCACACGGCAGCCGTAATCACAGGCTGCCGGGACTTAATTAGCAACGGCCGAGTCAAGGTATTAGCCATGCTTTATGGCCTTTTCCACGATACTGCCGATGGCCATGACCGCTGCGAAAGACACGGCTGTCAGACCAGGCTTCCCGGCGACGTCACGGACGCGACTGTGGGAGCTCCCGGGGGCCGCCGACACGGTGGTAGTCCCGCCGTGTGTTCAAATCCGCTGCGCATCAAGTTTCTTCCTTCGGTCATCTACTCGAAGTGCCAAGACAGCAAATAAACACGACCGCTGGGTGCATTCACGTCATCACGCATGACGACAACTCTGCAGGTCTCGAGGGACTAGAAACTATCACTGCACCATCACCCGGTCTGGATCTCACCATGTCTCCACTGAGAGTCCTTAATCGTCCCTCAGCGGCATTGACACTACCGCTCCTGAGGGGCTGTCTGGACGGAAGCCAGCGCCGTCCAGCCCCTCGGTGCTGCTGCCAATCCTGGCGCACGTTCGCGATAACGCTGAACTACCGCGGCGCCCTGCTCGTGGTAAATGTGCGGCTGACGTGCTACCAGATCCGACGCTCTTTGTGGCTCGATGGCCGACAAACAAAGCGAGTTGCGCGTCATTTGCAGCGGAACATTGCGACGCGGCAGTGCTACGTGCTACGGCAGTGCTACTGCGCTACGTGCACAGTGCCGGCCTTCCCCACATCCAGTGCGGCGCGGGTGAATCTTACACTGATCGAGCTCCACACCCCGGACATGTCGTTACCCAGTGTGGCGCGGGTGAACTTCACGCTGATCGAGCTCCACACCCCGGCCATGTCGTTACCCAGTGTGGCGCGGGTGAACTTCACGCTGATCGAGCTCCACACCCCGGCCATGTCGTTACCCAGTGTGGCGCGGGTGAACTTCACGCTGATCGAGCTCCACACCCCGGCCATGTCGTTACCCAGTGTGGCGCGGGTGAACTTCACGCTGATCGAGCTCCACACCCCGGTCATGTCGTTACCCAGTGTGGCGCGGGTGAACTTCACGCTGATCGAGCTCCACACCCCGGCCATGTCGTTACCCAGTGTGGCGCGGGTGAACTTCACGCTGATCGAGCTCCACACCCCGGCCATGTCGTTACCCAGTGTGGCGCGGGTGAACTTCACGCTGATCGAGCTCCACACCCCGGTCATGTCGTTATCCAGTGCGGCGCGGGTGAACTTCTTGTGTGGGAAACGTAGATAATTGCTTCGGAAAGGTTAACAATTTGAAATCTAATATTTGGCAAAATATCACACCGGATATCTTGAATACCACACTGGATATCTGGCAGCCACATGGGTTTAATACAACGAAGAATGGCTCTTAGATGCTCCTGGGTTTTAGACATGGCGTGTAAAGAAAATATACGACCTTCAATATACCAGGAGGTGCTGAGTTGACATCAAAAGTATCGGTAAAGATTATACTTTATTACTCAACGTTTCGGCCAGGGGCCATCGTCAGGAGTCGTGCAGCCACATGGGTGCACACATGCACACGTTTTGCATAGTTATACTCACAGAACGTCACGATCTAGACCCATCCATAAGCATGGCGCGTGAGTGTTCACTCGACTCCATGTCCACACTCTGTTTCCTGTAGTTGTTGAGGTCGTTGCACAATACATGCTTCGATTACTAAGAAGAATGTTTGTCAATAAGTGGCCGCCTCCAGTTCCCTGGGACAGGAGTGCTGCAGCTCAGCAGTCGCCGCCTCCAGTTCCCTGGGACAGGAGTGCCGTAGCTCAGCAGCGGCTGTCTTCAGTTCCCTGGGACAGGAGTGCCGCAGCTCAGCAGCGGCCGTCTTCAGTTCCCTGGGACAGGAGTGCCGCAGCTCAGCAGCGGCTGTCTTCAGTTCCCTGGGACAGGAGTGCCGCAGCTCAGCAGCGGCCGTCTTCAGTTCCCTGGGACAGGAGTGCCGCAGCTCAGCAGCGGCCGTCTTCAGTTCCCTGGGACAGGAGTGCCGCAGCTCAGCAGCGGCCGTCTTCAGTTCCCTGGAACAGGAGTGCCGCAGCTTAGCAGTGGCCGCCTCCAGTTCCCTGGGACAGGAGTGTCACAGCTCAGCAATGACCGCCTCCAGTTCCCTGGAACAGGAGTGCCGCAGCTTAGCAGTGGCCGCCTCCAGTTCCCTGGGACAGGAGTGCCGCAGCCCAGCAGTGCGTCTCTTCGCATGACGCATCGCAGGTCCTTGGGGCCTTCCCGAAGCGCCTTAATTGTGTGACTGTGCAGTGGGTAGGATGGGCTGGAGGCATCCCGCCGCACCCGTGAGAGCGTGGAAGTCTGTCACTCTGCAGGCGCACATCCAAGGGTGTGTTCAGATAGGGGCGGACAGGAATGTCAGTCAATGTTGAGAGCATCCGGCCCACACCTTGGAAATTGGCATGGGAAAACAAAACTTTTCTCCCGTTTTGGGATGCCATCCCCTCAAATGTCGGTGCGATTCTACTTCGGTTCGTTTGATGGCCGAGCTAGCTGTAGGACGTCCCATATCGTAAGGAGTGTGGCCTGGTCCTCAGAGTCGTGCCATTTCTTCTTCTGTGTTGCTGATGGCTTATTGGCCAGCCAACCTGGTGGGGAAAGCGACTGTACATTGTAATCGTTCTCCGGGCAATTCGTCATCGCGGATGACTCGAACGTTGGCATGCCCCACTGCGACACTACCGGTCACCTGCGTGGTGGACTTGGACGTTGGACGCTTCGTTGGCAGTGCGCAGTGAACGCTGCTGAGTCACCCTGCGCCGCTCGACCCGATACTCCTGACACTCACCTGGAAACGGTGGAATGTGGACGGTGTGGACAGCGGAAGTAGCACCGGCCTTTGAAACGACAATGCCGGCCCCGACATAACACGAAATATGAAGAACGTCGTCCTGGATATCACAAAACGAATGACCTGTGTGCAATTAACTGAAAAATGTAGTCAACCTCGCATTTCTTAGGCACGAAGATCCCTCCCCATAGCCCTTTCGGCAGCAGTATGGCGCCATATAGCGGGGCCCCAGCAGTATGGCGCCGTGTAGCGGAGTCCTGGCGGTAAGGCGCTG
Source organism: Ashinkailepas kermadecensis (assembly GCA_034440615.1). Classification (NCBI taxonomy): domain Eukaryota; kingdom Metazoa; phylum Arthropoda; class Thecostraca; family Neolepadidae; genus Ashinkailepas; species Ashinkailepas kermadecensis. Next base: position 172,614 of record JAOTOM010005049.1, read on the forward strand.
AATGGTGGGGCCCCGGCAGTATGGTGCCGAGTGCCGGGGCCCCAGCAGTATGGCGCCGTGTAGTAGGACCCCGGCAGTATGGCGCTGAGTGGCGGGGCTCCAGCAGTATGGCGCCGTGTGGAAGGACCCCGGCAGTATGGCGCTGTGTAGCGGGCCCCGGCAGTATGGCGCCGTGTAGTGGGCCCCGGCAGTATGGTGCCGGTAGTGTCACGCCGCCAGCCGATCAACCGTGTCATAAGTCTTCGTTAGCGGGCTGCATGTCGATTTGTTTTCAGGGCCGGGCACGTGCGGTTGGCGTGAGTCGGCGAGGCGGCCGCGCCCGCATGATAACCACTCCAGAGCGGCGCGGCCGGCGCCGGTGAATACCAATGGCGCGCTGACCGCCGCCGCCTCCCCGTCCCCCCTGGCGCCGCAGCGGCGACGGGCGACACAAGACACGGCCGACGGCTGCCGCGGCGCGAATTGTCGCCAAACGTATGGGCGCACTCGCGTGCCAAGCCGACCGCCACGAGTCTCGCCAAGCAAAACGTTCACGGCCCATTCATTGGGAGGCGGCGGTAGGGTTAAATAGGTGTCGGTGGCCGCACGTGTGTGGAGGTGACGAGCGCGAGGCAGGCCTGACCACTGACCGAGGCTTGGCCTACACGCTGGACGGTGGGGAGACACGACAGCGGCCATGTCGTCATCCTGCGGCACGCGCATTCATGGACCGCTACATTCCCCAGTCTGTTGTGTCTGAATCCGGAGCATCGGTGGCGGCAGTCCATCTGCGGCTGGGAACATGCCGTCAGTGCCATCTCGTGACACAGATAACAACTATCATGCTAGCCGCGGGCGAATGCTCGTGTCGTCTTCGCATTGTCGCCCGCGGCGACGGCGGAGACGGAGACGGAGACGGAGACGACACGCCGTCGGCCAACCATTGCAGCGCCGGCGACGCGACCGGCCGAGCACGACAGCTGACCTCGTCCAGAGAACGGACGTGCTTTTTCCGCAACAGATTAGCGGCATTTAGCGACTTTACATGCGCATCGAGTACCTATTGTCCGATGCGGCGGCGTTTTTGCGCCTGCGAGGTGACATTTTCGGCGCGTCGCCGCGCGCTGTTCGTCCAAGGTGCAGTCGTCCGGCGGCGGGCGCGCGCCGGACATCTTGCACAGCAGTCGGCGACAAGCCGACACCGAACACAGAGCATCAGGCCAGCTTCCGACTGCGGCCGCCAGGGGCAGCACCTGCGCGCTGACGGCGGCCGGCGCTATTTGGTGTAGCTAACAAGGCGGTCAGCTGTTGGTTGTCCAGCCGAGCGTTCCCGGTATCGTTGGCGCGCGGACGGTGATCGGAAGACGATCACGCGTCGACAGCTGACGCGTGTGACGCCGGCGTGCCAGTACACGGCCAGATCTCTGAACCGATGGCGCGGCGAGGCTCCAGCCGGTAATTGCCGCCACCTGGCTGGGAGATCGCCGGACACGGGGAGGCTTTCAGCGGACGCGCCGCTTCCGCTGTCGCCGTGGAAAGCGAACATTTTTACCGCCCATTGTTTGGCGACGCTCGCCTCCTCGGTTTCACTCGACGCAGAAACCCGAAACGCCCTGTTGCGGGCGTTGTATTCTGCGGGTTGATTCTATTTGCCTTCGGTGACACGGAGGGTGCATATCTTTTGTACATTATTTCCCGGCAAGTCGGCCACAGCGGCCATAAATAACCAAGCTTTCCAATTACCACGAGTGCGGCTAATCCTTTTACGCCCCTTCGTCGGGCGGACGCCTCGCGACGCCCCGGTTGTGTATCGAACGACATTAATCCCGTTATGAGCAATTACCGGTTTCCGTTCGCGGTGACCGGGACGTTGTCGGACTGAGAGCCGACGACCGGCGGGGCCAGCCCGCGAAACTCAACTGCTTCGGGCGAACCGGCAGCGGCCGGGCGGCCGGGCAGCGCGTGACGATTGCCCGTCGGATCAGAAGTACACCATGCGGATGACGCCGCCAGGGCAGCGAGTGGGGAGGGGCGATGCAGGTGTGTGATTCGGTGACGTCAGAATGTGTAGCGGACAGCTGTCGGGCATGGCAGGACGGCGACCGTTGGCCGTCGGGTCAGCGATAACGCCGCAACGCCACCGGCCGGTCTGCGCCGTCCACCGGCAGAACGGACGAGCCGCGAGCCGCGAGCCGCGAGCCGCGAGCCGCGAGCCGCGACTGACCTCACGCTGTGGGGAGCGGCTGACCGCAAGGCCAGTCAGAAGTCGCCCACATTCGGGGCCGCGCTGCCTCACTGTGCTGCCTCACTGTGCTGTCTCACTGTGCTTCCTCACTGCTTCCTCACTGTGTCGCCGAAGGGTGTCCGTGGGCCGCGATGGGCCATGCGACACCGCACGGTGAACTGCTCCTGCTTCAATGGGCCCTGCGATAGCGCAAGGTGAACTTCTGCCGCCGCCACCCTGCTCCGAGGGACCAGCGACCAGCCGAAAACATACCGCTAGCTATGTCCAACATATGTACATAAGAGCATTAGTTGACTCGTCCGCCCGGCCAGCTGCTCGCTCGGTGGGAAATCTGGCTCTGGAAGCCGGCAGCTGACTGTCAGCTGCTGCCGCGGCTCCGGACTGGTTGTGGCGCTGCGTGCTGCGTGCTGTTGCGGGTGGGTGACTGGAACCCGTTGAGGCGCCACGCAGCGTCAGGCTTCAGTCACTCGGGAATAAACTGAGTAAACTGGAAAAAAAAACGTTAGGGCCCACTGGGCCACACCTTTCACTGTCCATGCCAGTCAAACCGAACTCGTAAAATGTCTCTTCTTATGTCCGATCGATGGTTGATTGAGTTAGTAGCTTCTAGCATGGGAACACTCCCATTTAATCCCGTTCATTCCATGCGGATAATCATTGGCTTGTGCGATCATCCGCTGTCTCACTTTCCCACGCGATAAAAAAATTAATTATCGATACCCCACGGTCGCTTCGTGCATTAGGTCAAGGGAGCCGGTGCACGTAACAGCGCGTCTGGTTATTTGGTTATTGTTTGGCTGGTTATTACCCACACTGCGTCTGTGGTGGCTGGTTATTACCCAGACTCGGTCTGTGATGGCAATCATTCAGGTTGATCGACGTGGATTTTTTGGCCGGGCGTGCGGTCCTCCGACAAATCCGGCTCGATGGCGGCGAGCTCGTGACAAACAAAGGAGCCCAGCGCAGGGATATACCACTGGCTTCTCGTCTCGACATATCAGCTCAGGTATACTGGGTGCCTGGCTGGCCAGTCAAATCAACCCAGGTACACCAGGTGACCGGCTTGTCCATAAAATCAGTCCAGGTGCACTGGGTGACCGGCTTGTCCGTCAAATCAGACCAGGTACACATGAAATCTCTCTCTCTCTCTCTCTCTCTCTCTCTCTCTCTCTCTCTCTCTCTCTCTCTCTCTCTCTCTCTCTCTCTCTCTCTCTCTCTCTCTCTCTCTCTCTCTCTCTCTCTCTCTCTCCCCCTCGACAAAAACGCTGGCTGTGCACCTGACTTTGTGCTGGGCCGACTTCTGAGCTAGAGACCCGAGCTCAGCTGCTAAACCCGAGCGTCCATTAACATGGCCAACGCCGTGTTTTCGTGTCACATCGCCTGTGACATGTCGAGCAGAAGGTCCGATGTCACAGCGACATTATAGCATCATACGGGGACGAGTAGCGTCACCGCTGGCAGACGGCTCGATGTCACAGCGACATCATCACATCATACAGGGACGAGTAGCGCCACCACTGGCAGATGGCCTGATGTCACAGCGACATCATCACATCATACGGAGGACGAGCAGTGCCGCCACTCGCAGCTATCCTCTCCAAATACAGTAACAGGCAGTCCAAGTTCAGAATTTCAGATTGTAAACCAATTTCTGGTGACTACGATATGTTCCATGGCCGGAGCGTAGCTAGGGTGATCTCTGGAGGAAATATAATGTGAGATGTGCGAGTGGTGGCGTCTGGCAGCTCTGTCAATGGGAAAGGGAGGAAAATCGGTCTCATGGAGAAAATTCCCCAAAATGCCTATGTGGATGATACTACCACCTACTGTACCTTGCGATGTTTTACTTGCAACGGTGTTTCACAAATGAACAAGAATGCATTAATGTGCATAAATAAAAAATGCATGCACGTTAATGCACTACCATTTTTAAAGTAGCGAAATTATATCACCTTAATTAAATCATGCTTTAATGTTCGAGGTACGAATTCGTCATTTAAAAACAGCATCCAGTCACCCCTTTTCGTACGATGATCGGTGCCTTCTGCACGGCTGATAGCCGGCGTGTCGTGGTAGCCTGATGACCAGTGCCTTCTGCACGGCTAGATAGTGAAAATGTGCATGCGAACGTGCGTGTAACAGCACTGAACGCTATCTGTCGCAGCATCGTTGACTGCCATGCATGAAAATCGAGGGAAAAGTGTAGCTGCGTTGTCCTCCAAGTGACACGGAGAGCCCAGCTTACACTCCACCGGTCCACACCTGGTCCACGCCGTGGGGCTTCACCGGTCCACACCTGGTCCACATCGGGGGCTCCACCGGTCCACACCTGGTCCACATCGGGGGGCTCCACCGGTTCACACCGGGTCCGCGCGCCACCTCACAAAGGCCTTGGCGCGCCGTTTTTGTCTCGCTGGCAGTGCGCTGACGGATGATGACGCGTCGCCGCCGGCGGACCGCCATCGGCTGGTGACGTCAGCCGACCCAACTTGCCACTCAGTGGCCCATTGACAGCTCCATTCGTGGCGCGTAAAAACGGCGCCGCCTGCCACGACCGACAGCAGGTCCGCCCCCCCCCCCCCCTCTAGTCGCACGTGACCGGGAAGGCACGAGATTTATCGACATGGGCGGGCGAGCGATGGGAGCCAGGCATGGGCTTCGCCACCATTTGGGTCGATGAAGAAAGGTCCACTCAATATTTGTTTAAGTGAACATTGCGCCCGTGGAGAGATTTCCTTGCTTGTAAAGAAATTGACCTTTCAAAAGCTATGGCCCTTTTAACCATCTTTCACCCATGTAAGCATATGTCAATCATTTAACCGATAACCGCCTTGATTGCGGCGTGCCGTTGTTACTCCTCGTTCGAACCTTCAATTACAACAGTAATTATTGTAGCGGAGCTCATGAAGCCGTGCTAATAGTCGTCATTACTCGCCTTTGGGTCCCACATAGCGATTGTCGCGATTTTATGGTAGCCATGCGCACCATGAGTCAATTCCAAACGCCCGCATCCGACTGCGACACGTGTGACAAGTGTGTGCGGCTCTTGTACAGTACAGTACAGTGCAGGGTGTGGGTGCACGGCACACGTGGCACATCCGACTGCGACACGTGTGACAAGTGTGTGCGGCTCTTGTACAGTGCAGTACAGTGCAGGGTGTGGGTGCACGGCACGTGGCACATCCGACTGCGACACGTGTGACAAGTGTGTGCGGCTCTTGTACAGTACAGTACAGTGCAGGGTGTGGGTGCACGGCACACGTGGCACGGCACACGTGGCTCGACACACGTGGCCATTCTCAACATATCCAGTCTGTGTTTGAATGCCTGCATTGGTTATATGGAGTGCAAGTAATGGCGTGGGAGAAACTGCATCATCAGTTCGGTGAGCAATCATCCCGCATTTATAGTGATGTCAAAGCCAATTTCAGTTGCATTATTCCCATGCACCACCATAAAAGTGTACCATTGCAGTAATGCATCATCGGTGTTGCTTTGGTAATGGCAGTGGTGGTGCCGCCTCTCTATGGCCATCGCATGGACAGACACAGGCGATAACCCTGGCGCTGGCTATTCTCATGGCTCCGAGAACCAGCGCGAGGATTATTTCGGGAGGAAACTGGAACGACACGTGGCTTCCCCCGAGTTCGTGACGTCTCTGTTCTCCCTACACACGCAACGCTGCACCGGCTCCGCAGCAGCGCCCGCCGCCCTCCGCCCCCGCCCCCGCCCCTCTTCACTCGTTGGTCGCGCGGCTCCGGGAAGCGACTGCATCTCAGTCCTTGAAGTCATTTGGCCAGTTGCATGTACTCTGAGACGAACGGCGCCTCTGTGGGGGCGTCCGACTCTGCACCGGAAGCCGGCAGATGTGCAGACACAGACAAACGGCACGACACCCACAGACGGCGAACGCAGACACAGACGGCGAATACAGACACAAAGAAACGAACGATACCCACAGACGCCGGACACAGACACACAGCAACGACACGACACCCACAGACACAAAGAAACGAACGATACCCACAGACGCCGGACACAGACACACAGCAACGACACGACATCCACAGACCATGAGCACAGACACCTAGGACGGACACAGACACAGACGGCGAACACAGCCAGTCACAGATAACGCGGCACCCACAGATGGCGCACACAAGTCCTGACAAACGCCACAGATGGCGGACACAGGCACTGACAAACACAACGGATGGCGGACACAGGTCCTGACAAACGCCACAGATGGCGGACACAGGCACTGACAAACGCCACAGATGGCGGACACAGGCACTGACAAACACAACGGATGGCGGACACAGGCACTGACAAACACAACGGATGGCGGACACAGGTCCTGAAAAACGCCACAGATGGCGGACACAGGCACTGACAAACGCCACAGATGGCGGACACAGGCACTGACAAACACAACGGATGGCGGACACAGGCACTGACAAACGCCACAGATGGCGGACACAGGTCCTGACAAACGCCACAGATGGCGGACACAGGCACTGACAAACGCCACAGATGGCGGACACAGGCACTGACAAACACAACGGATGGCGGACACAGGCACTGACAAACACAACGGATGGCGGACACAGGTCCTGAAAAACGCCACAGATGGCGGACACAGGCACTGACAAACGCCACGGATGGCGGACACAGGCACTGACAAACACAACGGATGGCGGACACAGGCACTGACAAACGCCACAGATGGCGGACACAGGTCCTGACAAACGCCACAGATGGCGGACACAGGCACTGACAAACGCCACAGATGGCGGACACAGGCACTGACAAACGCCACGGATGGCGGACACAGGCACTGACAAACACAACGGATGGCGGACACAGGCACTGACAAACGCCACGGATGGCGGACACAGGCACTGACAAACACAACGGATGGCGGACACAGGCACTGACAAACGCAACGGATGGCGGACACAGGCACTGACAAACACAACGGATGGCGGACACAGGCACTGACAAACACAACGGATGGCGGACACAGATACTGGCATGCACAGACGGCTATCGGCAGTAATTGGACCCAATGCGAGACTAAATCTAGCTTTTGTAAAACATAAAATTGCCATTGTTTCCCCTCTTATTGTCTCCCGCATCCGCCGTTTGAAAAGAAAACAAATCTGTATTTTGCTTTCAAGAAAATGTTGTTATTGATACCAAATCTCGAATCATTTTTGTAAAATTCATCCATTCGCCAGCGACATCTCAAAGGGGCCGAATATGCCCTCTCTCTCTTAACAACAGAATGATTATGTATGCCTTGCACTATATGGTTAAACCTCCACCGAGATATAAACATTTTTGTTTCGGACACCACCGATGATGTGGTCCAGAAACTCGAGGTTCCCTCTCGCTAGGCTGTCACAACCACGTCAGCCTCCTATCCCCAACTACCCCACCTACCCACGTACCCTACCTACCCCACCTACCCAACTACCCCACCTACCCCACCCACCCCACCTACCCCGCCCACCCGCTCACTGGACGGCGAAATGAAAGCAGGCGAGTCGCTGCTGGCACGACCGGCAGAGGATTGTCACCCAGCCGACCCGCTGCTAAGACGATCCAGTCGCATCTCGCGCGCATATGCTGACTTATCTCACCACTCTAGTCATCGCGACATAAATCCACATACCGTTCTGGCCCGCTGCAGCCGCCGAAGAGGACGTGCCAAATGACGGCGAGCTGGCGACCGGCTGTCGGTCATACCGCTGCACCGCCAAACGAGCTGGCGACCGGCTGTCGGTCATACCACTGCACCGCCAAACGAGCTGACGACCGGTTGTCAGCCACACCGCTGCACCGCCAAACGAGCTGGCGACCGGCTGTCAGTCACACCGCTGCACCGCCAAACGAGCTGGCGACCGGCTGTCAGCCACACCGCTGCACCGCCAAACGAGCTGGCGACCGGCTGTCGGCTATACCGCTGCACAGCCAAACGAGCTGGCGACCGGCTGTCGGTCATACCGCTGCACCGCCAAACGAGCTGGCGACCGGCTGTCAGTTATACCGCTGTACCGCCAAACGAGCTGGCGACCGGCTGTCGGTTATACCGCTGCACCGCCAAACGAGCTGGCGACCGGCTGTCAGTCATACCGCTGCACCGCCAAACGAGCTGGCGACCGGCTGTCAGTCACACCGCTGCACCGCCAAACGAGCTGGCGACCGGCTGTCAGTCATACCGCTGCACCGCCAAACGAGCTGGCGACCGGCTGTCAGTCACACCGCTGCACCGCCAAACGAGCTGGCGCGCCGCACGGTGACGCCAGCTAGCCGGTGTTGTGTTGGCCATCTCGGTGTTGTGTTGGTCGGCACGGTGCTATGTTGGCCGGTTCGATGTTGTGTTGGTGGGCTCGGTGTTATGTTGGCCGGCTCGGTGCTGTGTTGGTAGGCTCGGTGTTGTGTTGGCAGGCTGGCTGCTGTGTTGGCAGGCTGGCTGCTGTGTTGGCCGGCTCGGTGCTGTGTTGGCAGGCTGGCTGCTGTGTTGGCCGGCTTGGTGTTGTGTTGTGTTGGCAGGCTGGCTGCTGTGTTGGCCGGCTCGGTGTTGTGTTGGCAGGCTGGCTGCTGTGTTGGCAGGCTGGCTGCTGTGTTGGTCGGCTCGGTGCTGTGCTGGTCGGCTCGGTGCTGTGCTGGTCGGCTCGGTGCTGTGTTGGCAGGCTGGGTGCTGTGTTGGCCGGCTGGGTGCTGTGTTGGTAGGCTCGGTGCTGTGTTGGCCGGCTCGGTGCTGTGTTGGTAGGCTCGGTGCTGTGTTGGCCGGCTGGGTGCTGTGTTGGCCGGCTCGGTGCTGTGTTGGCAGGCTGGCTGCTGTGTTGGCCGGCTCGGTGTTGTGTTGGCAGGCTGGCTGCTGTGTTGGTAGGCTCGGTGCTGTGTTGGTGGGCTCGGTGTTATGTTGGTCGGGTCGGTGCTGTGTTGGTCGTCCCGGTGCTGTGTTGGCCGGTTCGATGTTATGTTGGTCGCCTTGTTGTTGTGTTGGTCGGTTGTGTGCTGTGTTGGTCGGCTCGGTGCTGTGTTGGCCGGCTCGGTGCTGTGTTGGCCGGCTCGGTGCTGTGTTGGCCGGCTCGGTGCTGTGTTGGCCGGCTCGGTGCTGTGTTGGCAGGCTGGCTGCTGTGTTGGCCGGCTCGGTGTTGTGTTGGCAGGCTGGCTGCTGTGTTGGTAGGCTCGGTGCTGTGTTGGCAGGCTGGCTGCTGTGTTGGCCGGCTGGCTGCTGTGTTGGTAGGCTCGGTGCTGTGTTGGCAGGCTGGCTGCTGTGTTGGTAGGCTCGGTGCTGTGTTGGTAGGCTCGGTGCTGTGTTGGCCGGCTCGGTGCTGTGTTGGCAGGCTCGGTGCTGTGTTGGCAGGCTGGCTGCTGTGTTGGTAGGCTCGGTGCTGTGTTGGTAGGCTCGGTGCTGTGTTGGTAGGCTCGGTGCTGTGTTGGTAGGCTCGGTGCTGTGTTGGCCGGCTCGGTGTTGTGTTGGCAGGCTGGCTGCTGTGTTGGTAGGCTCGGTGCTGTGTTGGCAGGCTGGGTGCTGTGTTGGCCGGCTCGGTGCTGTGTTGGCCGGCTCGGTGTTGTGTTGGCAGGCTGGCTGCTGTGTTGGTAGGCTCGGTGCTGTGTTGGCAGGCTGGCTGCTGTGTTGGCCGGCTCGGTGTTGTGTTGGCAGGCTGGCTGCTGTGTTGGTAGGCTGGGTGCTGTGTTGGCCGGCTCGGTGTTGTGTTGGCAGGCTGGCTGCTGTGTTGGTAGGCTCGGTGCTGTGTTGGCAGGCTGGCTGCTGTGTTGGTAGGCTCGGTGCTGTGTTGGCAGGCTGGCTGCTGTGTTGGTCGGCTCGGTGCTGTGTTGGCAGGCTGGCTGCTGTGTTGGCCGGCTCGGTGTTGTGTTGGCAGGCTGGCTGCTGTGTTGGTAGGCTCGGTGCTGTGTTGGCAGGCTGGCTGCTGTGTTGGCCGGCTCGGTGTTTTTGGCAGGCTGGCTGCTGTGTTGGCCGGCTCGGTGCTGTGTTGGCAGGCTGGCTGCTGTGTTGGCCGGCTCGGTGTTGTGTTGGCAGGCTGGCTGCTGTGTTGGTAGGCTGGGTGCTGTGTTGGCCGGCTCGGTGTTGTGTTGGCAGGCTGGCTGCTGTGTTGGTAGGCTCGGTGCTGTGTTGGCAGGCTGGCTGCTGTGTTGGCCGGCTCGGTGCTGTGTTGGCAGGCTCGGCTGCTGTGTTGGCAGGCTGGCTGCTGTGTTGGTAGGCTCGGTGCTGTGTTGGCAGGCTGGCTGCTGTGTTGGTAGGCTCGGTGCTGTGTTGGTCGGCACGGTGCTGTGTTGGCCGGCTCGGTGCTGTGTTGGCCGGCTCGGTGTTGTGTTGGCAGGCTGGCTGCTGTGTTGGTAGGCTCGGTGCTGTGTTGGCAGGCTGGCTGCTGTGTTGGTAGGCTCGGTGCTGTGTTGGCCGGCTCGGTGCTGTGTTGGTAGGCTCGGTGCTGTGTTGGCAGGCTGGCTGCTGTGTTGGCCGGCTCGGTGCTGTGTTGGCAGGCTGGCTGCTGTGTTGGCCGGCTCGGTGCTGTGTTGGCAGGCTGGCTGCTGTGTTGGCCGGCTCGGTGCTGTGTTGGCAGGCTGGCTGCTGTGTTGGCCGGCTCGGTGCTGTGTTGGCAGGCTGGCTGCTGTGTTGGCCGGCTCGGTACTCCGGGAACAGAGGCCCGCTGTAGTTCCGAGCCATGTTTCCGTGTCCGCGCGTAATGTTCTGTGCGTGAATTCAGGATCCGAAACAAACTAGATGCACGATAAGTCCTTCTTTTCAGGAATTATTTTCGCTAATCCTCTTTCCCAGCGCCGTCCCGGATTTGAACCTGCTGTTCTGATAAGTCCAACAATGTACCAAGCTTTTTCAAGCTAATTTGGAATATGTGGTACATCTCAGGACTTCAGTAGCATTCCGCTTGGCTTCTGCCGTTTAACGACATCTTTATTTCCTGAAACGTCTGGCACTGTTTAAGCATTCCGTAGACAGCATTGTAGTGCACAGTGTGACGAGATTTCCAACATTTCAAACCGTGAACCATGCCGCTGCTTACATGCCCCTCCCCGTCAGTTCCGCGTGGTGCGACACCCCAGGCCAGATATAGCGGCTGAGCGTCTGCGCCGCCGGCCGGGGTTTATAGCGGCACGCAGCCTAGTTATGTGAAACGGCCAGTTCATCAGACGGCCCGGACACAGGAGGGGCACACATTGCTCCTATCATCCGCAGCCATCTTCTCCGGCCGCAAATGTGCCATGTCGGCGCGCCCGCGGCTTTGATCTGAGTCGTTTCCGACTGAACCGCGACTAATTTATGTGACTGTCCAGATGTCATAGGATTTGTGCCCTCCACATGATAAACAGAGATCACAGGGCGCGCCGGGTGACGTCGAGTTAAAAATGGCTCGCCGCAGACGGCGCCTGCCGGCCCGATGCCACCGGCAGGCATCGACATCGACGATGGCGGGAGATGGCTCGTCGCGGCCGACGCCGGCGCGGGCGTCGGCCGCGACGTCGCCGACGCCGCTGTCAAATCCGGGCTGGGGTCTGCTGCGGGCGGCAATGTGGGCCGCAGCAGCCGACGGTTTGGTGTCGCGGTCGAACGGTGCCGCGTCCGCCGGGACGACGGTGTCGCGAACGAGGTGACGACGGTGGACAGCCGGCGCGGCGGGGGAGAGCCGGGAGCCGGGGCCGCGTCGTCCGCGTCGGCCCAGACAACGGCCAGCAGCGGCTCCCATCACATTAATCGAGGCTGATGTTGTGGTTGGCGCCGGCGGCGTGCCGGCCGCCGCCGGTCGGCCACACGTCTCCCGCGACAATATGGCCCGTCTGGCAGGCCCGTCGGCGCGCGCTGACACTTCAATCTGCATGACTCGTCACTGGCCACGGGTGACGCGCGGCGTCATCGGCTCCGGCGTGACGTCACGTCACCAGCTGGCGAGTCGCCACGCCCGCGACTCGTTCGCGCGCCGTTCGGCGCCTGGCGGTCGGCGGCCGGCCGCCGCGCTGCTTCCGAATCCGCTCCCCTACGCCTGTCGCCCTCGTCTCGGCTCCCCCGTGCCTGCCGACTCCGTCCCGGCTCCCCTGCGCCTGCCACCCTCGTCCCGGCTCCCGTGCGTCTGCCGACTCCGTCCCGGCTCCCCTGCGCCTGCCACCCTCGTCCCGGCTCCCGTGCGTCTGCCGACTCCGTCCCGGCTCCCCTGCGCCTGCCACCCTCGTCCCGGCTCCCGTGCGTCTGCCGACTCCGTCCCGGCTCCCCTGCGCCTGCCACCCTCGTCCTGGCTCCCGTGCGTCTGCCGACTCTGTCCCGGCTCCCCTGCGCCTGCCACCCTCGCCCCGTCTCCCGTGCGTCTGCCGACTCCGTCCCGGCTCCCCTGCGCCTGCCACCCTCGTCCCGGCTCCCGTGCGTCTGCCGACTCCGTCCCGGCTCCTCTGCGCCTGCCACCCTCGTCCCGGCTCCTCTTCCGCCCCCGTCCCGGCTCGTCTCGTGTCTGTGCCGATTTCACATGGCCGGCCAGCAGTCACGCACCTTACAGCCCAAGTAGCTAAGTATCCACGCTCCCTACAGCCCAAGTAGCCAGCGGTCGCTCGCCCTGCAGCCCAAGTAGCCAGCGGTCGCTCGCCCTGCAGCTCAAATAGCCAGTGGCTACGTACCCTACAGCCCAGGTAGCCGGTGGCCACGCGCCCAAGGAGGGCATTACTGCCCAAGGAGCCATCGCTCGGGCGCTGGCTGGCCGCGCCGATCAGACCGACACGCCTCCGGCCAGCCTATCGGTCGCCTCTCGACCCGTTCGACGGTGTTGCAGACCGCTCGACGCGCCGTGAGGCGGGCCGTGAGGCGGGCCGTGAGGCGGGCCGTGAGGCGGGCCGTGAGGCGGGCCGTGAGGCGGGCCGTGAGGCGGGCCGTGAGGCGGGCCGTGAGGCGGGCCGTGAGGCGGGCCGTGAGGCGGGCCGTGAGGCGGGCCGTGAGGAGGGCCGTGAGGCGGGCCGTGAGGCGGGCCGTGAGGCGGGCCGTGAGGCGGGCCGTGAGGCGGGCCGTGAGGCGGGCCGTGAGGCGGGCCGTGAGGCGGGCCGTGAGGCGGGCCGTGAGGCGGGCCGTGAGACGCATCGTGAGACGCGTCGTGAGGCGGGCCGCTGTTCTCACGGCTATTCCGTGGCAGCTCGCCGGTACTGCCGCCGTCAGACAGCACTAATTATGGAGCGGACATCTGGGAGAAATTAGAGTGATTACCGACTCACGTGAGCGGGTTTGATGCCTGCCGGCCGGCACGGCTTCCCCACCGAGCGCGCTCCCATCACGCCCCGACATGTGAGCCAGACTCATTGAATGGCAAACTTTTCCGACATTCTCTTCGCTAATCCGTTCGCCGGTCTCGCGCAAAGGCCCCAACAGGTGTACCCGCTAGGCAAATAGCGTCGGCGTCTTTCTCAGGTGGTCGGGTTTCAGTCGCAGCTCACGGCATGCATTCAGCGAGCGAGCGCCTTTCATCGGGTCCTGATGAAGCGCGTCTTCAGTTTTACCGCCAGTTGTCGATATTACCCTCAGCATCAACGGGGTGCTGCTCATGCATATTCATCGCGTCTCGACTGCCGGGCGCGCCGCCCCTATGGCCTCCTTCCGTCGCTGTCACCCTCGCGTCAGGGAGGCATTTTTGTGCGGCTCCCCTCGGTGGCCCGTCTCGGCGCGACGGCGGCGACGGACGACGATTTTTAAACCGATAATTATTATTAATCAGTCCGGCGGCCCGACATAACGAGACCGGCGCAGCGGCAGGCGGCGGGCCCGCCGATTAATGGCGGGATTACCTACGGCGCGGAACGCGGCGACGAGGGAGGCGAGGCGCCGCCAGCCACGGCCGCTCGACGCGTCGGTGATGGGCTGGATCACGGCAGTGGCCAGGGGCGGTGTCAGGTACCAGAGCGGTCAGGAGCGGTCAGGCACCACAGCGGTCAGGGGCGACGTCAGGTACCAGAGCGGTCCGGGCAGCATCAGGTACCAGGGCGGTCAGAGACGGCGTCAGGTACCAGAGCGGTCAGGTGCGGCGTCAGGTACCACAATGGACAGGAGCGGTGTCAGGTACCACAGGGGTCAGGGGCGCCGTCAGGTACCACAGCGGTCAGAGACGGCGTCAGGTACTAAAGCGGTCCGGGGCGACGTCAGGTACCAGAGCGGACAGAGGCGGCGTCTGGTACCAGAGCGGTCAGGGGCGGTGTTAGGTACCACAGCGGTCAGAGGCGGCGTCAGGTACCACAGCGGTCAGGGGCGATGTTAGATACCAGAGCGGTCAGAGGCGATGTTAGGTACCAGAGCGGTCAGAGGAGATGTTAGGTACCACAGCGGTCAGAGGTAGAGTCAGATAGCAGAGCGATCATGCTGAAGTGTAAGTTTCATGAATATCTCAACAACGATTGTTGATGTATACTTTTAGATATGATTTATTAGATCATCTTGCTGTTTCGCTTCTGCTGGCGTCCATGACTATGCCATTAATGATGCATGTAGCTGTGACCTGGTGGTGATCTCTGCTTGGTCATTTGGTTGGATCTCTGCTTGGTCATTTGGTTGGATCTCTGCTTGGTCATGACCCGGGTTACCAGTTAGCTTTACAACTGATGTCGGATCGCCAGCTGCCGGTGTTGTTCATGGAGTAACTTACATGGAGGAAGTCGCGGTGTAGTTAATGACGGGGCACATGGGATGCATTTTGAACTTGAAAAATAACTGTGTGAACTTATTAATGACCTCTGTGGGTCAATGAAATCAATGTCCAGAAATAAGCCGTGACGTGGATATGCGACACAGTTTTGAGCATATTTTACGAGAAAATGAGTGATATCGTCGAGCCGGTGATAAGCTTGAGGCGAATATCGAACTCCACGAATGTCTACGCTCATGTCAGTGGGTTAGGATTTATAAACAACTCATTGCCAATGATGACGGGATGCCAGTGGACCATCCAGAGTCATCCTGCCCTTTGAGCTGGTCAGAACCACCCCACATTCTCTCCTGCCTAGGTATCCATGCAGCTTTCTGGACATGTATATGATGGATGCTGATTTAAATTCGTTGAGCTGGTCCAATGAGGTGTTCGTGCCATTTTCTTGTACAGCAACACCCAGCATTATAGCAACATTACAATTGAAGAATATTGAGGGCTCATGCCCCCCCCCACCCACCTCCCCACCCCCACCCCCCGAACATGGAAGACACCCATGTGTGCACCTATCCACCTAAGTGATAACCATTGCCAAGGTTCCTAAAACATCAGCCGTTTCATCAATGGGCAAATTATACTAGAGATAACTGCACCTGCATGCTAATTCAGAAATCTTCAGAGTCGCAATGTATACAATATAACACACACAAAAAAACAATGGTATCAACCGTTTCAACAGCCTGCGATAATCTACAGAAACGCATTGCCACATGGTAGCTATATTTCAATTGAGGTGTGATAGCTGGCTGGTGATGACTAGAATGAACCCGCTAGCTGTCACGTGGTTTTCCTATCAATACTGCAATTTGATTGGCTGACCCCCAATACTGAGTGGTAGTCAACTGATGCATTTGACTTCAGCTTAATCACTAATCGGCTGTGCCACGCTTAGCGACTCTCGATAATTCTGATAAAAGTAATGATGGGTAAAAGCAATCATCTCTACATGAGGTATACAGACGATATTTTTCGTGTTTGTACACATGGCTTGGCCTCTCTGCTCGACTTCTTTGCAGAAATTAGCCAACAACATTCCAGCATCAAGTTTACCTTAGAACACACTGATCATAGCAGTTCGATTCCTTTCCTTGATACGTTGTTTGTAGTTCAGGCTGATGGGAGCTACACCACCGAGCTGTACTTTAAACCAATGGCAGCCCCCATCATCTTCCACTATGATTCGGCCCATCCGATGGCCACTAAAAAGGCCGTTCTAACATCCCAAATGAGGAGAGCAGCACGAGTCTCCTCCGATACTATTTCATGCGAGCGGAGCCTTGCGAAGATGACGACTCTTTTCCTGGAAAACGGATATCCAGCACATCGGGTACACTCCGCCGCTCGTGCTGTTCACCCTCACAACAGGAGTAGGATAGGTGGGCAACGTCAGCATCGAGCGGGTAGCAATCCCAACTATGTTCACATGAGACTTCCTTTTGTCGATGACCAACTATGTCGACAGGTAAACGCAGCCATCCGTTCGTCTCATTTAAACCATGTTAGGGTAGCCTGGACTAGCGGACCTACGCTGAAATCTTACCTGGTCCGCTCAGCCCTGGAAATGCCGCCATGCCCTGCTGGTAGGAGAACGTGCCACACCTGTATCAACGGGCTCAAAGATAGATGCACACGGAAAAACGTAGTTTACAAAATAACGTGCAATCGTTGTCTTGGAACATTTTATGTCGGTGAAACCAAACGTAGCATCAGGGATAGGTACAATGAGCACTTGGGAGATGCCAGACTTCGGAGAGCATACACACCTTTAGGCGAACACATGATCGACAAACATTCTAACATGGAACACAGCGACACTAACACAAACTTCAAAGTAGAAATTCTAGTAACAGCCAGGGACAACGCTGATCTGAAGGTCCTCGAATCTCTACATATACGTAATCTACGGCCGCAACTAAACACGCAAACGACGCCTTGGTATATCACATAAAATTACACAAACATAAATTATATATAGTATGTATTACGCGTTAAATTGGATATATGTCTATATATATGCGTGAGTGTATGTATCGATATGTATATGGACCATCGGCTCGGGCTTCCTCAGAGGATTCCTTCTTGACATAGTTTGTTTCTGGTTTGGAGTTTCTGTGAGTGTCTGCACCACTGAGGAGGCTTTTCTGCATTCCACGTGTCTTGTTGCACGCTTTTTCCCGCGAGTTTTTTTTTTCAGTTTGAGCTTTTTTCATCACTCATGACGATGGCCCCTGGCCAAAACGTTGAGTAATAAAATATAACCTTTATCGCTACTTTTGATATCAACTCAGCACCTCCTGGTATATTGAAGGTCGTATATGTTCTTTACACACAATGTCTAAAACCCAGGAGCATCTAAGAGCCATTCTTCGTTGTATTAAACAAAAAAGCAATGATTGCACAGGTACAAGACATATTCGAAGTGAAATGTTGCCTTCATGTGCACACCTGTTGTCACGAGAAATAGTTCTGGTACGTTGATCGCTCTTTTCCAGCTTTGTCCACCAACTTCAAGTCATGCCTGTATGGCATTGTCATGTGCTCTTTGTTGGGGGAGGGGGGGGAGAAATGCCTCATTTGACCCTACATAATCGCAGTTTGGCGGGACCCTGACCGAGATGCTCGAACTCCCCAAGATCGCCCTGAGACACCAGCAAGCCTTGTTAAAAATAAAGCCACAACAATCTGAAAAAGCTCCACATTCTGCTGACGCACACCAGACATTCTCCTCACGCAGACATCAGCTTTTCTCCCCCCCCTCACAGCGCCGTGACCAGACTGTTGATGGCGCAGTGGCGTGCGAGGGCCGGCCGGCGAGCGGGCGCGTTCCGTGCCGTCAGCGGTGATAATTATCCACACCGTACTTAGCCGCCACTCTGTGTATAGTCAGCCAATCGGCTGATCGATTCATCGGGCGGAAACGCTGATCGATGTCTTCCCGGGTGGCGGCGTGATTGGCGAAATTAGCCCGTCTGGGCGGTCGGCCACGTGTCGTACCCGCCACGCTTGAGTGCCTCGGTCAGGTGTCATCAGGGCAGCCGCCTGGTGTCAGTCGCCGGCCGGCCGTCCCCCCGTCCCCAGCCGTGCCCCCGTCCCCAGCCGTGCCCCGTCCCCAGCCGTCCCCCCCCGTCCCCAGCCGTACTCCCAGTCCCCAGCCGTCCCCCAGTCCCCAGCCGTCCTCCTCGTCCCCAAGCCGTCCCCAGTCCCCAGCCGTTCCCCAGTCCCCAGCCGTCCCCCAGTCCCCAGCCGTGCCCCAGTCCCCAGCCGTGCCCCAGTCCCCAGCCGTGTCCCAGTCCCCAGCCGTCCCCCAGTCCCCAGCCGTCTCCCAGTCCCCAGCCGTTCCCCAGTCCCCAGCCGTCCCCCCGTCCCCAGCCGTGCCCCAGTCCCCAGCCGTGCCCCAGTCCCCAGCCGTCCCCCCGTCCCCAGCCGTCCCCCAGTCCCCAGCCGTCCCCTCGTCCCCAGCCGTCCCTAGCCGTACCCCCGTCCCCAGCCGTCCCCCCGTCCCCAGCCGTCCCCCAGTCCCCAGCCGTCCCCCCGTCTCCAGCCGTGCCCCCGCCCCGCCGTGCCCCGCCCCAGCCGTGCCCCCGTCCCCAGCCGTCCCCGTCCCCAGCCGTACCCGTCCCCAGCCGTCCCCTCGTCCCCAGCCGTCCCCAGCCGTCCCCCGTCCCCAGCCGTCCCCCGTCCTCAGCCGTCCCCAGTCCCCAGCCGTCTCCCAATCCCCAGCCGTCTCCCAGTCCCCAGCCGTGCCCCAGTCCCCAGCCGTGCCCCAGTCCCCAGCCGTGTCCCAGTCCCCAGCCGTGCCCCAGTCCCCAGCCGTGCCCCAGTCCCCAGCCGTGCCCCAGTCCCCAGCCGTGTCCCAGTCTCAGCCGTACCCCCGCTCACAGCCGTGCCCCAGTCCCCAGCCGTGTCCCAGTCCCCAGCCGTGCCCTAGCCCCAGCCGTACCCCAGTCCCCAGCCGTGCCCAACTATGGCCCAGTCCCCAGCTGTGCCCAACTGTACCCCAGTCCCCAGCTGTGCCCAACTGTGCCCCAGTCCCCAGCTGTGCCCAACTGTGCCCCAGTCCCCAGCCGTGGCCAACTGTGACCCAGTCCCTAGCCATGCTGAACTGTGCCCCAATCCTCGGTCTCCTCGGTCGGCTATTGGCTGAGTGTTGGCGGTGCTGGCTGGTTGTTTGGTTTAAGTCGCCTTGGTCGGCTATTTGCCGGTTGTTGACATTGTTGGCTGATTGTTGGGTCTAAGTCGCCTCGGTGGGCTATTTCGAGGCTCTTGGATGAAAATAGGTAGAGCGAGAAGCGTAGAGAAAAAGAGCAAAAGTGCTTGTCACTTTGTTAAATTTATTACGGAGGGAAAATTACCTTTTTTGGTAACCAATAGAGCTGGTTCAAATATGCTTTTTTTTAACATAATATAGTGTACGTCCATGGCTCAAATGGCCTTGGCCTGATTGGTCCAAGCAATCCAGTCCAGGGGTACCAATGAATGATCGAGGAGAGCGGTGCCCCTCCCCCCCCCTCCCCCTTAGCGGATGCAGGGTGACACATGTTATGGGGGTACGGTGAGTGAAGGGGGAGGGGAAAGGAGGAGTAGATGCTGTTTCACTGCCCCGATTGTTCCGTGCCCAACAGTGGCCTCTCTGTTATAATCAACTGCCCTTCCTTGCCAGTCTGACGAAATTGTACCAGTATTCCCAGGGGTGTAGCGTTAAATGCTTTTGGAAGGGAACTTGCCCCCCAATGTTCGCTGTTCCTCCCCCCCCCCTCAATAATTATATCTTTCAATATTGTATCATATGTGGTATGCTCCCCCCCTGCCCACACCTCCACTCCATTTGGTCCAACCCATTGCCTTTATGTATTGTGCCCTCCCAACAATTTCCAGAAGCCTACAACTATGAGTATTCTGCACGAGCTATGGTTATGGGCGGCATCAGCCGGGATGGGCACCGGTATCGGGGCTCCACCTAGCAGATTAACCTGTATGCCTCCCCTGTTTGTTTGTACTCATTGAGGAAGTGTGTGCATCTTGGTAATGCCAGACTCATATGGCAGTGATCTCATGGTCCCTCCTGTTGCGGATGAATCACACGGGTGAATATCTCTCACTACGCTGGCTATCTGGTAATCATGTTAGCGTCAGATTATATTATGATATTCCACGAAAATCCTTGGTATTCTGAAATAGGGCAGACCAGAGCAAGACGTCCCACCCGAGCAAAACGCCCCTGTTGCTGGAAAACATATAATCGTGGATATCTTTTTTGAAATCCTGGTTGTCTGCCGACGAGTATTTCGTGATTTCCCTTTCTACAACGGAAATGCGGGTGGGCTGTTTCGATCAGTGCATAAATTATTTTGAGGAGTGATTTTTGTTTGTTTCAGATGTTATGAACTGCATCTAGTAACCGACAATACTGGACAAATATTAGTATAAAGGTATAGCTAGCACATAGTGCATACGATATTGCAAATGCATGACATGAGTACATGAGTGCCAATAAATACTATCGACATGGCGCTTTAGTTCCAATAAATTGCTTTATTTCCAAGTCAGAATAGGGTAGCATGCCCATACCTGGTGGAGTAAGCGACCCCATTAGGCTGTTTTCCGTTTGTCTGACGTCTGACCTCATTGTAAAAACAATAATAGGTCATTGACGTTTCAAAATTGCCATAGATCGTTGACCTTATGTGACCACGGATTATTTTCTTGTTTGATAGTAGGGCTACACTAGTCTAATTTTAGGTGCTGATATTGAGCTCTGCATCCCAACTCTTCTCCTCCCCTTCCTCCTTAAACTCTGCGTCAATAAAACGTTGACCCTATTAAAGCAATTAAATTTGAGGCCACCCGTTGCCTGACCTGACCCGTCACCCGTGCGCTACAGTACTGCTTATGATGCGTTATTAAATTCGTAAGACACTGAAGAAGACAGCAGTGCGCGTGTCGGGTGTGCGGCTCTGGTGCTCGACACCAGCTGGATGTGTCGGGTGTACGGCTCTGGTGCTCGACACCAGCTGGATGTGTCGGGTGTGCGGCTCTGGTGCTCGACACCAGCTGGATGTGTCGGGTGTACGGCTCTGGTGCTCGACACCTGCTGGATGTGTCGGGTGTACGGCTCTGGTGCTCGACACCAGCTGGATGTGTCGGGTGTGCGGCTCTGGTGCTCGACACCTGCTGGATGTGTCGGGTGTACGGCTCTGGTGCTCGACACCAGCTGGATGTGTCGGGTGTACGGCTCTGGTGCTCGACACCTGCTGGATGTGTCGGGTGTACGGCTCTGGTGCTCGACACCAGCTGGATGTGTCGGGTGTACGGCTCTGGTGCTCGACACCTGCTGGATGTGTCGGGTGTACGGCTCTGGTGCTCGACACCAGCTGGATGTGTCGGGTGTACGGCTCTGGTGCTCGACACCAGCTGGCTGTGTCGGGTGTACGGCTCTGGTGCTCGACACCTGCTGGATGTGTCGGGTGTACGGCTCTGGTGCTCGACACCAGCTGGATGTGTCGGGGTGTGCGGCTCTGGTGCTCGACACCAGCTGGATGTGTCGGGTGTACGGCTCTGGTGCTCGACACCTGCTGGATGTGTCGGGTGTACGGCTCTGGTGCTCGACACTAGCTGGATGTGTCGGGTGTACGGCTCTGGTGCTCGACACCTGCCGGATATTCGGCACGGCATTCGGTCAGGCTGCCGCGTCCGAGGAAACTGCTCAGTTGATGGTGCCAGAACTGTGGTCGGTCGACGAACATGTCTTTCCGGACAGAACGGCTTCTCGCCGTTTGTACCGGCGGGAGGATTAGACTCAAACACCACCACAGAGGCCGAATCAGAGGCGCCGACCGTGTAAAGAAGCCAGTGTAAAGACGCACGCTCGGGGAGAATCTGACGAGTTCATGTCGCTGGTTCTGAAGATATTAGTTGATGCCGCTGAAGTTCATGTCGGTCGGGATCTGTGATGTCAGCCAGAGTTCCTGATGTCGGTCTGAGTTCTTAATGTCAGCAGCGATCCCTGATGTCGGCCGGGGTCCCTAATGTCAGCCGCGGTCCCTAATGTCAGCCGCGGTCCCTAATGTCAGCCGCGGTCCCTAATGTCAGCAGCGATCCTTGATCTCGGCCGGGGTCCTTAAAGTCAGCCGCGGTTTCTGATGTCAGCCGGAGTTTCCGGTGTGGCCGCGATCCCTGGTGTCGACTGGGGACCCCTTATGTCAGCCAGATTCCCTGACATTGGCCGCAGACCCCGGAGTGCCGTGGTGCGGGGCCGCCCATGACTCGGGAAAGGCAGTGGCAGCGGGAGCGGCAGCGGGAGCGGCAGCGGCAGCGGCAGCGGCAGCGGCAGCGGCAGCGGCAGCGGCAGCGGCAGCGGCAGCGGCAGCGGCAGCGGCAGCGGCAGCGGCAGCGGCAGCGGCAGCGGCAGCGGCAGCGGCAGCGGCAGCGGCAGCGGCAGCGGCAGCGGCAGCGGCAGCGGCAGCGGCAGCGGCAGCGGCAGCGGCAGCGGCAGCGGCAGCGGCAGCGGCAGCGGCAGCGGCAGCGGCAGCGGCAGCGGCAGCGGCAGCGGCAGCGGCAGCGGCAGCGGCCGTCCACGCCCTGAGTCAGGCGGGCTGGCGCTAATTGTGACTGAAGGGCGGATGTGAGCGGCAGCCGGGTATGCGTCACAGCACAGCTAACCCCTTGTTCAAGGCCGCACTTGCCGGCGGTTGCGGCATGAGTATCGCCCGCGTCCATTACGGCTGCAACGGCGCGAAGCTGCGCGCGCCGGCGACACGCCCCGCTGCCGCGGCCGCCGAGACTCATCGGCGCCCGCGCCCGACGCCCGCGCCCGGCGCCCGACGCTCGGCCCGGCGCGCCCATTTCTGATAGCGGCGCCGCGCAAAAACGCAGAAATGCGATACACTGGGTCGTCAGCCTCGCGACATGGGAATCCCAGTGGGGAGATGTCATTTGTCAAGTCGGCCAAATTCTCGACCGAGGGGCCGGCTTTTTAGCGCGGCTATATTTCACCCTCGCGAACACTACCGGCGACATCTGGGCGAATGGCAACCGGGCTGGCGCGACTGCGCCATTACAGTGCCGCAGCCGGTGTTTACCGCCTGTCTGTCTGTCTTATTAGCTGATGGTTATTGGCCCTCATTATCGACGACCTGCATTGTGGCGGGTATTACGAACAAATCGGCGCCGGTCCGTTTCCGCCGAGTCAGGCGCTATCCGTTACTGTGCAATCACCTGAGCGGTTCCCATCATCACGGCGGGTTGCCATTGCATTGGTGCGCGCCGGCAGGGCCAGGCCAAAGTGCGGCCGAGACGCGGCTGACGTCCGGCCGAGACGCGGCTGACGTCCGGCCGGAGCGGCGGTGGCTGCCCAGCGCTGCGGACGCGCGCCGACGCAGATCGCGTCGCGCGCAGACCGACACCCGCGGCGCAGCGCAGCTCTCAGTGGGCAGCTCTGGCGGTCCGCGTCACAACCGCCGCACATCGGCGGCCTGGCGGCGCTCATGGCGCGGCGCGGCGCGGCGCGAACGCCACGGCCGCCGCGCCGGGCGGGTCAGCATCGAACAAAGGCTGCAGAGCGGAAATAATAAATTAGTAATTATTACGGCAAAGTTCCCATACGGGGCGGATTATTATAATTGCAGTCGGGAATTGCAGCGGAGGCACTGCAGGCAGCGGCACCGTGCCGGAGGTCGTGTCAAGTGCTGCAGCACCGCGCGGAAGGCCACGTCACGTGCTGCAGCACCGCGCGGGAGGCCACGTCACGTGCTGCAGCACCGCGCGGAAGGCCACGTCACGTGCTGCAGCACCGCGCGGGAGGCCACGTCACGTGCTGCAGCACCGCGCGGGAGGCCACGTCACGTGCTGCAGCACCGCGCGGGAGGCCACGTCACGTGCTGCAGGGATGACCTGGCGCCGAGCTGATACCTGAAGCTGTCCAGCGCCTCAGGGCCTGGTGCGATGTGACACCAGCACCACTGCATGGCACGGGCAACACAGGCACCATTGCCTGGCATGGGCAACACCACCACCACTGGCTGATGCTGCTGTTTCGCCGGATCGCCGTCACTGATGGTCCCCCCTCCCCCACCCCACCCCTCGATTGGCTCCACCTGAAAGCAAGACCATTGGTAAAAAGCTGACTCATGGTCCATAAATTGTGCTGCTGTATTGGACGTCACATAGGAGTGCAGGGCGGAGTGTGGGGAGGGGGGGGGGGGACTTGACTCCTTTCCCTCAGACCCAGTCTGCTTGATTGCCGTTTCATTCTCATAGTTCAAGGTTATTGTGGGAACGGGAGTTTGCAGCTAATGGTAGTAAAGTCATGCGCAAGCACGATTGGACACTCAATGCAACCACATAATTATCGCTTCATTATCCTATTGTTCTTTCGATAATGGCGTCGACGCATTGCAATAGATGCTTTCATTGCATATATGTTTCGCTTCGTCTAATGAACTCGGGGAGCTTGTGGTGAACTTCAGGGCAAACTCACCAGCTTACATGTTCCAACTGCGGCCGAAGAAGGAATGGATTGATTCCTCACTCCCTCACTCGTGCCAACAGGGCGACTTCTCGTAGCTTTGGTGCGTTTTGTGCTGCGAAGATATGTCTGCTGCACACGCTTGGGCTTGACTGCCGGGATCATGTTCCATGCCGAGAGGAATTTGTGTGGGCCATGGTCCACACCAGATTGTGCAGTCTTTATTAACCCGCGCCGTATCTCCGGTCAGATCCTCACACCCCATCTCAAAGGGGGTCATTAAAGACTTGGACTTAGGACTTAAAGATTTTAAAGACGTTAAAGACTAAAGTCTAACTTCCAAACTAAGCGCTGCACGAAAACGAGTGCGGTACCATTGGAGAGCCCTCGGCGAATTGAGTCGGTAAATGGCTGGATGGATGGTTGGAAACGGATAATTTTGAAACCAAAATGTTGACTTGAGAATAATATCGAGTTTTCAAAATTGTATATCGGTATGTTAGGGTAATTCACGTCCTGCAATGCAACTTTTACACTATTTAGGCCATGAAAACTGGAAATAAAGCATAAAAATAGCAATGTCTAAATGAGCTTAGCTTACATTACGCACTTTATGGTGACCTGACCCCAGACCACTTGACGGAGGTCAAACAAATTGCATAAGAAGCTTCCCCCGATGCTTCTGCATGCATACCTAGGCAAAAATTATGTTAAAAGAGAATGCTTATTGCAAAAATAGGAAAACTGCTCCAAAATGGGCCCAAATTGGCCGTGATGTCAGGGCGCTGACCTGATGCCAAACAAAATCTGAGATTTTGAAAACACTGCCCAATCACACACACGTAAAAAGTTGCATTTCAATATCTCTTCATGTAAATGAGTCATCGATCCTCAAACACTTTTAGAGGTGGGCCTCTTTGACCTGAGCTAGGTCAATGCCCTAGCCATGACCATAACCTGAGGTTGAAAATTTTCACTTCAGACACAAAAATGATCAAGGCAAAGGTGGCATTTCCTGCTCTCGCGGAAAAACCTAAGGGGAGCGTAAAAAGACCCACCTGGAGCCCGGGGCACGTTAAGTAACGTATGTGTTGTGCATGTAAACTTGAAGACTGTATCTTAATTATTGCAAGTATTGGGTATGCTAACTTGAACAATGATATGGATTCATAATGGCACGCTATTACCGCCACCTTTATAACTTGACTAAGAAGCGGTGCGGATGTATGCTGGCAACTCAAGTCAGGTGGTGTGCGATATTTGGTGGTAGTGCAGGTGAGGTAGCGTGCGGTGTGTAGGCGTAGCGCAAGTACTATATTGCATTGTAGTAGCACAGGTCAATTGATGCGCCATGGGTGCCAGTAGCGCAGGTCAGGCGGTCGATGTGTGCTGGTTGCGCAGATCAGGTGGTAGCGTAGACGAACGGTGGTAGCGCAGGTCAGGTGGTCGGCTGGGTGTGGTGGTAGCGCAGGTCAGGTGATCGGCTGGGTGTGGTGGTAGCGCAGGTCAGGTGGTCGGCTGGGTGTGGTGGTAGCGCAGAACAGGTGGTCGGCTGGGTGTGGTGGTAGCGCAGGTCAGGTGATCGGCCGAATGTGGTGGTAGCACAGGTCAGGTAGTCAGCCGAGTCTGGTGATAGCGCGCTGTGTCGGGCTGCAGTCTCTCCGGTGGCCACAGATCAGATCGATTGGCAAACGCCGAATCCTCGAGTGGATGCCTCTTCCCCCTGCCTCTTCCCCCGCCGACAGCCTGAAGTGAGGAGGGGGAGGGGGAGGCGAGGGGAGTCAGACAGGCGGCGGTGGCTGGTGAGCCCGTCCCTGCTGGACAACAATGCCGTTTGGGTGGTGGATACACCCACAGCTACCGTGAAAAACTACGTGGCTAACGATGGTGGACATGTACAGACAATGTGGTACCTGAGACATTTGTGAGCCATGAATAACAGATGTTGGTGAGGAAAAGCTAACTTTTTATTGTCGTACGGCTGGGTTGTCATTCTGCAAGGCTTTTGTCATGTCCACCTACTGCTCAAGTTTTTCACGAGCGGAGGTGCACAGGTAGAAGCATATCACTACCTTAGCAAATGACCATCTGCATGCATGCTAGGGAAGATATTGAATTAACTGCCGGTTTCTCCCCGAGCTCGTCGTGCAGTTGCACAGTTCTGACTGGCACACATGTCAACCGCATGTAGCTGATAGCGGCTATGAATTTTGACCTGTTTGAGGGGGCATCGTGCCAAAAGAGACAGTCCAGATGGATGTCGTCGTGTTCATCTGTCATGTATGTCTGTACCACGAGCATAAAAATAGACTGCAGCTGGCAATGTTGAGTTTGGTGACCTCGATACAAGAAGGAACATTGAAGCGGCTGCTTCATGAGGAATTCAAAGGAGCACTGAAATATTGTACTGCGGAGCTCGGGCGGGGAGATAGCAAGTCCCAGCTATGGTCTGTGCTGTTATGGTGAGATGGCAAACCCCAGCTATGGTCTGTGCTGTCATGGTAAGATAGGAAACCCGAGCTATGGTCTGTGCTGTTACGGTAAGACAGCAAACCCCAATCACGGTCTGTGTGTCACGGAAGTCTTAGGCTTCGGTAGCGATCTGCAGGCCCAATGTTAACCAGACAGTGCTCGAAGACGTTATGAAAATGGTCTGTTTACAAGAATAGCGACATGACACTCCAAAAGACGGAATAAATTTGTAGGATGATCAGGTCTGGAATTTGGGAATTCAGTCATACCAGGCAATGTGCTCGTGTCAGAATAGAGGGCGAGTTGTCTCGCATGGCTGATGCAGGCACCATCTTAGAACGCGTCCCAAACAGCCATGATGTGACGCTGGCGCCAGCCTGACTGCCAGCGCTGTCACATATGTGACTGACTACTTATCAACACACAGTCCCGTACAGCTTGTGTGTGTATGTGGGTGTGGGTGTTTCTTTTGTGCGTATGTTGGTGTGTTTTTTTTGTGTATGTGGGTGTGGGTGTTTCTTTTGTGTGTGTCGCATCGTGCGGCTGGTTTTGATACTCCATCGGGATTAAGCGTGAAATGGCAGAGGTATCGCAGTAAAACACTGATATTCGTATAAAGGACCTCTGACGCGCTGGCCAATTGGGCGGGCACTTTCACTGGTGAAAATCAGGGATAGGTACCAGTCATGTCATAAATTTGATGCTTCCTCTGGAACACCAAATGTATTACCTTTGAATCCGGACAGTTCGGAGATATTCACGCGATGTGGGACGTGACCAATTTTCCCTTTGTATAACTAGTAGTTACCCACAAAGATGCATGGTTGTTAGTGAATTGCCTGCGAAGATAAGGTAGCTATTTTCTACCAGAAAAGAAGTAAAATTCCGGCTCTTCGTGTGCGGGAGCTGACGCGGTGTTCATCATACTGGTTGCAGTCAATTTATGTGGTCCATGGGCATATGAATAGGGGATGGGGCAAGAGCCCATGCCCCTTCTCCCCGATTTTATCCGAGCTTTAACATTAACCCTATGTTTAATGGCGTTGACCGAAAAGACATTGGCCTTAAAAGCCGGCTTGGTCCACGAATTTTCGGATCCGCCCTACGCCCCTAGTATGACCCTTCGGTGGCAGGAGGGGGGGTGTGGCTATGTTGCGATATGCTGTAGTCCGGGAAGGAGGAAGGGGTGGGCTATGCTGTGCTATGCTGTAGTCCGGGAAGGGGGCTATGTTGTGATATGCTGTATTGCGTGAGGGAGAGCTGTGTTGTGATATGCTGTAGTCTCGGAAGCGGGGGGGGGGGGGGCTATGCTGTGATATGCTGTAGTCCGGGAAGGGGGCTATGTTGTGACATGCTGTCGTCGCAATGCATCATGGATGCAAGCACATTCAGAGAAAAACCACCAGCATTCACGCATACCTCTGGAAAGTCCGTTAGAATGCGTGGGATACAGCTGGCAAGCAGCGCGAACCATCTCGCTAGGATTTGTAGAAGTAATGCCAGCACCTTCGCTACACTGGCGTCGCCACCGTGGGGAGCGAGGGGACGCGTCTCGCCTGGCTTCGTGAAATTCAGCATCACGCCTATGACGTTGCAGGGAGCAAATCAACCTGTAAACTCTCTCGTCCTGTAAACTCTCAGTGGTCTCGACATTGACTGGCCCATTCGTCGTGACTGAAGGATAGATAGTCGAAATGCGAACTATGCTGGGAATAATGCACACGCCACCGACTGGCCATTCGTAGTACAGAGCGAGCAAACAGGTAGACCATAGTGGATGTTTCGCGTCAGAATAGAGGGCGATTGGTCTCGAATGAGTGATGTAAGGCACCGTCTTAGAACGCGTCCCAAACAGCCATGACGTGACGCTGGCGCCAGCCTGACTTCCAGCGCTGTCACATATGTGACTGACTACTTATCAACACACAGTCCCGTACAGCTTGTGTGTGTATGTTGGTGTGTGTGGAGGGATGTTCATTTTGTGTGTGTCACACCATGCGTGTGATATGGGTTTAAAGACCAGCCGCCGGTAGCCAGGGGCGGATACAAATGAGGGAGGAGGAAATGGAGGCATACCCCCACCACATGGAAGGTGTGTTCCTCTAACGAGGAAAAAGCAGCCCTCCCCCCCCTGCCTTCTACTTACGAATTTTCACCCGAAGGCGCTCCCCAGGATCTTCGCATGTCGCCCTTCCGAGAACACGGCGCCCCTCCAAACGGGTGCCCCATGAAAATTGCTGGATCCGCCTCTGTCTGAAGGCACTGTGTTCAGCATGTGAGCGCGATTCTTCCCGACATGTTTGTTTGACAGGGAGTGTCCCGTAAAGGAACTGATGGCCACGAGGCGGTTGATGTTGCACTCGCGAGGACAATGGAGCACGACTCGTGTAGCCTGCACCAATGACAAATGAGCCACTCGCGCTGCCCAATAAAACTGAGGCGGCCGGCAGATACATGCACGATACCGAGATTGCAGCGCTATCGACCACGCTGCCGGCACCGACATGCGCTGTCGTTCAACGGCAGTCGGTGTATGATTGTGATTGCTGTGCGACATGGCAGACGCCTCGGTGTCCTCGGTGACCTCGGTGGCCTCGGCTTGGCACTGGCCAAGCTTCCGTTATTCGAGGGGCCGGCCAAGTCTTGGCCGACTCATTGCACATAATCACGAGCCACCCGTCGGAACGAACCAGAATGTACTTAAGTTCAGGTGGAGGAGAGGGCGCAAAGAGAACGCGTGCAGGCGAATGACGCTTATTCTTAATGTGATATATTCCGGCACGCAGGCAATATGTTCACTTCGTGTGGCCAAAGCAGGTGAACATTCCCTTGTGGCTGGGAGCCAATGCCAAGCCAAGCGCTTTCTTTTTGTCGTTTATCTACGACATCGATTCAAATGAGTGCCCAGACTCTACGGTCACGGTTTAAACCGACCTATTTTGAGCACAGCATTTCGTGTTCTGACTGCTTACCAGATATTAGACATAATCTTTATTTTTCAATTCCACTAGCTTCAATTAACAATCACTGCCGAAACCACTCACAACCTTTGCTGGAGTTCTATGGCGGGAGAGTTCTATGGCGGCACCTACTACGACCGAACGGCGCGTACCACCACCTGGTGGCGCCACTTTTAGGTTTTCATGAGTTGCCAAGAGAGGGCAGTAGCGATCTCTGACACGTTCTGTATCGACAGCACTATGGCATCCCTTGTCGTTCACGCATCACGCGGGAACCCTATAGCCCAATAACTCTACAGCTCGTCTCTTGGCCCCACACGTCCTAGTTACGTACGGCCAGCCCCAGCAGCACAAGGGCAGGTCAAGCAAACCAGCTGAACTCGCCCGTCACAGTGTCACCTCCTGACCTGACAAACAAACTAGCTGAACTCGCCCGGCACAGTGTCGCTCCCTGACCTGACAAACAAACCAACTGAACTCGCCCGGCACAGTGTCGCTCCCTGACCTGACAAACAAACCAACTGAACTCGCCCGGCACAGTGTCGCCTCCTGACCTGACAAACAAACCAGCTGAACTCGCCCGGCACAGTGTCGCTCCCTGACCTGACAAACAAACCAGCTGAACTCGCCCGGCACAGTGTCGCTCCCTGACCTGACAAACAAACCAACTGAACTCGCCCGGCACAGTGTCACCTCCTGACCTGACAAACAAACCAACTGAACTCGCCCGGCAGTGTCGCCCCTTGACCTGACAAACAACCAGCTGAACTCGCCCGGCACAGTGTCGCTCCCTGACCTGACAAACAAACCAACTGAACTCGCCCGGCACAGTGTCACCTCCTGACCTGACAAACAAACCAGCTGAACTCGCCCGGCACAGTGTCGCTCCTTGACCTGACAAACAAACCAACTGAACTCGCCCGGCAGTGTCGCCCCCTGACCTGACAAACAAACCAACTGAACTCGCCCGGCACAGTGTCGCTCCCTGACCTGACAAACAAACCAGCTAAACTCGCCCGGCACAGTGTCGCTCCTTGACCTGACAAACAAACCAACTGAACTCGCCCGGCACAGTGTCGCTCCCTGACCTGACAAACAAACCAACTGAACTCGCCCGGCACAGTGTCACCTCCTGACCTGACAAACAAACCAACTGAACTCGCCCGGCAGTGTCGTCCTCTGACCTGACAAACAAACCAACTGAACTCGCCCGGCACAGTGTCGCTCCCTGACCTGACAAACAAACCAGCTAAACTCGCCCGGCACAGTGTCGCTCCTTGACCTGACAAACAAACAGCTGAACTCGCCCGGCACAGTGTCGCTCCTTGACCTGATCCCTATCATTGCAGAGGGCTGCCCTGGCCGAACGGGAGGCGCTCAGCCTGAAGGAACAACTGGCGGCCACACACGAGCGGGTCCAGTCGCGACTGGGCGACCGGTCGGCCGAAGGTCAGCAAGGGCAGGCGGGTCAAGCAAGTCAAGGTCGCCACAGGGACGCCGAGACAGCCGGCCGAAACGATAGTGCCGTCGACGTAGCCAAAGACAAGGAGGTAAGCCGGCCATGGCGGTGCCCGTTTGATGTCATTGCGTCGGCTGTCCCGTGCTCCTACGGACTCCGCACCGGGTGGCGTTTTTAGCTTAAGAACTGAAATAGCATTACCTAATGATTGATTTGGGGGAGATTCTGTTGAGGTTGAATATTTTGTCGGAACGCTATCGCGCATAATTAAAGCTGCCAAACAGCCAGCAAGACGATTTTTCCGCATGTGCGGAAAGCTATCCCTTTTGCCTAGTACACGCCTTGGTTCACATTGTATGAAACTAAGGAACACATGCACTTGGTCGCCTTAATGCGGCGGGTGGGATCCCCCGATCCGTGGATGTCCATGTCAGATCCATGGGCTTCGCCATCGCACGAGCATGTAGCATTCCACCTGCGGAAGAACCTGTTGGAGATGGTCATACAGGTGGGGCACAAAGTAACCGCTGTCACAATACATGTCTGCAACATGGCGTAGCAGTACGCTAAGTTGACGGAGAGCCAGAGGTATTCTCTGTTGAAAGTTACAGAGCGACATGACCTTTCTAGTCATCACCAATGCTGATGACCATCCGAGAAGCTCATGGCTGCCTATCATGCATTACGCATGTACGCATTTATCGACTGCCTTGCAATTACACGCCTTACACACAGCGAAGGGCACACTGGAGAGTTATTTGCGATATGATGGCTAAGCTTAAATATTAATTGTTGCAATTTAGAAGACGCCAAATATGTGCTATAGTTTCCTTCTCATTGTATGTACGATGTGCGCCGCAGGTTACCATGTGTTGCAGATGCCGGCCTTTCCTCTATTTCCCAGGTTGAACTGATGCCCAGCATGCCCTCTAGTTCCCAAGCCGAACTGATTCACAGCATGCCGTCTATTTTCCAAGCCGAACTGATACACAGTCTGGCCTCTATTTCCCAGACCGAACTGATGCCCAGCATGCCCTCTATTCTCCAGGCAGAACTGATGCCCAGCATGCCCTCTATTTCCCAGGCCGAACTGATGCCCAGCATGCCCTCTATTCTCCAGGCCGAACTGATGCCCAGCATGCCCTCTATTTCCCAGGCCGAACTGATGCCCAGCATGCCCTCTATTTCCCAGGCCGAACTGATGCCCAGCATGCCCTCTATTTCCCAGGCGCAATTGATGCCCAGCATGCCGTCTATTTCCCAAGCGGAACTGATGCCCAGCCTGGCCTCAATTTCCCAAGCCGAACTGATGCCCAGCATGCTCTCTGAAACGAAAGGACGGTGACACGGTGTGGCGTTTATGCTCAATGGACAAGCCAGCGTCGTACACCTAATGCCTATACACCTAATACGTGCACAATTTTCGCCAGATGAGTCTGATTTCGACGAGATTGCAACCGGTCTTCCCTGAAAACATTGCTTTTTAAGTGAACACGTGCCGAAATTTGAGATACTATTCTCACAATCGGGCTCCTCTGCCGAATATGACGCGAGCGTCCCAAATTGGACTGCGAGGTGTCGACCGGTCTAAATTGCTATGCTTGTTTCTCAAATGCCTGCACCTCCGCGAAAATTGAACGCCATGCGGCGCATTTCCTGACGAACTGCCAGTAGAAGGTAGTTGGTAAGCCTTCTGTGCGGCGCGGTACCCGATATTGTGCCTGCAGCAGAAGACCTAATAGGCCGCCCCTTGCCCTCGCCCTCTCAACGTTCCTGATGGCGCTTTGTACTGATAATGCGAAGGGTGAGGAAAAAGATATCAGTGCTTTTTCTTTTTAACTCGAATGAAAAAGTGACTTTCCCCCGGTGCCCTGCTGGAATAAAAAGTGAGCACCGTCATTCCGTTCGAACAAAATACGACAGTACAGTGAAAGCGCAGACTATTTCGAGCAATGTCGGGAAATTTACAAGATAGCATGGCAGTTTTCTATGGCCAATATGTGAGGAATAGCATATTTTTAGCCCATAATGTATGCATTTCACATATCTTACCTAAGCTTCGTACAAGTACATTTTTTTTCGTGTGCAACTTCCATGCAGTTGCACCATATTCTATTCAGCTTCCTGCATGTGTGTGGTATTTTCGTGTGAGAATGTCAATGTTACTGTGCAGATGTCAATAACTGGCTTTTGTGTGGTATGTTACTGTGGGGATGTCAATAACTGGCTTTTGTGTGGTATTTTCGTGTGGGAATGTCAATAATCGGGTTGTGTGTGGTATGTTAGTGTGGGGATATCCATAACTGGCTTGTGTGTGGTATTTTAGCGTGGGGATATCAGTAACTGGCTTGTGTGTGGTATATCAGAGTGGGGATGTCCATAACGGCTTTTGTGTGGTATGTTACTGTGGGGATGTCAATAACTGGCTTTTGTGTGGTATGTTACTGTGGATGTCCATAACTGGCTTTTGTGCGGTATGTTACTGTGCAAATGTCAATAACTGGCTTTTGTGTGGTATTTTAGCGTGAGGTGTCAATAACTGGCTTTTATGTGGTATTTTAGGGTGGGGATGTCAGCAACTCGCTTGTGTGTGGTATTTTAGCGTGGGGATGTCAGTAACTGGCTTGTGTGTGGTATTTTAGCGTGGGGATGTCAGTAACTGGCTTGTGTGTGGTATGTTAGTGTGGGGATGTTCATAACGGGCTTTTGTGTGGTATGTGACTGTGGGGATGTCAATAACTGGCTTTTGTGTGGTATTTTAGGGTGGGGATGTCAGTAACTGGCTTGTGTGTGGTATCTTAGTGTGGGGATGTCCATAGCTGGCTGTTGTGTGGTATGTTACTGTGCAGATGTCAATAACTGGCTTTTGTGTGGTATGTTACTGTGGGGATGTCAATAACTGGCTTGTGTGTGGTATGTTAGTGTGGGGATGTCCATAGCTGGCTGTTGTGTGGTATGTTACTGTGCGGTTGTCAATAACTGGCTTTTGTGTGGTATGTTACTGTGGGGATGTCCATAGCTGGCTGTTGTGTGGTATGTTACTGTGCGGATGTCAATAACTGGCTTTTGTGTGGTATTTTAGCGTGAAGTGTCAATAACTGGCTTGCAGCTAGCAATAGGACACAATGGCAATACATTTTCATTTGTTGCTTGGGGGTGGAACGACGACTGCCTTTTGTCGAAGTCTATAAATATATGTCGCGACAGGTTGACCAAGTCTACGAATGCCTGTCGCAACAGGTTGTCAAAGTCTATGAACGTATTTCACAACAGGTTATCCAAGTCTATGAATATATGTCGCAACAGGTTGTCGAAGTTCATGAGTGTATGACATAAAAGGTTGCATGATCCTTTTTTGCGTGCTGAGGCCACCAACATGCATTAGTAACAATATCTATGCCAAGATAGGACAGGTAGGAGAGCTATTTACGTCCACAGTTAATCCCTCAGGTGTGAGGAACAGCACTGATGAGATATTGGGACAGAGGCAGGAGAAGCAAGACCGTTTTCGCCGTCACTCCATCATGTTCCCGCTCCTGAAGCCACCACTGCTGCATTTATAACGTGGTGTACCTTCACTGAGTCTTCCTTCGTAAAGACTGATGGCAACTACCTCTGCGTGGGCATAGAACCTCATCCCAAATTGAGAACAATGACTACGAACGTTACCGATGAAGCCGGAATATGCTTCCGGAGCACTCATGCGATACGTGCCACGGGGAAGTACAAGGGCGAGAGGATTTACAAGGTGTGAATCTCCTATCCCTGGTTCATTGCATGCGACGTCATTAGTGGTGCGCACTGGCCAACGATGCTCCAGGCGGGGTATTCCGAGACGATATTCCAGGCTGCCATGGGCTGCAGTGAGCTGCCGTGGGCTGCCGTGGGCTGCCGTTGGCTGCCGTGGGCTGCCGTGGGCTGCCGTGGGATTCAGTGGGCTGCCGTGGGCTGCCGTGTGCTGCCGTGGGCTGCCGTTGGCTGCCGTGGGCTGCCGTGGGCTGCCGTGGGCTGCCGTGGGCTGCCGTGGGCTGCCGTGGGCTGCCGTGGGCTGCCGTGGGCTGCCGTGGGCTGCCGTGGGCTGCCGTTGGCTGCCGTGGGCTGCCGTGGGCTGCCGTTGGCTGCCGTTGGCTGCCGTTGGCTGCCGTTGGCTGCCGTTGGCTGCCGTTGGCTGCCGTTGGCTGCCGTTGGCTGCCGTTGGCTGCCGTTGGCTGCCGTTGGCTGCCATGGGCTGCTGTAGGCTGTCATGGGCTGCCATGGGCTGCCGTGGGCTGGCGCGGCGCAGCCACATCGCCAGCCAACTCGTCGAACGCGGACATTTATTGGCGCCGATCTGGTGAGCCGGCGCGTTCCCGAGCGGTCGCGCTGTCAGCGGCCGGCGGCGCTGATTTAGCCGGCCACTTGG
Source organism: Ashinkailepas kermadecensis (assembly GCA_034440615.1). Taxonomy (NCBI): domain Eukaryota; kingdom Metazoa; phylum Arthropoda; class Thecostraca; family Neolepadidae; genus Ashinkailepas; species Ashinkailepas kermadecensis. Next base: position 208,310 of record JAOTOM010005049.1, read on the forward strand.
ACCTGCGTCGTGTTTTACCGGCCGGTGGCAGTCGACTCGTCGCGGCTGATTGAGAGAGAGCGAGAGAGAGAGAGAGAGAGAGAGAGAGAGAGAGAGAGAGAGAGAGAGAGAGAGAGAGAGAGAGAGAGAGAGAGAGAGAGAGAGAGAGAGAGAGGAGAGAGGAGAGAGAGGGGAGAGAGAGAGAGAGAGAGAGAGAGAGAGAGAGAGAGAGAGAGAGAGAGAGGGGGGGATACAGAGAGACAGAGAGCGCCGGCTGGCACGCGCCACACTTATTAATCGACGAATTGGAGAAATGCGACACGTGACGTTGCGCGACCGCGCAGTGCACGTGACGCCTCGCACTGCCACCCTGCCACAGTACACGTGACGCCTCGTACTGCCACCCTGCCACAGTACACGTGACGCCTCGCACTGCCACCCTACCGCAGTGCACGTGACGCCTCGTACTGCCATCCTGCCGCAGTGCACGTGACGCCTCGCACTGCCACCCTGCCGCAGTGCACGTGACGCCTCGTACTGCCACCCTGCCGCAGTGCACGTGACGCCTCGCACTGCCACCCTGCCGCAGTGCACGTGACGCCTCGTACTGCCACCCTGCCGCAGTGCACGTGACGCCTCGCACTGCCACCCTGCCACAGTGCACGTGACGCCTCGCACTGCCACCCTGCCACAGTACACGTGACGCCTCGCACTGCCACCCTGCCACAGTGCACGTGACGTCTCGCACTGCCACCCTGCCGCAGTGCACGTGACGCCTCGCACTGCCACCCTGCCGCAGTGCACGTGACGCCTCGCACTGCCACCCTGCCGCAGTGCACGTGACGCCTCGCACTGCCACCCTGCCGCAGTGCACGTGACGCCTCGCACTGCCACCCTGCCGCAGTGCACGTGACGTCTCGCACTGCCACCCTGTCGCAGTGCACGTGACGCCCGCACTGCCACCCTGCCGCAGTGCACGTGAATCCTCGCACTGCCACCCTGCCGCAGTGCACGTGACGCCTCGCACTGCCACCCTGCCACAGTACACGTGACGCCTCGACTGCCACCCTGCCGCAGTGCATGTGACGCCTCGCACTGCCACCCTGCCACAGTACACGTGACGCCTCGCACTGCCACCCTGCCGCAGTGCACGTGACGCCTCGCACTGCCACCCTGCCGCAGTGCACGTGACGCCTCGCACTGACACCCTGCCGCAGTGCACGTGACGCCTCGCACTGCCACCCTGCCGCAGTGCACGTGACGCCTCGCACTGCCACCCTGCCGCAGTGCATGTGACGCCTCGCACTGCCACCCGTCAATAGCCGCCATTCGGCTCGGTTTAGGGCGCATCGATCCGATCGTAAAATCGGCCGTTGGTCGTCAAAATCGGCCGCCGCCCTGAGCACAGCTATGATACAACGCGGCGCTTAATGGCCGCGCAGGGCCGCCAGTCGGCAACAGGACCGCATGTGTTGTTTTATCGATTGTGCGATGAACGATTTGTGTGTGGCAGGCCATGACAGGCACATCGTTACACGCTGGAGTAGGCCTGCGGCTGGTATGCCGTGAGCGGGCCCGCTGTGCCGCCCGTCGAGGCTGTGTTGTGACGCACACGGCGGCGTCCTCTGCCACGCGCACCATCCGTACAACGCCGCCGGAAGTAGCGCAAAATGCAAGCTCGGTGTCCTGGAAGGAGCTGACCGAACTGCATTTGGTCGTCTGCCGTGCGCCTGTACGCACGCCGCACCAGGGCGAACATCAATACGACACCGATGGCAGCTTGCCGGCTTCACCCGCTCTGCCCGCCCCGCCACCAGCCATGTCGTGTCTCATGTCCTGTTTTGCTGGGTTTTTGCTCCGTGCTCCTGACTCCTGACTCCGGTCTCCGCCATGCCGCCATGCCGAACAGGCCGGAAAGGCTTGAATCCAACACCAAACCAGCACCTTGGAAATGAAGTGATCGATTATAGGCTAAACCATCACCAACTGACATTAAAGCTAGCGGTAGTTTGCTGGTGTTCCCACCACCTTCAAGTGGCGGCCAGATCGCCCTGAGGTCACGTAGTTTTCCGATCAGTTTTCGGTCGCCGGTTTAGCTGCCGGCTCGCGCCCGGCCGTTGTGACACCATCAGTGACTGGTGGGCGACATATCTGGCCGTTGTAACACCATCAGTGACTGGTGGGTGACATCCTTGGCCGCTGTGACACCATTAGTGACTGGTGGGCGACATCTCTGGCCGTTGTGACACCATCAGTGACTGGTGGGCGACATCCCTTGGCCGTTGTGACACCATCAGTGACTGGTGGGCGACATCCCTGGCCGTTGTGACACCATCAGTGACTGGTGGGCGACATCTCTGGCCGTCATGACACCATCAGTGACTGGTGGGCGACATCTCTGGCCGTTGTGATACCATCAGTGACTGGTGGGCGACATCTTTGGCTGTTGTGACACCATCAGTGACTGGTGGGCGACATCTCTGGCCGTTGTGACACCATCAGTGACTGGTGGGCGACATCTCTGGCTGTTGTGACACCATCAGTGACTGGTGGGCGACATCTCTGGCCGTTGTGACACCATCAGTGACTGGTGGGCGACATCTCTGGCCGTTGTGACATCATCAGTGACTGGTGGGCGACATCTCTGCAGCCAAGTGCAGACGCCTGCAACGCAGACAAGGCCGTAAACCGATACACCGGCGACAGCAGCGCATGCCTATGAGAAGCAGACGGCTGTCGGTGAGTGGCCGTTGCGGCCGATCGCGTCCCTGATTGGTCGATGAAGACGCGCCCGGTCGGCGATTGGCTGGCTGCCGGCGCGTCAGCCGCCCGATGACATCCGATCTGTCAGTGGACGGCCCGCAAATATAATAAAAACACCGCCCGCTGATGATGAAAACCGAGAGCATAAACAACGGCACTGCATCGAGGCCGGCGGCGTTTTTGCGGCCACATCCGGAGTTCTTGCGACTCCGTCGGCCCCGGTGACGCGCCACACGCCACGTCTCCGGTTACCATATGCGGCGAGTTGGCGCCAATCTGGCAGCGCGGCGTTCGCGGCGCCGCGCGGCGTGTCCGCGGCAGTCCGACGCAAACGGTCCGACAGGCAGGTGTTGGCTGCGGCATTTCCTGATCAATGCTATCGTCGGATCTCAAATTAAGCCGACGAATGCTGATGGGGGTAATTGTGTGGGTAATATTCGTCAGTGAGAGATAAGGCTGCATATGCTGGTTTGAAATTCAGTGTTTTTTTTGCGTGCATGAACCACCACGGTGAACAGACCATGAAGGCATAAGGGCGGTGGTAATTCAGCTGCGACAGCCAAAATTCGAGCTTGGGAAAATGAGGTGTCAAATGCAATCTTCCGGGACTCATTTCGTTTCCTTCCGAAATCTTGGGGGCAGACAACGAGAAAAAAATGTTCACACCTCGCAATACTGGAGCAATGTGTGTGTTTTGAGTATTGTGTGACGCACAGCGTAACCTCGTTCAACAATACCTGACTGAGTGGAGGAGGGGGGAGCTACAATTGACTCCAATGGCACCAAATCCCAGCCATTCGCCCCTCCCCAGTAATGCCTAAGCAACGTGAAATGCGATTTGACTAGGGGCCGTGACAGCGAGTGGGGCGGGGGCACGGCCGCCGCAGTTAACGGAGACCCTGTGTCACACCGTGGTCCCCTACCCTCCCATAGACAATGGATACACACATTGTTAAAGCTACACGACGGAGTGGCAGTTCTTCGATTGGCAACATACCAGGTAACTCAAAGCACCCGGCAGTTTTGATGTCATTTGTATCCCATGACCTATATTACCTCAGCCATTGGACTGTCTTCAGTCAAGTGCTTGAGAAGTAGTTTGAAATCGAACAAAACTGAGCAGTTCAGCACACATTACCTCCATGCTTGCCCGATTATTGCGTAATTCATATACATTAGTTTTGTAGCCTTCCTCAGTCGCCACCAAAGAAAAATCTCATGACCATTCCATCCAAAGCAAGAGTGTGATTTACGTGTGGCTGCCCAGATACCCACACAGCTTATTTGCGCACTCATGCGACAAATTTAGACGCTCATACACTTAACATGGGGTAAACACGGACTTTGCAATGCTCCAAAAATCCATCGTTATATTTTTGGGACACCCCCTCGTCATTGAGTTGCCGAGCTGTTCGATATTGACTATGCAATTTCCGTTGTTTATCCCAAATCCCCGCAACACCTAATGAGCTCGTCTCCAAAGTGGAGTGTTCCCGCTCCTCCGAAATTGTCGCGTAGTACCCTCAGCAGTGTCACAAGGAAAGCAGCCGCGGGAGCACAGCCATGGTGGTCGCCGGTCCGCATCCGCACCCGCCGGTCCGCATCCGCACCCGCCGGTCCGCATCCGCACCCGCCGGACCGCATCCGCACCCGCCGGACCGCATCCATTTGCATCAAGCGGCGTCCGTCGATGATGCTTTTGGCACTCACACGTGGGCTGAGCAAACTCCTCTAACACACGTGGGCTGAGCAAACTCCACTAGCACACATGGGCTGAGCAAACTCCACTGACACACATGGGCTGAACAAGCTCCATATGTAGAGTGATTGTCCTGATAAATTTCTGTTAATATATACTATTTGTTCTTCCGATCAGCTGAAATTATGTCACGGGAGTCGTCCCGCTGAAAATAGTCTCAACTCGCTACCTGTGGGGTTCGAAGTGCCGGAAATTGGAGTTGTTCGCCAGACAGCCATAGAGGTGCGTGCAATGCAAGTGTTTGGTGAAAGTTGTCATGTAGTACTTGTCTCATATTCAATCAGTTTACATCACAAACTCCAAAGGGAATTATCGCTTGAAATACGATAAATTAAATTGGTTTCCAATATCATATGCGATATTTAACAACTGCGTAATGCTTGTGTGAAATGGAGGGGCGGTGGTGGTTAACAGACTACGCTTCTCAAGTACATCAAAGTTGGAAATTCAGTTTTGTTCACCACGTCTTTGATTCTGATCTTCCAATTGGCTTTGTTATGTTCCGTTTTACCTGGACGAGGCGGACCTTTTCACGAATCGATCCTTTTTCAGGCTAGATTTCATCAAACGAAGTCCCGTTCATTTCCTTTAAAAGCATACCATAAGTTATGTCAGTTCATAGCGTGAGCTGTAGCTTTTAAATTCCAGTTGTATCTTTTCGTAAGGTCAGAAACGTTCACTATTGCACCGCACTTGCGGTCACCTGGGGCTCCCATTGGTCAGATCCAAGGGTCAACCGGAGCTCTCATTGGTCAGATTCAAGCGATTGAGCAGTTCCCCCACGCTGCTCCGTCTCACAAAGTACAGCACACCGCAATAATTCGACAATCTAGTGGACGTGCTGGGACCGAGCCGCACCCAAAGTGTCGTCAGCGGCTCCAGTGCGCCTCTTCACCTGCCCGAGCAGCCCCATTGCCGCGTGCAATTTCAGCGGGCAGTGTTCAGTGATCACGCTTCCACGGCCGAGTTTGCAGACATCTATTGTTGCGCAGCGGACCCAGTTTGAGCGATGCTCGGTTCATTCGCTAATGCACTTGTTATCAGATATTTCCACTGCAATTGTATCAATACGAGGTAGCGGCATGGCCATTTTGTTGGTATCAGCGGCGTTGACGGAGAATTATGAATCCGGCTGAAGATGCCGCCAGGTCCATTTTGCCTACTATAATATGAGCACACCCACTCTAATCGCGCATTTAAAACAGCCTGCCCGGATATCTGTAAATCGGTCTTTAAAAATGTACCACCATTTCCGGGTCTCTGTAGAATAACAGCCGCGATTGTGGTGTGGCAACCGTTGGGACGCAAACACTGAAACACTCGATACACTATGCATACCGGGGTGCGGCTTAGCTTGCACTTATCGCTGCCATACCGGGGGGGGTGCCGTAATTTTCCGCCTATCGCTGCCATACCGGGGGTGCGTCTTAGTTTGCCACTTATCGCTGCCATATCGGGGTGCGCCGTATTTTACCGTTTATGGCTGCCATATCAGGGGTGCACCGTAGTTTGCCATTTATCGCTGTCATATTTGGATGCGCCTTAGTTTGCCACTTATGGCTGCCATGTGAAGAAGGCGCTTGTACAATAAAATTGACCTTTTTATAAGCCAAAAGCGACATAATGCTTCAGGAAATGTGTAATTTAGTCTTCCGAAAGTTCGAATATTTCAAGAAAGCCACGAGAGCCCCGTAGCATCAATTATAGATGGTGTGTCAGGAGACACTTGGCGCCGTCCTGACACCGAAGATCACAACATTTAAAATAAATCGTGCAGCAATAACTGCAAAGGAACTACTAGTAGCTTCGCCGTCGCCGCTTTCCACCCCGCCTTGATCCTTTCCACCTTTCCACCCCGCCTTGATCCACGGTGATCCATCCCACTGCCGCCAATTGCTCTACTTTCACCCTGTTGCTTAACATAACGCAGATGCCTGTAAGGTGCTTCGAGTGCACTTTGGCATGCTCCTCTCAAGCGGCAGGTCGTGGTTGTTGCTGCCGGGTTTCCTTACCCATGACGTCTTGGGTCGTCTTGGGTAAACACCTGCACTCAATGGTCGTCACTTTGCTTTCGTTCAGGTGCATGCCTTAGATTTGGCATATTATGGTCGGTGCCTTAGATTTGGTATATTATGGTTGGATTCCCTGCTATCCGACCTGCCCGCAAAAACATGCCATGGTGTCCAATTTCACTCTAGCAGGCGTCAAGCCAATGATGGAAGTCAAATCGAGCATACGAAAACATAAAATCGCCTGTAATTTTGTCACAAATGCAGGGTTTGCCATTTCCACCACGAGGATTGCCTAAAAACAATTATATTTCCGGAATTAATCACACATCCATTGCAGTATGATGGATCCACTTGCATCAGGACACACGATTGGAATAATTGAGACGTCATGGTGTCGTTGGCGTCGTCTTTTTTTGCCGGTTTTGTCATAACGTGCTCTTGTTTCGGTGTTTGCCGGTTCTGTCGCCACGTGCTCTGGTTTCGCTGTTTGACGGTTCTGTCGCCACGCGCTCTGGTTTCGGTATTTGCCGGTTTTGTCACCACGTGCTCTGGTTTCGGTGTTTGCCACGCCCTGGGGTCACAGGTCACGGTGGCACAGTGTGCAACACCTCGACGTCGCATTGCGCCAGAGTTCGTGTTCACTCGGCGAGCGAGGCTCTGGGTTCCCCACCCTCCGGGCCGAACTTTTATTCCCTGCTCGTCCAATCCTCCCCCCCCCATCTGCTGCCGTCCTTGCACGCCTATTCCCTTACCGCGCGGGTGATGATTCAGGGCGGATGTTGGACGATTGAAAGCTCATTTTTTTAACACCGGAAAAATTTTCAACCTTTGACGGTTAGCTTCATCGGGGGTTATAGGCAGAGGCCAGCAAAATACCGAAGGCTCCTCATAGATCAATAGCGTGTTCAGGTCCATCACCATTGTTCGCCTGTTATCAACCAGACAAGTTGTTAACTCGCCATCGGCGTGGAGAGCATATTTCCGTGTTTTCATCCATCTTGGTTTTTTCGTCCTGCGATTGCGCCTGTACCATAGCCGGTAGTAACCTGAAGCTTGTGCTCCCTTCAAGTGAACACCTTGGGTATCGTTTAATGGTATGCATGTTTGAGTTCATCAGGGGTCATGCTATAATGGCGCCACAAAGACAATCGTAGGCCGTTATACTTCACGAACACTGCGCAATGTAATTACACGTATTGCAGGTAGCAGGTAGCCTGTCTAATAGCTCATATGTATTGCATGAAGCTCAAAACAAGACAGTCGGTTCCAGAGGTAGACAGGAGGAAGAAAAGCGACAAGAAACAACACAAAACTACTCTCGGATGGCTCAATACGCCAATCTGAGATAGTGCAATTACAATGTTATCTTTGCGTTCTGATCGGGCACCAACAACCTCATTGCCCCTGAACACTCCTGTCATTGTCTTTATAATAAGCAATGTGAGCATGTCTGTGCACACTTGGGAGGAACCTTGGCTTCTTTTACGACGCATTCAACCGTTAGGTCATATAGCGTCGCCAACCTCTCACGCCGATTGGTTGTGGGTGGACTCGGTAACATCGCCTGTTGCGAGATTCGAACCCATAATCTTACGATCAAGAGTCCAACACTCTACTGACTGAGCTACCGCGGCCCCACCGGTGCACTCTGAATGGACTGGGCTCACCACCCGTTATGTCACCCACGATCCTGATGGTGGTTGGGCCGGTTGGGAATGTGATTTCCTGATGGTGATTGAGCTAAGTTATCGCCCGGCAGCACCAGCTTCCATCCGTCACAAGCCTGATCAGCGGCCGGCGGTCTCGGCCCTCGGCAGCCCACCGACTGCCACCCCCGGCAGCACTAGCTCCCATCCGTCACAAGCCTGATCAGCGGCCGGCGGTCTCAGCCCTCGGCAGCCTACTGACAGACACCCCTGGCAGCCGTGTAATTAAAACAAAACACGATATCGTGATTAACGGCCGCGGAAATGAAAATCGGACCGATCGGGTTTCCCTTGCGTCCTGTTTATCATAATTATTGCCGGTTAATAACGCTGATCAGTGGCTCGCTCGACGGTAGCTCGCTGGCGGGCTGGCTCGCTCGAAGGTGGCTCGCTTGCAAGCTGGCTCACAGGTACGTCGCTCACCACACATGATTATGCCGATACTTGAGCGGTGCCGGTGGACAAGTCCATGGGGAGGGGGCGGCCGGTATGGGGCCGCCTGCTTTGTCTACCTCGCCTCCTGGTCAGTGAGGCGTGCCTCCTGATGGCGTGGATGGCGGCGGTGGGTATGGGGCCGCATGACGTGTCTACCTAACCTCCTGGTCAGTCAGGCGTGCCTCCTGATGGCGTGGATGGCGGCGGTCGGTATGGGGCCGCATGGCGTGACTACCTAACCTCCTGGTCAGTCAGGCGTGCCTCCTGATGGCGTGGATGGCGGCGGTCGGTATGGGGCCGCATGGCGTGTCTACCTAACCTCCTGGTCATTCAGGCGTGCCTCCTGGTGGCGTGGATGGCGGCGGTGGGTATGGGGCCGCCTTACGTGTCTACCTAACCTCCTGGTCAGTCAGACGTGCCTCCTGATGGCGTGGATGGCGGCGGCAGACAAATTTCCCACTGCTATTCATACACTTCCAATTGCCAGCAGTTGTTGCTGATCGATGGTCGATCTCATGCCGCTTGATATTTGCTTATTTACCCCTATTTGTACATCACTGCACCTGGAAGGCGTTTTGCAAGAAACCTTGAGGAGAGAGAGTGAGAGAGAGAGAGAGAGAGAGAGAGAGAGAGAGAGAGAGAGAGAGAGAGAGAGAGAGAGAGAGAGGGGGGGGGAGGGAGGGAGGGAGGGAGGGAGGGAGGGAGGGAGGGAGGGAGGGAGGGAGGGAGGGAGGGAGGGAGGGAGGGAGGGAGGGAGGGAGGGAGGGAGGGAGGGAGGGAGGGAGGGAGGGAGGGAGGGAGGGAGGGAGGGAGGGATATATTGATAGAGGGATATATTGATAGAGACAATGTGTGAACGTTGTTATTAGATGGGAAATTCGTTGACCTAGCATTAAGCGAAAATTATTGATGGTGATGAATGTGAACTTTACGCCTATGTACATTTATATATATATATATATATATATATTTTATATATATATATATATATTATATATATATATATATATATCATTCATACGTACATATAGTTCTATAGAAAGTGTAGAAAACTAGGTAAACTCCGCACTTTTAACGTTGCCGCAATATGTATTACCATACTACTAGTTAGCTTTCGATGTATTCGTGTGTTAATAGCATTTGCGGAAGTATGGTGTGAAGTTGGCGTCGTAAAGGTTCAACAATTAATTAGCTTAATACTTAACACCTTCACCCTATGCTCCAACGTGCAATATGAAATAAATGAAAGACCTGGCTGTTCCACATGGTTCACCGAACATATTGCAAATGTCTGACCACTACCTGTGAATATTTTTACTTAGCCTGATGTGATTGTTGTGTTACTTTTTACCATGGGGTCAGTTTATTTGGAACATAAATCTCGCCTTACGAAATGTTTTCTTCCGCTGCGATATTTTCAATTTTGACATCAGCATGTAGATGTGTCGTTGGGGCGAATCCAGGGGGCGAAAAGGGCCATTCCCCCCACCCCCGCCCTGCAAGAGGTCGATTTTTGCTGATATTTTGCACTAAAATGACATTTTCTCGAAACTTTAGACTATTCTGTGAGAATACCATGGTCTTAAATAGACCGAACAATGTTTGCTGTTGAAATCTGGTGAGTTTTTTTCCTCGAAATAGGAGAATTGTTTTTTATTGGCCCCTCCCGATGCCAAGCTTCTGGCTCTGCCCCTGGTTGGTCCCATGCATCAAGGATAGATACTAATTTAGTCTTGAATATATTTATCGGGTCGCACTACGTCAATACGTCCCAGTTTTATGGGCCACCACGTATCCTAAACTTCACTAGGTCTACTGATTTTACGAGACCTCACACGACCTATCTCTGATGTTTGACTTACTGTCTGACTTGAAGACCTCTGACATGACATGGCCAATTATCGTGACAGTCGCAATTCCCCATGGCAGTTTTTCTGGTGCCATTTATCAGCACTCTGTTCTGATGTTCTTTGAACCGACGTTCCCTGCCATTCCGTGAGCTACCAGAATTTGCCTGACTTGGCCTGAACGAGCCATGCTTGAACCTGCCTGATCATAACTGATCGTACGTTATCTGACCTGGCCTGGCTTTATCTGATCTCGCCTCACCACACCTGATCTTAGATGGGCCTCATCCTAACCTCATCCTAACTCATCCTAACTAACCCGGCCTGACCTCCCTTGACCTTGTCGCACCTTGGATGGCCTTAGTAATTCTTCCTTTGCCAGACCTTGCCCGACCGGATATAATCTTGCCCGGCTTCCCTAACCGTACCTGACTTTATTTGACCGCAGCTGACATTGGTTGACATTAATTGGCTGGCTGATTTCAGCCACAAATGCATGACCCTCGCTGACCTCTGCTATGGCCTCACCTTACATGACCCGATACCTGTTGCAGAGCTCTGACCTGGTGGAGGACGTACGACGCCTGCAGAGCCGACTGGCTCAGATGGAGAACCACACGGCCAACCAGCGAGCTCAGCTCATGCAGGAGCTGGAGACGAAGAAGAAAACCATACTGAGGCTGCAGAGCATCATTGAGCAACAGAAGGACTACAACGACATCAAGAAAGGCATTGTGTAAGTGTTCTCAATTGATGTTGGCCACTGACAACTGTGAGAGGCTGCAACTGTATTGCAGACTGGCTTCAGCTGTTCAATAATTCTGCCGCCTCATGAATGTTCTGGATTAGGTGGACAGCACCGATCACATCCAAAATGAACTCGGGGTTCAAATTTTCCCTGCCTTAGTCATTTTACTTCGTAATAGTCCGCATTTGATCTTCTATAGCACCTGGAATACATGCACCTTAGGATGTTTCTGATCATATCTCAATAACCTGACCTGATACTGATTGGAAACCTGTCACACGTTTAGGAGGTTGTGATTTACCACTGCACATATCCTGGTTTTCGACGATATTGATGAGTAACAAAGCTATAGACAAAGAAGCATTTGTTTAGTTTAAATTTAAATTAACCTGGTGACCTCACATGAGGTCACATTTTTATTTGTACTTGGTCATTTGTGTATGCATCAATATTTCACTTCTGCATATATCTTCAATGATGTGCTTGTGCAAAAAAAAAGTTTTCATGTGCATCTAAAAACCGCATTGAGTCGAGATTCTGACCTGACTGACTCGCTGTATTCGCTATGTTAAGAGCTTAGAATGCAATATGCCAAACATGTGATGGAAAGTATGCCACATTTAAAAGGTATGTCACATTTCAGAGGCATGCCACATTTCAAAGGTATGCCACATTGCAGGACGACAGCGTGGATAGTTCGGGTATTACCTCAGAAAATATCATGGTAGCCAAAAAATGATCCTTCGCAGTGTAAGGGTTAACATTTCACCGTGGAGTTGAGCGGAGTCTTGTGGGCGCTAAATGATCACAATTGTGGTCGAGGCGCCTTAAAACCAAAATAACTAACTAACTGAGCGGAGTCTGGCGGGGCACAGGCACTCAAAATCGACTCGCCCTACCAACCCCGGAATTGTTGTCGCCCGCACGTTGACGGCCCGTGATCGGCCGTGGGTCACAGCTCCCTGGCTGTCGCGCCCCGCAGCGGCAGATGGACCCACCTCGTGACCCACCTGACCTCGGCCAGTGCCGAGCCGGGCCTTCTGGACGTCTGGTGACGTCACAGACGGCTCGCTGACCGGCCGTCACGCTGCCGACAGACTGCTGAAGACCATCAAGTTCGGCGGCAGCGACGTCGAGCCGGCGGACTCGGGCGGCGCGCTCACACCGCCCGGCGACGCCAAGTCCCTGGACGTGCTGAAGGAGCTGCAGAACGAGCGGACCGAGGCGAAGATCGGCACCTCCGTGCACGGTCAGTGAGCAATGAGTTCGGCTGGGTTGGCAGGACGTGCTGGAAGTGGCGGCGTGCTTCGAATTCCCGTGTCGGATAAGTAGACGGTGGCACCGCAGCGAGCGAAATCTCTCACACCGGGAGCATTCCTTCCAGTCAGCCACCACACAGGCATAGACAAGTCATACTGCAATGCATGAGTGGTCTGAGAAGCTCTCAGCGGCAATGTGTGATTTGCGAAGTGATTTGCTTGACAGCAAGCGAGGTGATTTGCTTGACAAGTAAAAATCCGTGTCCTCCGCTAAGCTGGAAGTGCTCGAAACGTGCCGCGAAATCCTGATCTGGTGATGCATGCGTCAGGGTGTGCATGCATTTTTATGTTCGGTTTTCAACCGTACATTTTTACCCGAGCTTTGTGCCTGCTGGGATCAGCAGTATCTTGCCCGAAACCGGGAAATCAAAGCACGCGCCCGGCTCAGCCCGGTTTTAGAAATTACAGTCATCACTTCGAATTAATTTCACATGAGCGCACTAAGCACGGTGGCAAATGCTGCTGGAAACGTGGAAGCCCGATATGCGCCCAATGTACGCTGCACTGATGAGAATTGCTTCACTGAGGTAGATCAACTTTATAATGATTCCAACCTTGTCTAGTCTGTTGTTCATTATAGGTGGTTCATATGCATTTGGGAGCGACGTGACGCATCGAATCATTTCACTAAACACTCTAATGACAAAATATGAATCGCAGCCCGCCACATCCGAAACTGCAATGCCATCCGGTCTGGCATTGCCCACTCACCCCACCGACAAAACAGCCTGCGGTGTTCAGCTGTTTGCCACTTCAGCGATGTTGTTTTTATTTGTTTCCGGGTTTTTGCGCGCGTTGTTGACGCGCCATTTTCGCCACGATTGTCGGCTGTCGGTGGCGTCGTCGGTGGCGACGCATCAACTGCTCGCCTCTCCCCTCTCTCTGACCTAACCGAGCCCATGGCTGCCAGCCGCACGCCGAGAACACGCGGTGTGTAGCAGCTGTCAGCAGAACACCCAATACACGCGGCAGTGTTATATATCAGCAGAACACCCAATACACGCGGCAGTGTTATATATCAGCAGAACACCCAATACACGCGGCAGTGTTATATATCAGCAGAACACGATATATACGCGGCAGTGTTATATATCAGCAGAACACCCAATACACGCGGCAGTGTTATATATCAGCAGAACACCAAATACACGCGGCAGTGTTATATATCAGCAGAACACCCAATACACGCGGCAGTGTTATATATCAGCAGAACACGATATATACGCGGCAGTGTTATATATCATCAGAACACCCAATACACGCGGCAGTGTTATATATCAGCAGAACACCCAATACACGCGGCAGTGTTATATATCAGCAGAACACGATATATACGCGGCAGTGTTATATATCAGCAGAACACCCAATACACCCGGCAGTGTTATATATCAGCAGAACACCCAATACACGCGGCAGTGTTATATATCAGCAGAACACCCAATACACGCGGCAGTGTTATATATCAGCAGAACACGATATATACGCGGCAGTGTTATATATCAGCAGAACACCCAATACACGCGGCAGTGTTATATATCAGCAGAACACCCAATACACGCGGCAGTGTTATATATCAGCAGAACACGATATATACGCGGCAGTGTTATATATCAGCAGAACACGATATATACGCGGCAGTGTTACATACCAGCAGGACACTCGCTACAAGCGGCACTGCTATATATCAGCAAAACAAGCGATACACGCGGCAGTATTACATATCAGCAGAACACCCGATACACGCATCAACACATCAGCTCGTGGCGTCACCAACACGAGGTGTGACGTGACGTCACCAACTCGTGGCGCCACCGGCACGAGGTGTGACGCGCTGTCGGCGTGTTGCAGGCGACGTGCGGCCGGCGCTGGTGGAGCCGCCGCTGCTCGGCTTCCCGCGCCACGTGCCCGTGTGCCGGCCGCCGTTCCTGCCGGCCGCCGGGCCGTTCCCGTTCGCGGCGTTCCCGGCGGCCGGCGGCGCGCTGGTGACGCTCGCCTCGCGCTCGCCCGGCTCGCCGCCGCCGCCGTCGGCGTCGGCGTCGGTCGAGGCGGCGTGGCGGCGCGGCTCGCTGTCGCCGCCCGAGCGGCAGCGAGTCACGCCCGAGCGGCGGCCGCCGGCCACGCCCGACAGCGAGCCGGGCGCGCCTCCCGGCGAGCCGCCCAGCGAGCCGCGCGCGCCGCCCGACGCCTACCGCTACGACGAGAACGACCCGCTCATCCCCAAGTCGGACCCGATGGAGACCCGGCTGCAGGAGATGCTGCGCTTCAACATGGACAAGTACTCAGGCCAGAGTCTGGACACGCTGCAGCTGGCGCGCCGCGTGCGGGAGCTGCTCAGCGGCAACAACATCGGCCAGCGCATGTTCGCCCGCTACATCCTGGGCCTGTCGCAGGGCACCGTCAGCGAGCTGCTGAGCAAGCCCAAGACGTGGGAGAAGCTGACGGAGAAGGGCCGCGACAGCTACCGCAAGATGCACGCCTGGGCCGTCGACGACGCCGCCGTCTTCCTGCTCAAGGCGGTGATACCGAAGCGAGGTGAGTGTCAGATATGCAGGCGAGGTGAGTGTGATGGTGAGGATGATGGCGAAGGTCAAGTGATTGCCGGGGTGCATGGGAGAATGTGAGGCGAAGGTGAGAGCGACGGTGAGAGTCCGGTGAGCATCGGAATGGTCAGGTGAGTATCGTGACAGTCAAGTGAGTATCGGGATGATCAGGTGAATATCGGGACGGTCAGGTGAGTATCGGGACGGTCAGATGAGTATCGGGACGGTTGGTGAAGGTGAGATGGGTGTACAGACTCGGCTGCGAGAACGCCGGTCTCTTGCTAGCAGGCGTGGGGAGCATCACGCCCCTTGTATGGACCGGTCTCCTGCTCGCAGGCACGGGGAGCATCACGTGCCCTGGTATGGACTGGTCTCCTGAGCGTCACGTCCCTTGGTATGGACCGGTCTCCTGCTCGCAGGCGTGGGGAGCGTCACGTCCCTTGGTATGGACCGGCCTCCTGCTCGCAGGCGTGGGGAGCGTCACGTCTCCTGGTATGGACTGGTTTCTCGTCCTCCGGTTTGGTGTGGTCTCCTGCTCGCAGGCGTGGAGACCGGTCTCACGTCCCCTAGTATGGACCGGTCTCCTGCTCGCAGGCGTGTGGAGCGTCTCGTCCCTTGGTATGGACTGGTCTCCTGCTCGCAGGCGTGGGGAGTATCACGTCCCCTGGTATGGACTGGTCTATCGTCCCCTGGTATGGACTGGTCTCCTGCTCGCAGGCGTGGAGAGTATCACGTCACCTGGTATGGACTGGTCTCTCGTCCCCTAGTATGGACTGGTCTCTCGTCCCCTGGTATGGACCGGTCTCCTGCTCGCAGGTGTGGGGAGCGTCACGTCCCCTGGTATGGACCGGCCTCCTGCTCGCAGGTGTGGGGAGCGTCACGTCCCCTGGTATGGACCGGTCTCCTGCTCGCAGGTGTAAGGAGCGTCACGTCCCCTGGTACGGACTGCCGCCCGTCATGGGCTGGAGGTGATCGGGTACATCCGCAGCCCGAGCCGCCGTGTACAGACTAGGCTTCGTGTCACTACATACATCCGATGCTTGGCCGCTTCGCCGCTCCGACGATGATGCAATGACTGGTATGACACATATCGTGGAGTATTCATACACTACCATCTGTGAACACAAAACAACATATCTTTCCAGACATTTCAACCAGCTGTGTAGCTGGTTGTTGTTGTTGCTGGGTTGGGCCAGCCTGCCACGTTCTTGGTGATATCGGCTGTTTACGCGAACATAGATGAGTTGAGAAGTAGTGGTCCGGACGGTGCCGGAGTGGGGCTTGTAGCGCAGTTGTTGGTGTAGCGCAGTTTGGGGACCGATATTTTACTTCTTGGCTGTCACGCTCATGCGTCGGTGAAGCTTGACGAAGCTTCCATAGCCGATGGGTAGAACCATTGAACGGAAGGAGAAGCAGAGAAAGCCAATGAACGGATAGCGGGGTTCCTGGACAGCAGGTGTAGCTGCCTGGTAGAGATGGCCGGCGGATAGAGGTAGCTGGAGAGAAGAGCCGGCACGCGAACGGATGCGTCGAGTGGGAAAAGGCATCTGATGAGAGGCAGCCAATGGTTGGGTGCAGCGGACACGTAGCCCGTGATAGAGAGGAGTGGCAGATCATAGTATAGTCGCCGTGAACAAGTAGCTGAGTGCTGTATGTGGCGGTGAGGGGTGGGCAGCTGGTGGCGGCCGGGTGGCCTCTCAGTCACTGGCACACCTGACACATGGCACCTGGCACCTGGCACCTGACCGCTGGCCGTGATGTCACACCCGGCCGATGAGGAACAAAGGCATACGATGCGAGCCAGAGAGGCGAGCCGCCGGCCAAACTGCCCCTGCGTTGGCCAAATGGCGGCGTGACTCAACCACTTCTGAGCGGCGGCGCCGATCTTTCGGCAGCCGCGCCGGCTGGCCGGCGAGCGAGGAGCGCGCTACACGCGGCGCGCGCCGCTCTTCTGTGACCGCGCCGCTCTTCTGTGACGGCTCGTCACTCAACCGTCCGCAGGCGTCACCGTGCCGGACGCTGCCAACACTGTCCGCGTCCCCCCCCCCGTCCTCACCGCCCGAGGGGCGAGAGCGCTCAGGAGGTGTGAGCGAACGCTCTGCCTCGTCGCAAGTGACGGCAATGATACCGGCAACCCGAGCGGCGGTCCCCGAGCGGCGGTCCCCGAGCGGCGGTCCCCGAGCGGCGGTCCCGAGCGGCGGTCCCGAGCGGCGGTCCCGAGCGGCGGTCCCCGAGCGGCGGGCCCCGAGCGGCGGTCCCCGAGCGGCGGTCCCCGAGCGGCGGTCCCCGAGCGACGGTCCCCGAGCGACGGTCCCCGAGCGGCGGTCCCCGAGCGGCGGTCCCCGAGCGACGGTCCCCGAGCGACGGTCCCCGAGCGACGGTCCCCGAGCGACGGTCCCCGAGCGGCGGTCCCCGAGCGGCGGTCCCCGAGCGGCGGTCCCCGAGCGGCGGTCCCCGAGCGGCGGTCCCCGAGCGGCGGTCCCCGAGCGGCGGTCCCCGAGCGGCGGTCCCCGAGCGGCGGTCCCCGAGCGGCGGTCCCCGAGCGGCGGTCCCCGAGCGACGGTCCCCGAGCGACGGTCCCCGAGCGACGGTCCCCGAGCGACGGTCCCCGAGCGACGGTCCCCGAGCGACGGTCCCCGAGCGGCGGTCCCCGAGCGGCGGTCCCCGAGCGGCGGTCCCCGAGCGGCGGTCCCCGAGCGGCGGTCCCCGAGCGGCGGTCCCCGAGCGACGGTCCCCGAGCGGCGGTCCCCGAGCGACGGTCCCCGAGCGGCGGTCCTCGAGCGACGGTCCCCGAGCGACGGTCCCCGAGCGGCGGTCCCCGAGCGGCGGTCCCCGAGCGGCGGTCCCCGAGCGGCGGTCCCCGAGCGGCGGTCCCCGAGCGGCGGTCCCCGAGCGGCGGTCCCCGAGCGGCGGTCCCCGAGCGACGGTCCCCGAGCGACGGTCCCCGAGCGACGGTCTCCGAGCGGCGGTCCCCGAGCGGTGGTCCCCTAGCGGCGGTCCCGAGCGGCGGTCCCCGAGCGACGGTCCCCGAGCGACGGTCCCCGAGCGGCGGTCCCCGAGCGACGGTCCCCGAGCGGCGGTCCCCGAGCGACGGTCCCCGAGCGGCGGTCCCCGAGCGGCGGTCCCCGAGCGACGGTCCCCGAGCGGCGGTCCCCGAGCGACGGTCCCCGAGCGGCGGTCCCCGAGCGGCTGTCCCCGAGCGGCGGTCCCCGAGCCGGTAAGCGATTAATTGGCGCAACCGGATCGCCCGATGGCTGATTACATAATCGGTAATTAAATCGCGGCTCGGTTCGGCGCCGCCGCGCCGCGAGATGGATGCGCTCGTCGAATGCGACGCGCTCGACTCCTGACGTCCGGACGTGTTTTATCTTGCGGTTGATGATGGACTGGCCGATGATGTGGACTGATGTGGCCGATGATGTGGACTGGCGCGTCGGTGCGATCCGGACGGCGATCCGGATGTTCCGGGAGGTGGGAGGTGGGAGGTGAGGTGGGCAACAGAGGTCCAGAACTGCACGTCGTGTTGACGCTCCTTGACGCTGCACGTGACGCCGGACCGACGACCGACCGTCGAGCACCGACGAGCACCGACGAGCACCGACAAGAGGACGGTGACGATCCGATACTCGAGAGCCTACCCACGCTGCTCGCTTCCGGGATGTTCGAGTGTCACCAGCGTTCTGCTCAAATCAAATGAAGCGTGGTCGCCGGGCAGGTTTTCCAACAGAAGTTGGAAGGTGGGCCGTGCCTCACGAGAGGCTCGACATGTGGCGGCCGGCGTGTTGGACGGTGGACCGCGCCCCACGAGAGGCTCGACATGTGGCGGTCGGCGTGTTGGACGGTGGGCCGCGCCCCACGAGAGGCTCGACATGTGGCGGTCGGCGTGTTGGACGGTGGGCCGCGCCCCACGAGAGGCTCGACACGTGGCGGCCGGCGTGCTGGACGGTGGACCGCGCCCCACGAGAGGCTCGACATGTGGCGGCCGGCGTGTTTGCACTGGCACAGCGTCCCGCGGCCGACTGTAATTGCGACGATCGGCGCGGCGCCGTCGCTGACCAGCGCGGCACGACGCTATTGACTGGCCAGGTGGCTGTTGACTCGTCGTTGTCGGCGACGCACCGCGACCGCGCCCACCGCCCCGTCGGCGATAATTCACGGCCGGCCGACGGGACGATAGGCAGATCGACTGTTTGCGGTGCGTTTGACGGCGCGCGACCGATGATCGCTGCGCCAATGAGTGTCGCCGTTCTGCTATGTCGGCGGCAAACACGCCACGCGTCGCGACCGACACCCCCAGCAGGTGCAAACAGCCGCCACGGCAAAGACCCAGCTGAGGCATGTTTACCACTGCTGTGTCGGCTGCAAATTATCTTGCGGAGGAGTAAACGGGAACTATCAACTTCCGGGAGATGGGTCTCCGCCCACTCCCTGCCTTAGGTACCCTGACGTCACATACACTATAACGTATAATTATATAATTATAACATAGGTTACCTTTAACTAATGTACACTTGCCTTATAGTTGCTTACCGAACCCACTCGCTTTAAAGGCGGCGCGAGTGACCTCCATGGTCCGGCACGCCTCAAAGCTCACCCCCCCCCCCCTGCTATGATACATTAGCCGACGCATGGGTGGCCGTCGACCATCTATTGACCTATGTACGGATGCCCTGCAGGTCACTGGATACCAGTTATCATATAGTTATGATAACTGGTCACTAGACACCAGTTATCATATATCAGCCCAATACGGAAGCAGATCATTATTTTGCTGGAAAACAGCTGCGATGAAATGTAGTATGTGGTGTGTTTGTGGAATCAATTTTATTAATGATAAGGTGTATCCGAATTATTATGGTTCCGTTGCCCCCTCGTTGAATGAGATATTGATTTATTTTGTTCAACGGACACTTCCACAAACATAATGAAACTGGCTAATTGATAGCATTTTCGGGAGGATGTTATGACAGAGCTGTCGCATCACTCTCTCTTGCGGATGGGAAATGCTCTCTCATGCGCCCAACTGACCCCCTCCCCCTCCGATATCCTCCTCACCGACACTTGCCCATCTTTTGCACAGCTAAAAATGCACATTTCCTCAAATATGCACTCGCATGCCTGCAATAGACGTTTCACCACGACCTGTGTAGAAATCAGTATTTCTGCTCATAAGTTGCTGAAGAAATATCCAGGTAATAACATGTCTCGCGAGTAACACCCCCAACGATCTTGCTACCAGTCTAAGATTAGCCATGTAAGGAACGAAATGTGGAAATGAAGGACCGCTCTGGACAAGTCTCATCAGGGCGCGATGGCACGCGAAGCGCCTGGTGCTGGAGGGCACGTCGACCTGCCGCGCTCAAGTCTGGAAGACGGCGAGACGCGCCGGCGTAGTCTCCGCCCTCTGACGTCACACGATCACATGATGTGTCCGTCTGGACGGTATATTCGCCCACGTGCGCCTGCGGGGAACGACGGTCCATTTATTGCGCCGTCTGGTTTGTCCGGGCTGGCTCCATGTCAGTGTTTGGAAAACACGAGAAGCTTCAGTGGTCTTAATTGTGCGTGTCGATGGGCGGTGTTTCCGGCTTGGTCTCGCGGTCACTCGAACATGATACTGCTTCTTTCCGGCACGGCGTTTCAACAAAGAGCAAGGTGGCGTTCGACTGCGCTGCCTGTGGGCGTGCCCCGTCGGTGTGGATGCGTTTTGGTTAGCTCTCTGACCCAAAATGTCCGACATTGTATAGTGTAAGTGTATTATATGTGCCTGGTACCGAGTAACCTGCTCACGCCTTGTATCTCCTGCTACCCTAGTTGGATTTACCCGCAGCCGCTCCAATAATATTAGCATCTTGACCACCCAATCAGGTCACGCCACGACTACTATTCTGACCCCGCGTGACCTCACCGCACCTGATCTATCGGAACCTGATCTGGCGCGATCTGACTTAGTCGCTTTTACTTGGTGATCTGACCTGGCCTGAGCTGACCTTACCTGACCAGACTCTGTGCTCCACCTGTCCCACTGGACCCACTCAGCTCCGACCCGATCGTAGCCGATCGCGCGTGACGACGCCGTCCACGGAGCGTGACGGCGACTGAAGGATCACAGACATGTTCCAAGTTAATTCCGTGCTCGATCGATGACGTTCTAGCCGAGAATCAAAGTCGCCGGAGAAGCTAACAACGGGTGTAAGCCACCTTGAGATAGAGTGCTGGCAGCTACCCTGCACCCACCTCGAAGTATATGACTCATCATCCACACCTGTTCCAGCCCAGAGACGACACCCCCGCCTGTCCTGTACCGGCCCAGAGACGTTACCTCACCTATCTGTTCTGGCCCAGAGACCGTGCCACACCTATCCTGTCCCATCACAGAGACCGTACCGCACCTATCTGTCCCGGCCCAGAGACCGTACCGCACCTATCTGTTCCGACCCAGAGACCGTACAGCACCTATCCCCTGTCCCGGCCCAGAGAGGGTCTACCTCTGCGAAGGGAGCGAGCAGCACGGCGGCAGACAGGGCAGGGGCCGCGGTAGCTCGGCCGGTAGGGAGTTGGACTCTTGGTCGTAAGATCGTGAGTTCGAATCCCACAACCGGAAGAATTACCGAGTCCACACGCGATCAACCTGCGTGAGAGGTTGGCGACGCCACATGACCCAGCAGTCGGGTGCGTCGTAAAAGAAGCACCCAGTAGTACCCAGAAATGCCCAAGTGCCCACCGGAGAGGGCGGCGGTCGCCGGCGCCAGAGTCGCGCCGGCTGGCTGGAGATCGAGTGGCCGGATAGCGCCGTCGGCATCTGCCCCGCCCCGCCTCCGTCCCGCCGGCCCGGAGCGCGCGCACGCCAGGGGTGTGGGAACGGCAGCGCGGCGTGCATGATCGCGCGGCCCGCCCGCGTCCCGCTGCGCGATCGGTAATCCTCCTCGGCGGCGGGCGGCGGGCGGCGGGCGGCGGACGCCCAGGTGCGCGCCGGGCTGAGCCGACCCACCGCCAGCTCTCGCGTGCCGGCCGCCGGCCGACCGGGCGCGCGATGGTAGCCCAATCCTGTTTAAGAAGCGACAGCACCGCCCACCGCCGTGGCCGGTGTCTCGACTCCGGCCGGTTTTGATTCAAGCCGTGCGATTTGAAATGCCAGAGTGGAAGGCGATCGGATTGCTGGCCTCTGAGCGCGTATCAGTGATCTTGAGCGGGCTTTGCGGGCGATGGCATCAGCCGAAAGCGCGCTTGGGATATTCTGTTTGATTTCTGCATTGATGCTGCTGCCTGAATGAGTTTCAGGCATAGACTGGAACGTGGAATCCGTCTGCGAATTTTACGCTTTCGATTGCGAAATCGCAGTGAGTGTTGTTCATGAGGGCCGGTCTCACAGGTGGCTGGAAGGGGAGGGGGCACCAGGGGCACTGTGTCCCCTCCTCCTCCCCCATAAATCAGACAAAATTGACACATTGGCATCATGACGTTTGTTGAAAATAATCGACACAAACGCTGTCTGGTGTCACCCCTTCCTTTTGAATTCGGACGTTCCGTCACCGATGGCCGATCTTGATAGCAGGATGCTGGTAAAGAACGTCGCGTTTTCACAGGTGGGCAGCAGTTGTGACATGAATTACGAGCCCTGAAATGTGACCCGGCCCTTTCCCGGTGGCGTGACGGACCCGCGTTTCTCAGACTGGAGCGCGTTCGGTCTTTGTGGACACAAGTCCCCCGCCAACCTGTCCTGCCGTTCATCACTCGGCTCTGAAGAGAGACCTTACCGCGAGATCTGTATCATGCCCAGCCTGAACACCGGACCAGCTCCCGGCGTACGCGGCGGACCACCCAGCTGTTACCCCCCCCCCCCCAGCCGCAGCCTCAGCTCGGTCGGCAGCACTGCTACGGCCTGTGGGTGATGGATTTTGCGGAATGGTAATTATGTGAATGTGGTGGATGGGCGTCGGAGAGTTCCCCCGCCAATTTGCACATGGTACTATGTTATGCTGGCTATTCTTTGCAAGTTATTGTTAACAGAGAAGAACCGTGGCCGCAAATAGGATGGTGATTTTGCTCGTGTTGTATCTGCGCAGCGCCGATGCCCTAGGGTTTCGTTCTGTTGACCTGCACCATCGGCTGCTCTCTTATCCATAGCTAAAACTCTCCCCCGATAAAGGTGAAAAGGGCTCCTATAACGTCCCGATGGCGACTACGACACACCTCAGCAGGTATTTTATCCAGCTATTCTATTTGGTAAATTTATTTTCATCAGAAGATATGCAAGCACATTTCTGAGGATATAACGCTATTCTTAATGACACTGGATTCTGACGCTCACTGTCTAATCGAGAAGTCGCAACTTGGTCGCTTGGCATCATTTCGTCTGCGTGTATGCCCACAGTGGAGTCAGCTGCTGTTGCTTGGCTGTCCAGGGATTGGCACCTCCTCAGATTATTATACCGTTAGGTTATTACACCGTTCCGATATCGTTACTCGGCCGGCAAGAGATTGTCGCTCCCTCAGATTATTACCCCTCAGGTTATTACATCGTCCCGATATCGTTACTGGGCCGGCCAGGGATTGGAGCCCCCCTCAGGTTATTACATCGCCCCGATATCGTTACTCGGCCGGCCAGGGATTGGCGGCCACCCCTCAGATTATTACGTTGTCCCGATATCCTTACTCTGCCGGCCATGGATTGACGCTCCCTCAGGTTATTACCCCTCAGGTTATTATATACCGTCCCGATACAGAGTGTGAAAATGCAGAGGTGTTTCCTGGAGTTATTCATTCATCCATCTCCTCTCCCGTCCAATACCAACGCCCCTGTCTAGACCCTGGAACTCGTCGTATCGTCTGACGTTCGCTTGCTTCTCTGTAGCTAACTAACTCTTCTGCGCACCGGATGCTCAGAAGAGAAAGTCTCCGGCCGGCTGATAGCGCATGTCATTACTGAGACGCGCGAGTGTCGCTAGGGTTCTGGCCAGTGTTTGCGAGCGAATCTGGACAGCCAGTGACTACCAAGCTACTGAAAAGCTACTCTAAGCTGCCCTAAGTTTGAAATTCATGACCGCTCAGTTCTAAAGCAACCTCGGGAACCATTGGACTACAGAGCCTCCCCTCGGTCACGAATACGTTACGACCTGAGGATCCAGACGCAGATTTAGCAGAGGCCCCGCTCAGCCCGGTCCCGGTGCTAAGGTTCCAACATGTCCAAAACAAGCTTCTGAGGTGTCTCTCCTCCCGCATCTGCTAACCTGGATCCGCCCCGGGTGGATCCCGGTCTCCCTGCGGGGCGGATTGTGCGGAGGTGTCACCGCCGCGTGTCCCTCCCTGCGCCCTTCAACGCCACTCGGATTATCGGACGATCGTTGGCAAGACAAAGGACTGCCGTTACGCGATACGTGTCAGCGCTGGCTCCGTGACGGCGCGCCGACACTGCCTGTCACGTGACCCGTGAGAACGCGGGGCCGGGGTGGAGCGGCGCCGGTGCAGATCCACTCAGATCGGCAGATCCAGATCCACTCAGAGGTCGGCGGATCCAGATGCCCCGCACACCGGACGTCGGCAGCCGAGCCGGCCGTGGTCGTGTGCAGTACACTGGAGACGGGCCGGCGGCCAGTCAGAGCGTCTGGCCGAAGCAGCACCGCCCGGCTCTGGCTTACGGTCTGACCACCGGGCGCTGGTGCGGCACAGAGCCACGAACGACGGCGGCCGTCCTGACGCACCGTCCTGACGTACCGTCCTGACGGACCGTCCTGACGGACCGTCCTGACGGACCGTCCTGACGTACCGTCCTGACGTACCGTCCTGACGGACCGTCCTGACGGACCGTCCTGACGGACCGTCCTGACGTACCGTCCTGACGTACCGTCCTGACGTACCGTCCTTACGCCGTCCAGAGGTCTAGACGGGGCAAAGCACCGGCACCGCCAGCCGGCACGAGCTCGGCCGCGGCATGTGCGGTCGGCATGGTTAGTTAGTTATTTGGGCTTTAGGGCGCATCGACCATGGCGATCATATAGCGCCCATGGCAGTGTTTTTTTTTAACCTTGGTTTCAGTTTCCGGCCAGCTTTACTTCGAAATGTAAGGAGTGTTCACAATGCCCTAACCAGTACAATGTCTTTACCTCCCTGAGTAGACGACAGCAAACCGTATCTGCGAGAGGAACTCGAATAGTTCTCCAGTCTGAACCACACGTGACCCATCACCTAGAAGATTTGCCATCGTTAGAGTGGACACCTCTCTTGCAAAGCATGTTCTTCGTTGGGCCGAGAAGCGAGGGCACACAGACACGAACATGTCTCACTGTCAGTGCGATGGACTGGCGGTGCTGGCCGACATTCCGTGCGCCGATTTGCTGGCCGCCCGGTGATCGATACGTACGACCAGGAGGCGGATGCCCCGCGCCATGAGTGTGCTTCATTATGCCTCTCAACTGCGCTTTAAATAATGCTCGGCGCCGTGACCGCACGCCAGCGATAGCGATCGCCATCCATTAATTACGCCGCGTGCACCAGTTGGCCGCTGTTTGGTTGCAGCGCCGGCGGACCGGCTGCCGGGAGTGATGTCGTGTGACGCGTGGCGCGGTCACAACACCCACCCGGCATTGATTTTTCGGCCTGCAATTCCTCGTTTACAGCTACCCCTCCGGTTATGAGGACCCGGCGCGCGCCAGTTTACCAATAAGAAACAATAGCCGGGCTGCCTTTCGTGTCGAGGCCAATCATTTCTGGCTGATGGCGTTATTAAGTGCCGGTAGGCATGTGATCGGGTCGGTTAGCACTGCCCCACCCCTCTCCTTCCCCTCGCGTTTTGCTAATCTGCCGGCCGCTGGCAACGCCGAATCCACAGCACTTGGGTGAGCGTGTGGTGGGGGCACACGATTCTGTCTCTGCCTCCTCCCGACAACTTCATTACTGGGGTCGACGGTGCTACGCCTGTGCATATTTGTGCCTACGCTTTCATACTGTCGATCAAGAATGACACCTGAATGTCTAATCTGCCACTGAACCTACCCTAAATTACACACATATGTGTCTTTCTCAATATTTGCACCCATGGACCCAAGGGAGAGGATGAGTCCCCAAAACTTGTCGAAATTGAATATGCATACGGCGTTGCAACAACATGCCTCAGGCCTTGCATGACAAAAAATGGATATAAAACCATCACGGTCTCCCCCATCGCCAATAATCCATGACGACCCTGCTGCCTTCCCCATTGTGTCGTGTATGTGCCGTCATAAATATCAGCATATATTCAGTTTTGTTCCTATCTGCAGTGCTATGAAGTGACACACCCATGAGCTGACCTAGGGTGCCCCTCCCGTGATACTTGGCCGAAGGGACCATGGCTCTTCCCGTGATGCTTGACCGAAGGGACCATGACCCCTCCCGTAATGCTTGGCCTTTTAATGAATATAAGCCCCCTTTGCTGTGTGTGTTCTAGAACATAGAAACATAACATAGAACATAGAACAAAGAAATTGAGCTGGAAAATAGCGCTCCCCTCGGTTTGAACTGCGCAGCCCCTTTTGTTTTTGGGCTGGCTACGTTGTGGGTTTCGTTGAAGTGTCTAGTTTTCCTTGCGAACCTTGAAACCCTCCAAACTAATTGTTCATTTGTCATTGTACACGCCGACCACCTGTGAGATAATTTGCTGAGCGTGCCCCGTTGCTGTGCCTACTGCCTATATTCCTTTGTCCTACTGCCTGTACTGCATATCTACACAGAACAGCCGGCCGGTACTTCCCCTGCTGAGGGGGACTGAACAGGACATCGTCGCAATGATTAACCGGACGGTCAGCGAATATGTCATATATCGGCTCTCCACCCAACACGACCGGACAGTCAGCCCATATCCGCCATATATCAACTCACCACCCAACACCACCGGACGGCCAGCCCATATCTGTCATATCGGCTCTCCACCCAACACTACCCGACGGCCAGCCCACATCCGCCATATATCAGCTCACCACCCAACACCACCAGACGGTGAGCCAATATCTGCCATATGTCGGCTCTCCACCCAACACTACCCGACGACCAGCCCATATCCGCCATATGTCAGCTCATACCCCAACACCACCAGACGGTCAGCCCATATCCGCCATATATCAGCTCACCACCCAACACCACCAGACGGTCAGCCAATATCTGCCATATGTCGGCTCTCCACCCAACACTACCCGACGACCAGCCCATATCCGCCATATATCAGCTCACAACCCAACACCACCAGACGGTCAGCCCATATCCGCCATATATCAGCTCACCACCCAACACCACCAGACGGTCAGCCAATATCTGTCATATGTCGGCTCTCCACCCAACACTACCCGACGGTCAGCCCATATCCGCCATATATCGGCTCTCCACCCAACACCACCAGACGGTCAGCCGGTATCTGCCATATATCGGCTCTCCACCCAACACCACCAGACGGTCAGCCAATATCTGCCATATGTCGGCTCTCCACCCAACACTACCCGACGACCAGCACATATCCGCCATATATCAGCTCACCACCCAACACCACTAGACGGTCAGCCAATATCTGTCATATGTCGGCTCTCCACCCAACACCACCAGACGGTCAGCCAATATCTGTCATATATCGGCTCTCCACCCAACACCACCGGAACAATCACCACTGTCTGCATCTGGCCAGCCTCATCGGCTCTCTGTTTACGTACTCGTTTTGTACTCGGCGCTGTGTCTCACCGACCGATTGTCGCCTGATGGATGGCGCTGCCCGCGCCAGTGCGCCAGACGGGTCAGTGCGCCAGATACGTCTCGGGCAGACATCAAATAATCCGACCAGATCCGGCGGCCATCACTCATGTCGGCGGCGAGTCTCAAACACAGCCGGCGCCGCGCCGACACGGCGGTACTGTCGCCCGGGTACACTGATGCCCCGACACGGCGGTACTGTCGCCCGGGTACACTGATGCCCCGACACGGCGGTACTGTTGGTCACCGCCCCGACACGGCGGTACTGCTGGTCACCGCCCCGACACGGCGGTACTGTTGGTCACCGCCCCGACACGGCGGTACTGGCGCCCGGGTACTGCTGGTCACCGCCCCGACACGGCAGTACTGGCGCCCGGGTACTGCTGGTCACCGCCCCGACACGGCGGTACTGCTGGTCACCGCCCCGACACGGCAGTACTGGCGCCCGGGTACTGCTGGTCACCGCCCCGACACGGCGGTACTGGCGCCCGGGTACTGCTGGTCACCGCCCCGACATGGCGGTACTGTCGCCCGGGTACTGCTGGTCACCGCCCCGACATGGCGGTACTGTCGCCCGGGTACTGCTGGTCACCGCCCCGACATGGCGGTACTGTCGCCCGGGTACTGCTGGTCACCGCCCCGACACGGCGGTACTGTTGGTCACCGCCCCGACACGGCGGTACTGGCGCCCGGGTACTGCTGGTCACCGCCCCGACACGGCGGTACTGTGCCCGGTCTGCTGGTCCGCCCCGACATGGCGGTACTGTTGGTCACCGCCCCGACACGGCGGTACTGTTGGTCACCGCCCCGACACGGCGGTACTGGCGCCCGGGTACTGCTGGTCACCGCCCCGACACGGCGGTACTGGCGCCTTGTTTCCCTGCCCAGTGAGTGGATTTATTATCCTGCCCCATGCCATTACTATCCTGCCCTGTGCATCTATGTTTGTGGTTAGACACCGATGATTAATTAATACACTTTCTTGTTACTATTTAACACAATTACCATATGACGTTTTATATTTTTACTACATATCATGCCACATGATAATATCAACTGTCGTAGGTTTTGGCTGTGAAGACCTTATCACCACTCCAGATACTCGCTCCTGACAATATTTTCCAGAGTGAGTTATGCAACAGTCACGATTAATGTGGATGGCTTGTAACTGTGTTAGTTTTTTTAACATTAAGGTGAGAATATTTATTATTGGGGCATTGTAGTACACATTCTCACCTTAATGTTACAAACTAATACAGTTACAGGCCATCCTACATTAATTTCGAACTGTCTGCCATTCAACAACAGTCACGATAATCAACCTGAGGCATTTGGCTGAGCATAGCGTCACGTTCACGTCAAAATTCCAGTCAATTGTCTACTCGAATTGTACAGGACGCCCTGTGGGCTGAATGGGTGGCAGGCTGTGAAGTAATGACGTCATTCAACACCGCAGACAGTACCGAGGAGCCTACGAGTCTCGTCCCTGAGAGCAACAGCAGACAGGCTGGGACAGTACTGACGTCGGTCATCACCGCAGACAGTACCAAGCAGCCTACCAACCTCGTCCCCTGTCTGTCCCTGAGAGCAGCGCCAGCGAAGAGCAGGCAGGCTGGAGGCTGACCTCGCGCAAGAGTCTGGAAGCCCTCAAACGGCTTATCGGTGTAAGAACGCGACGTTTGAAAAGCGAAGATTTGCCGTGGTTCAGCGCACGATTTCAAACACACGGTGACATAACCAGAGTAGAGGAAGAGTGACAGTTCCAACGCTGATCTGATAAGCGTGTCGGCATTATGTTTAGTTTCAACCTAGCCAAACAGTTCGCTGTTTGTGATAGCGGATGCCATTTCTTATTCAATTATATCGTGTCTGGTATCGAATTCAGCTCACAGTTTCTTGCTGAAGAAAGAAAAAGAACTTGTAATAACAGTGCACGAGTGCTGCTGGGTAAACGCAGTTTCGTTGACTCTCCAAGAGTGCACACATTCCCAGCTGTGCACTACCTCACGTGCGCCCACCAGAACTGACATTCACGCCGGGAGAGACGCCTGCACGTGCTCGGCCAAGATCAATAAATAACGCTTAGCAGCAAGTCTGGAGGCTCACACTTTTTATGTCATTAGAAACGCATTGAAACGGGCGCGTAGAGGGGCTGGCAATGCGGTGGCCATTGTAGCCGGCCGAACGTGGGATGAAAGAGCAATGGGTGGCCATATTTCACGGCGAATTCGGCGCCCGTGCAGCGGCGCGTTTGGCTCGGCTGCGACGCGGCGCCCCGGCTTTGACTTGCCCACAGAGCGGCGGCGTTTGTGAGGTATTAGCTGATAGTGCCTGGCCATGTCTCCGCCACTGTCGGCGGCCAGCTACGTCACAGTGACGTCAGTTGTGTGACAGCCAGCTACGTCACAGTGACGTCAGTTGTGCGACAGTCAGCTACGTCACGACGTCAGCTTGCGATAGCCAGCTACGTCACGGTGACATCAGTCGTGCGACACCCAGCTACATCACTGTGGCGTCAGTCGTGCGACAACCAGCTACGTCATGGTGACGTCAGTCGTGCTACAGCCAGCTACATCATTGTGACGTCAGTCGTGCGAGTAAAGTAGCTCATTCAGCGCTATTGTAGGCTAAATGCTTAAGCAGTGTCAAACATAAATTTTGGTGATATGAAATCGGTTTTCCATAACGTGCTCCTGTCTGCTGGACAGAAGAGTTCGCTTGGAATTTGCTGGTGCCGGATCATAAGTGGCTAGTGCAAAGGGCCACACCATTGGACGGGGGGGGGGGCTAGGGCCATGGGCGTATCAAGTTCGGCAGTGGTGGATGTTGTGCATCCGCCCGGCTAACACCGCGTGATTCTGGAACAGCCCTGGTGCCTGAGACAGGAAATCGCACTGGGAGGGGGGGGGGGGGGGCACATATCTGACGCTCGGGACACGCACGGGCATTGCGCAGAAGTGAATACAAAGCTGCAACGCTGGAGGACACTCGCGGGCCTATCTCAGGAGTCGAGATGTGACGCCCTCGGAGCTCGGGTGCGATGTCGGGGTGTCCCCGTCGCTCCGCTGGACCCGCGCCGATCGCAGCTGACAAGACCCGCGGAACGGCGGCTGGATGGCACAGACAGAAGACCTGCGGCCGCCGGACAGAGCCCTCTGGCGGTGTCCCACTGGCACAGAACAGACCCATGGGCCGCCGGACAGAGCCCTCTGGCGGTGTCCGACCGGCACAGACCGAGGTCTGGTCACTGTTGCTGCTCGGAGGGGCCCAGTGTACTGCCCCGGTGTAACCCTCCACCAACGTCGTCTTGTGCCACGGCATTGACGGTGCCTGACAGCCCCAGTGTTGCGTTGCATGGTAAATGTTCAGTCTATAAATGAGTTTCGCCCCCCCCTCTAGTCACACCAGAGCCCCCTCCCCCCTCCCCCCTCTAGTCACACCAGATAGCCCCTCCCCCCCCCTCCCCGGGCTACCAGCGGGATTCCGTCACCAGTGGCCGGTAGCTCCGCGGCATCCCCCCCCTCTGGCCACACCAGAGCCCCCCCCTGGATACCAGCGGCATTCCGTCACCAGTGGCCGGTAGCTTCGCGGCATCGAATCGGAGCCGGAATCGAAAACACGCCTGCCGGGCACGCAAGACGAGAAGCGACACCGAACCGAAAGCCCGGCTTTGCGGGCGGCTCGGGCCGAAACGAGTAGCCGGCCGGTTAAGCCGGGCGCGTGAGGCGGCCGACCGGAGCGATTTGGCCGCTGTGCCTTCTTGTTAGCCGCCGGTGGTTTGACGTCTTTGGAGGGTCCCGGCTGCCGACTTAGATCGTGCTCAGCCATCTGACAGACCGTCCTGCCTGAGACCGGCGATCAAGTCTGCGGTCTTCTCGGCCGTGACGACACAGCCGCCCGACGGGATGGCTAAATGCTTGACGGCTACCAGTGCCGACACGGGAAGTGCACCGGAAAACATCCTTCCTCGAGCAAAGATAGCGTGCACTTCAGAGAACATATTGGGGTGAAAGCTGATGAAGATAAAAATGAAATGTGCAGGGATATTTTTGGATTAAATAATTAGCTCGTGAAACACTGCAACACTGTTATTAAGGCTTCAACGGTACGATGGTTGACCTTTTCAGGTCGGGTCGAGCCAGGCCGGACCACTCAGATTAAGTTTTGTCGGATGCACATGCACATAAGTAGACTCGCTCGGGTTTCCCTTTCGCTCGAAATATCCCAATCTCAGGACGCCGCACAGGAATGCCGCTTTCCACTCAGCCAGCCTGGTGACCCATTGGCCATTACGGCTAGCACTAGTTGGTTACTCCTGCAAATGCTGTGCATGCTTGGAAAGTCTACAGTGCTTGAAATTGTACACCATGCTAAAGCTCCGGTGCTCAGCACCTCTTCATGGTTGCAATGGTCTTCGTATCATTTGTTGTTATTTGTAAACACTGCGTTTCTTTGTCTATGTGATGTCGGCTCATGCTTGTAGTCTGGGTTTTGTGGGAGAAGAGACGCTTCACTCACAGGTTTGTTTTTGTCGAGTATCGCCTCCCATAACAATTTTTTGCCGAAGCGAATCATATTGGTCCATCTTACAACATATGGATATGAAATATGTCGGTGTACCAAATTAGCACGCGTCAATGTTAAACTTCTCACGTTGTTGGTGGTGTATTAACAGGATCAGAACTTGCCAGCGTGTGCATCATTATCATACTTCCTGTTGAGCCAGGATTAATCACAGCAGCTGCGAGCATACCAGGGCACCACGTAAAATGGGTTGCATTATCGCTTCCTGATGTCCAGACAATAGGAGGGTCGGATTATCGCTCCCTGGTCTCCAGACAATACGAGGGTGTAATTGCCGCACACTTGTGACTAGGTAATGCGAGGTCGGATTATTGCTCCATCGTGTCCAGACAGCACGAGGGTCGGATTATCGCTTCCTCGTTTCCGGACAACACGAGGGTCGGATTATCGCTCCATCGTGTCCAGACAACACGAGGGTCGGATTATCGCTTCCCGGTGTCCAGACAATACAAGGGTCGGATTATCGCTTCCTCGTGTCCAGACAAGACGAGGGTCGGATTATCGCTCGTCCGTGGCCAGTAATGCGAGGTCGGATTATCGCCTCGTACCAGACAACACGAGGGTCGGATTATCGCTTCCCGGTGTCCAGACAATACAAGGGTCGGATTATCGCTTCCTCGTGTCCAGACAACACGAGGGTCGGATTATCGCTCGTCCGTGGCCAGGTAATGCGAGGTCGGATTATCGCTCCCTCGTGTCCAGACAACACGAGGGTCGGATTATCGCTTCCCGGTGTCCAGACAATACAAGGGTCGGATTATCGCTTCCTCGTGTCCAGACAACACGAGGGTCGGATTATCGCTCGTCCGTGGCCAGGTAATGCGAGGTCGGATTATCGCTCCATCGTGTCCAGACAAACGAGGGTCGGATTATCGCTTCTTCATTACCAGACAATACAAGGGTCGGATTATCGCTTCCAAGTGTCCGGACAATACGAGGGTCGGCTTATCGCTTCCTAGTGTCCGGACAATACGAGGCCGGCACGCGGCACCGCAGCCGCCGTTCTCGTCGTCGGTGGCGACGCACTGCCAGCGGCGCGATTCGTCGCCGTCGCACCTCTGCCAGCGGTATTTGTGCAGTTGTCCATTGTTGTGAGCAGGTGCGCGGCACATTAATTCCGTCGCTGCTGGTCGCCGATGTTGCCGCCTTCGGCCGCCTTCGGCCGCCGCCCGCCGCCCGCCGCCCGCCGCCGCCGACGTTGAAGCTTCGCGGGGTCGCGGCGTGGCGGGAGTGGTCGCCATGAACGCGGCCGGCAGTGCGCCGTTGGTGGCGGAGCGGCGGTCGGGATGGAGCGCAGTGCGGCTGGCCAGCGGAGAGCGTCAGCGCCGCCTCAGAGTCCACTCACTGCCGACATTGTCTCCCGGCGGACGCGCCGCCTCAGAGTCCACTCACTGCCGACATTGTCTCCCGGCAGACGCGCCGCCTCAGAGCCCACTCACTGCCGACATTGTCTCCCGGCAGACGCGCCGCCTCAGAGCCCACTCACTGCCGACATTGTCTCCCGGCAGACGCGCCGCCTCAGAGCCCACTCACTGCCGACATTGTCTCCCGGCGGACGCGCCGCCTCAGAGCCCACTCACTGCCGACATTGTCTCCCGGCGGACGCGCCGCCTCAGAGTCCACTCACTGCCGACATTGTCTCCCGGCAGACGCGCCGCCTCAGAGCCCACTCACTGCCGACATTGTCTCCCGGCAGACGCGCCGCCTCAGAGCCCACTCACTGCCGACATTGTCTCCCGGCAGACGCGCCGCCTCAGAGCCCACTCACTGCCGACATTGTCTCCCGGCGGACGCGCCGCCTCAGAGCCCACTCACTGCCGACATTGTCTCCCGGCAGACGCGCCGCCTCAGAGCCCACTCACTGCCGACATTGTCTCCCGGCGGACGCGCCGCCTCAGACTCCACTCACTGCCGACATTGTCTCCCGGCAGACGCGCCGCCTCAGAGCCCACTCACTGCCGACATTGTCTCCCGGCAGACGCGCCGCCTCAGAGCCCACTCACTGCCGACATTGTCTCCCGGCAGACGCGCCGCCTCAGAGCCCACTCACTGCCGACATTGTCTCCCGGCGGACGCGCCGCCTCAGAGCCCACTCACTGCCGACATTGTCTCCCGGCAGACGCGCCGCCTCAGAGCCCACTCACTGCCGACATTGTCTCCCGGCAGACGCGCCGCCTCAGAGCCCACTCACTGCCGACATTGTCTCCCGGCGGACGCGCCGCCTCAGAGCCCACTCACTGCCGACATTGTTTCCCGGCGGACGCGCCACCTCAGGGCCCACTCACTGCCAACAGTATCTCCTGGCGGACGAGCAACGTATGACTGACTGTGTCGCGCGGCCACAGGTTGTCGGCCGCCGGCCGCTTTTCCTCCCGCTGTTCCGCCCGCTGTTCCGCCCGTTGTTCCGCCCGCTGTTCCGCCCGCTGTTCCGCCCGCTGTTCCGCCCGCTGTTCCGCCCGCTGCTCCGCCCGCTGTTCCGCCCGCTGCTCCGCCCGCTGCTCCGCCCGCTGTTCCTCCCGCTATTCCGGCCGCTCCGCCAGCCGGACAGCAGGCGCGGCGCGGCCGACAACTCCACAGAAGCCGGCCGACATCTCCACGGAAGCCGGCCTACACCTCCACGGAAGCCGTTCGTGCTGACGTACGGCGTCGGCAGCGGTCAGGTGCGCGGCGCGGCGAGAAACGAGCGGGCACGGCCGGCCGGTCATGGCGCTTCCATCAGGACCGGTGGTGACATTCTTCACCGCCAGGTGCTGGTGACTGACCAGATGCTCCGCTGATGGGACAATAGCGACGGCCAGTGCTACTGCTGGACGGACGGTGGTGGCCCACGCGCGGTGGATGGTGTATGCCGCTTCTTGACGCTCTGACTTTTCTGTTTTGTCGAAGAACAGATCTGGAGAGGATGGAGAGGATGGAAAACACTCTCCAATGCAACACGCATTATTTCTCATTTGTATATTTACGAGGTATGATTCTTTTTTACCAATGCATTTATTTACCTAGCAAGTTGACCCCCTTTAATTATGTACTAGCATTTGTATTTTTGCTGATACGGAGACCAATAACAACACAACTCTGTTCACAGTTCATCCCTTCCCCCAAGCTGTTCTGCCTTCCATGTCCTGTCATTACAATAAATCTGAAATGATTGTCATATATGATCGGTAAAATTCCGCACACGGACCCATGCCCGTGTGCGGAATTTTACCACCTTCGTCAGTGGAAGAGGGGGGGGGGGGGCACCCCCTGTCGTTGCCAGACGAAGCATGCTAGATAGATAAAACAAAAACGTGAGTGTGGGGTGGGACGAGGTCTCGCGATTGACTGCCGATTTGTGTACATGGGGGTGATAGGTGACCCTTTAGGTCAGGTCAAGAGTCCAATTATGCGCAAATTGAGACTTTTCACGAGTTGATCGCAAACGCTTCCTAAACTGCAGCAGATACACCCTGCTAATAACCTTTGGGTATGAGCAGGGTGTTCGTCAGTGCATTATGGACTTAGTGACATACCTCAAGCTCCATTTAAATCATAGGTCACGGGTCAGCTCAGGCAAAGGACCACCAGAACTTAAAAACATACATATTTTGTCAAAATTTGTCAGAGGTGTTCTTCTTTGTGACGTAATAGCCCCGTGACTCGGCATGGCCTGGCAACTTTGCTTATCAAAAGTTCGCGCCAGACGCCCCAGAGGATACTGCAAATTTCACTGAGCTCCGTTCAGTGGTTCGAAAGCTATCCACGAGGAACCTGAGGGGGGGGGGGGTGCATCCCGCTCAACTGGCGATGGTTAATGAATTATACCTGCAACAGCTGCCCTATATTAACAGTCGGTGTCCAGTCTACAAGACGTCTTGATAGCCAATCGATTCACCCCGCACTTGCTAGTTGTTAATCATTGGCTCCCTCAGAGCTGTTTGTGTTTACAACGGGCGACTTTACGAGGTTATGACAACGGGGTCAGACAGACAGCTGTGGGACAGCGACCGAGGCGTGATGACGTCACGGCGCCGGGTTCACCAGGCGACCAATCGCTGGTGGACAGTCCTTGGCGGCTTCAGCGTGGTCCGAAACCGTCAAGG
The DNA here is from genome assembly GCA_034440615.1 of Ashinkailepas kermadecensis. Taxonomy (NCBI): domain Eukaryota; kingdom Metazoa; phylum Arthropoda; class Thecostraca; family Neolepadidae; genus Ashinkailepas; species Ashinkailepas kermadecensis. Next base: position 244,795 of record JAOTOM010005049.1, read on the forward strand.
GTGCATATCCGGCGTCAGATCATTGGAGAATTTACGGTGAATGGGGGGTTGTTGTTGTTGCAATCACCCCTCTGACAGATTTGCGCAAATAGCACGTAAGCGCAGGGGAGCTAACAGGCCTAGCTTTCGCAAACACCTGTCCGTATTCATTTCGTACCCTTGGTGTAAGACTTGTCGCCAGGTCAGGTCAGGTCAGGTCTGGTTCTGACCTGTAATTGTTCTTCGAGGTCCAAGCGAATTTCGGCAAACAAAGCACTTTTCAGGTTTGAACCCAAATATATGGCGAACTATGTATGATTCCCTCATGAAATCAATATCACCGCGTTTCTCATTCAATTTTAAGTCCATTGGGGGGCCGCATGATCATATAGCATCCACGTGCTCTGGTGCAGGTCGGGTCGTCGTACAGAATCAACATGAGGTTTGGGCTTTTCGGTCCAAAATGCATAATTTGCCAACCTAGAGGACACAAATGAACACTGAATTCGGATTCAGCACCCAAAATTACCTGTTGAACGGTTTTGACCACCTTTGGTGAACTTGCCTTTGAACTCGCCTTTCTTTGTAAATATCTGAGTTATACCCAGACTGTCCATAATAGCCACTATACGTGGAGGGCATTATTTGAAATAAATAAATAAATAAATAAATAAACTTCGCTGACCAGAGTTTAGCAGAGGCACATGGGGTTAAAGTGGATCCAAGCTAATTCTAAAGGAAATGTTGAATGCTGACATCGGATTCGACGTTCATTTTAATCCCACAGGTTTGCACATTACGCTTTTCTACCCCAACAACAAAATTGACCTTGACCTCGCATGACTTGACCTCACCTGCAGAGGAGCGTGTCAATGCTATGTGATCATGCGACTCTCGTTGAACTTTAAATTTAAGTGGGACACGGCGATGTGCATTTCATAAGGGTACCATGATTACTTCGCTGCCTATTAGGGTCCATGCGTGAAGAAGTGCGAAATCTGCTGATTTCTGCGGGAGAGCATGAAGGCCAGGAAGAAGAAGAAGGCCAGTGGCATGACCAGGCCTGACAGGAAGCGTTTCGCTAATAGCTTTGCAATAAAAACCCGAACATCCTTGCAGAGGTTCATTACATTTTATCTAGTCATTTCTGTAATATGCTGCACAAAATATGCGAACTTACCTTCCACACCACACGCGCGGGGTCGAAATGTTCGGTGTAGTGCTCTTTGAAAACACTATAACCAGAACACTAAAACAAACATTGCATGTCAAAAGCCGCGCAATAAATGCCTCATTAGGTTAAAAAAAAACTTAACGCATTCGCGCAGGCCGATTTTCATTTATGCTTCAAAAACCTCAGGGTGAGGTAGCTGCAATACACCTTCTCCTCCCCTCCCTGCCTGGCCATGCGTGGCTTAATGAGAGTAATTTATTTTATTTTCTTCCATTAAGAAGAAAAGGGGAAAAAATCTTTATTCTCTGACCAGCACAGTCCTAATTTTGATAATCATGACAATCTCAGGACGGTGAAATCAGTAGAAGCTTCCCCAGTATGGTGTTCTACCATTTTCCCATTGTAAGTCGACTGGCGTGTCGCCAGTACTTGAACCCTGCTCTAACGTTAGCTTGTCTGTCTCTGAGACCACCATGGCGGCGTAATGGGTCATTTCCAGTCTGACGGCTGATATGAAGCGATTTGGCGTCTTCCAGCCCTGTGTATGGATCATTGATATTGCATAAACAAGGCACTTGTCAGAAGCCGGAAACACATTGCCTGGCTCCGGAAAGCACAGCGCCTCCCACCGCCTGGCACGAGACGTTCCGCCACGCCTGGCATATAACTTCCAAATCACCGCAGCAGCTGTCATAGCGGGGGCAACAGGCTGACCGGGTTATAGTCGTCATACTGCGACCGAAAATCACAATCTCACGGCATTCTGGATGATTTTTAGAAAGCAAGGTTGAATCTTTGGAAAACAATACAGGAGGCGGCTTTCCCGGGTTGGCAAGGTAAGCATTGCTTGCCCATGCGTGGAAGCAGTGAGATGTTTCATGTACATAATTGCGGTGAAAATCAGTTCAAATTATACCTTACTATATAATTATAATTATACATAAGCAAAGGGTGGAGGTGTCGATTCAGTGACGACGCTGCAAATGTTTCGAAGGAGTCGGTGGGAAGGGGGATGGAGATACCAATTAAGGACCAATTCATTGGCATCATCATGGATCTATCTCGACAGCCTGATAGAGGTGCCGATTCAAGGCCTTTTCCAGTGTTTTGCGTCTGGAAGGATGAGGTGCTGATTCATAGGTGACAACAGGGAGTTTTTATGGGTGGTGAAAGTGCTGATTCAGGTGTGTCACCAGGAAATTGTGCTAAGTAGGGGACGAGGGGTGGAAGTGGTGGATCCAGGGAAATTTGACAAGTTTTGCTTGACGGATAGGAGGAACCGACTCAGAGGGCGTCACAGGGATTGTCTGGAGATACTGGAGATACTGGAGATATTGGTAGTGCCGATTCAGGGCCCTTGCAAGGTTATATGGCACGAGGATGAGATGTCGGTTCACGGGTTTCACCAGGCGTTCTCTAGGGGTGATGAATGTCCTTCCACACACTGCATTATTTTAATGCGAGGTGCCAAATTGGATAATCTACACAATCTAACTTACTCCGAATAAAGAAGTTCATTGATTGAGGGGTAAAACGTATTGGAGGCTGTACATTATTCAAGGCTACTCTTCATCCTATGTTGTTTTCCTATTTCTTGCATGCCACGCGCAGTCCCTGAGACAATAGGAACATTTTGATTTAGCTCCTCACAAAATATCCGGGTTTGTGGTGGCCCGGTATCTTCCCTCATGACTTGCATTGCACACTGTGATCGGTATGACTGGTTTTTTTTCGCCATTAAGTTGGCGACTTCCGACCCTTGGAAGCCGATATGCCCCTCTCCCTGCTCCGCCGCCGCCGCCGCCGCCGCCGCCCATCGTAACCGTTTCAAGACAAACATGGGCGAGCGATCTGTGGCGGCTGACGGCCGATTCCCACGTCTACACTATGTCAGGGCGTGACTGGGCAGTTGTGTTTCCCGAGGAGGGACGCGTGGCCGTGTGGCAGCCACGGTGCTACTGCTGATCGCCGGCTGGTCATTATCCTGCTCTTAGCTGTTATCGGGTCTCGTCTTCACTTGACTTTTTAATTTTGCAAGAGTGTTTCGCCTACGCCTATGGTCTTCAGCTTCAGACGGCCACCCGATGCATAGCGTTTAATTTTGGCCTTGCTCCGTACTCAATCAACCCGCCTGCGCTGCTGTCAATCTCCATTCTTCTTGAACGCAATTTCTCATCTCGTTTCCACCCTTCTTCGTCTTGCGGTTCCATCTGTTCTGCGGGCGGGTTTTGTGTGCGGAGTTTTCCCAGGACGCGGAACCGCCACGTGTGTGTCGCGGCGACACAATTTATTATCATTTGCGTCGAATTGTACCGCTTCCATGCACTTCGGGAGCCGCCGCGTCGCGACAAAAAGACGCGAGCCGGCGGCAAGTGTCCCGTCTGATGTACGATCCTGCGGTGCGGTCTGGCACCAGCTCGGCGGCTCCCGTTCACCTGAAGCTGACGGATGGCGGCTGCCGGCCCGCCGTCGATTCGCGTATTTACACCGCGCGCGCCGCCGCCCGGCCGAGTGCAATTATCAAGTGGCAAATGACTGCCGACAGGCCGGCCGCTCGACGAGATAGATATCCTCCGGCGAACAGGTGCGCTAAAGACAACAGCGAGTGTGGCGGGTCGACTGTGATCGATAATTGATGCCAGGGTAAACAGTCATTTGCCGGATCTGCCGACTGTGATTGATGGTGGGCGGCGTGACGCGGCGGCGCGGCGGAGCGGCGGAGCGTCTCCTCGCCTGGCGCCGGTCGGCGAGGCAGCAGCGGGTGCGCTCTCCGGCCGTCTGCCGGCCTCACCCGGCGAGTGCTGGCGGACGGTGTCCTGTGTTCACGTCGGTGCAGCGTCGGTGATCGGCCCGGCCGCCGGTCACCACCGTCGGTGCGGCGACCGAGCGGCCCATTCTGCGCGGCCGACGGCTCGCCCCCCGCGGCCGATTCAGCGGCGTCGGGCGTCCAGCTGTTGCCCGTCGCTGGCACGCGCCGGCGGCGCCCTCGACGCTCCTCGCCGTGCCAAGCCGCAAGTGGCGCGCGTGTAAAAACGGTGCTCGCACACGTCGGCGGCTGTGTGGGTTCGAACTGCACGACGCCTCAGACGTTCTCGACGGCGCAGAGTCGGCTGGTCTCTCGATGTTGGCCGCTGTTTCGCGGCCCGCCGCAGCGACTGCAGGTCGTCGCGTGCCGTGATTTGCCAGGGCGACCGACACGTTACGACCGCGACGGCGAGTCTCGGCAAACGTCGGGATGATGTTTTCCACGGCAGCCAGTGGGTGGTTCCGTGCTTAGACGATCACCGTGTACGGAAGTGAACGAATTAGCCATTCGTCAGCGCCCAGCGTCGCAGTTATTCCACCGAACAGACGCGCCTTACCGTGAGCTTCCCAGCGTCCCAGTTATTTCACCGAACAGACACGCTTAAACATGCTACTCATTCAGTGGCGTTGCTCATGGTCGGCTTTTGCACGCTATCGTGTTCACAGCGTACAACTGCTTCTGTATGGACGGCTCTTAGCGGTACTGTTGGCCTCTGCAGAGTGGGAAGCGCGTACAGTAACCTGCTTCTGTATGGACGGCTCTTAGCGGCACTGCTGGCCTGCAGGGTGGGAAGCGCGCTGCTTCGAGGCAGCTGGCCAGCCGCTTGTACGGGTGGCCATTTTCCAAGTGAATCGTTGAAGCAGAGGCTATTGCAGAGGCAGAGGCTATATTCACGTCTGAGGATGTAGGCTTGTTTCTGTAGCTGCTGCGCAGTCCGTGTAGCATCGCAAATGTTGAGAGCGACATGGGATCCGCGAGGCTGTACGACTTGAGTGGGATCCACGAGGTTGTACGACGAGAGTAGATTACACCCGAGTTGGGCAACCCTGTGCTTACTTTTGACAAGAGCACGTGCCGAGATTCGTGTGACCTCTAGCTGGACCGACCGCCAGATCACGCTCCTCTGGGAGCAGACCACCACGTGGCCTTTAACTACATAGACCAACACGTCACGCTTTTCTTGGGACAGACTACCGCGTCATGCTCCTCTGGGGACAGACCACCACGTGACCTCTAGCTGGACAGACCACCAGTTCACGCTCCTCCGGGGACAGACCACCACGTGACCCCAAGCTGGACAAACCACCACGTCATGCTCCTCTGGGGACAGACCACTACGTGACCTCTAGCTGGACAGACCACCAGTTCACGCTCCTCCGGGGACAGACCACCACGTGACTCCAAGCTGGACAAACCACCACGTCATGCTCCTCTGGGGACAGACCACTACGTGACCTCTAGCTGGGCAGTCCACCACGTCACACTCCTCTGGGCTGCGAGCCCTTGTGCTCGGCGTTCGCAGAAAGGCATCTGTGCCACATGTTTATCCGATTATTCTCTGTGCGGCTATTCACCAGCCGTTTGCCGTTGCCGTGGCAAAAGACCGTGGAGCTGTTTTGCTGGAGAGGTCAGAGGGGACGCCCTTGTCCCGCCAGATAGCTCAGTGTTTCTACTGCAAACAGCGTCAGCGGTTTTCCGACCAGCTGTCGTAAGCCGATGCCGCTCGGCGAGCAGGCACGACAGTGAGGACCAACAACTTGGGCCGATACGCCGTCACAACCCGAACAACGGGAAGCAAACTAAATCAGCCAGAGCCAATCGCCGGTAAAACATAGAAACATTTGAGATCTATTTGACGCTGCATGCACAGCTAGTTGACGCGAAAACGTACAGAGTGCGGGTGTCAAATGGCCAGTCCAGATCTGGGTGCAGCGTTCAGGTGGTTCCAGTTGGCAATCAGTTGGTGCAGCAGCGTTTCAATGGGGGTCAATGCCGTCGTGGTGCTTTGGACTCGCCCCATATGTTCAGCAGCTTCCCCCATTTCCCAGAAATGGATTCGTCTGATAGACGACCCATTCAGTATGCAAATAAGCGTCATGAACAACCACAGATCAATATTAGTGGACTGTTGCAGAAGGCTATTTAGTGGGCCAAACATTAAACCATGGACCACTGAGATGGTCTCTCGGATCTGGTGGGACAGACATTGAACCATGGACCATTAGGATGGTTTCTCGGATCTGGTGGGACATACATTGAACCATGGACCACTGAGATGGTCCCTCGGATCTGGTGGGACATACATGGAACCATGAACTACTGAGATGGTCTCTCGGATCTGGTGGGACATACATTGAACCATGGGCCACTAAGATGGTCTCTCGGATCTGGTGGGACATACATGGAACCATGGACCACTAATATGGTCTCTCGGATCTGGTGGGACATACATGGAACCATGAACTACTGAGATGGTCTCTCGGATCTGGTGGGACATACATTGAACCATGGGCCACTGAGATGGTCTCTCGGATCTGGTGGGACATATATTGAACCATGAACTACTGAGATGGTCTCTGGGATCTGGCGGGACATACATTGAACCATTGGCCACTAAGATGGTCTCTCGGATCTGGTGGGACATACATGGAACCATGGACCACTAAGATGGTCTCTCGGGTCTGGTGGGACAAACATTGAACCATGGACCACTAAGATGGTCTCTCGGATCTGGTGGGACATACATTGAACCATGGACTACTGAGATGGTCTCTCGGATCTGGTGGGACATACATTGAACCATGAACCACTGAGATGGTATCTCGGATCCGGTGGGACATACCTGGAACCATGGACCACTGAGATGGTCTCTCAGATCTGGAGCACTCGGCTCGGTGGTGGCACCGGCAGACTTTAGCCTGATCTCGTAGCGAGGCTGAACCAACCGAAGGAAAGACGCACTAGCTCGTGACCAGACTAGTGTGACCAGCTGGTGACATAGGGTATCCGACTAATGTGACACTGACTGGTGACGTCAAGTATCAGACTAGTGTGACCAGCTGGTGACATGGGGTATCCGACTAGTGTGACTAGCTGGTGACATCAAGTATCAGACTAGTGTGACCAGCTGGTGACATGGGGTATCCGACTAGTGTGACTAACTGGTGACGTCAAGTATCAGACTAGTGTGACTAGCTGGTGAAATGGGGTATCCGACTAGTGTGACTAACTGGTGACATCAAGTATCAGACTAGTGTGACCAGCTGGTGACATCAAGTATCCGACTAGTGTGACTAGCTGGTGACATCAAGTATCAGACTAGTGTGACAAGCTGGTGACATCAAGTATCAGACTAGTGTGACAAGCTGGTGACATCAAGTATCAGACTAGTGTGACTAACTGGTGACGTCAAGTATCAGACTAGTGTGACTAGCTGGTGAAATGGGGTATCCGACTAGTGTGACTAACTGGTGACATCAAGTATCAGACTAGTGTGACCAGCTGGTGACATCAAGTATCCGACTAGTGTGACTAGCTGGTGACATCAAGTATCAGACTAGTGTGACCAGCTGGTGACATCAAGTATCAGACTAGTGTGACAAGCTGGTGACATCAGCAACAGCAGCAGTGGGGTGCCCACCCACCTTTCGTGCCCGGACAAGCGTTACGAGCTGGTGTGTTCATTGAAAACCCCACTGTCGGATAATAAATCACTCATCTGGCCTTCAGCATGGTGGAATTCTAAAAGTTTAATATTGCCAGTAATTTTGATCAAGTTTTCGGCGTAATTCCTCAATAAAGGCGGCCAACTACCAACTGTTGCCAAGTCGTCGGTGTTTGATTGTGATCTAGCGGCGAGGTATCTCATAAAGAGACGCAATCCATGCTGCGCACCGTCATCGTGGTTCCCAAAGTTCGTGCTCAAGCAGCTATGCAATATCCAATAAGACGCCAGTGTCTGGATAAGAGTGAGTCGCATGTGTTGTGTGCCTCAGCTCCAAGCATGCACTGATTGGGGAAACAAGCCTGCTGCGTCTCTCATCTCAATGTAGATCTTGGTTGTCGCCGAAGTGACGGTGAAGTTTTTGATTGTAGAGAACATCTGGCAAATGGTTTCCTTCAGTTCCTTGTATCGTTCTGCTTTGCGTCAGGTGCTATACCGGTCGTCGTGTTAGTGTACCGCCACTTTAGCGTCGACTTAAATTGCTGTCAGTATATGGGCTCGCGGTTCGATTGGATCATTCACGTGAATAAGCAGCTGCCTTTGTCGTGAATTGATGCTACATATCTCGGGTAGTTGGCAACATGGGCTCGATCAAGTTCCATAGTGCCTCTGTTTTGCCAACAGCAGGGTGATATACAATGTCACTTTGTCTGCACCGGAAAAAGACAGCGCCCGATCCCAGCCAGTGCCCCTACAGCAGAAGCTCGGCCGCCGTCCTGCTGAACGTCCTCAAATGCGGCCAAGTGCGGCGTGTCGCCGACCCGACCGGCGAACTCATCTGTCTTCTGCGAGCGGCCGATGGGGATGGGCGACGGGATTCCGGGAGCGGCGGCGGCGGCGGATGTTTGCCATGGCACGGCGGCCATGTCCGGACATTCCCGACCTGGACCGCGCCGCGCCCACCACCGTCGACGGCGTCGACACCGCCGGCAGCTGACGCCACAACAGCGGAGCTGGCGCCAGAGCTGGCGCCATGAGCTGGCGCCATGAGCACCGGCCCTCCTCTGCTGACGCGTGACAACAGTCATGTCCGTTGTGGAGATAGCTTCGTAGACGCTTCCTCCGAGGATGACTGGTGCAGTGAGCGTGTGCACCCTACTTCCTCTGGAACTTGGCGTTACGCCACAAAGGTTGTGAATGTAATCGACGTAGAGCTCGCTTCATATGCTCCCCGAAAAACCCAGCTGACTGCTTGTAGATAATCAACATGGGAAGGGCACTATTCATTCAACTAGAACCCCTTTAGAACCCCGCAAATAATGAGAGCAACCAATTACGCTTCCTGAAGCAGCATGTGCTCGGTTAAGCACAACTTTCAGATTATTATCCGAGGCTGGTGGACATTGCACCAAATCTGCTTTTTTATCGTACCATGTGTCTCTGAGGCATGCGGATCATTATAGGACGTTTGTGGATCATCACCTACCCTCTTCCAGCGCCAACTAGCATCAATGGACGGAAGATCGTGATCAAAAAGTTGATTTCGCAAAGCGACCAAAATGCTCGCGCTGCTGTGTAAAAATACATACGTGCCTCTTTCGAGAAACGTTGGCGTGGCTCTCACCACACCTGTCCCGCCGTATTCTCCACCTATATCCGCTTCCATACACAGGTGCAAGGTTTCTCACCACCCGCCAACCTTCACGAATCCCAGCTACATCGCCGTACACCCAGTTGATCCCTTGATTCTTGATCCCTTGATCCAATGACGAATCCCTTGATGGCCCATAGTCGACAGCGTGCTACACGAATCCCAGCTGCATGACCGTATACCCAGTTGATTCCTTGACCCCTTGACGAATCCCTTGATGACCCGTAGTCGGCGGGCGTGCTGCACGAATCCCAGCTACATCGCCGTATACCCAGTTGATGGCCGTGGTCGGCGGTGGACGTGCTGCACGAGACCGCCGGCTCGTAGTGTACAAGTCCAATACTGCTCAAAGTAACGCCCCGTTCCTCCACAGGGAAAGACGCGTCGCGACCAGTGCTGCCGTCCCGGCCCGAGGAGACGGCCGCCGACGAGAGGATCGCCCACATCCTGACCGAGGCGCAGCAGGCCATGAAGACTGAGCCGATGACAGCCGGTGCGGAGGACCAGCCCGCCTCCGGGGCGCAGAGCCCCTCCAGAGTGGTGAGTCCCGGCCGGATCCCAGCCGGACTCCGGGGTGGTGAGGTGGAAGTGAGCGCTGCTCGGGCCTCTCCGGACCGATGAGTCCCGGCCGGATCCCAGCCGGACTCCGGGGTGGTGAGGTGGAAATGAGCGCTGCTCGGGTCACTCCGGACCGGTGAGTAGCAGCAGGATCCTGGCCCGAATACTCGGAAGTGAGGAGCTGCCATCACTCAGAGACCATCGGAAGCGATGAGAACGATATACTACATAATCCTGCTCAGTTTTATTTTCTGGAGTGATGAAATACATCGGATGGAGTTCTACCCAGAGCCTTTTGTGGTGGACAATTACGCAGAGTTCTGTTCGGAGTCTTTCGGCGGAGAAGGGGGAGGGGAAGGTACCAGCGGCACAGTTCTGTTCTCCGGTGAGGCTCTCTGGTGACATGGCTTCGCCACCACGGCATCGAAAACCAGCCGATTTCACTAACTAATCAAGCAATGGAACTTGGCTGTGATAAATATTGGTGACACATCTCATACCAGCAGGTGCAGCCAGATATAACCCCCACCACCATCACCACCACCCCGTCACGCACATGACACATTAGATCAGTTCAGACACCGCCCGTACCACGCCAGCTGGTACGGCTCCCTTCAGTCCCGGCTGAAGATCTGTCGTGAGGCGCCAGAGGTGGTGGCGCTCGCGCAGCGCTCCGGTGCGGATCAGCGTCGCTCCGGTGTGGATCAGTGCCGCTCAGGTGCGGATCAGCGCCGCTCCGGTGCGGATCAGCGCCGCTCCGCATCGTGGCCAGGTCCGGATGGTGTTACACAGTGTCAATATACTGCCGTTGTAGGGCACAGTTTGTCATTCGTGACGCGCTTGTGAGGCGCAGTTCGGTCGATGCGCATTTAATTTAACAACCGTCGGCCGGCGCGTGCAAGGAGCCAATTACTGAATCAGCGTCGTTGTTTCCAGTACGGTCCCGCAAGGAGTTTACATGTGAATGTCAAAGATCACTCGCCATGTTGGTCTCAGCTTTCCAGCATTTGTCCGGCTAGTACGATAGGTGGCAATAAGGCTGAGCCATGTGGAGACGCTCAGAAAAATGAGCTTTTTGTGCACACACATGACACATAGCTGGGCTGTGCATTTTCTGTTCTCCATGTCTGGATCCGTGGTAGTTCAGGCTCGAATTGCCGTTGTAGCCTTCAGTTCACTTGTTACCCAGCATACATTTTCGGCCCGAATAGGAAGTGATTAATTTCCAATTAAAACTGAGAGCCCTCGAGTCGACACGGGGTCATACTGTCTGTCGGAAGCCCTTGAGTTGACGCGGGGGTCACTCTGCCTGTGGGAAGCCCTTGAGTCGACACGGGGTGACACTGCCTATCGGAAGCCCTTGAGTCGACACGGGGTCACACTGCCTGTTGGAAGCCTCGCGTGACAGCTGTGCGAGTGCACTCTCTCCTGATTCCACCAGCAGTTTGACGTCCAAATGGGCCATGAACCACGACAGAGCGGATTCTTCCGCCGCCATTCCACCCTACCAAATGTGCATCATCAAAACGCATTCGAATGAATTTTACAAAAGACGGAATCGACCAGCGTTGGACTGGTCATAGCTGACGGTGGGTACGTCAGCTGGGATGCTGGGTGGGTGGTTATAGCTGACGGTGGGTACGTCAGCTGGGATGCTGGGTGGGTGGTTATAGCTGACGGTGGGTACGTCAGCTTGGATGGGATCCGGTTAGAGCTGCCAAGCCGCTCTGCACGTAACGAATGCAGTCGCAGATTTTGGTGGTATTTCGCCCTGCACCATGGAGCAGCTGGTTCCTTAGTCCCCCAGCACGGGGACGAAGATGATGGGCTGTAATTGTGGGGCTGGTCTTGTCGAAGGCCCTATAATGGTGGTTTACGTTAACCAGGTCTAGGACTACGATATCCGTCAGCAGTCACATCATCTCCCGTTGCTCATATTGCTAACTGATTCCTGTCTCAGACACAAGGAAATCATGCGGTGAAGGCCGCAAATTTGAAGAGCCTTTTCCTAACTTCAGGGCAGGATGCCGTTATAACACAAATTGGCTTGTCGAAGGCTCCCGATCCCACTCCACCCCCTCCTCACACGTGCACCCCCTGATGTGCACCTCTTTTCAGATATGAGAGATCCACAACCCGTTTGTGGCTCAAAACACTTAGTGTACGTCATGTTTCCTCATGTTAGCCTTACTTCGAGCGAAGTCAGGAGCCCTATCCCTCTTTACATTCCGAACGTCTTCCGTCTTCCATACAGGTTGATCGCATGCACGAACATGCATGCATGCAAGAACCGTCTACACCGACGAGCCTACCTATTACTGAGCGATTTTTTTCAAAGCTCGACCCAGAGATTGATACTTAAGACAAACTATGATGTGAGAGACATAATTGAGCTTGTTCAATATGGGGGAAGCATGGCGCTTGCCGTCACCCATGTCACCAGGAGGTGCGATGCCCGGTCCTTAGGGCACTGTGGCTACTGTGAGCACTGCGGGCACTGCGGGCACTGTGAGCACTGTGGGCACTGTGGGCACTGTGGGCACTGTGGGCACTGTGGGCACTGTGGGCACTGTGGGCACTGTGGGCACTGTGGCCACTGTGGTCTCGGCCACTGTGTCCGATGGCCGTGCTGTGTGGGTGTGCTGCACGGCTTGGGTCGGTGTCCGATGGCCGTGCTGTGTGGGTGTGCTGCACGGCTTGGGTCGGTGTCCGATGGCTGTGATGTGTGGGTGTGCTGCACGGCTTGGGTCGATATCCGATGGCTGTGCTGTGTGGGTGTGCTGCACGGCTTGGGTCGGTGTCCGATGGCTGTACTGTGTGGGTGTGCTGCACGTCTTGGGTCGGTGTCCGATGGCTGTGATGTGTGTGTGTGCTGCACGGCTTGGGTCGATATCCGATGGCTGTGCTGTGTGGGTGTGCTGCACGGCTTGGGTCGGTGTCCGATGGCTGTGCTGTGTGGGTGTGCTGCACGGCTTGGGTCGGTGTCCAATAGCTGTGCTGTGTGGGTGTGCTGCACGGCTTGGGTCGGTGTCCGATGGCTGTGATGTGTGGGTGTGCTGCACGGCTTGGGTCGGTGTCCGATGGCTGTACTGTGTGGGTGTGCTGCACGGCTTGGGTCGATATCCGATGGCTGTGCTGTGTGGGTGTGCTGCACGGCTTGGGTCGATATCCGATGGCTGTGATGTGTGGGTGTGCTGCACGGCTTGGGTCGGTGTCCGATGGCTGTGATGTGTGGGTGTGCTGCACGGCTTGGGTCGGTGTCCGATGGCTGTGCTGTGTGGGTGTGCTGCACGTCTTGGGTCGGTGTCCGATGGCTGTGATGTGTGGGTGTGCTGCACGGCTTGGGTCGGTGTCCGATGGCTGTGATGTGTGGGTGTGCTGCTCGGCTTGGGTCGGTGTCCGATGGCTGTGATGTGTGGGTGTGCTGCTCGGCTTGGGTCGGTGTCCGATGGCTGTGATGTGTGTGTGTGCTGCACGGCTTGGGTCGATATCCGATGGCTGTGTGTGTGGGTGTGCTGCACGGCTTGGGTCGGTGTCCGATGGCTGTACTGTGTGGGTGTGCTGCACGGCTTGGGTCGATATCCGATGGCTGTGCGTGTGGGTGTGCTGCACGTCTTGGGTCGGTGTCCGATGGCTGTCATGTGTGGAGTGCTGCACGGCTTGGGTCGGTGTCCGATGGCTGTACTGTGTGGGTGTGCTGCACGGCTTGGGTCGATATCCGATGGCTGTGCTGTGTGGGTGTGCTGCACGTCTTGGGTCGGTGTCCGATGGCTGTGATGTGTGGGTGTGCTGCACGGCTTGGGTCGGTGTCCGATGGCTGTGATGTGTGGGTGTGCTGCACGGCTTGGGTCGGTGTCCGATGGCTGTGATGTGTGGGTGTGCTGCTCGGCTTGGGTCGGTGTCCGATGGCTGTGATGTGTGTGTGTGCTGCACGGCTTGGGTCGATATCCGATGGCTGTGCTGTGTGGGTGTGCTGCACGGCTTGGGTCGGTGTCCGATGGCTGTACTGTGTGGGTGTGCTGCACGGCTTGGGTCGGTGTCCGATGGCTGTGATGTGTGTGTGTGCTGCACGGCTTGGGTCGATATCCGATGGCTGTGCTGTGTGGGTGTGCTGCACGTCTTGGGTCGGTGTCCGATGGCTGTCATGTGGAGTGCTGCACGGCTTGGGTCGGTGTCCGATGGCTGTCAGTGTGGAGTGCTGCACGGCTTGGGTCGGTGTCGATGGCTGTCATGTGTGGAGTGCTGCACGGCTTGGGTCGGTGTCCGATGGCTGTCATGTGTGGAGTGCTGCACGGCTTGGGTCGGTGTCCGATGGCTGTCATGTGTGGAGTGCTGCACGGCTTGGGTCGGTGTCCGATGGCTGTACTGTGTGGGTGTGCTGCACGGCTTGGGTCGGTGTCCGATGGCTGTGCTGTGTGGGTGTGCTGCACGGCTTGGGTCGGTGTCCGATGGCTGTGATGTGTGGGTGTGCTGCACGGCTTGGGTCGGTGTCCGATGGCTGTGATGTGTGGGTGTGCTGCACGGCTTGGGTCGGTGTCCGATGGCTGTGCTGTGTGGGTGTGCTGCACGGCTTGGGTCGATATCCGATGGCTGTGCTGTGTGGGTGTGCTGCACGGCTTGGGTCGGTGTCCGATGGCTGTGATGTGTGGGTGTGCTGCACGGCTTGGGTCGGTGTCCGATGTGCGGAATTTGTCAAGTCGTGGTCGCTAACAAGACGACAATGTGCCACTGAAGCCATGAGCAATAAGCTTCCCAAGCCTAACACGACTGAGAGCTAGTAAACCACAGATTGGCAGACGCACGGCTGGCGAGGGTGACGGGTCATGTCGAGTAGGTCACGACCGCCGAGAAGGTCACAACCGCCGGCCAAATGGTCGCACTCGTGAAGCGTCAACCGGGCAGGAAAATTGAACGTGAACGCCCACAACTTGAGCATGAGAATGGTGGCAACTTGGGATGTTGGTGCATTTCAGTCATCACGGAGAAGACCAATGACGCTTTGTTTGTGGAACGTCCTCGGTTCACTGCTTTGTTTGGGAGAGAGTCCTCCGTTCACTGCGGTGACCATGCTGCTGTTGGTGCCATTTTCTTTACACACACACATGTGGTGTGGATTTATGTGAGGATCCAATGACCAGATCCGGAAACCCATCGAGTGGGGAGAGTTGGGGGAGGGGATGGCAAGACGTGTTTCACATAAAAACTGATCATATTTGGATTACCCCGATGAGAAAATCCTCCTAAAATAATTTTTGCTGGGCTGCTGCTGGGCTGTTGCTGCTGCTTGGGCCGTCGTGGCAAATGCAGTTGGACAGTTCGAGAACGCAGCATTGTTGAAATTGGGGAATCGAGTGACTGAATGAGCTTTAAAGTACACCATTGTACGAGTTTTGGGACACGATCTACGCCAATTCCCCTCACGGGTAGGGAACCCCATCGGGGCCCCTGTGTCGGTTTCAGAGACTCTCCTTGACAGTTCCTTGGCCTACTGCTCATCCCAGCCGTCCCAGCCCAGCAATCCCATCCCAGCCCAGCCTTCGCGCCAGCCATTGTTGCATCTCACCGACGGCCGATAGTCCGCGTGAAATCATCAAACGAACGCCCGGCACGAGAACACCATCACTGCCCGGAAGTTGCCGCCTCTCGCCTGCGCCTCTCGCCTGCGCCTCTCGCCTGCGCCTATCACTCGCTGCCGCCACGCCCGTCAATGTGTCAATCTCTCCGAACGGATCAGAGGCTGCGGTGGCCGACAATGGGCGCCGCGACCGCCGCGGCACGCGCCGCCGCCCCCTCCCCCACCCCACCCCACCCACACGGCGGCGAGGCGAGACGTCGGGAACATTGGCGTGCGCGATCACTAGCACCGCCTATCGCCCGTCAGCTGATTGGCACGGCCCCGGCCAGATGTGGCGAACACGGCGCGGCGGCGGCCACGCGTGGCGAACGCGGCGCGGCAGCGGGCCGGCCGGCGGACGGGTAGGGGGGGGGCGTCAGATGTCGATACACGGCGTATCGATTGTGTCGCTTCACTTGTTCTATAACTAATGTGGTGATTAAGACGGCCGTTTGTAGTCGGGGCCATGATAATGCATCGCGTGGGTGGCATGCGACGATTTCGGTGCCGCGAAGCGTCCAGGGCCGGCGCTTGTGTTCCGTGTCGACCTGACCCGCACGGTGCCCCGGACACTGAGGGGCACCGCAGATAACAATGGCCGCTGGTCATTGTGCGCTGTCGCAACTTTGAATCGTCGATAATGCATAGATCAAAGCAGTCGCGGGGCGCTGCTCACAATGTTCACGAGCACGCGCCTATTCTGGTTATATTGTGATCATACTACAATCCCATTAACGACATGGCGAGTTTCGTATTGCTGATCTGGTATTGCATAGTAGAGGCGACAAATACTGAACATTTTGGAACCGAGGCACGAGACATGCCGACCTGATGCGACCAAGCCCAGTCTGACCCGGTCACAATGAACTGCAACCCGATCAAAAGACCAGTATGTTAACTACATGTTTTGCATATAAAGTAGCACCATTGGATTTTCTGCTTAATTAGGGTCTTGAAAATAGACCTTTTATCACGACTTCCTTTTCCCATTGGCAGGTATTGATGGCAACAACACGATAGTTACAAACAATTTTTAAACTCATATTAGGTGCTCATCTTACTCATTATTCACCATTCTCAATCTAAGGAAGGAGCAAAATGAAGAAGAAGCACGACCCAAGCTTTGATTCATTCATGAAATCATCTGTAAGATGCTATACCATGTGTTTAATAATCATTACATGCCACTACCGGACTCAAATATCCAAACTACAATATTCTTCAGGCTTCAATCGTCATGGTAATCTATTATACAGGCAATATACCTAATATGTAACACACCGCTCACTACATGCAAGATTTTAGTCTCATTCTTCTATTAGATTCGCAATTCAAAACTTAGTATTCTTAATTATGCGAAGTTCAGATTACATCATATGTAACCTATCTTCCATGGTCCGATTGCTTGCACCACAACCAGTGGTTGCGCCCTTTAAGCCTTCATACTACACTCCTTGATATTAAGAGGACTTGGTGTTAGCTGTAAGCTACCGCGCATAAAACTCAAGTGAAGAGTAATTAGTGAATGCATTGACAGCAAAATCAACCATGGAACAGCACCATGCATCGAAGAAATTAATGGCAACCAAGCTCCCGTTGACATAATTAGTGCCCTTTAATTAGTGCTATCACCATTAAAGGTTTGCTGAATGGCTGGGTGCATGAAAATCAGTTGGTTAGCTTTGATCGTCTTCTTCTCCTTTTGCTTAGTTCATTTGATGCAGCAAGTACAGAGTAGAAGCATGCTCCTACAGTTTTATTTAACAAGTGAACTATTAGCCAAAGCGAGGTAGTATGGTTTCATGGAAGCATATTTCTCTAATGTACTTCAGCTAAATGTATTCAAAACATATCACTCTGGAAATATTTAGCAATACATTCGTGCAATACAGTAAGCTTACTAGCTACTGTATTTCAGCCTTAGCCTGCAGGCAATCGGCATGACAGTGCGCCACCGTGACGGGAGCCCACACGAACCCAGCTCAGTCGTAAAGTTGGCAATGCGAGGTTGGAAATCTCACCAAAAGGATCCGCACTTTCCGTGATATCAAACTGTTGTTGATTATGTTCCACCCGTTGTGACAGTGGCCTCGTGGCGTGCCAGCAGCGCCTTGTTCCCGTCGGTCGTGTGTGGACACGGTGTCCACCACGCCCGGCGTGGAGCGTAGAACAGCGCCCAGTTCCTGCCGGGCGTGTGTGCACAGTGTCCACCACGACAGGCTTGTGCACACATGGTGTCCACCACGCTCGGAGTGGAACGTGGAGCGGTGGCGCGCCAGCAGCGCCTTGTCCCTGCCGGGCATGTGTACATACACACGGTGTCCACCACGCCCGGTGTGGAGCGCGGAGTGTGGAGCGTGGAGCGGTGGCAGCACCTTGTCCCTGCCGGGCGTGTGTACATCCACCCGGTGTCCACCACGCCCGGTGTGGAGCGCGGAGTGTGGAGCGTGGAGCGGTGGCAGCACCTTGTCCCTGCCGGGCGTGTGTACATCCACCCGGTGTCCACCACGCCCGGTGTGGAGCGCGGAGTGTGGAGCGTGGAGCGGTGGCAGCACCTTGTCCCTGCCGGGCGTGTGTACATCCACCCGGTGTCCACCACGCCCGGAGTGGAGCGTGGAGCGGTGGCAGCACCTTGTCCCTGCTGGCCGTGTGTACATACACCCGGTGTCCACCACGCCCGGTGTGGAGCGCGGAGTGTGGAGCGTGGAGCGGTGGCAGCACCTTGTCCCTGCCGGGCGTGTGTACATACACCCGGTGTCCACCACGCCCGGTGTGGAGCGCGGAGTGTGGAGCGTGGAGCGGTGGCAGCACCTTGTCCCTGCCGGGCGTGTGTACATCCACCCGGTGTCCACCACGCCCGGTGTGGAGCGCGGAGTGTGGAGCGTGGAGCGGTGGCAGCACCTTGTCCCCGCCGGGCGTGTGTACATCCACCCGGTGTCCACCACGCCCGGTGTGGAGCGCGGAGTGTGGGGCGTGGAGCGGTGGCAGCACCTTGTCCCTGCCGGGCGTGTGTACATCCACCCGGTGTCCACCACGCCCGGAGTGGAGCGCGGAGTGTGGAGCGTGGAGCGGTGGCAGCACCTTGTCCCTGCCGGGCGTGTGTACATCCACCCGGTGTCCACCACGCCCGGTGTGGAGCGCGGAGTGTGGGGCGTGGAGCGGTGGCAGCACCTTGTCCCTGCCGGGCGTGTGTACATCCACCCGGTGTCCACCACGCCCGGAGTGGAGCGCGGAGTGTGGAGCGTGGAGCGGTGGCAGCACCTTGTCCCTGCCGGGCGTGTGTACATCCACCCGGTGTCCACCACGCCCGGTGTGGAGCGCGGAGTGTGGAGCGTGGAGCGGTGGCAGCACCTTGTCCCTGCCGGGCGTGTGTACATCCACCCGGTGTCCACCACGCCCGGTGTGGAGCGCGGAGTGTGGAGCGGTGGCGCGCGACGACCATAAACCAGCGGCGGCGACGCGCCGCGATCGTATCGGCGCCATCCGTCTGGCAGCCGGCGGGTCCGACGAGCACGCCGTGCGCGCTGCTCCGGTCACCTGGGCGCGCCTCGTGCCGACGCGGCACGCCGGACGACCGACCGCACACGCGGCGGCCATGCTGCGTCACTGCTCGGCGACACCGCGCCATCAATTGTCGCCGCGCGTCGGCCATTGATACGGCGGTCGGCAAAGGCGGCTACGCGGCTGCTGTACGCTGTGCTAATCGCAGCGTGTGACCGCCGGCTGGAGAATTGGAAGTTGGCGGACGCCTGGCCGATGCAGCTTCTTTCGTGCTATTTTTCATTCCGTGTGACAGTATGTTCCAGGTTTGTGAAGTTTCGTGCACGAAGCGAGCAATCCCAAAGTAATGCAATTGCATTTTCACCACAAACGTTGGAGGAACGAACTCTCTGTATTCGCACAATTGCAGGGACGATCAAAATCTGTGTGGAACGTCTGAAATTCGATCTGAAATCATCCGCATTAAAAGGGGTTGAATTAAATTGGCGTTCCTATCAATTCAGCGATGATCTCATGTCAATTCCCAGTCATTTTCAGAATGACTAGCTTCAGCCAAACCGTTCATAAAAGTACCGTGGGCTTCCGTTGCCACCACGGTTCCGCTGCCATTAGGCGGGCATTCCTGTTGCATTACCCTAGGTCTCGGCGAATAAAAGAGCTGTTTATTAATCTGTTGTCTCGCCTACAAAGATTCAGGTGTGAAACCGTTATGATATTGTTGTCCGCCCGCTCTACTTATCGCATCTGTGTCTTGACTTTGCTCAAGACACAGATATATGGCCATAGTCCGGAAATAGGTA
The DNA here is from genome assembly GCA_034440615.1 of Ashinkailepas kermadecensis. Classification (NCBI taxonomy): domain Eukaryota; kingdom Metazoa; phylum Arthropoda; class Thecostraca; family Neolepadidae; genus Ashinkailepas; species Ashinkailepas kermadecensis. The sequence continues at coordinate 264,542 of JAOTOM010005049.1, forward strand.
AGTGCAGCCCTGATGGCAACCCCCGTGCCGGCGGCAGCCTCCTGAACGCTCGAGATGAGCCGCCCTTCACAAATGCACACCCAAAACAAAAAACAACCTTCACTCGCGCCGTGCGGCGCTTCGTTTAATGTGCAAGCGAAACAATGATTCGAAAGACCACTTTCCGTGTTGTCCTGTTCCTGGTTGCGAAGTGCTTTGACCCGACTTCACGCCAATCTTGCCTGCTGTGCGCATGTGTGTCTGACTGCAGGTGCCTGCGTAGGCCAAGCTCGGGCCCGACCTGCCCGGGTGTGGACATGAAATGCCCCTGGTCAGGAGGGTCAGGAGCCACCGCGGCTGCCACGCTCAGTAGGATTGCAGAAGGGATTGTACGGTATGAATGGAGTTCAAACCGAATTCAAATACTTGTCGAGAAGTGTAATGAACCCTTCTGCAATCGTCATGAAACGATTGCAACTCATGATTGCTAATACTGGAAGCCAAATCCTGATCGTCACTGCGGTTTGTGTGGCTCCGCTTCTTTAAGTGCATTCACACACGCTTGTAAGACCATTGCCCTGCAGTATTGGGTCAGTTGTGCAACACTTTGTAAATGAACCGTTATATTTGCCATGTGAGACGCTATCCTCTAATGTACCAATTAGTGTTTTTCCTATTGATGAAACTAATTGTACTCTGATTGTCAGTCAATATCGAAGTTTGCCTACACTCAAATTATGCTTGTCTGATTATTATCATGATCATTGACCATATTTCTCGAAAACCACAACGATCCTGAATGCCTCTCAGCCAATATCAGACACGGCGCATTTCAAAGAAAACAAAAAAATGCATGAATTTTACATGTAATCACCGTTGAGCTGCCATCATATCTCCTCAACTTTTGCCCATAAAAGTCAGCGAAGGCAGTTTACAGCCGCGTCTTTGCTGTCACGCATCCGCAAACAGCGGCTCAATAATTTCTCGCTACACGGGTTTTGGCTTAAGGGATCGACTCGTCACGCCAGGAAATATGACACCGAAGTTATTCCGCTGCTTATTTATCGCATCTGATTTGCAAATACCGCCTCAGTCATGTATGCCTGACGACAGAAGCCGACTCTGCCTTATCTCGACCGTTTATCTGAACGCCTCGGCTGCTGAAAAGTCACCCGGCAGACTTAGCACTTCCGCTGCTGACAAACAGAAACAGTCCCACCCGCTCTAGCACGGCACGGTCCTGTCCCACCTGGACCCCATGTTACCCTACCTGGGGCGTACGCTATCTCACCTGGACCCCATGTTATCCTACCTGCGGCGTACGCTATCTCACCTGGACCCCATGTTTTCTCACATGTTCTCTATGTTATCCCACCTGGGCACCATGTTATCACACATGGCCCCATGCTATCCCATTTATGCCCTATTATCCCACCTGGGTCCCATGTTATTCCACATGGCCCATATGTTGTCACATATGGGCCTCATGTTACACAAAATGGCCCCCACGTTATCCCACATGGCCCATATTTTATCACATATGGACACATGTTATCCCATATGGGCCCTATGTTGTCACCACTTGGTTACATGATATTCACCTGGGTCTCATGTTATCCTACCTGGGTCCTATGTTGTCACTCCTGGACCCTATGTTACCCCACCTGGACCATATGTTGATACACCTGGTCCCATGTAATCCCACCTGGGCCCCATGTTGTTCTATCTGAGCCCCATGCTATCCCACCTGGCCGTTAGGTTGCCACACCTGGGCCCCACGATATCCCACCTAAGCTCAATGTTATCCCACCTGGGCGCTACGTTATCCCACCTGGGTCCCATGTTATCCCATATTCACCTCATGTTCAAGCTCAAGACAAAGATGGACATCGTCTCCTGCCTGGAGGGGCAGACACCAGCCACCCACGCCGTCCTCAGCGTATTAACCTTCACCACAGCACATCGACGCTGGCGTTAATGCACGCGCGGATAATTTACAATGGCCTAATTAATTTACTGTGCCATTATCTATTATTGTTCGGTGCCGAGGCGGACTCGGAGGTGGTCGCTGGCTGTGGCTGGCGCCCCGCGGTGCCTGCCGCGCCCCGGCTGCACTGAACCCCTGCTGCAGAGGTGGTCCCCGTGCGCTGCAACGGTCCCTCAGCTGCGGCGGTCCCCTGCTCCGCACACTCTGCGCAGCGGTGATCCCCACTCGGTGCAGCGGTTGCCTCGACTGCGGGCATCCCTGCAGCCGTGAATGTGTCGGTCCGGCTGGTCGCCTGGCTGGAGTAGGCCTTGCGGTGGAGTAGGACCGCTGGGTTGAACACGACCGCCCGGTCCGGTGGCATCCCTCTCGGACACTGGAACGCGACCGCCCGGACCGGTGGCATCCCTCTCTGACACTGGAACACGACCGCCCGGTCCGGCGGCATCCCTCTCGGACACTGGAACACGACCGCCCGGACCGGTGGCATCCCTCTCTGACACTGGAACACGACCGCCCGGTCCGGCGGCATCCCTCTCGGACACTGGAACACGACCGCCCGGACCGGTGGCATCCCTCTCGGACACTGGAACTGGATCGAGCCGGACGGACGCAGAGGAGACAAAGTTGGCGACGCTGCCGCCTAGTGGCTGGCTCAGAGTCGGTGTCGATGGGGCTCCAGTGTCAGCTCGAGCTCGGGGTATGGGCCTCAGTGGCAGCTCGAGCTCAAAATGTGGGCCTCGGTGGGTCGGAGTCAGTGCCAATGTTGCTTCAGTGGCAGCTCGAGCTCGGAGTGTGGGCCTCAGTGGGTCGGAGTCAGTGCCAATGTTGCTTCAGTGGCAGCTCGAGCTCGGAGTGAGGGCCTCAGTGTGTCGGAGTCAGTGCCGATGGGACCTCAGTGGCAGCTTGCCATCCATGCGTGATGAAAGGTATTGGAGGAGCCGGGTGTCACGCAGTGAAGAGCGGCTGTGGGTGGCCTTTTAATATGTGGGCGACACTGACGTCGGTTGCGGGATGGTATTTGACAGGTGGGCGATATTGGCGTTGGTTGCGGGATGGTGTTTTACATGTGGGCGATATTGGCGTTGGTTGCGGGATGGTATTTGACATGTGGCCGATGCTGACGTCGGCCGTGTGGTACCAGAGGCCGGGCGTTCGTGACTTACCGGTATGGCGAGTCTCTGTGTCGTGGCCGCACCGACACGTGTACCGTGATTACTGTTCAGTCGAGTCGAGGTTTACGTATATCAGTGCAACATTTGGTTGATTTTTTAATCGTAGGCCTTCAACTCTGAACATATAATTCCAGTTGAAATGACGATCACGGCCGTCGATGGGAAAACTCTTACCAACACAGTCATGATCTTCGTGTGCTTGCCCAGCTGATCGTCGGTGCAGTTGGGTGATCACAGCCGATATGTGACCCCCCGTTCGGTTTCAGTCGCCGCTGACCGACGTACGTGACTCGTTCCACCCCCTGAGGCGCCTCGTCGGTCCACTGGCCCCCGATGAGATGGCTCAGGAGAAGATCGCGCGTGTGTACCGCGACCAGCTGGCCAAGATGATGGCACAGCGGCCAGATCTCAGCGCCGGCTTTCCCATGGACCACTACCAGAGGTAGGTTCAGTGTAAATCGTCCCGACGTGCCCGCTGAGATCCTGAAGTGCGCTCCGACCAGGTGGACATATTTCAGTCGTGTGTGTTTTGTAAATGTCAGAGGGACAGCCAAGGTAGAGTCGGGGTCCCGCGGCTCTACCTTGGTTTCGTCGGGCCCCCTTAAGAAACTCCTGGTTGCGCCACTGGTAAGTGTGCTGAGTGTACCGTTGTTGTTCAGGCATGCTTCATTGTTCCCACCGCGGCGCGACGCATGCGGTCAGCGTGCTGTATGCAGACGTAACGCTAAAGGTGCGCTCTTCATTGTAACCCTGTTGGTGTATGTTTGTGCTGTGAGCAGCGCACACTACACACGCGTCCGAGTCAGTGTGGACGCCCGTGAAGTATCTGGTCACAGATGTGTGTTCGCAATTTGTGCAGAGTTGACGGCGGTCTGGTCAGGTCGCACACCACGTAATTATATACATGCTCCATCCGTACTGTTTATTTCCTCGGCGTAAATGCAAGCCATCGAGTCTCGTCCATCGAGCAATGCGTGCATGCCAACACGGCAGCTAGAACGCATGCATCAGACCTTGTAAAGGGCTGCACGATTCGCGGTTGTCACATTTATCAATCAGCCCCGCATGTTTCAACGCTGCAGTGAAACAAATGTGTACGCTCCAGGCGGAGGCACCCGGTCCGCATAACATGGCGACATCTCAATGCATCACTGCAGCCGACCGGCACCCGAACCCACCGCGCAAGATGGATGTTTGCCAGCCGCCGGCCTGCCACGCCCCTCGATGGCAGCGGTGTTTCATGCACTGAATATCAGTGAATTCACGTTGCTAGTTGTGGCTCAGGGTCATGCTAATTGTGGCTCAGGGATGGCTAGCGGGGGAGAACTAGTCCCCCATACACGTACTTTCGGCATTACCCCCTCTGACTGGAGAGATGCGCCCCTCTGACTGGAAAAGGGAGCTTGCACATGATGTTCCAGTGCATCTTTCCCCGTCAAATTTTAGTACATATTCTAAAATGTTCTTTTATTCATTTATGTTATTATATTTATTTTATTTTATTGATGTTATTTTATTTATTTTATTTTATTCATTTTATATTATTTATTTTATTTTTACTTCTTTTCTATTATTTAGTTTATATAATGTATTATTCATTCATTTATTCCTATTTAATTATATTTCATTGTTTAAAAATATTAGCACTTCACGTTTCCTCTTCTCCTTTCAGTACAAAAGACGCCCACCCAGGTGCACCCGAGTGCACTCCCTCGCCCTTAAAATGTTATGTCAGTGGCGCCCCTCTGGGGTATGGCGCCGCCCCCTGAACGTCGTCCCTGCGCTCCCTTTTCCTGCTGCCCTTACGCCTCTGCTCAGGGTGATGGGCAAGTCGGCCTGTCACGACTGCGTCAACACAGCCGATCTACGACGCTGTGCACAATCGCGTGCTTGGTTCTGTTGACAACAATGACATGTTTGGTTCTGTTGGTGGCAATTGCATGTTTGGTTCTGTTGGTGGCAATTGCATGCTTGGTTCTGTTGATGACTATTGAATGCTTGGCTCCGTTGATGGCAATTGCATGCTTGGTTCTGCTGATGGCAATCGCACAGGTTCGGTTGTTTGAGAGTAGGGCGTCATCAGTCGTCAGCCCATCCCACTGTGGGATGACCTCCAGTTGGCTCCTGGCAGCTGGCCGTGTCAGGAATCAACTGCAATCGCCGCACGAGACACATATCGAGGCAGGTGTCGAGATGCTGCTGACATGAAGCCACATCAACACCCCCTCCCCTCCATATTCACGTTTCACCTCGCGCGTCACTCCTTTTAATGTACATGTGACGTCACAACAGTAGTCCTCGATTCGTGGACGTCACATCACAGTAGTCCACGATTGGGTGTTCGCCAGCGACGACGACCAGCACGAGACACGCTCGACGCAGGGCGCGCCACCTGTCAGCGTCCACACGCTAGTGGAACGTATAGCGCCGGTTAAATCAGCCCGCCGAGTCACCCGAAGCGGCAAGTTCATCAACTCTAGGCACAACACCAACTGTGCGGAGCCCGCTTCCCCAGTGGTATCTGGCCAAGTGTCGGTGATGGGTGTGCCGGAGCGAGGTAGTCCCTCTGTCCCTCTGTCCCTCTGTCCCTCTGTCCCTCTGTCCCTCTCTCCCTCTGTCCCTCTGTCCCTCTGTCCCTCTGTCCCTCTGTCCCTCTGTCCCTCTGTCCCGCTGTCCCTCTGTCCCTCTGTCCCTCGCTTGGCATCTGTCTGCACTGTCTGATCTTCGTCTACTCCTGCCTTACCGCAGTCTTCCGTATGACCCCAGCCCGCTTCTGTTGCCCAGACTGCGGTCGCCCGAGGAGATGCGCGTGGCGATCGACCTGTACAACCAGGAGCTGGTGCGGCACATGCAGCGACACCACCAGGCGAACGGCGCGGCGCCGCAGGACTTGAGCAGCCGCGCCGAGCGCAGGGACGACGTCGCCGCCGACGCCGCCCCGGCTCACACCCACGTGCGGCGACAGCCGGAGCAGGAGACACACGGTGAGCGCAGGGCTGCGAGTTGCCAGCGTGCGCGGCGCCGTACACCGACGGACGCCGGCGGGGTCCTGTACCGGGCCCGGTAAACAAGCGTGGATTTGTTTGTGGGCTTTGTGTGGGATTTGTTGCTAGTGCGCGTTGGAAGCTGGTCGGAAATGCCTTCCGGCAGACGCTTGCGCCTGTGCAGCTCTATATGTATATATAGCTTGGTAAGGTACCTGGCCACGGTGATGTTGTCTCAATGTGTTCATTATATGACAATCATTTGTCAAAGTTTACCCGTAGAGGCATACACAGGCGGAGAATGTGGTATGGCGGGCATTGCAATGGTCACACCAACTTTCCGTCATGGCCCTTGTATTTTTAAGGCAATTCGAACAATTTCACCGGTTGAACCGTTGAATCTACAACATTCAGAAGCGAAAAAGTAAACACAGACGTGACAGCCACATATTCCACAGCTTTTGGTATTACTTCTTATAATAATGGTAGACACTTTGAAAACGCTTCAAGATCATTGCCCCAGATATTGATAACATCCTCCATTTTCGCATACACAATGTAAGTGCAATTCACACTGCAGAAAATGGTCTTGTTTGAGCAGCTTGAAACGTGCCTACAAAGGTAAATAATGTATAAACAACCAAGTAAGTCCAGGAATCAATGTTCAAACAAATGTCCCCCTCCTGAGAGGTGGTAGGACCCCCAAGAATCGCACCGAGGTTCAGAAACATTGCGTGGGGTCACAAAAAATCACGCTGAAGCGGCTACATAATCTCGCCGGGGCTCCAAAATCGCGCCGAAGCACCCAAAATCGTGCTAGGAGCCCACAAATTCCCGTCAGGGTCCCCCAAGAATCGGATCATGTTCCCAACTAAGTACAGCGAGGCCCCGAGACTCGCACCGAAGCTCGAAGAATCATATTGGGGCCCCATAAAATCGAGCTGGCGTCCAACAAATTCGGAACGGGTCCCTAAACAAGTCTCGTCGGGCCTAAATAAATGCAATGGGGCCCTGAAAAATCACGCCGAGGCCCCAAAGATCGTGCTGCGGCCCCACAATTTCCGTTGGGGCCCAAAATAATTTGCTACGGGGTTCCAACTAAGTACAATGGGGTCCGCAAACTCGCGCAGGGGCCCGAAAAATCGCGAGCGAGATCCGAAAAATCGCGCTGGCGCTCAACAAATTCCAGTCGAGGTCCAAAAAAATCAGGTCGGGGGCACGAAATGCATACAGCGGTATCCCAAAAGCTCGCACAGGCCCGAGAAATCGTGCCGGTATCCCCCCCCCACCACCACTACCACCACCAATCGCGCTGAAGACTCATAGATTCCTACCGGGGCACTAAACTTTGCATCGGAGTTGCCCAAAAGGATCTCCGGGGACCCAGTAGCATCAACCCGGGCTCAGAAAATCGCTCCTAAGCACCTAAAATCGCACCATAGCCTCCAACAAATCGCTGAAACCGAAGCCGAAGCTGAAGCCAACTTCGCCCCATGTCTCTTAGCCTATGTCTCTGTCTGGGCTTTACTGTAGCCTGTCCAGCTAGGTCTCAGCGTGACTGCAGTTTGTCTAGTCAGATATCGGCATGATTTGTCTAGTTAAGTCTTAGCGTGACTGCAGTTTGTCTAGTCAGGTCTCGGCGTGACTGCGGTTCGTCTAGTCAGGTACCGGCGTGACTGCAGTCTACCCAGCTCGGTCTGGGCGTGGCTGCGGTTCGTCTAGTCAGGTCTCGGCGTGACTGCGGTTCGTCTAGTCAGGTACCGGCGTGACTGCAGTCTACCCAGCTCGGTCTGGGCGTGGCTGCGGTTCGTCTGGTCAGGTCTCGGCGTGACTGCGGTTCGTCTAGTCAAGTACCGGCGTGACTGCAGTCTACCCAGCTCGGTCTGGGCGTGGCTGCGGTTCGTCTGGTCAGGTCTCGGCGTGACTGCGGTTCGTCTAGTCAGGTACCGGCGTGACTGCAGTCTACCCAGCTCGGTCTGGGCGTGACTGCAGTTTGTCTAGTCAGGTCTGGGCGTGGCTGCGGTTCGTCTAGTCAGGTACCGGCGTGACTGCAGTCTACCCAGCTCGGTCTGGGCGTGGCTGCGGTTCGTCTAGTCAGGTCTCGGCGTGACTGCGGTTCGTCTAGTCAGGTACCGGCGTGACTGCAGTCTACCCAGCTCGGTCTGGGCGTGGCTGCGGTTCGTCTAGTCAGGTCTCGGCGTGACTGCGGTTCGTCTAGTCAGGTCTCGGCGTGACTGCGGTTCGTCTAGTCAGGTACCGGCGTGACTGCAGTCTACCCAGCTCGGTCTGGGCGTGGCTGCGGTTCGTCTAGTCAGGTACCGGCGTGACTGCAGTCTACCCAGCTCGGTCTGGGCGTGGCTGCGGTTCGTCTGGTCAGGTCTCGGCGTGACTGCGGTTCGTCTAGTCAGGTACCGGTGCGACTGCAGTCTACCCAGCTCGGTCTGGGCGTGGCTGCAGTTTGTCTAGTCAGGTCTCGGCGTGACTGCGGTTCGTCTAGTCAGGTACCGGCGTGACTGCAGTCTACCCAGCTCGGTCTGGGCGTGGCTGCGGTTCGTCTGGTCAGAGCTCGGCCTGGCTGCAGTCTACCCAGCGTGTCTGGCGAATGTTCCGCGCTAACCGGCCGCCCTCTGTCTCCAGCCGCGCCGGCCGCCAGCCCGCCGTGCCTGCCCGGCGGTCTGATGCCGACCCTGCACCCAGCCGGCTTCTTCATGCACTCGGCCGCTGCCGCCGCCGCCGCCGCCGCCGCTGCCGCCGCCGCCGCCGCCGCCGCCGCAGAAGAGCCGGTGACGTCGGCCAGCCCGCTGCAGCGCATGGCCAGCATCACCAACTCGCTGATGAGCGGCGCGAGCATGCCGTCGCTGCCGTCGCAGCCGCAGCGGCCGGCCAAGGCGACGCTGCCGCCCATAACGCAGCAGCAGTTCGACCAGTACAACAACCTCAACACGGAGCAGGTGGTGCGCCGGGTAAGAAGCGCGCCCAACGGCGCGCCGGGTAAGAAGCGCGCCGCTGTATCGTGGCCGGCGGGGGCGTGCGCGGCATGGAACTTCGGTGGACCGAGGGGACTGAAACAATGTCAAACTGCATTTGTCTTAGTGTACTCTGATAGGTCTAATGGTTAATATGGAATATCTTTAAGCGCTCCAAACCCTCCCCTCGTCCTCCTCAATATATGGTAAGCTTTGCCCCTGGCGGGAGTACGACAGTTGGGGGAGGCAGCATAGACGCATGAGCAAGCCACCAACTGACCAGGCAACATGTTCCCCCAAGTGTGTCAAAGTGGAAGCAAGTAGCTCCAGTGAGAGAGGTAGTGGAGTGAAGTAGCTCGGAATGTTACAATTTATTCCGTATTTATCGTGCAATTTTCCGCATAGCCGCATGACTCACTACGCGCCAGTTGCACGTGCGCATTCCCGTCTGCATTTGTGTGTGGCGGCCACATGCCTCTCGTTGTGCGCATCTCTGCGCACGCGTCCGCTGCCTCGCGCCTCACACTTCACACCTCACACCTCACACCTCACACCTCACACTTCACACCTCACACCTCACCTCACACCTCACACCCGCCGACAGATCAAGGAGCACCTCAGCCAGTTCTCGCTCTCGCAGCGCCTGTTCGGCGAGTCGGTGCTCGGCCTGTCTCAGGGCTCCGTGTCGGACCTGCTGGCGCGACCGAAGCCGTGGCACATGCTCACGCAGAAGGGGCGCGAGCCGTTCATCCGGATGAAGATGTTCCTGGACGACGACAACGCCGTACACAAGCTGGTGGCCAGCCAGTACAAAATCGCGCCCGAGAAACTCATGCGCACCGGCTGCTTCAATGGAGGTAAACGGCAGCGTGAGTATCGAGGTACGGCAGCGTGAGTATCGAGGTACGGCAGTGTGAGTGCTGAGGTACGGCAGTGAGAGTGTCGAGGTACGACAGTAGTGAGTGTCGAGGTACGGCAGTGTGAGCATCGAGGTACGGCAGTGTGAGTATCGAGGTACGGCAGTGTGAGTGTCGAGGTACGGTAGCATGAGTGTCGATATATGGCAGTGTGAATACCGAGGTACGGCAGTGTGAGTGTCGAGGTCGAGGTAAAAACATGTTGTGCTACCACTTGAAGGTTATTTGTGTACTCTTGCTTCTATTCGCCAGTATGTGGTCATTCATCAGGGCATGTATATGTATTTGGTTGGTATGTACCAGCGAAGCTCGTCAGCCACGCCCAGCAGTCCTTGGTCCGTCCGGTAGCCCAATGGCGGAGACGCCTTCTGCAAACATTTGAGCGGCCATAGCTGTAGGTCCGATTCTTGGTGGCTGGCCAGCCTATCGATCATGACTACCTGAATAGGGAAACTGAGCGTATGGAAAATTGATGCTCAGCCAGGCTTTTTGCTAATTACCTGCGAGGTACGAGGCCACGATTCGCGTGCGCTTATTTTAGTCAGGCGCAATGTGAGACGTCACATCGCTCGTCCCTCCCCGTCAGACTTCACAAAGCTGTCGCTCAAGCCGGCGGACGTGCCGAAGTCGCTCGAGTCGCCGCTGCCGCCGGTGGTGTCGCTGGCACAGTTCCCCTGTCTGCCGCCCGTGGCGCTGGCATCGCGGCTGACCGGCCTGGACCCGGTCATGAAGTACGGGATGCGCATGCCGCCCGGCCAGCCGCCCATGTCGGTGTACGAGACGGCTGCCATCACGCCCGAGCTGGACACGCTCTACATCACCACCAAGATCAAGGAGGTGCTGCTCGCCAACAACATCGGCCAGAAGGTAGGATGTCGCCCGGTAGCGACACGGGTGAGGGTGGTGCGTGAAGCGGTCCAGCTCCCGCGGCGAACTAGTGAAGTAGCTGTTGTCATGCGCTGAGTCAGTGCAGTATGGTCGTTACGAAACATTGTGCACATCAACATCAGATGATTGGGAGGTTTGTATGCCATCGCCCGCATGATGCTGTGTGCCTTGTAACTTTCAAACCCCAGAGAAGGACGTCACATGCTCATGCTTGTTGGCATGGCCTCCACCACGGCGAAATTATCTAGGTCTGGGAGATTTTCGTGTTTGCAGGCTCATTTTTTACGCACGTAATGTTGAACTGAGAATCCATCCTGTCGCCCCGTGAAGGTGGAGTCTACAATTGACCGCACGAGGCTGCAGGACCCACTTCTGTAGAAACGCAGGCAACTGTGTAGAACATTCGAGAGCTCCTCATCAAATTACGATCCTGCCGTTTCAGCTGTTTGGTGAAGTTGTGCTGGGCTTGTCGCAAGGCTCTGTTAGCGAGCTGCTGTCCAAGCCCAAGCCGTGGCACCTGCTGAGCATCAAGGGCCGCGAACCCTTCATCCGGATGAAACTCTGGCTGGAGGACGCCTACAACGTGGAGAAGCTGCAGCGCATCAAATCCGAGCGGCGCGAGAGCTCCAAGCGGCGACGTTCGAGGCTGGAGCCGGCCGCAGACGTCGACAGCGGCGACGGCTATTCGTCCAACAGCCCAAACTCGTCCAAGAAGTCGCGCGTGCTCTTCTCCGAGGAGCAGAAGGAGGCGCTGCTGCTGGCGTTCACACTCGACCCGTACCCGAACATGGCGGCCGTTGAGTTCCTCTGTCACGAGCTGAACTTGACGCACCGCACCATCACCAACTGGTTCCACAACCACCGGATGCGGCTGAAGCAGCAGGCGGCTGGCGGCGAGGCGGCGACACTGCTGCCGCCTGGCGGCCGCGACGGCCAACAGCTGGAGCCGCTCGAGTTCCGCGTGCTGCTGCACCGCCGCCTGCAGAGGCTGCAGCGCGAGAAGGGCGCGCCGACGGGCGGCGGCGCGGCGCCGGCCGGCCCGCTGCCGTTCCCGCTGTTCGACGCGTCGCCGCCGACGGACGAGCCGGCCGGCGGTCTGGACCTGACGATGAAGTCGGACGACGGCGACCGCGGCAGCGACGCGTCGGGCGACCTGTCGGCCGGCAGCAGCCCGATGCCACACCGCACCGACGACGCCGACGGCGACCCGCTGCCTGTGTCGGCGCCGACGCCGGCGGGCAGCTCGCGCCGCAAGCCGGCCACGCCGCAGTGGCTGGCGCCGCAGTGGCTGGTCGGCCAGCGGCAGCAGGCCGTCATCAACGGCGTGTGCGTGATGCAGACGGACTTGAGCGCGCCGCGCGCCGGCGCGCCCGCCTCCCCGGCCGGCCGGGCGCCGGCGCACAGTCCCGCCGGCAGCGACACGCAGCTCGAGCCCGAGTCGCGACCCGAGCCGCATCCCGGGCCGGAGGTGGTGGCGGCGGAGCATGAGCCGATGGATGACGAGCCGGAGCCGGAGCCGGAGCCGCAGCCGGAGCCGGAGCCGGAGCCGGAACTGGAGCCGGAGCCCGAGCCGATGGAGGGACAGTCGTCCGACGTCGAATAGCCGCCGCCCGTCTACGTGCAATGTCCGGAGGCCAGGCGCTGGCAGCTGGCTAAATTCAGTTGCCAAGTGATTTATCAGATTGACACTAAGCAGACATACGGCTCAGGCGCCACCAAGTGGCTGCAGCGAGCGAGAGAGAGAAAGAGAGAGAGAAAGAGAGAGAAAGAGAGAGAGAGAGAGAGAGAGCCGCCCACGCTGCGGCGTATGTGTTGTTCTCATCCCATTGTCGCGAGGGCACGGGATACGCGCCAGGTGCGTGGCTGTTGGACAGCGCCCCGGACCGGACCGGACCGGCGTGCAGCTGCTACCTTGGTTTGAATGTAGTGTGTTGTAATCATAACATGTCGTGACGCGCTATAGTCATCAGATGAAAGACAGCACACTTATCTTGGGTGCAGTGGTGGCGTCGTACAAGATTATGTGATGATATATTCACCTCCGTAGAGCGAGTGGCGGCCGACTCACGATGCTACTGCCACCTATTGGCCGGTGCTGGCACCAGTGGTCCAGGTCGTAGACCGTAGGCGGCGTAGCGTGCACACTTCACGTTGTTATAGTGTGCGTCTGGACTGTTGCCTTACTGTGGGCGCACCCGACCCGACGACGCGCCACGGTCGCCAGGGTCCGCTCTTGATCTCCGGTTACCCTTGTTCAAAAGCTCACGTGAAAACGACACCAGTAATTGTCATTAATCGTAGTAATCGGCCGCGTTGTTCTGGCGCGATTGGGGAGGGATCGGTCGACAGGAAGGACTCGTGTTCACTTGTACCTTTTCGCAGCTTGCGCCAATCGGCGCCGCCGAGGGGGCCGCTGACGCGTGATCTTCGTTGCCCGGTGTCTCGCCTGCAGTGATGCTGTTCGGCTTTCTGTTGCGGTTGATCCGTTCTCCTGTTACGGTGGGTCGCACGTGTGGCGACGCAGAACGTATGGGTGTAAGATAATATCCTACAGTGTGCAAACCACAACCGAGATGTAAGATTATCTGAAAAAATAAATTCACAGTCAGATCTGCGTGTTCTCGCTAAAGACGAATGCCAGATGATCTGATAAGTAGCCTCAGCGGGTGGGATTAAGTGCGGACATCACGTACTGTGAATGGTATCTCCTGTAGTTGCTGTACGCCAGGATAGCTCATAGTGTAACTTGTCCCAAAATGCTCCAACAATCGGTAAATTTCCAGGAAACTGGACCTCTTGGTCCATGGCTTCAAACCTGGCACTTCAATATCTACCCTGGGTCCGTGGCTTCAACGTTGAGTACCGTGACCTTTCTCGTTGCGATTCTGCCTTCCATCTCGTGACATCTCCATCCGAATCTCGTGACATCCAACCGTCCACATTTATCCGGTCACGTTAGGCGACCAAATTCACAGCTTGTGACCTTGATGATGATGTGACTCATCTATGGAACACGCAGTTACCCCAACACTACGCCCTCATCCTGCGATCTTGAGCCCTGTTCTGGGCCAAGCTGGTGTCCCCAGACTACGATCATCACCTCCTATCCAGCCCAGTGACCTCTCCTCAGCCACGACCTCCGCCCCCCCCCCCCCCCCTCCGTAACAGAGCTCCAATCAGGGCTTTGACGTCACGGCCGCGGTCGACCCCGGCCGCAATCCGTCTACCACAAGTTGGGCTGCGCGCACCTGTGTAGTCGACACAGGACGGCGCACACCTGTCTGTCCGCCGCCGCCAACAACGGGCCAGGTGGCGGCGGCGGCGGCGGCGGCGGCGGCGGCGTGCGTCACTCCTCCGCTGCCGGTGACGATGCCAACTGTTGGAGCCGTGCTGCTGCTGCTGTCGCTGGCGCTGGGCCGCGCGGCCGATGGCGGGCCGTCGCTGCCGCGCGGCGACCGCATCGTCGGCGGCGTCGAGGTTCCCGACGGTGAGTCCGGCGTGAGGCGGCGTGAGTCCGGCGTGAGGCGGCGTGGCGCGTGTCGGCTTCAGATGGGTAGCGCTTGAAGCGGCCGGCAATGGCAGGACGCGACCGACCGCCGCTTTAGTCGCCTCAGCTTTGTACAGGTGGTGAGGATAGATATTTGATAGTCTGCTTCCACCACACGAATGGATATAGGTCGTGAGAATAGACATTAGATGTCCTTCTCCCGCCACACGAATTGGAAGCATCGGGTTGTAATTTGCACCACCTGCGTCTGTTTCCACATCCCATCATATGCATATGCACTGCAAAGCTTCAAGCAGGCTCTTGGGAACTGCATCACGATGCCGATCTACCGCAAGGGGCAAAACTGGACTCCAATCCAACACAGCACAAACAGAAGAGCGATTCACATTCAACTCTACATCGACCGTGAGACTCGCATGCAATGCATTCGTTTGTATCAGATACGTGATCAATACAGTTTGCATATGGGTAAACCAATGGCTGCACCCAACAACTTGTACATAGGGAAGGGATGACTGCAGCCCACGCCGCTCGCCTGCCACACCATACACGGTGTCACCATATCGGTACACCATACACGGTGTCACGTCCGCCTGGCATCTGATAGGGAGGATCCACCTCGGACTCGCCAGGGGGCGCAGGCTTCCATCTTCGCCCCTCCTCTTTGGTTACGCCACTGGAAGCACACCAGACCATTTTCGAAAAGAAATAAAACAGGGAGACAATATCGCGCTAAGCCTTTTCTAAAATAGCAAAGGGACTACGAAAATGTCAGCGTACTAGCACCCTCTGATGTGTCTGCTTTCTGGAGACCAACTCCCTGCTTGTCCCTCCAAGGGCGCTGGCTTCGGCACTGTTTGAGCGGTCGGTGAGCGCGGCGCCGTTTCAGGCTCGGTGAAGTGGGTGGCATCGCTGCAGTATCGCAGTAGCGACATGCACTTCTGCGGCGGCGCCGTCATCAACGACCACTGGGTGCTCACTGCTGCTCACTGCATGATCAACACGTGAGTGAAGCGTCGTCTGTTGTCTGTCATCTGTCACTCGTCGTCTGTCGTCTGCCGCTCGAAAGGCTGTCTGTCGTCTGTCATCTGCCACATGCCGTCTGTCGTCTGCCGCTCGAAAGGCTGTCTGTCATCTGTCATCTGCCACATGCCGTCTGTCGTCTGCCGCTCGAAAGGCTGTCTGTCGTCTGTCATCTGCCACATGTCGTCTGTCGTCTGTCGCATGTCGTCTGTCATCTGTCACATGTCGTCTGTCGTCTGTCGCATGTCGTCTGTCGTCTGCCGCCTAGCTAGTTATTTGGGTTTTAGGGTGCGTCGACAACTATGGTCATATTGCGCCCATAACTCAGGTAGTAATTGGAATGCGGCTAGAGGTAGTAATTAAGCCTCTCTTTGTGGGCACCACCTACGTGGTCCTGTTGTGCTGTAGATTTCACATGCAATGCATATCAGTGAGGAGCATATATCGCCGAAAACGATACGTCAGAAAGGAAGTCCATCAGTCGTTCCGGTTGGACATTGTTAGAGGCGTCGGACAGAATATCACTAAGTGGACCTATCTGCGTAAATCCAAAGTGACGTCTTCGCTCATCAGCATAAACAGGACACGAGATCAAAACATGGCGAACTGTCAGTGGTGCACGACGTCTTGAGCACCGAGGTTTGTCGCCACCGCACAACAAATAACCGTGAGTGGCATAAGTATGCTCTATGCGGAAGCGGCACAGTGTAACCTCTTCTTGTCTATGCTTACACAGGACGAGCTCCATGGTCTCAGACGTTGCTTAATTGCTCTAAGTTTGTTTGCCTGTGACGCGTCCCGCATTGCCTGCCACTTGCTTAGGAGGAAAATGGACACCTCTCGGTAATGGTTTGTGGCAGGAAGTGGTAGTGTCCGAGTACACGGCGCACGCGCTACTCGCTTGCCGCAGCATCCGCCAACTCGTTTCCAGAAATACCCACATGGCTAGGAAGCCATCACAGGATCACCCGCCATCTCATGTTGCGCATATTGGTAAGACTGCTTAGTATATCACGCAAAAGGGGGTTGGACAGATGAAATGTGTGCTGGGCCGAAAGGCTGCTTAAAGAATCGGTAAAGATAACATGTCGATCGCACTCTGACACTTCGATGTAGCATAAAGCTTCCAAAATAGCGATGAGTTCTGATGAGTACACATATGCGTACATCGGGACGGAACAGGATCGGGTGACAGAGCCACAAACAAAAGCACTGCCCACACCGTCCTCCGTTCGAGATCCATCGGTATAGGTTGTCGTCCTGCCCTGAAATGATTCAATGTGTTCCAGAGCCAGTGCGCGAAACTCTTCTGGAGGATCTCTGTTTTTCTCGTATTCGCCAGGGTATTCGCATTCTCGTGTTCTCGTATTCACTTCTGGTGCGATCAGCTCCCATGGGTGAGTCTGCATGTCTTCAACTTCCCGAATTTCTTGGGGACGAAGCTGACTTTCCTGGAAAAGCTTACGAATGAGCACACCAAAAGGCGCAAAGCTCAAGTTTCGCTCAGTTGAAAAGAGGGTTGGTAGTCGTCGCGAAAAAAGCATGCGAGTAGGCCGGATGGTCAGGGAACCGGCGAAGATTACAAGCGTACCACATTCCCAGCCTTTCTCTGCGCAGACAGAGAGGCGGCTCGTGTATTTCTGCTAAAAGACTAATCGTGGATGAAGTGCGGAATGCTCCGGTTGCGATACGGATAGCAGTATGGTGAACGGTGTCCAATGTTCGTGTGGTGGAATTGCGTGCTCCATCATAAATAAAACACGCGTAATCCATCTTTGAACATATCAGCGACCAACATAGCAAAATCAGGAGCTCCTGTCCGCTCCATAACTGGTACGCGAAACACATTTTAAGATGTTGAGGGATTTAACACACTATTCGCGAAGTGTTTTAAAATGTTCCCCATGGGTAAGATACGAGTCAAAAGTTACTCCAAGAAACCTCACCGAAGATTGCACCGGAACCTGGTTCCAGTTTATATTAAGTGAGATATCTGCACAGTTACGCCGGCGGCAGAAGTGCATTGCGGTTGTTTTTATAGTTGAGAAACGAAATCCATTAATGACACGCCACTCTCCAAGTCTGCGAACAGCCAACTGGAGACTTCTCGACATAGCCGACAGCCTAGCTGTGCTGCACCAAATGGCAAAATCGTCCACAAAGAGCGGCCGGCCAAGTCCTGGTGGAACTGAGCCACCTATGTCGTTAATCATCATCGCGAACAGCGCCACACTCAACACCTATGGGACACCGTTTACTTGCAGAGATCTAGTGGATGGCTGGTTGCCAACGCGAACGCGGAAGTGTCGCTCGGCCAGGAAATTATGGATGAAGATTTCAATTGACTCACGAATACTACATTTATATACTTTTGTCAGAATACCTTGACGCCAAGTCGTGTCATATGCCGCTTCAATGTCAAACAAGACAGCGCCGACATGTCTTTTCTGTTTAAATGCTATACGTACTGCCGTGCTCAGGGTTAAAAGGTGGTCAATGGAGCTCCTGTTCTTCCTAAGACCACACTGTGCATCTGAAAAAATGTCGTTCCCTTCCTAAAACCACGTTAGTCTATTAGTCATGAGCTTCTCCATTAGCTTACACATGCACGAGGTAGTAGATATTGGGCGATAGTGGAGCGGTTCCAGTCCGCTTTTGCCAGGCTTCAACACTGGGCCACAATTGCTTCCCGCCAGGCTAACGGAAAGTCACCTCGTTGTCAAATCTTGTTCAACATGCTTAGGAGGGTTTCGAACGCGCATTGAGGGAGATGTTTAACATTTCATTGTGGATGTTGTCTGGACCTTCGGAAACACTTCGGAGCTTCGACACGGCGGATGCCATTTCGGCCATTGTGAAAGTCCGGTTATAACGTAGGTTGTCAGTGGTGGTGAAGTCAATCGGATATCTTTCACATCGGGACATGTGGCGCAAGAATTATGGGTCCAAATTGCTACCTCTGCTATGGTCCGAAAGGGCGCGGGCAATTTCATTGGCTACATCGGTGGCGTTAGTCACGTCTCTGTCTGTTGCCCATGGCTACATCGGTGGCGTTAGTCACGTCTCTGTCTGTTGCCCATTGGCTACATCGGTGGCGTTAGTCACGTCTCTGTCTGTTGCCCATTGGCTACATCGGTGGCGTTAGTCACGTCTCTGTCTGTTGCCCATACGCAGCACGGGCAGGGGAATTGGTGACTGTTGGCCTGCCACTCGTTTGAGTCTAGACCACACTTGCCCAGTCGGGGTATGTTTGTTTATTTGGCTCACATATTCTGGCCACGATAGCTGCTTCGCCGTCCGGACAGCACGTCGTGCTAGAGCCCTGGTCATATGGATGATAATCCTATTTTGTGAAGTGGCTTTGTGTAGTATTTGTGTACAACTTTATGTAGGCTCGTTTCCTCGCACCTATGGCGTCTCCGCATTCTTCCGTCCACCATGGGACTGGATACGCCGGGGAGCACCAGAGGTGCGCGACATGATTGCTCATCCAGACTGTATGAGCAGTGAGATGAATTCTTCCACACATTGTGGTTGCTTCTGGTCATCGGCTGACCACGCTGCTTCAAGCTGCACTCGGTAGTTAGTCCAGTTTACTTTGCGAAGGTTCCATCGTGGCGGCCCCAGTCCAAGGATTGGGCCATCACGGTATTCGAGCAAAACTGGAAAGTGGTCACTGTCCGCCGGAGGGGACAGTGACTGGATCCCAGAGGGTGACAGGATCCCAGAGGGTCACTGTCCGCCGACCAACCGAAACATTGTACCAGCTGGGGACTCGAGATACCCAAGTCCAGGGCAGAGGTCCGT
Source organism: Ashinkailepas kermadecensis (assembly GCA_034440615.1). NCBI lineage: Eukaryota > Metazoa > Arthropoda > Thecostraca > Neolepadidae > Ashinkailepas > Ashinkailepas kermadecensis. Next base: position 283,773 of record JAOTOM010005049.1, read on the forward strand.
CCGGATGGCAAACTAAAGTGAGTGCTGGTACCTGTATTTAAGATGCACAAGGTCTCATCGTATAAAAATCGTTCCATCAGACGTCCACGACCGCTGACGTTTGTACAACCCGAAACGGTATGGTGGGCGTTAAAATCGCCCAGAATTAAGACCGGTTGAGGAAGCTGAGAACAGAAATGCTTCATCCCAGTAGATGGGAACGCAGTCCCAGGAGGTGGGTGGACGCTTCACAACGAATCCAGTCATAGACCAAAGTGCACCCTGGCAGCAACGGCTTGGAGGGGTGTTCAAGAGCAATGGTTGCGCGGGAACACTATGGTGAATGCCTAGGATTACTCCACCGTGGGGGATATTGTCACTTGCTACTTATCTTCGATAGAGGGTGTAGCATTTCACCTGGATAGCCGTCTGGCAACAGTTTTCTCTCCTGCAGTCAGAACGCCACCGGACAAGACTTGTTGAGCACCGCCAGCAGGTCATGGGCACTGCTCTCAAATCCTCTGCAGTTCCATTGTAAAATAGCCTGTATAGAGGGTTATTTTAAACAGGGGTAAAGTAAGTTAATTCATGACGAACTAGCCGGTGCCCGCGGGTCGGATGACGTACGCGCTCGCGCCCTCGGACTGACCCCGCCGGTTGGCGAGACCGGCGGAGGCCAAACGCGCTTCCGGCCTGTTGCAGGCGACCAGCGGGAATGGTCGCCAGCATGGGGAGGTATGGGAGGTGGCCCATCACCCTCCCAGTCTCTGCAGTACGAGGAGAGTTGGCTCGTGGAGTTTGGGACGGTGCGAGGCAGGCCTTGGGGGCCGGTCTTCCAGCGCTTGGAGACGTGCTCCTTGACCCAGTTCAGGCTGTCTGACCTGGCACCCCCATGTCTGGGTCCCCCGGGGCGGACCTCAATTGTGAGACGTGGTTGGTCCGTCGAGGGTGCGACTACCGGCACCCGGCCGGAGGTCACTCTCGTCTCATCGGAAATGGTTGGTGGGGGTGGATGAGTTGGGGTGGTTTGGGAGGGCGCAGGAACGGGCCTGGTGGGGTTGGGGTTGGTTATGGTGGTGGATAAGGATTGAGGGTTGGCGTGGGGTTTCCCCGTGCTCTTCGTCCGTTGGACAAGACTGCAACGTCGGTGTCACAAGTCCTAATCCCGGAAAGCTTCTGGGATCTTCCTCAGCGGGGATGGAATGTTGGGCCGAGGAGGAGGTGGGTAGGGGAGAGTTGGAGGTAGGGATTGAGCTGGCTGGGGAGGGGTTGAGCTTGGATGAGGAGAGACGGACACGCCTCTTGACTCGCTGGGCCTTGACTCGCTGGACTTGACACGCATCAGGGCAATGAGCTAAGTTAGAAGATGAAAGACACTGATGTGTGTGTGTGTGTGTGTGGTTGCATCAGATACTGTTGTGTGATGTTAGAATTCAGCTTTACCTTTGCAGCGTATGCTATTCTTGGATGAGCTTCCTCATAGAGCTCAAGCGCCTCACGAAATGTGATCTTTTTATGAACTTTTTTATAACTATCAGGCAGTGTGGAATTTTTGGTCTGGCCTGCAATTAGAACAGTGTGGACTCTGCGCTTTACATTTGTCTCGCACATTCCCCACGGATCCACATCTCCCACATGCCTCGCGGTTTCGACAATGCTGCGATGTGTGTCCAAAATGGGAGCACCGGAAGCACCTCATAAGATTGGGGACAAATACACGAATCTTCACGCGGACATGCTGGACAAAGATGAACTCAGGATGCTCCGTTGTGCGAAAAGTTAAGATGATGTTGTTTGTTGGTTGTATTTCTTGTCCTTCTCCAATTGAAATTCTTCGGACCTCTACTACTCCCCAATCTGACAGACCATCCACAATGTCGGCGTCCGAAACATCTTGCAAGTCGATGCAGTTGATAACTCCTTTGGAGGAATTTTTGGTGTTGTGAGGTATAATTTCTATGCATACGGTGACTATTCTCCTGCTGGTTTAATGCCGTAGAGTGCATGTTATTTCGGTTAACCCATCGCCCTCCTTGCGTCCTCAGCGGTTTTAAATTCCACTTCAAGTCCACAGTCTCTGAGCTTTTCGCACCTCAGTACAGATCCTAACTTGTTACAAGCTTCCTTTCTCTGGAATGGGGTAAGCAGTGAAAGTTTCTTGTCTTCGTCTAACCAATTTATAACTAATATACGAGGCGCAGGCGGACCAGTTTCGAGGCCGGGCCCTGCGTGCGTCCCACTCGGATACCTGGCAGATCGGCTCGTCTGTCCCCTACTGGAGGGGACAGACAGGTTATTTTTCGTGTTGGATGTTGTCATGCACTTGTGTTTGGGTTCGGTTCCTCGAGGCGCTCCACCACATAGGGCCCTACTGGGGGGGGGGACGCCTGTGTTCCGCGGACGGGAGGACGCCAGACGCCCGAGGAGCTATCTGGGGCTGGCGGCGCCTTCGCTCGGCTAGGAAAGAGAGGCTCACTATCCCGGCCGAGCTAGAGCGCCGCCCACCCTTTGACCCCTGCCGGCCAGGCCAGCAGGCTCTGGGCCGGGGCCCAGACTTCCGGCCCGAGGCGACAAGTCGCTTGGCCCATATGGGGCCATACGGGCCGCCCGCCTCTCCGAGATATCGGGGCCAAAGAGGCGTGTTGCTCCCGGTCACAACTAGCACCGTGCGACGGGGGCCTCAGCCTCCAGGACCCCGTCAACCCCGGGGGACGGACCGAGGGGGCGAGACCACCCCGATACAACTGAGCAGACATGTAGACCAGGGAATCTGGCCTACCTGCTCGTGACACGGGACGGGTTGTTGTTGCAGGGTTGGATGAGCAGACATGTAGACCAGGGAATCTGGCCTACCTGCTCGTGACACGGGACGGGTTGTTGAGCAGACATGCAGACCAGGGAATCTGGGCTACCTGCTCGTGACACGGGACGGGTTGTTGAGCAGACATGCAGACCAGGGAATCTGGGCTACCTGCTCGTGACACGGGACGGGTTGTTGTTGCAGGGTTGGATGAGCAGACATGCAGACCAGGGAATCTGGGCTTCCTGCTCGTGACACGGGACGGGTTGTTGTTGCAGGGTTGGATGAGCAGACATGCAGACCAGGGAATCTGGGCTACCTGCTCGTGACACGGGACGGGTTGTTGTTGCAGGGTTGGATGAGCAGACATGCGGACCAGGGAATCTGGCCTACCTGCTCGTGACACGGGACGGGTTGTTGAGCAGACATGCAGACCAGGGAATCTGGGCTACCTGCTCGTGACACGGGACGGGTTGTTGTTGCAGGGTTGGATGAGCAGACATGTAGACCAGGGAATCTGGCCTACCTGCTCGTGACACGGGACGGGTTGTTGAGCAGACATGCAGACCAGGGAATCTGGGCTACCTGCTCGTGACATGGGACGGGTTGTTGAGCAGACATGCAGACCAGGGAATCTGGCCTACCTGCTCGTGACATGGGATGGGTTGTTGTTGCAGGGTTGGATGAGCAGACATACAGACCAGGGAATCTGGGCTACCTGCTCGTGACACGGGACGGGCTGTTGTTGCAGGGTTGGATGAGCAGACATGCAGACCAGGGAATCTGGCCTACCTGCTCGTGACACGGGACGGGTTATTGTTGCAGGGTTGGATGAAGGACATACAAAGGGGCGTTGGCACGTGATGAATATCGGAATGGACGATGGGGACTATGAGAGTCCCCGGAAACACCTCCGTGTTTCCACACCCATTGTCGAGGTGGCTGTGGTAACCCGATGGAGCGCCATTTCCGTAGCCAACCGAGTTACGATGTCGTCTGCCGCTTGAAAGGCTGCCGTTTGTCAATTGTCGTGTGTCGCTTGAAAGGTTTTCGTCTGTCGTCTGTAGGGCTGTCGTCTTTTGTCGTCTGTCACTTGTATGTTGTTTGTTGTCTGTCGTTGGTTGCCTGTCACCGGTCGTCTGTACTGCTGTCGTTTGTCGTCTGTCGTCTGTCGTTTGTCGTCTGTCGTTTGTCGTCTGTCGTTTGTCGTCTGTCGTTTGTCGTTTGTCGTCTGTCACTTGTCGTTCGTCGTATGTTGTTTATCGCCCGTCACTTACCGTCTGTTGTTTGTCGTATATCACTTCTCCGTCGTCTGCCGTGTTGTTGTTGTTGTTGAGCAGTCGGCGGAAGCTCACGCTCGTCCCGTCCAGTCAGCACATCAGTCGACTGTTGAGAAAGTTCACACCGATCCCAAGTGTCAAGGCTCACACGGACCTGGACGGAGTCAGTCGACGTCAATGCAGTGTAAAAATAAATTATGTGGCAATCACGCTGTTGCATTGCAAGTGAAACGTCAAGTCTGCTGTGTAGACACCTTTCTTCAGTTTCGATTCGTGTTGTGGAAATTCGTCGAAAATTATAATTGCTGTGCGCTTAAATATTACAGATATTCATCCGTGTTGTTTGATGGAGATTCGCAAGCATCAAAAACATGAAATGTAATATAAAAACCGGAATAATCTGCTCTAACACACGGGCTATTGACATTTCAAACATACCATGCAGAGGAACACTGATCCACATCCATTCCAACACGAGAGTTTGAGGTTTGTTCCATCCAAAGTGATTAACGTAACCCATCACATTGCACTCGCTCACGGACCCACCCCGACCTACACGGCAGCTCCGACCCATGAACGTATTGCCCGACCCACGGAACTACCTCGGGTCACGGATCCGCTTCGATCCAGAACACCTGACGCTGGTGGGCAGAGCGACTGGCCTCACCGCTCTGACTGCGGCCGCATGTCTACAGCGACAAGGACGCGATTCAGGTGGTGACGGGCGGCACCGACCTGGATCGCGCCGACCTGCAGGTCCGCCTGCCCGTCAAGATCGTCATCGCCCAATACAGCACGTGAGCTGCGTTGTCCGCCTCTCACAGCTGCGGCCGTGACCCGGCGCGGGCGGACGGTCGTGGTGGTGGGGGGGGGGGGGCACAGGGGGCACAGGTGTCTTTGAGATTGGCACACGTCATGCATTTGTGTGGCGAAAAACTGTGATCTATTGTAACCGGAATGCTACTATTGATATATTTATGTGGTGGAAAAGCTGCGGTCTATTGTAACCAGAAGCCGAATATTGATACATCGAGGTCACGGGCTTTACGCCACGACGGGATGGTATGCCATTTGCTCTATGTGCCATGTGTGAGTCTCGGTGTTTCTGTATACGTGCACACTTTGGCTTCGGTGAACCCCACGCGGGAGGTCTGGTGTGGCTGTACATCGTGAATGAAGGCTCCACCGAGTGCTTATCACAAATACTTCCGGACAGATCACTAATGGCAGCTTTCCTCAAATATGTGGCGTCTCCAACTGTGGTGAGAAGGGCTAAAGATGTCTATTCATACTCGTGGAAAAACATCCTTTGATAATTTTGCGGAAAGTTTCACCGAGCATTGTTGAACTAAGGATGATTATAAAAAGTAACCAAAAGCTCATATTAAGCCAAATAGAATCACAAATTGGTCTGATATATTTCGTGCATGACCCTTCTTTGGAAACAGTAGATGCACAGACACTTTACGCACAGGATTTGTAGCACCTGCTTTATGCATCAGGCCGTCTACTAATATTGACGAAAGGGTTTTAATCAAATATAAGTACTCTTATTGGCCCTAATTAAAAACCAACATGACAATATGCATTGTAACAAGTACATATGATAGCGATCCTAACAGCATTTGAATGTTCGTCGCTTCTCTATACACCTTCCCTATGCATCTCTATACACACATATGTGTGTATATGTGCTTCACATGTGTCTACGAGGAAGTGTCATGTCCGAAATATATCAGACCAAGTTGTGGTTCTAGTTCACTTAATATGAACATTTGGTTACTTTATAATCATCTTTAAAAGCATCCTTTGTAAATATACAATTAACATGCAGAGTAACTACATTAATTCACAAACCGTGGAGCGGAACCTCGTATGCTCCTCCACAATTGTTATCTTGCGGACAGCACTGGAATCTATGGAACATTGAAGACTACACATGATGTCAGTTCACAAGTATAACAATTGTCATTCTCCAAGTTATGCGAAAGCATACGGCATATGTTCCGTACGTCCCATATGCCGGGTAATTTGTTTCATTACAAAATCCTTTCTCCAGTGCTAATTTAGTGAGAATATTCCGGTATCATGAAAGCAATTGGAGAAACGCCACCAATTTGCTTTCTCCCGCCACGACCGACCGTGCAAATCTCTGCCAACGTGCGTCTTCTGGTCTGTTCTTCAAGAGGCCCTCGCTCCCAATGCTGAATCACACCCCCTACCCCGCCCGCCGTAGACCTCAGCGGTTAAGGTTCAAATCGCAGAACACATTTTATATCGGGCAACTACCTCGGTTTTCCATTTTTCCAAGCTCAATTCAGTAAAAGAGTGAACTCCGTGTCACCACAGTCGTTTTTAGCACCCTTCGTGTCACCCAGCCGTTTTCACAACACCGGAACCGCGTTTCCGCCACTGAAAGAGTGAACTCCGTGTCACCCCAGCCGTTTTCACAACACCGACAACCCGTTTCCGCCACTGAAGAAGTGAACTCCGTGTCACTCCAGCCGTTTTCATAACACCGACACCCCGTTTCCGGCACTGAAGAAGTTAGTTAGTTATTTGGGCTTTAGGGCGCTTCGACCAGAATTGAGCATTCGCGCCCAGCCACTGAGGAAGTGAACTTAGTGTCACTTCAATCGTTTTCACGGCACCGACACCCCGTTTCCGCCACTGAAAGAGTAAACTCCGTGTCACCCCAGCCGTTTCCATAACACCAACACCCCGTTTCCGCCGGTCCAGCACGGAGAAGTACAACGACCTGGCGCTGATCAAGACGGCCGAGCCGCTGCGGCCGTCGTCTCGCCGGTCTGGCGGGCTGCACCTGCGGCTGGCGGAGACGCGGCCGGCGGCCAACACCACCTGCATGGTGCTGGGCTGGGGCACCACCAGCTCGGGCGGCCACACCGTGCGGCGGCTGCAGAGGGCGCTGGTCACCACGGTGGCGACCGAACACTGCCGCCAGGCGTACAGGTGAGCTGCAGCCCTGCAGTCCAGCGGCACACGACTGGCAACGAAACACGGGGCAGACAGATGCAGAGCGAGCGAGCGAGAGCGAGAGCGAGAGAGAGCCAAACAAGGACAGAAGCAGAGACAGAGACAGAGACAGAGACAGAGACAGAGACAGAGACAGATACAAAGACAGAGACAAAGACAGAGACAGAAGCAGAAGCAGAGCGAGATAGAGAGCGATAGCGAGGAAGAGAGGGTGGATAGAGCGAGAGTGGGACGTGGAAAGCGAGAGGTAGATAGAATATAAGAGGATGAAGAGATGTATGCTGGAGGGGGGGGAGCGAGCAAAACAGACAGAACAATGAAAACGCTAAATAGAAGAAAAAAGACGACAATGAAAATACAAATTACTCTACTCTGGCGAATTTCTAGAATACTTCGGCTCATTTTCCCATTCACAAAGCTTTCTCTCTTTCCCTTGTTCAGCCCACATATAATTCAACGCCCGGCAACCTCACGTGTCGTCTGCCTTTCAGAGTACAACATTACACCATCTACGAGAGCATGCTGTGTGCCGGCGGCGGCGCGCGAGACGCGTGCCAGGGCGACAGCGGCGGCCCGCTGGTGTGTCGCGCCGACGGCAGCGCCACCAGCGGCGGCAGCGCGGACCGCGTCCACCAGCTGACACTGGCGGGCGCGGTCAGCTGGGGCGTGCGCTGCGCGTCGCCAGGCATGCCCGGCGTGTACGCCGACGTCGGCAACATGCTCGGCTGGATCCGCAGCCAGCTGGACGAGTAGTGACGACGCCTGGCGAGCGGGGCCGTCGGCAGAGGCATCGGCTGGGTCTGCAGCCGTCTGGGCCGGAGGCGATATCACACGGACGAGTATTGACGGCAGTCGACGGGATAATGGTGTCACGTGTTCTTGCCGTGACGTCCATGTCGGCGAGTCACATGCGCACGGAGAACGTTTCCGTTGCGTAGCATTTGTAGGAATGTGTGCTTTGGCACAAGTTATATGTGTGCTTGAATAGAACGTATTTAAATCACACAAAAAACATGGCATTATTTGTTCTTAAGGTGACGAAACAGATCACTGATGCTTCCACATGAAAGATGGGAATAAATGCCAATTTCTTGAATTACTTGCTGGTTGAACTGTTCAAAATTCACGGTTGTGAAAGGTATATAAGACAGCACTTGTGTAGTTCTCAATCTAGTTCCAGTATCTATTTTGTAGACGGTATCATGGACATCCCGAGCACGACAGTGGTATTGAATGGTATGCAACTGGTAACTTGCGTTCAATTAAATAGCTCAGTGCTAAACAAAGTAATCTGTTGGAAAAGTAATGTTACTGCATTGCCACCTAGTCAACTAATTTAAACTTTAAAGGGACTGTTTGTAATGTAGGGTCGAAACTGAACTGAACACGTGCGGTTATACAGTCGAGTTGGCATGGCTATTTTTTTGCCAACTCGACCCAGTTAGCTTGTAATTTGTTTACCCCAGATGACAGGCATATTTGCATCGGGTTACTCCTTCTCATTTCATCAGCACTACTATCGTTGTAGAAATATCGTTGGCATCATTGAATGAACTTGCGAGACTACGATCGCGTCAACACTAGCAATTTGTGAACATTCCGCAGCAGTTTTTTTTAGTTGTAGTGCTGAATCGTAGTGATTTCTGATATCGATACCATGTGGAATTGATAAACGATGAATAACATGAGATACATGAACTGTTGTTCTCGGGGATACAGGTGTACTTTCAATTGTCATAAACTATCCCCAGTGTCAAATATCCCCTTGTGTTGTAGGAAAAAAAATGTTCCGGCTAGACAGTACCTTGAACAAATTCCAGTAATGCGTCTTATCTCTGAATCACGCGCAGACGTTCACGTAATGGAGAATATTGATAAGATAAATACAAATCAGCGCGCGTGATGTTTTATTTACCTGAACTGCCGGGCTGCATAAGGTGCCAGAAAATGCACTACATCGTGATTTCCGGCAAAGTGCGTCGGATATGGATCCGACACTGCCAGAGATCACGGCCATTTCACAAGTTGCATACGCCGCCTGTAGTCACTTCACCAATCACTCAAGCCTCTCGTATCGTTCGACGATGCTTTCCCACTCGTACGTGTTTTAAATGCTTGCATGGCTTTCAAAAGCCGGACTTCCTTGCATAATAACTCTTCCTTACCCATGCTAGACCAGACAACAGCATGTGGTGGTCACCAAATGCTGACGATGGAAGACACACATATGTCCCATTTATTATCAGAATGAGAATACAAAATAAGAACATTCAAGAATATTGACATAATAATTCCATATATCACGACATATCATAAGCTACGTCCGGCATGCGTTCGTAGGTACACCAACATTGGTTTGAACCTGAACAGACACTGAACACGAGGCTACGACTGAACCGTATCCGACAAGTGGAGAACCGTTGCTGACTTACGGGGACGGCAGATTTAACGTCCGAGAAAGGGCTACACTGAATACAACAACCGACATGTGGTGCTATTATTGGCGCAGGTAGGTGTCCTGGAATACCCCGCGGACCGAAGTTAGCTAGCTGGAGTTAGGTGCCGATAACATAGGAGGTTACAAAATGCAACATGTGCAACAGCGCAAACGACAGCACATATTTTTACTCACCTTCCGGCAGTACCCAGGACGCAGTTCCATGTCCCCCAGACCTCCACTGAACTTCAGGCAGTACCCAGGACACAGTTCCACGTCTCCCTGTCCTCTATCCACCTTCAGGCAGTACCCGGAACACAGTCCCATGCCTCCCCGACTACCCTCCGGCAGTAACCAGGACACAGTTCCACGTCTCCCTGTCCTCAATCAACCTTCAGGCAGTACCCGGAACATAGTCCCATGCCTCCCCGACTACCCTCCGGCAGTAACCAGGACACAGTTCCACGTCTCCCTGTCCTCTATCCACCTTCAGGCAGTACCCGGAACACAGTCCCATGCCTCCCCGACTACCCTCCGGCAGTAACCAGGACACAGTTCCACTCCTCACTGACTGAGTCTCACCCAACGCACTAAGTATTATCACGTCGAGTATCTGTACTGCTTATGCGGGACAGAAAGGGCATTGGTCGGCACAGGAACACAGCGACAGCGCGGGCACCAGCCGTACGTTCGGCGGGCTTGGCAAGAGCATTCACACGCCGATACCAGCACCAGCACCAACCTTCTGAAATCATCACCGCCTAGAACCCCGTTCTACACGATATACATGATTTCAGCACAAGATAGTCCATTCCACCGGAAATCAGCATACTCTCGCACGGCCGTCAGCGCTTCATCATGCAGCCAGCGCTGGTATGGACCACTCGCCGGGAACAGGGGCGGGCGGAGGGTGCGGGGGCTGTTCATTTCAGATTCCGCCAGGTACCAGCGGGCGGGCGGTGGCGGGTGGCGGGCGGCGGTCTGAGTACGTCTGTGTCTGTGTAGCAGTGTCCGAGTACGTCGCGACGGGACGCCTACTTCTTGAGGATGCGCATCATGTCCTTGTTCTGGGAGGCGACGCGCAGGTCTGCTTGGTCGGTCTTGGTGCCGATACGGTCCAGCATCTGGTTCTGGTCGGTGATCTCGTCTCCGAGGCCAGTGGCCAGGCCGCGCAGTCGCGACAGGCCCGAGCACATCTCATCTGCGGCACGACGGTCACGTCACGAGCCGGCCACTCATTGTGCCGCCACCCACCACCCCACGCTGACCTCACCACACCTATGGCAACGTCACGAGCCGGCCACTCATTGTGCCGCCACCCACCACCCCACGCTGACCTCACACCTATGGCAACGTCACGAGCCGGCCACTCATTGTGCCGCCACCCACCACCCCACGCTGACCTCACCACACCTATGGCAACGTCACGAGCCGGCCACTCATTGTGCCGCCACCCACCACCCCACGCTGACCTTACATCTATGGCAACGTCACGAGCCGGCCACTCATTGTGCCGCCACCCACCACCCCACGCTGACCTTACACCTATGGCAACGTCACGAGCCGGCCACTCATTGTGCCGCCACTCACCACCCCACGCTGACCTTACACCTATGGCAACGTCACGAGCCGGCCACTCATTGTGCCGCCACCCACCACCCCACGCTGACCTTACACCTATGGCAACGTCACGAGCCGGCCACTCATTGTGCCGCCACCCACCACCCCACGCTGACCTTACACCTATGGCAACGTCACGAGCCGGCCACTCATTGTGCCGCCACCCACCACCCCACGCTGACCTCACCACACCTATGGCAACGTCACGAGCCGGCCACTCATTGTGCCGCCACCCACCACCCCACGCTGACCTTACACCTATGGCAACGTCACGAGCCGGCCACTCATTGTGCCGCCACCCACCACCCCACGCTGACCTCACACCTATGGCAACGTCACGAGCCGGCCACTCATTGTGCCGCCACCCACCACCCCACGCTGACCTCACCACACCTATGGCAACGTCACGAGCCGGCCACTCATTGTGCCGCCACCCACCACCCCACGCTGACCTCACACCTATGGCAACGTCACGAGCCGGCCACTCATTGTGCCGCCACCCACCACCCCACGCTGACCTCACACCTATGGCAACGTCACGAGCCGGCCACTCATTGTGCCGCCACTCACCACCCCACGCTGACCTTACACCTATGGCAACGTCACGAGCCGGCCACCATTGTGCCGCCACCCACCACCCCACGCTGACCTCACCACACCTATGGCAACGTCACGAGCCGGCCACTCATTGTGCCGCCACCCACCACCCCACGCTGACCTTACACCTATGGCAACGTCACGAGCCGGCCACTCATTGTGCCGCCACCCCACGCTGACCTTACACCTATGGCAACGTCACGAGCCGGCCACTCATTGTGACGCCACCCACCACCCCACGCTGACCTCACACCTATGGCAACGTCACGAGCCGGCCACTCATTGTGCCGCCACTCACCACCCCACGCTGACCTTACACCTATGGCAACGTCACGAGCCGGCCACTCATTGTGCCGCCACCCACCACCCCACGCTGACCTTACACCTATGGCAACGTCACGAGCCGGCCACTCATTGTGCCGCCACCCACCACCCCACGCTGACCTCACCACACCTATGGCAACGTCACGAGCCGGCCACTCATTGTGCCGCCACCCACCACCCCACGCTGACCTTACACCTATGGCAACGTCACGAGCCGGCCACTCATTGTGCCGCCACCCACCACCCCACGCTGACCTCACCACACCTATGGCAACGTCACGAGCCGGCCACTCATTGTGCCGCCACCCACCACCCCACGCTGACCTTACACCTATGGCAACGTCACGAGCCGGCCACTCATTGTGCCGCCACCCACCCCCCACGCTGACCTCACCACACCTATGGCAACGTCACGAGCCGGCCACTCATTGTGCCGCCACCCACCACCCCACGCTGACCTCACCACACCTATGGCAACGTCACGAGCCGGCCACTCATTGTGCCGTCACCCACCACCCGACGCTGACCTCACCACACCTATGGCAACGTCACGAGCCGGCCACTCATTGTGCCGCCACCCACCACCCCACGCTGACCTCACCACACCTATGGCAACGTCACGAGCCGGCCACTCATTGTGCCGCCACCCACCACCCCACGCTGACCTCACCACACCTATGGCAACGTCACGAGCCGGCCAATCATTGTGCCGCCACCCACCACCCCACGCTGACCTCACACCTATGGCAACGTCACGAGCCGGCCACTCATTGTGACGCCACCCACCACCCCACGCTGACCTCACACCTATGGCAACGTCACGAGCCGGCCCCTCATTGTGCCGCCACTCACCACCCCACGCTGATCTCACACCCATGGCAACATCACGAGCCGGCCACTCACTGGTGCCGCTACCTCACGCTGACCTCACCACACCTATGGCAACGTCACGAGCCGGCCATTTACTGGTGCCGCCGCCTATGGCAACACACATCGGCGCGACTCGACCTGACCTGAAACAATCTCATCTAGTCTGAAGCGTTGCCCTGTTCAACCATGGATGAGCAGCATTTGGATTGCACGATGTTTAATCATAGAGAGCAACTTTCGAGGCTTGCACGTGAAACACAGCCCTTTTGTCAAAAAGATTGGACTGGGGATTCGGCTGTACTACTTTTCATGGAATCGTCTTTGACCTTTTAGCCGTGGCGACTGTGGCGATTCTAGTGGCACTTCCTGCCGGCACGAGCAAGCCAAACAGGCGATAATCAAGCATAATTGCCGCAAGCGACCACAGACACAGCCATGAACCATCAGGTCAGAATTGGCAACTATAGACCGGGTGAAGGAAGGTCACATTTGACAACTATAGACCAGGTGAAGGTAGTTCGCATTTGACAACTATAGACCAGGTGAAGGTAGGTCGCATTTGACAACCATAGACCGAGTGAAGGTAGGTCGCATTTCACAACTATAGACGGAGTGAAGGCAAGTCACACTTGACAACTATAGACCGGGTGAAGGTAGAATACCCAGCTCACAACACAGGTGGCATTTCGAGCCATTCCTGGTTTGCTGGTTTCACATTAAACGAACGAGGTGCGTTGTGGCTGCAGTCCGCTGTCACATTGGTGTGTCGTGGCTGCAGCCCGCTGTCACATTGGTGTGTCGTGGCTGCAGTCCACCGTCACAATGGTGTGTTGTGGCTGCAGTCCACTGTCACATTGGTGTGTCGTGGCTGCACCTCGCTGTCACATTGGTGTGTCGTGGCTACAGTCCACTGTCACATTGGTGTGTCGTGGCTGCAGTCAACTGTCACATTGGTGCGTCGTGGCTGCAGTCCGCTGTCACATTGGTGCGTCGTGGCTGCAGTCCACCGTCACATTGGTGTGTCGTGGCTGCAGCCCACCGTCACATTGGTGTGTCGTGGCTGCAGTCCACTGTCACATTGGTGTGTCGTGGCTGCAGTCCACTGTCACATTGGTGTGTCGTGGCTGCAGTCCGCTGTCACATTGGTGTGTCGTGGCTGCAGTCCGCTGTCACATTGGTGTGTCGTGGCTGCAGTCCACCGTCACATTGGTGTGTCGTGGCTGCAGTCCACTGTCACATTGGTGTGTCGTGGCTGCAGTCCACTGTCACATTGGTGTGTCGTGGCTGCAGTCCGCTGTCACATTGGTGTGTTGTGGCTGCAGTCCGCTGTCACATTGGTGTGTCGTGGCTGCAGTCCGCTGTCACATTGGTGTGTCGTGGCTGCAGTCCGCTGTCACATTGGTGTGTCGTGGCTGCAGTCCACTGTCACATTGGTGTGTCGTGGCTGCAGTCCGCTGTCACATTGGTGTGTCGTGGCTGCAGTCCGCTGTCACATTGGTGTGTCGTGGCTGCAGTCCACCGTCACATTGGTGTGTCGTGGCTGCAGTCCACTGTCACATTGGTGTGTCGTGGCTGCAGTCCACTGTCACATTGGTATGTCGTGGCTGCAGTCCGCTGTCACATTGGTGTGTTGTGGCTGCAGTCCGCTGTCACATTGGTGTGTTGTGGCTGCAGTCCATTGTCACATTGGTGTGTCGTGGCTGCAGTCCGCTGTCACATTGGTGTGTCGTGGCTGCAGTCCACCGTCACATTGGTGTGTCGTGGCTGCAGTCCACCGTCACATTGGTGTGTCGTGGCTTCAGTCCGCTGTCACATTGGTGTGTCGTGGCTGCAGCCCGCTGTCACATTGGTGTGTCGTGGCTGCAGTCCACTGTCACATTGGTGTGTCGTGGCTGCAGTCCACCGTCACATTGGTGTGTCGTGGCTGCAGTCCACCGTCACATTGGTGTGTCGTGGCTGCAGCCCGCTGTCACATTGGTGTGTCGTGGCTGCAGTCCACTGTCACATTGGTGTGTCGTGGCTGCAGTCCACTGTCACATTGGTGTGTCGTGGCTGCAGTCCACCGTCACATTGGTGTGTCGTGGCTGCAGCCCGCTGTCACATTGGTGTGTCGTGGCTGCAGCCCGCCGTCACATTGGTGTGTCGTGGCTGCAGTCCGCTGTCACATTGGTGTGTCGTGGCTGCAGTCCACTGTCACATTGGTGTGTCGTGGCTGCAGTCCGCTGTCACATTGGTGTGTCGTGGCTGCAGTCCACTGTCACATTGGTGTGTCGTGGCTGCAGTCCGCTGTCACATTGGTGTGTCGTGGCTGCAGTCCACCGTCACAATGGTGTGTCGTGGCTGCAGTCCACCGTCACATTGGTGTGTCGTGGCTGCAGCCCGCTGTCACAATGGTGTGTCGTGGCTGCAGCCCGCTGTCACATTGGTGTGTCGTGGCTGCAGTCCACTGTCACATTGGTGTGTCGTGGCTGCAGTCTACTGTCACATTGGTGTGTCGTGGCTGCAGCCCGCTGTCACATTGGTGTGTCGTGGCTGCAGCCCACTGTCACATTGGTGTGTCGTGGCTGCAGTCCACCGTCACATTGGTGTGTCGTGGCTGCAGCCCGCTGTCACATTGGTGTGTCGTGGCTGCAGCCCGCTGTCACATTGGTGCGTTAACTCATCAGGCTTCAGTGATGGAAGTTCGTGGAGAGGTATTAGACAAGGTGATGGAGGTTACTGGAGAGGCATTAGACAAGGTAATGGAAGTTACTGGGGTGGAATTAGACGAGGTGATGGCGGTTCTTGGAGAGGCATTAGACAAGGGGATAGAGGTTACTGCGAGTGTATTTGTTGCTAACGAGACTGGTCTTGGTTCCGAACACTCAATCCAAAATGGAAAAACATGATCTAGCCTTCGGCACCGTGGTACTGTTTTGTCACGGATGCCTGCCTGTGGGATCAGTCGTGTATCCATTAACGTCTCAGGGGACGGATACCGAACATTTCGGTCATGACTGTGGATACTTTCAGCCACGACCCAGATGATCACAGTAGATAAAAACGAATATTATCGAATCCAGAAAGGATGGGTGAAGGTGCATCTCCCGCAAATGAAAACGCCAGCAGGTGACTCTGGGGAATGCGTCGGTGTGTTGTTTACCAGAAATTGCCTTTTAAATTGCATGGACGTTGAACGTACGTATCGACAACATTTGGATCATCCATACGGGATCCGTCTGTACGCATCAATTCGTAGCATAAATGTATTTCCACCATGAAACCGGCCACACACTCAGCAGCGGCACACCCACCCACCGGCCACACACTCAGCAGCGGCACACCCACCCACCGGACACAGTTGGCACACTCAGCAGCGGCACACCCACCCACCGGCCACACACTCAGCAGCGGCACACCCACCCACCGGACACAGTTGGCACACTCAGCAGCGGCACACCCACCCACCGGCCACACACTCAGCAGCGGCACACCCACCCACCGGACACACTCAGCAGCGGCACACCCACCCACCGGACACACACTCAGCAGCGGCACACCCACCCACCGGCCACAGTTGGCACACTCAGCAGCGGCACACCCACCCACCGGCCACACACTCAGTAGCGGCACACCCACCCACCGGCCACACTCAGTAGCGGCACACCCACCCACCGGCCACACACTCAGCAGCGGCACACCCACCCACCGGCCACACACTCAGTAGCGGCACACCCACCCACCGGCCACACACTCAGCAGCGGCACACCCACCCACCGGCCACACACTCAGTAGCGGCACACCCACCCACCGGCCACACACTCAGCAGCGGCACACCCACCCACTGGACGCAGCTCGCACACTCAGTAGCGGCACACCCACCCAGGTTGCGGTCCAGCTGAGCGTCGACGTGGGCGTACGGGTCGGCGCCGGCCGACACCTCGTCGTCGTCCAGGCCGCGCAGCCGGAGGCCCGGGTGAGGCGCCGCCGGCCGGCCGGCGGCCGCCGCCTCAGCCTCCTGCAGGGTCTGCCTCAGCCGGCCGTCAGATGTCGCGGCCGGCGCCGAGCGCACCGCGTCCGGCACCGCTGCACCACGACTGCCGAAGTAGCTCTTCAGGCTGCTGAACACGCTCTGTCGGCGCACGGCGGCCACTGTTAGCCCTCCTCTGCCTAATCGCTGACGGAAGACGGCTGTGTCCCCTCTTCACCTAACGGGGCGCAGCATTTGGCATACAATACACATAGGCAAACCATGTATTGGCATTGGCGCTTCAAGGGCGTATCAGTTGCGTTAGTTGTCCAGCACACCTAAAATCTATATAACATCAGTCACCCTTAAAAGACCAAAATTCATCACAGAAGGAATTCCCTGAGTTTAAACTTCGTTAGTTAGTTATTTGGGCTTTAGGGCGCATCGACCATGTTGATCATATAGCGAGTTTAAACTGATCATCGCAGTTGACAGCGGATTTACAGGTTGCGTGCCGAGAGTGACGCGTGTGATGTGGTTCGGTAAGCGGGAGTTCCCCCATACGCGGGGAGATGGCAGCACAGAGCGCGCTCAGTGCATTCACTACTCCGATCCAGGTAAAGGCGGGAGCCATGTCATGCCCTACGGCAGCAGCAGCACGACTAGAAGTTGGTCGAATCACGCTAGCTTTGACTTCACAACCTGATGAACTGAAGTCAGCTCCATGTGAATTCATGGAAGCCATCATCACAACAGTAATCACTACACACAACCAGTACAAAAACTTATCCATCCACCAGAATAAAGCTGGGCTTTCTGACTTTAACCATACCTGTATAAAATTATACATAAGGGTGTAATTATCGAACTGCAAATTGTGAGATGAGTTGAAGCTCACAAATCACTGATCTCAGTTTGTCAACATTGAGAAGCTCGAGGGATGCCGTGCCACCTCTCACAGGAGTACTCGAGGACAACTGGATATATGGTCATGACAGTCATAAGCATGCATTCTGCCATCGTTGATCTCACCTTGATGTTGTTGATGTGTCTCTGGCTAGTGTTGAGTGTCGAGTTAATGTCGTCTAGCCTGCGCTCCGTGTTTTCCAGCTGCTCGCGCTGACGGACCAGCTCCTGTACATCACATAATCATCAACCACATATTACACTGTCGTAATGGCATCCACACAACATAATCATCAACACCCATGCCATACTGACGTACTAATTTTCATGCCATTCCATGCCACCAATTATCTACATTACCCAGATGCATGAATCAAGTTCTGTGCAGCTCACAACCATCAAACCTATCATCTAATGCTGACGAACCAACTCCAGCAACCAATCATTCGAATAAGGCTACATCAGGAGCATGGCTGGAGATCCTGGGTGGGTCAGGGGGGGGGGCTGGGCCCCCTGGTTTGGCACCCTATTGATGTTAATTTGTAATTTTTCCTATTCAATCTGAAAATGCCTTGAAAATAAGGGCTTGGATCCCCCTAGCTTCATGAGAGAGCAGGGACACCAGTGCAGGCCAGCACTCTAACTGAGCTACTGGGGTGGCCAATGCTTTAGGCATATGATTTAAGCATTCCAACATCAGTAGGTCTTAGTTCATTCAACATCCATAATTTTGGTTAGGTTACATATATCATAGGATATTCTCGCTTGCTCTGTATAATTTGTACTGCTCCCAGCATCCATAATCACTAAGCTTCCCAACAAAAGGCTACTGGTAGCATCAGACAGATGCCCTGTGATTGTAAGCATGAAACAGAAGCCTAGAAATCCACAATAATTGATATTTTTGGTCCAATTATTGCACAAATACATAAAACCTTATGTTATTGGCACCTTTTCCATCTGTTATTTGGATAATAATATATCGAATTGCCAAAAATGCTAAAAATGATTTTTTCTAACATTTTAAAGATGTTATTAGAAAGATAACATTCTTTTCTTGGTAAAATGACTGCTTCGTGATATATAAGAAGTTCAATTTAAATTGCTTCGTCCTGTCAGAGGCTTTAACAAAAATGCTGACAATAGAAGAAATGTTATTTGGATGATTCTGATGTTCTTTCCTTGGTGAAATGACTGCTTCTTGAGATATAAGTACTTGAACTTGAATTGCTCATACCTATCTTGAAGTGTTCATTTCCCAAAGATATGAATATGTAATTAATTCATATGACATTGGAATATACCAGAAGACAAATGTCTGGTGTTATTGTGCTTGAAGGCATTCATGAGAAAAGCTTTCCAAGCATTTTACCTCCACAAAGCAAGCAAAGGGTTCAAATTTGGTTAGGTTAGGTTTGTTTTGGTATTACTGTGCTTTAAAGGATTCATGATATAAGTTTAATGCATGTTTTACATCCATGAAGCAAGTAATGAGGCTAGGTTTTTTTTTTTTGTAATTTGCAGATGTTACAACATAATTTTTTGTCTTCAAAACATAACTCGATTCTATTAAACAGGTTAGGCTAGAGTAGGTTAAGTTAGGATATAATTTGAAAATTCAGAAAGAAATGGTAAGAAATTTCTCCTATTTTCTAAAATCATTTTGTTTTCTGATATGGGTCATTAGACTAGTTTAGGTTAGGTTATGCTATCATTTTCTACATTATTTTTTGATGCTATATTGCCCAACCTAAAGCTCTTTTTGGCGTTATTTTTACTACAACCTGAAAACTAAGTATCTGCAGAGGAAATGAGTGATCACATTATATTAACCACATTGATCAACAAACATTGCATTGGCAAAAAGCATTCCAATAATTTACAAAATACATTCAGGCACAAATTTAACAATTTTGTAGCTTAGAAATTTGGAGAAAAAAATGTGTGGGAATTTTTGTAAAAAAGGAAATTGTTATTCTTCAGAAGCACATTTAGCATCAAGCATGTTCATAAACATTTGATGGGAAGAAAATATTTTTTTTAATACATCTTAAAGCACAAATTTACAATTTTTTTATAACAAATGATGCCAGGGACTTCTATGTATAAGATGGTATATATATATATATATATATATATATATATATATATATATATATATATATACACTATCAAACACATACTCATCTATTGCACCAAATACAACACCGACAGGCAACACATCACAGATTACTGCACACACACAACATTCCACTAAACATCACTACACTTCTCAACGACGAATATCCAGCATTACACGAACTTCTCTTCCACTTTCTTTCTACGACACGCCTAATCGATCAACTGTGAAAAAATGAGAAAAAAAAAAAAAAAAAACATGTATATATATATATAGACCGGGCAAAAGACTGAAAATCGGGCAATCGAAAAATCGAGCAAAAAAGAAAAAAAAGAAACAAACAAAACAAACATAACTACAAAACAAAAAACAAAACAAAACAACGTGTTCTTGCAATGTTCATTTATGGCGAGGACCCAACCCCAACCCACCCACTACACCCCATACCCCAATCTAGCACCGTCCGGACTGACAGCTTCTTTCGACTACTTCATCTCCGGCTCTCAAACGACTCTTCTCTGCCATCTCTACCTCTTCAAACTCCAAGATCAACTCAACTCAACTCTTCAAGACGACTCCGACTCTACTCGAAAATCTATCCACCACCCGGTAACTAATCCTCCTATCATTCTCACACTCAACCACAGGAAACAGCCGATATCACCCACAGGTGGCAGGCTGGCCAAACACAACTTCTCTCTCTCCCTATATACATATAGATATAAAAGCCTCTAGGTGAATACCAGGTGAAGAATGTATTTTTGGGATGTTTTCTGATGTGATTTAAATGAATCCGACATTAATTTCTTTAGGAAATAAAACTTGTTGAGATATAAACACATTAAATTGCAGTACTTCTATATAAACAGCAGTCCTTTCCCATTGTTTGTTTGTTTGTTTGTTTGTTATTGGTTTTACGACACGTCGACCGTTGAGTCATGTAGCGTCGCCTTAAACATGAAAGGACTGCTGTTTCTTCAATGCTCTTTGAATAATCTTCATTAAGATTATTCAAATAGCATTGAAAATGCCAGAAGCATATTTTTGACAATGCATATGCATGTTATCTCCCATGTTAACAAAATATGTGAATAGTGTACCAAAAAGGGGCTTGAGTGGGCTAGTTATATATCAATAAAAATATGTAAAATATGTATATATTAAAAATGTATTGAATATTATCACAAAAACTAAACTTAGCCTGACTCGTTTTGAAGAAGAAAAATTATTTCTTTAAAAAAATATAATTTTTCCAAATAAAAAACCTAGCCTAACACCAGACTGCAAAGTATGGCAAATGGCTTGCCAAGGCACACCAGACATGGGAAAATCTCCACTGAAATGCACTCGACGGCCAAAAATATCACCAGGGAGATTGAATGCCTGTACCAAATGGAAACGAAAAGCAAGAGGTAAGAAAATCAAGAGGCTTAAGGTGAACCCCTTCCCTGCATAAACCATCTTTGACATCAAATCAATACAAAATGGCCATACAAAATGCGTAAACCACAAACAACCTCCAACACCACCTACACCACTATTTTAAACCACATAGGAGACTGAACTGAATTTGGCAGCAGTGGTTGTGTGCATGGCAACCCATCCTATGAACCTATCCTCCTACCTATCACTTACAATGCCATCAAAGGTGATAGGTTGAAGGATCTTCAAATAACAACAGAAGCTGTATAAAAACAGAAGCAGAAAAAACTAATAAAGCTTCTGGGCCAGATGATATATATGCTAGGATCTTAGTAGTGTGCTGAAGCATTGGCAGTTCCTCTAGGTATCATTATCAGGCATTCTGTAGAATATTCTGAAGTAATGGAAGTTTCGCGAAATGCAAATGTAGTGCCGGTTTACAAAAAGGGAACAATCAAATGTGTAGCAAACTACAGGCCAGTCAGTTTGGCCTCAATAGTTTGCAAAGTACTAGAAAAACTTGTCAAACAGAATATTCAGACTTGTGTAGATAGGCGCAACCTTCTAAGGGATACCTAATATGGATTTTGATCTTGAAGATCTTGTTTAACTAATCTATTGGGGTTTATGGAGTATGTAACAAAAGAAGTAGACCATGAAAGCAGGATGGACGTAGTGTACTTGGACTTTAGCAAAGCATTTCATAAAGTTCCACATGCACATCTAATTTAGCAATTAGAGCAACATGGGATTGATGGTAAGGTTCTAAGTTTGACTGAAGCATGGTTAAAGGGACGGAAAAGGGTAGTGTTAAATGGATCTTAAATGGATTAAATGAATAAAATCAAGTTGGTAGGAGTGGCAAACAGTAGTGAGCAATCTAGTAATATTCAACTAGACTTTGAGGACCTAAAAAAGTGGACTGATCAATGGCAGATGTCTTTCAGCTATGAAAAATGTAAGGTTATGCATCTGGGGCCTGGAGGTGAAACTTTCAGATATACAATGGGAGGTAGGAAACTGGATGTCATTGAAGAGGAAAGAGATTTAGGTGTGTTAGTTTCAAATGATCTTAAAGCAGAAAAGCAATGCATCTCAGCTAGGAACAGGGCAATCAAAATGCTGGGAAGCATTAATAGGAATGTGAGGGATAAGAGTAAAGAAGTGATGAAGATGCTGTACTTGGCCTATGTGGGACCCCCACTTAGAATATTCTATACAGGCATAGCATATATGGATATGCTAAAAAGAGTGCAGCACAAAGCCACTAGACTAATCAGTGGACTAGGTAACATAGGATATGGAGACAAAACTTATGGCATTAAATATGTACTCTACTCCAGTATAGGATATTAAGGGGTGATATGATTGAAATGTTCAAAATTATTAAAGGGCTAGATCAGGTCAATCTGAATGATGCCCTTCTATCTATCACATATCACATATCATCTGACTATTCACATAGGGGTCATCAATTCAGGTTAGACAAATCAAGGTATCAGACAGCTAAGCAACAACAGGTCTTCAGTCAAAGGATTGCTGATCCGTGGAATAGTCTGCCTGCTGATGTTGTGGGGAGTCCCTCATTGAATGTATATAAAAATAGGGTGGACAACTTTTTAACCTGCCAAATCTTGTTTCCGACTTCTAAGTAGTGGTGGATGGGGTGACATTTATGTGAAGTAGGTGCACACTGTACATGCCCATTTAAGGAGGCATGGATGGAGTCTGAAAATTATTGTTAGGGCACTCAAGTCAAATGCCAAAAGTCAACTCAAGTAAAAACCCTTCAACACCTGTAGCACAGTCTTTACTGAAGTCCTCAATAACATTACTAGATTTGCTATTTGTTTGAGAGGGCTTCAGGAATACCTTTTACTAATATCTGGTGGCAGGATCTGTCTAGCAAGAAACAAGTGAGGAGTGGTGTGACCCATCTTGACTTGCTTACCATGGCCTACTTCTCATCCCTGGAGTTTAATGTAATTAGGTCACACATGTATGGAAGGACACTCCTGCCTACCTATTAAAGGAAACTAACCACCTTTATAATGGGATTTTAACTGAGATAGCAGTTTTGAAGACCACGTCGAGAAATCACTTGCCTCATACTCCGTTTGGTCCAAAACATCTTCCAGCTGAGGTTATAAGGCCTTTTATCATCGGTTTTGGGACATGGACAGACTCGGTGGGCATTGTGAAAATTCCTTTGGCATTCTGAAATTTGTTATTTTATATTATATTTATATTATATAATTATATATATATATATTATATATATATATATATATATATATATATATATATATATACATATAATATATATAATTATATATATATTATATATTATATTATATAATTATATATATATATATTATATATATATATATATAATATATATAATTATATATATATTATATATTATATTATATAATTTATATTCCTCTCTTGGCGAACCTTTAGAGGCCTATGATAAAAAAGAAAAAAAATTCCAAAATCACATTTTTTTAAGTATGGGCATAATATTTTGCAAAACCAATGTCATATTCATCATTTTCAGGTGCCAATACCCCTAATTAGTATGATTGCAGAATTTCAGCAAGGTGGTTAGTTTCCTTTAATGGGTATGAAAATGATATAAAAAAGTGTTACATGAGATCAAGTGAATAGGGATGGATAGGCAAGGTAGATATACATTGATGAGTGTGGGGGATGTTGGTGGATGCATTCTTTGGAATTAGGAATCTGGTGTTGGTTGGGGTGAAGTGTCTTAAAGTCAAGGTGTTCAGGCTTAATAAGAGCCATGGTGGCCCATCTGGGTTAAGCCTGTCTAGAAAAGATACTAAAAATGTACATGATCACACCCCAATCAATCCACTATCTCAAGTTCCTAGGGAGCTATATATCCCAGCCTATCTAGTACCATTCACCTGATATTGCATAACACACTCCTCAACAATTCCAAACTCCTCAAATCATGCCCCATTGTGCTACCATAGCCAATTTCATCAGTATCACATCCCAAAGGAAGGTGCTGAATCCACTGCTAGGTACACCCTATATAGTATAATATAATACTAGTATAGTATATTTTGTATCCACCCGATTTTAAAATACATTAAATGAGGGACTCCCCACAACATCAGCAGGCAGGCTATTCCACTCATCAACAATCCTTTGACTGAAGACCTGTTCTCACTTAACTGTCCTACACATTGATTTGTCTAACCTGAATTGATGGCCCCTACATGATAGTCTAAATAGAAGTGCATCATTTATATTGACCTGATCTAGCCCTTTAATAATTTTATACATTTCAATCACATCACCCCTTAATCTCCTATACTTGAGTGAGTACATATCTATTGCCATAAGTATTTCCCCATATTGTAAGTTACCTAGTCCACTGATGAGTCTAGTAGCTTTGAGCTCCTCTTTCCAGTATGTCTATCCTTTTATAAGAAGGGGCCCCATGCCTGTACAGAATATTCTAAGTGGGGTCTCACATAGGCCAATTACAGATTGTCATCACTTCTTTGCTCTTATACCTCACACTCCTATGAATGAGTTCCAGCATTCTGATTGCCCTGTTCCTAGCCGACTCATTTTTCCTTCTTCTTTAAGGTCATTTGAAATGAACACACATAAATCTCTTTCCTCTTCAATAACATCCAATTTCCTACCTCTCATTGTATATCTGAAAGTCTCACCACCAGACCCAAGATGCATAACCATATATTTTTCATAGTTGAAAAACATGCCAGGGTCTTCTTCCAGGGTTATGGTGTCTTCCCTTACAGACTTAACCTGGATGGGTCCTTGTGACTCTTATTAAGTCTGATCACTTTATGACTTTATGGCAACCAAATTTGGAGCCATCAACTGAGACACATGTGGTGCAGTTTATTCTTGCAGTTTCCTCCGATTGCTGTGACTTTCTTCCTCTCATCATTTTTGAAGCCATGTGTGAAGTGTCAGTGGATGATCAGCCCACCAGCACCAGGTACCTGTCCCAGTACCAATCTCTGCACCAGCCACACAACGGACAGCTTGTCCCAGAGACAAGACCTCATCAAAAGTGCATACTTTGATACTTTTACTTTTACCTCACCAAACCTAATCTATTCTTGTGAAACATAATCCCTTTCCTTGCTTCATGGAGGTAGTGTGTACAACCTGTCTCATGAATACCTTGAAGTACCTACCACAGTAATACCTATGATACCACAGTAATGCCCATAATTAGTCAGTTAGTTAGTTATTTGGACTCTAGGGTGCTTCGACCAGAATTGATCATTCACAGTAATGCCCATGATAGAAAGAAATATATGCACATTGAAACCATATGTGATTTTCCAAAGGAATGGTTGACAAAGTTGCAAGGTAGGCTTTCAATAAGTTCAGCACATACATTTATTTTCTGATTTGAACTAATGGGCTTCTTCTACATAAACAACCATAAAACAGATAGGTACATACCCATATACCTGCATATACCTCCTTACCTCTGCTGTTTCAGTCCCTGCATGCTCAGATTCTTGAAGGAGTCCTATTGATCTGTTTGATGAATCCAATGTTTGTTGCTCAATTTTTTGCCTCTCTTCTTGAAGCTGTAACCTTCTGCTGTCTAGGGAGCTTTCTTGTCTGGTCTGATGTTGAGGAAACATGTAGCCAGATGATCCTTGCTTTGGATGCCGCAGGAATGCATTATCATCCACCGTGTCCTCCACAGAAAAGAATGGGTTTTTGGAATCACTTGGATACTGCTTATTGGCCATTTTCTGTTCTTATTAATCACCCTGCTTTGCTTCGTTTACTGATCTGTTGATATTCCTCACTGCTCCGACCCAACCATACCCTATCCACCAAAAAAGTGAAACGTCCCTTTATTAGTACCCAGTACCCAAATTTTAGTATTAGTAGCCAGAAACGTCCACCTTCCGCCTCTTCCCCTTGATGTGCTGTTCGGTAAACTCAAGGCCGTAGGTAAACTCAAGACCCTTTACATAAGGTACAACCGTCCGGCGATTCGAACTTTTCGTGACGGCATATGTTTTCAACGGCCGAAGTCCTCGTTGCCCGCCATGCTTTTTATGGGTAACTTATAATGTGATATTTTAAAAAGAAATAAAGGTATAGCCATAAAATGAAGACCATGTGATAGAACACATCTTTCTCTATGAATAATAACACTACCATTTTTATCTGAAACTTACCTGAAACCCGACATACGAGCCGAAACAGGTCATCACATCACGCAGGATTCGTCTCCAGCTGGCACAGTTACATGGCTTTTTCCACCGACGAATGCTGAAAATGAAGGAATGTGGGGTGGAACTTATGCAAATTATGGGAAGGATACAGGGGTTTTGTTTGATGCGCTTTTCATGGGACACTTGCCCAGCTTCAATCTTGAAATTTCACGACCAATAATTTCAACTTTTAACATGGGACCCTGTGGAGTGTATCCAATCTCAATCCATTTGAGTTGTCCAAATTCCTTCATGTATTGCGTCCCTCAATAAATTCCAGAAAACAGCACCCGTGGAAGGATATAAAGGTCAATAATGGCCACGCAGTGCCACAGGCCTATAGCTAACTTCTGATAACAGGGGGAAGGGCAGCTGTCCCGGAAAAAGTATGCTCAACCCCCGCGGTGAATCTAATGGGATGCTAAGCGGACAAAACACACCGAACGTGCAAATTGACCAATTTTTCTTCCAAGTTCTCCAAGTCACCATGACATCTCAAGGTCAACACATGTCAAATAAGGCCAGTTCTAAATATGATAAATTGTATTCAATGTTATTTAAAGTTCAACGAATTATCCAGATTGCAGACAAAGGCTTTATCGACATTGCTATCAGGGTTCAGGACTATACCATGTGATCCTCAGTAACGCTTTCGTAGTTTGAGTACAAACAACAAGAAAACAGTTGTATTGGGAATTTGATTGTCCTGATTATTTTTCATCTCCCTGGTTACCTCTCCCGACTGGATCTTTGGCTATGCAAACAAGTATCCACTGCCATCACTGCCGTGCAAAGGAAAAAAAAGACGCATGTGACACACCTTCGAGTCGTTCGGTCCCATGCATTTCTGCTCATAAGACACCTTCGGGTACGGCGGTACCGTGCACCTTTGCCCATTCGACACCTTCGACTCGGGCGGTCCCGTGCATTTCTGCCCATTAGACACCTTCGAGTACGGCGGTACTGTGCACCTTTGCCCATTCGACACCTTCGAGTCCGGCAGTCCAGTACACCTCTGTTCATTAGACACCTCCGAGTCCAGCGGTCCCGTGCACCTCTGCTCATTCGAAACCTTCGAGTACGGCGGTCCAGTGCACCTTTTTTTTCCTCAACCAGCGCACCTCAATTTTGCCTACCACAATATGCTTCGAGATACTACGCATAATCGTTGGTTCGGCTCTATGTCATATACATAGTTTTGCCTTCACATGGTGGAATCGACGGAGACAAATTATAGCCTGGCAAAACTACTTTGTATGTGTACCTTGCACAGACGATATTAAACAAGACAACTGTGCTCAATGCATTTGTCTTCCTGCAAGGATTTGACGGATATCGAACTTGAACTAGAACACAATCGTATCGCTATTTATAGCCCGGAACGATAAATCGGCATTTCTGAGCAATTTTAGATCGGGACAGATTGTAACATATGCTTTGCATATGCAAACAGGCGAAGACACCTTCAGAAAATAACCAACAAAGTAATTCCTTGCACAATCACCCACCAATTACATCGCTACTAGCTATAGCATCTACCATAGGCGTAGGAACGTCTGAAAATGTGAGGGGGCCAGGGTCAACAGCAGGGGCGCATCCAGGGATTTCGCAAAGTACAATGGCTGAGCACTTTTGGATAGGGAACCCGATAATTTTAATAGTGAACACAACATTCACCACCAAGGGGATGGGGCAGGCCCCCTGGACGCGCCTATGGCTAACAGCAACATGTGGTACTGAAAAAGAACTATCATCGCAGCATAAGTACTTTCAAATTCAGATTCACTCTGAACTTCGAACTCTATTCACGACTGATGAATTCTTTTGAAATAATAGGTTTATCTTCCTGGTGCAAGTGAAACCATTAGTACCTATTGCTGTTCAAACAAAATTTCTTCAACTTCCGCTATGTGTGTAGGGGGGGGGGGGGGTGCAAGCTTATTGCAGCCTCAATAATGAGTATGAGGTGTATCTAGTTTCCATGATATAGTACTATACGTCTCTAAGATGTCCTCCGTTGTAAATGTCACCGATGTTGGTGAGGAGAAAGAATAAGCAAGAACGTAGCCTACTTGCTGGCCCATGGCAAAAGAAGTCTCATGATTGATGTTGGAAAGAATGAGAAACAGAAAAGACGGGTGATCGCTGGCTGAAAATTATTTGTTCCGGTGTGTGGCAGACCAAGATTGGCAGGCTAACATAATTGTATGGTGTTCGTGTTTTTTTTTACAAATGTGTATGGTTTTTATGGCCCTGCCGCTTTTTGCCAGAGTCGGTACGCTTTGGAGGGCCAGGTCCATTTTCGTACTCAGTTGTGCTCTTAGGATCCCCCTGTGTTTATTTTGGGTTCCTCGCTCACATTTGTGGGACCCCAGCACGATATTGGTGGCTCCGGTATAATTTATCGGGGTTCCGTCGCGACTTTTCGGGCCCAGGCGCGTGGTTCCGGTGGGATCCGACGCCAGTTTTCTGGGCTCGACGCAATTTTTGCTGACTTCTGAATTATGTAAAGTCCGAGCCACGGCCTGATTTTTCGGGCCCCCGGCGACATTTCATTTTGTGTCCCGCGGCGATTTTTCGAGCTCCGGTACGTTTTTCGGTGCCGTATGCGATTTGTTAAGGCATCTGGTGGTATGTTTGAGCTAAGGAGCGATTTTCCTGGCTCGGACATTTATTTTTATGAATCTCTATTTTGAAGGGCTCCGGCTTGATCCTTGTCGGGTTTCAATGCGATTTTGGGGCCACGCTGTGCTTAGCTGGAACCACCGACACCAATTTTTGAGAGCCCCGAAGGGAATTCTTGATGCCCCGACCAGGATTTATGGGACAACTGACAAAAAGTTTGGGTCCAAAGCGCGATATGTTGGGGGCTTGGCGCTAGTTCGAGGAGCGTGTTGTACTTATCTGGGCCCCAGAGCGAATTTGGCGTTCCTCGGCGCAAATTTTCAGGTACGGTGCAAGTTTTTTGGTGCCCGTTGCATTTATTTATAACCCCTAATTCTGGGGGCCACGACGCAAATTTATGTGGCCCCAGAACCATTTTTGGTGACCCCGACGCGATACTTGGGTTCTTGGATGTCCACCTCTTCAGGATGTGGGGGAGGGGGCATTTCCCATTGGCATGCCACTGCGACTGCTCAACGAGTTTTTTTTCCAGCCGATGGCACCCTTAAGAGTAGAAAAGCCCTTTGGAGAACTTTCTTTCGGGGCCTGTTCTAGATTTTCCGGTGCTTGGGTCGACTCGATGGAGTCCTTTTGTGATTTTTTTTGGCAGTCGACTTGTATTTTTTGTAAGCCTCTTGCGCGATATTTTTTGGCCCCGGTACAATTCTTCGGTCTCCCGGTGAATTTTTTCGGGGCTCCAAAGCGCTTCTTTTCCGGGGCCAGACGCGTTTTTAGGGTCTGACGCAATTTTTATGGCCGTAGAGTAACATTCATAGGGTAGGAATTGATTTTTGGGAAGCCAGCTGCGACTTGTGGGGTTCCGACGAGACTTTTTGGGCCCTAATGTGATTTCCAAGGGCAGCGGCGCGACGTGTTTGGGTCTAAGTGCGATTTTTGGACCATGTCTTCATTTGTTGGGATACCTATCGCGAATTTGAGTGGCCTCGACACCTCTTTCGGGGCCCAACATGTTCTGGTTTCTTTTGGATCGACCGCTAGGAGCCCAGAGTGATTTTCCATGTCCAGACTGTTTTTTCATTGCCCCGGCTTCATTTATTGGGTGTTCCCGATGAGACTTTTGGGGCCCCGGTGCGACCTGTCAAGCCCATAGCGTGATTTTCAAGGGCCCGGGTGCGACGTTTTGGTACCTTCGGGCTCGGCGTGATTTTGAGTGGCCCCGGCCCAACATTTTGAGTCCCCGTTGTGATTTTCAAGAACCACGGCACGATTTTGTCGGCCCCCAGTGTGATTTTCTGGGCCCAGGCGCGAACTTTTGAGCCCCCAGCGTGATTTTCTGCGTCCCAGACAGTCTTTCTGCAGCCCCATCGTGATTTTCAAGGACCACGGCATGACATTTTCTGCTCTCAGCGTGGTTTTCAGGGGCCCCGGTCAAACTTTTTGTGTCCCCAGCGCGATTATCAGGGGCCCCGGCCCGACCTTTTGGGACCCAGCGTGATTTTGAGGGCCCGACCAGTCTTTTACGGGCCTAGCGTCATTTTCGGGGGGGGGGGTCCGGATAAATTTGTTGGCCCCCAGCGTGATTTACAGGGTTACGGTCCGACCTTTTAAGGCTTTAGCGTGATTACATGGGGCCCTGGCGCGACTTATCGGGGTCCCGGCGTGACTTTTTTGAGGCGCAACGGTATTTTCAGGGACCCGATCCCACATTTTGGAGCCATCAGCGCCATTTTTACGGTCCCGGGACGATTTTTGAGGCATTCAATGTGATTTTCAGGGGCCTTGGTGGGATTTTTGGAGGCCCCAGCCTCATTTTCAGGTATCCTTGCGCGACTTTTTGGCGGCTCCAAAGTGATTTTTATGGGCCCCGGTGCGATTGTTGGGTACACCAGCATGATTTTTAGGCAGCCTGACGCTATTTTTCCGAACCCAAGCGCGATTATTTAGGGCCCACAACCTCTCATGGGGAGGGGGACTGCTCCAATTCCCCTCCCTTCGGTACGCCAATGCGCATGCCCCAATGATTGTATAGCTTAACCATGACGTCTATAGAGTTCATCTCACAAAATCGACTTTCCTATGCCCATTTCACTGCTTGCACCAGAAGTAGTGTTCAGAATATACACCCTGCAATTGGTCTAAATTCATCTCATTATCTTCAGGGTTCTTAAATCTCAGCCTGGACGTACACATCACTGGACGATGAAAAGCCTTGGTAGTAGTCTCCGTTGTAATTCGGTGTTTTGTACTTTTAATCAAAATGTCTTCATTTAATAGATTCTGGGATCAGTGTCTTTCCTAAGCAGAGATTGTTACATATACCATGGCACCACCATCTTACCGAACCATTTCTGTTCAACGACATAATTTGAATTCAATGTTTAACGTACTGTTAATGCCACTACGAAGTTACCCAGCTGAAGATCCACTCGGGTCAGTTGTCATGCTCGTCATGTGCCTTCTCAGGTCACATGACAAGCATCGCTCGTTACTCGTCACATCATCACTCTTCATATCACTCCTCGTGTGACCTTGTCAGGTCGCACGATGAGTCACATAAAATTACATAAACATACATTATATATAGTATGTATTGCGCGTTATATTGGATATATGTATATATATGTGCATGTGTGTATGTATCGATATGTATATGCACTGGCGGATCTAGCCCACCGGTTTGGGGGGGCCAACTTTCGGTTTTCGGCGTCAGCCCCCTCCCCCTCCCCCTCCCACCAGTGGCGTAATTAGGAATTGCATCAGGGGAGGGGTCGAAGGGATTTGGAGGGTGTCCATTCTCCCACTATTTTTGGTTAAAAGCATCGGATTTCTACCACTATTTGTCAAAGGGACCCATTTTCTTACAATAATAATTAGTGACAACATAATTTCCTGTGTAGGGGCCTCAGCCTACCTTCACCGCTTCTAAGTTACGGGATTATTATTCTTGTTTACCAAAACGTTCACGTTCACGTTCAACGTCTTGTACCACGTCAACGTTCGTGCACGTGTACACACTGGCAGATCTGATTTTGTCAACTCTTGCTGCAAGCAGAACTTGAGCAGCATAGAACTCTCGATGTGTGTCAGAATGTACTATGCTAGAATATTGGCTTCCAAACAATTATAAATAAAATACCTTTAAAATTGGAGATTCTTTCATCCAGACGATGTTATTTAACCTCGGCAAAGGTTACTGCATTTTAATTCAGTTTACTTCTGTTGGCTTCGGGGGGGCAAAAAGACACTATGCCCCCCCCCCCTTTTAAGCGCTTCGGGGGGCCATGGCCGGAATGGCCCCTCCCTGGATCCGCTAGTGTGTATATGGACCATCGGCTCGGGCTTCCTCAGAGGATTCCTTCTTGACATAGTTTGTTTCTTGTTTGGAGTTTCTGTGAGTGTCTGCACCACGGAGGAGGCTTTTCTGCTTTCCACGTGTCTTTTTGCACGTTTTTTTCCCGCGCGCCTTTTTCAATTGTTTAAGCTTGAGCTTTTTTCATCACTCCTGATGATGGCCCTTGGCCGAACATATGTGTATATGTGAACATATGTGAAACCACCATGGAACCATCGCAGTGGCTCTAGGTCATCGGTACCTCTTCCAATAATAGATACGTATACATAATGTTGTATTACTCTCTCTTTTACTCCTGCCGTCGTGCACCTTTTGGTATCCCATTGTTGGAATACCACCAGAATATGATCCCTGGATCTATTAGAAGAGGTACTGATGACCTGGAGCCACTGCGATTGCTTCATGGTGGTTTCACGCTGCACTAACGTATACATCATGTTGTAAAACCTTCCCTTACTTGTTGCAGAAATGTACTACTTGGTATCCCATGTGGAAATACCACCAGCATATGATCCCAGGATCTATTGGAATTGGTACTGATGACTTGGAGACACTGCGATGATTTCATGATGGTTTCCCGGTGGTTTTACGCTGACCCAACGTATACATTATGCTGTATATTCTCTTTTCCTTCGTGTCGTCGTGCACTTTTTCGCATCCCCGTGTGGAAATACCACCGGAATATGATCATTGGATCTATTGGAAGAGGCACTGATGACCCGGAGTCACTGCGATGGCTTCATTGTGGTTTCACGCTGCCCTGACGTATATCTAATGTTGCAAAACCATCTGTTTTATCCCTACGAGAATCAGTCGTATCTCTGGAACTGTTTATGACGTCATCGAAACATTGCATCCACACCGAGTTGTTTATTTCAACAGCCCGTTATTATTTACCCATGTGTGGCACATTCGATTACCTTTTTAGTGCAAACTACACGACTGTAGAAAGTAAAAGGTTACCGCAGTTTACCCAGCGGCGCACCGCCCTTTAGCGGCCATAGGGCCATTTTAATTTGTGACGTCATTCGTTAGACATTTTACGTCACCCCGCTGGCGAGCAACTGGCAATGCTTTGGGCGAGGTGATGGCGGCCCGGGACCCCAGCGATGAGATAGGAATCGAGCTGGAGGCACTGGCTTTCGTGGCGGGGTTTGTGGCATGCAAATGCCGGGCCATCGACCCCACGCTGGGCCAGGCAACCAACATAGCACAGTCCAGCTCTGTACCCGACAGCTGGCTGCGCGTAGTGAGCCGTGGCGGTCTCGTGGTGCCCTCGGAACGCTGGATGGCGGTGGTGCAGGGCTTTGAGCTTTTCAACCTGGTGATGGGCCGCACGGCGGATAACCAGCCCGGCATCGTGAGGCGGCTGATGGCGGAGCTGCAGGCCAAGGAGCCGGCGCTGGACAGGCGGGTGGTCCGGAAGCTGGTGAACACCCGTCTCAACATCCAGATCCGCTGGCTCAACGTCGCCAAGATGTAGGCCGCTGCACAGCGGCGCAGCCAGAAGCAGCTGCGACAGCACCAACGGAGCTAGGTATAAGGCTCCAGAACTCGACTCGTCTGGGGGTTCTTTTTGACTTAATATTCCTATTTCATTTTTTTCCGAACGTGTTTGGAGCGTGCGTCTATTCGTTTGGCGTCACACTAAACGCTAGTCCCGATCGTTGGCCCAGACGGGCGGATGGGTTTGAGCACGAAACGCACCGTTCGAAAAGTGCCCAGGGCGACCACGGCAATGACTGATATCGATATTTGTTGTGATGCAACGCATGGTCTGGACTTTGGGTGTGCTATAGTGATTTTGTCTTCATGCTTGGTTGCATGGTGCATACACCTGCGGGCACTGGCGGATCTAGCCCACCGGTTTGGGGGGGACAACTTTCGGTTTTCGGCGTCAGCCCCTCCCCTCCCCCAGTGGCGTACGTAGGAATTGCGTCAGGGGTGGGGTCGAACGGATTTGGAGGGTGCCTAATCTCCCACTATTTTTGGTTAAAAGCACCGGATTTCGACCACTATTTGGCAAAGGGGCCCATTTAAAAAAAAAAAAAAAATTGACAACATAATTGCCTGTGTAGGGGCCCCAGCCTACCTCCACCGTTTCTATGTTACCGGATTTTTGTTCTTGTTTACCAAAACGTTCACGTTCACGTTCAACGTCTTGTACCACGTCAACGTTCGTGCACGTATACACACTGGCGGATCCGATTTTGTCAACTCTTGCTGTAAGCAGAACTTGAGCAGCATGGAACCTTCGATGTGTGTCAGAATCTGGATCCGCCAGTGTACCTCCTCTTGCTATTCTTCTTGAAAAAAATCAGTCAATGTAGCCTGTCTCTTCATCTTAGCAACCCCAACACCAACATACGAAACATGCTGCTCAACTGGGCTCAACTGGTCACTCGCACAAAACATCCTGTTCAAATTCCGCTTTCGAAATCTGGCTCACTGGGTCCGCTTGCCCGTTACTGGCTAAACAAACTTCATGAACCTATCTGACGAAGGAATAAGGAAACTGCTGATTTCGTCATCTCTTGCTGTAAGCAGAACTTCAACAGCATAGAACCCTCGATGTGTCAGAATCTACTATCCTACCATATTGTGCTTCCAAACAATTATAACAAAATACCTTTAAAATTGGAGATTATTTCACCCGGAACGCTATTTTTTAACCTCAGCAAAGGTTACTGCATTTTAATTCAGTTTACTTTTGTTGGTTTGGGGGGGGGCAAAAGACACTATGGCCCCCCTTTGAAGCGCTTGGGGGGGGGGGGGCCATGGCCGGAATGCCCCCCCCCCTGGATCCGCCAGTGCCTGCGGGAAATATGTACATGTTGTAGTGACAAGCCACAAACAGCCTCGTAAATAGTGATGTGAAAATAACGTGGCTGTGGCCCTTTCTTTGTATCAACTGAGTCGGCATCATTACCGAGGACAGTGACCCCGTTCGTCCGGCCAGTTTCGGCTGTCAGTGCTGGAACTGTGACCCGGTCTGTCGCCGAGTCGCCACTCATCACCGAGACACCGGCGTTGGCAGTGTGCCTTTCGCCGCGGGAGTTCGACCGGCTATTGGTCTCTGAGTGGTGAGGCCATGTGCAGTGAATATGGTCGGCCTGTACAGTGTGATAATAGGGTGAATGCAATGCTATAGCGATACTCTGAGGACGGACGGGCAAGTCAGTATGTAGCCGTTTAGCCGAGTGTATGGCGATAGGCATGGGGTTGGTGAACTTTGCGCTCAATGACGCGGTGTCACAATGAGGATACAGTCAGTGGCGTCGCCACGAGATATTTCCAGGGGGGGGGGGACAATGTTGAAAGGGGGCCTCCTGCTCCCCGAAAGGGGGCCTCCACTGTGTGAGGGCCTCCTATTGTTTTCTTAGGCTCTTAGTATGGTTCCAGAATGGGAAACATTATTTCATATTGATGTCTTTGTTTGCTCTTGACATGGTGCATCATTTACGCAAAACGAAATAGCAATAATCATTATTTTTCCTGAGAATTGAGCCATACCAAGGTATAAATAAGTAATATGTGGATAAATACCTAAGTGCCCAAACAAACCAATGTCTTAATGCTTTCTCGACCAGAAGAATCTTCCCGCTGGCCTCTAGATTGCAGCGAGCTGGCGGGGCTGGTGCTGAGCATATCTTAAAAATATCTCCCATTGATCAACCCACTTCTATGTCCACCAAGTCTAACTTAATTTAGTTAGATTCATCACTACTGTTCATCAGTCATTCCCATCAGCTTGATGTCATAAGCAAGCTTAAACGATCATCTCTCAGTCCAAAGACGACAATTTCGCGAAGGTGACAACGAGAAGTTGATTGAGTTGGTTTTCTGATCGCCATCTTAGTGATTCAATTATTTTTATAACATTTGGTGCTGGCTGCAAGGCACCTGGCACACAAGCCAAAACAATAAATCCTCAGCGAATAAATTCACGGCAAGAACAAGCATTGAACAACAATGCATGCATGCAGGGGTGTCGATTTTTTAAAAACATTGGGGGGGCCGAAGTGCCAACGCACTAGACCCCCCCCCCCCCCCCCCCCCCCGAAAAAAAACTCATCGGATTTAGCCCACTATATTTTCGGATCTCAGGAATTCTGATTTTTTATTCGACGATGTGTATGTTTATGTTTATTCAGCATCCTCACCAACAGGGAAAATCGTCCAATACCTGGTGAAGTCACATGGATAAAAGAACAGTGTGAATTAATATGAATGTGAGCAGCAGTGAATTAATTTGAAATTAATGTGGTTTTGCCATTGGTGGTGTGTACAAACATCAGTATGACCATGCAATTGTTGTTTAGTTGCTTAGCAGATTTTCTTTTAGACAATCTGGTTTAAAATGCATCCGCATCGCTAATCTCAACATTTTATGATGTAAGCTGTACTTCCACAGTGGAGGCAATTCCAGCTATTTTGTTTGTTTTTGCACACAATTTTACATTTTTCAGCAAAAGGTGGAGGGTCAGTCCACTATCTAATCCAAATCTGTTCCTTTTCAGTACAAAATGTGCTGGTTAACATCAATGTTTCTACCTAGCATGGTGTTTTTAATTTTTTTCCCTTTAGCTTTCTTATCAGCATACAATAGCATAGGTTATTGGGGGCCCAAATCAACATTGGGGGGGCCAAGATCAACATTGGTGGGGCCATGGCCCCCACAAAAGGATACAAATCGACACCCCTGCATGCATGACAATGCAAGAATGTAACAATGGCAATGCATAAATAACGCAAAACTTCAAATTTCACGCCGCCACGCCTTTGGTTTTCGCCGTGCTTTACAGTTTTGTAAATGACGTCGTTGAGAAGGCATTGAAGCTAGGAAGCTCTAATCATGCAGGCTGTAATCACAGAAGACAAGTTTGTTGGAAGAAAATGCATTTAAAAACATCATTCCTCCCATTTTATATCGGGTATCAGTGTTGTTCTGTGTGCTTGTGAGGGGGAATTTACCCCCTCAATGTCGGCTTTGGCCCATGGGCGTATGCTTCTGAAAATTATTGGAGGACCAGTGGCGTACCTATATTTGCGTCAAGGGTGAGGGGGCAAACGTATTTGGAAGGGGTCGACATACCCCATGAAAAACGTCCTCGGATTTCGACCACTATTTTGTCAAAGGGGACCTTCTAAAAAAAAAAAAATTAGTGACCAGCTGAATTGTCCTGTGTAGGGGCCTAATCTACAACTATTGTTTCTGATTCGTCGGATTTCGACCCTAACTCCCCCACCCTGTCCTAAGGTTTTCTTTTGGTATCCCTTGATAAACCACCTCACACTGCTGAAATTGCACCTACGCAACCACTTTAAAATGTAAAATTTCCCAATTTCAGACATTCCAGTTCATAGCGCCCGGCCGCCATGATGCCAACCTTCGTGCACGTGCACACCCATCTTGCGCATTCGGCGCATTCGCCACACTTCGTGCGATGCTACGGTTTCTGCTAGGCCTCCTACGTTTTTCTAATTGCTGCCACATGATAGACTTGCGCCATATTTGATGTGATGGATTGCTTCGTATGGGCGTTTGCTGCGAAAATTATATTAATTAAGTTCGATCATTAGTTCCCTTCTTCCCACATTTTATGGTGGTTAAAATGCGGATACCCGCTGAGCTCTGATGCACCTCATATCTTTTCTTAAATATGCTCCCAGATTGGCTATCGAACCGAGGCCCTGCCTCAGTGTTCTTTTTTTACCCGTTTCGTCTTTCTTCGTCTACGGATGTGGGCTATCGAACCGAGGCCCTGCCTCAGTGTTCTTTTGTTACCCGTTTCGTCTTTCTTCGTCTACGGATGTGTCTTAGGGCTCCAATCCATTTTTGTTAGGGGCCCAGCACATGTTCGAAACCCCTGCTCGTTTTAGTGCTTTGTTGTTGTTTTTTGTGCACCGAGGATTTTTTACAGGTTTCGGGGCGTTTTCAAAGATCCCGATGTGTTTATTTACTGCCCGGTCTTTTGTTCGTTTTGGGACCATGTTGCTTTTTGCGTCCCCAGCCTCTTTTTCAGGCCCGTGTGCAGTCGCATGGCACATGTATGCCTTGAGAACTTCCGGTGTATTTCCTTAGAGCTCCCGTCATATTTATTTAGGGCTGTAACGCAAGTTTTAGGGCCCTGTCGCTTTTTGCGGGACTCTGGAGGGCCAGTTGCATTTTCGGTCCCGTTGTTCTCTTAGGGTTCCGCTGTTTATTTGGGGCTTCTGACGCACATTTGTGGGCCCCAGTACGATTTTGGTGCTTCGGTGCGATTTTTCTGGGTCCCAGCGCGACTTATCGCGCCCAGGCGCGTGGTTCCGCGGACCCAACGCCGGTTTTCTGGGCTCAACGCGATTTTGTGGATCTTTTCTGAGTTTTCTTTAAAGTCCGAATCCCGGCCTGGTTTTTCGAGCCCCTGTCGCCATGTTTTTGTATCTCACCTCGATTTGTTCGAGCTCCGTTATGTTTTTCGGGGCTGTACGCGATTTGTGAAGGCATCTTATGATATGTTCGGTGCTCCAGAACCATTTTCCTGACACGGACCGATTTTTGGGGTCACACTGTGCTTATGCGGGGCTCTAGACGCCAACTTTTGGGAGCCCCGACGTTAATTTGTGAAGCCCAGACCAGGTTTTTGGGACTACCGATGGGAATTGTGGGTCCCGAGCGCGATATTTGAGGGGAACGGTTCGAGTTTGCGGGGCGCGTTGTGCTTAGCTGTGGCCCCAACGCGATCTTGGTGGTTACTGTTGCAGATTTTCGGTCCTCGGAGCGAGTTTTCTGGGGCCCGCCGTATTTATTTGGAGCCCCCTGCGCGAATTCTGGTGGACCAACGCGAATTTTGGTGGCCCCAGCGCGACTTTTGGGGGCCAAGGCACGATTTGTTTCGGTGCCCTGACACGTTTTTTTCGGTGCCCAACGGGTTTTTGGGGGACTTTGACCAGATTTATGAGGCCGCAGAGTGACATTCCGGTTGATAATTGATTTTTTGGGGGAAGCTGCAACTTTTTGGGGCCCGACGCGATCTTTTGGGCCCCCAGTGTGATTTTGAAGGGCTGCGACATGACTTTTTTAGTCCAATGCATTTTTTTTTGTATCCCGACGTCATTTGTTTGGATCCCTAGCGCTAGTTTTAAGCGATCTCGACACTTTTGGGCGTCCAATACGTTTTGGAGGCTTTTGGCGCCATTGTTGGGTCCCAGAGTGATTATCCATGTCCGGATTGTTTTTCGTTACCCCGGCTTCATTTGTGTCCCAATAAGACTGTTGGGGAACGGTACGACCTGGCGTGCCCCTAGCGTGATTTTCATGGTCCGGGCGTAATTTTTTGGTACCTAAAAAATTTTGCGACATAAAAAAGTTATGTCGCAGCCCTTCAAAATCACACTGGGGGCCCAAAAGATCGCGTCGGGCCCCAAAAAGTTGCAGCTTCCCCCCAAAAAATCAATTATCAACCGGAATGTCACTCTGCGGCCTCATAAATCTGGTCAAAGTCCCCCAAAAACCCGTTGGGCACCGAAAAAAACGTGTCAGGGCACCGAAACAAAGCGTGCCTTGGCCCCCAAAAGTCGCGCTGGGGCCACCAAAATTACGTAATGAGCATAAAACCTAAGAGGGGCGTTCAAAAACAGATAAGTTATTCAAGGTCAAAGGTCAGGGTCATTGAGATCGGACTCCCCATATTTCATTCCACATGAGCACACAGGTGGTCCTCGATGCACTGAACATCGTGAGCATAAAAGCTAACAGGGGCATTCATCAACAGCTGGAATACCTGTGTCACAACTTCTCCCAGTGTGCATATGCAGCGATGAAAAGCTCAAAAACGAATATCAAAGTGCGCGTGAAGCTAGATTGATATTCGACTCCTACAGTTGGATCAACGTGAAAACAAGCGTATTGGTAGAGCTTGGTACCCATATTATCGTTAGCAAAATCAAGAAGCAGTATTACAACACACAACATAGAAATCCGGGGTCAAGGGTCAAATGTCACCGAGATCGGACTCTTCAGAATTCCTTCAAAATTGGCACGCTGGTAGTCAGCGATGCACTGACCATCACGAGCATAAACGCTAAGAGGGGAGTTCATAAACAGCTGGTTTTCTGGGTCACAACCTTCCCGGCGTGCACATGCAGCGATTAATAGCACACAAACTAATATCAATCTGCATGTCAAGCTTGATTAATATTATATTCTTAAATGTGTATCATCGTGAACACGAGCACACTGGTAGAGTGGTAACCTAATTACCATGATAATAATTGAGGTAATATTACAACACGCAAATGAGATATCCGGGGTCAAAGGTTAAAGGCCAAAGGTGAGGGAGTTCGGATTAATCAGATTTCCCTCAAATTGGCTCTCAGATGGTTCTCGATAAACTGATCATCATAAGCATAAAAATTAAGAAGAGCGTTCACAAATATCTGAGTTGTTCAAGGTCAAAGGTCAGGGTCATTGAGGTCGGACGCCTCAGAGTTCCTTCAAAATTGGCACACAGGTAGTCCTCGATGCACTGATCATCATGTGCATAAACGCTAAGAGTGGCGTTCATTAACAGCCGAGTTAGTCAAGGTCAAAGTCAGGGTCACTGAGGTCGGTCTCCTAAGCTTTCCTTCAAAATTGGCACACATGTTGTTCTCGATGCACTGATCATCAT
Organism: Ashinkailepas kermadecensis; assembly: GCA_034440615.1. NCBI lineage: Eukaryota > Metazoa > Arthropoda > Thecostraca > Neolepadidae > Ashinkailepas > Ashinkailepas kermadecensis. Next base: position 324,953 of record JAOTOM010005049.1, read on the forward strand.
GATCACAAAAGCTAAGAGAGGCGTCCATAAACAGCTGGATTATTTAGGTTGCAACTTCTCCCAGTGTGCACACGCAGCGGTTAAATGCGCAAAAACGAATATCAATCTGCACGATAAGCAAGATTGATATTCGATTCTTACAGGTGGATCATCGTGAAAACGAGCATACTGGTAGAGCTTGGTACCTTAGTTGTGATGAGCACAATCAAGAAGTCATATTACAACACACAACGGAGATATCCGGAGTCCAATGTCAAAGGTCACCGAGATCCAGCTAAACAGCAATTTGGCAAATTAGACTCTGCCTACTTTTCCAAATAGCTGTTTAGCTGGATCTCGGTGGCCTTTGACATTCCACTACAGATCATTCCACATGTGTGGAATGGCATTCCACCATCGATCGACAGGGGCCTAATACCGCCATGTTTCATGGGTTGCTATAAATCAGCCTGGGGGGGGGGGTATCTGATGGGTTGAATCAACCTGCACAATTTTCAGCTGGACCCGACCTACGGTTTTGGATTTGCAGCCTCGGGATTTTTTTCATTGTCACAGTGGAAGGCCATCTTGAAACAGCTATAGCTTGCATAAAAAACGAATCAATTGTAATAAAACTATATATATTGTTATACTTGTAATTGAGCATGGGTTTCTCTCCATGTAATTATAGTTTTACAAAAATAATTCCTGCACCTCGTGATATTAGGTAACGTGACCTAGCTTGACATGAGGCCAGTGAAAAAAAGTGATTATTTTCACCGAAATTTGATGTTGGTTAAATTGTCTTTCAACAGTGGATTTGGAGAATGGCCTTTCCTATAAATAAACAAATTTAATTCAAATTGTCACGCATGTCAGACCGGTAAGCGACGTTTGTGCACCAAGCCGAATCACAGAGTCTCCAGATCTTAAAATGCAACACTTTAAAATCCATTTCAATTGCACGGTTTTTTAACCGAAAAAGCTCCTAGAAGATGGTGTATACCTGTTACGGGAACATTGAGCACCTTTCCTATGCTTGATGATATTCAGAGCCTGACTTGGCGTTACAGTCATCAGTGTAATTGCATCGAGGAACGGGACAGGAAGACAACACCGAGAATGGCTCTCCTCGAACGCCGCATTCTGCTTGGACTGCTTGGAACAGGCTGCCCAAATAAAATGGGTTGAAAATAAGTATAGCTTGCTGCAGACCAGGGGTGTCGTTTTATGAAAATGATCGGGTTGGCTCAAATGTTCGATGGTAAATGGTGCGATGCATCTGGACGGGAACCTGGAATACCGTACTCAGCACATAAACATGGAATGTATTATGTCTTGATCGTATATAGGAAACATTACTCAACCGCAGCAGATACCGAGCACGCAAAATATGAATGCTCTTGCGGTGTCAAAAGACCAGCACTAACAGAAATATCATGTTCTTTTATTTGCATTTACCGGCATGCCCCTTCTTGACCATAGGAAAGTTTGAGCTGATCAGTTGATCTCCCAGTACACTACCTACTCGTTAAACTCAACAACGGGAACACCGTGCGGTGTGTGACTAACGCGTCCCACACAGTCATTTTCCCGTGTAGATCGTCCGCTGCAGTCGAGGAAGACTGGAAGACTCTCTGCTTTAGGCAGACACTACTTACGTACCCCATGCAACCAGAAGACGAAAGAACTGTGGGCACATGACGAACGATGATTGCTAGTTTCAAGTCTTTAAAAGCAGGTTGATCGGGTGAACAGTGATGTGTTGCGTATTTACCAATTGCGGTACATAACATGATTCCAGGTGTTTTGCGACACTCCATTAATTTGAATGTTTTCGGCTCGCAATATAACTAAATGTAAGTCCTTGTTCCAGTTAAAAAGTGGGTCATACAGAACTGTGTTCCCTATTCACAAATACAGCTTAACTTGCTTCCTGCTTGCGAACAGGATTTTCGAACTCGGAATACTAAACAATTGTAGCTTTCCAAAATATTGGGCGGGTTATGTTGTTCGCAAAGTAAAGCACACGCAAGCATTATCGTCAACATTCTTCCGTAGAGTTGCTAATTGTGTGCAAAACTTCATGGTATGTACGATCAGATGCGTTAGCAGATCATGTCTGGGTGTCAGAGACTGTTCAACAATTATTTTTGGATTTGGTGTAACTGCCATTGGCAATTGCCGTGGTAATGTTCGTGGAGGCACCAGCCCAGTAACGATAGCAAAACACAGCAGTTAATGGGTTCATAACTTAGAGGGTCAGATACATGCACACTATACAGATAACCCGTAAGGAAGGCAATACTGATTGTTACTCAGCTCTGGAGATGCTTGCAATGTGCACTGTTGCTGTAATGGTTGAAATTTTATTTTTGAAAACCATTGGAATGGCTCAAAAGAAAGTTGGGGTGGTTTGAGCCATCCCAGTAGGAGCGTCCTTGTCAGCCGATCCGGCAGCTGGCGGCGCCTCTCGACACCAGCGCGGTCAGCCGCGGTAGCCACTGCCGCTGCTGTGACAGCAGTAGGAGCGTCCCTGTCCGCCGATCCGGCAACTAACGGCGTCTCTCGACACGAGCGCGGTCAGCCGTGGTAGCCACGGCCGCCGCCGTGATGGCCGCCGCGATGGCCGCGGCCGCGGCGCCCGCCGCCGCCGCCGAACCGGAACACGCCCTTGATGGCCGACTTGATGCCGCCGAGGAAGCCCTTGGTGCCGCCGAGGAGGCCCTTGATGCCGCCGCGTCTGCTCGGCCGCCGGTGGCCGCCGCCGCCGCCGTGGTGGCGTGACCCGCCCCGGCCGTGGGAGCGCCCGTGCCCGAAGGACCTGGAGGAGCCGTGACCTCCCGAGGTCACGCCGTATCCGGACGATCCGTGGCTCCTTGAGGACACGCCCTGTCCGAAGGACCCGTGGCCTCCGGATGAACCCCCGTATCCGCCTGACCCATGGCCTCCGGATGAACCCCCGTATCCGCCTGACCCATGGCCTCCGGATGAACCCCCGTATCCGCCTGACCCATGGCCTCCGGATGAACTCCCGTATCCGCCTGACCCATGGCCTCCGGATGAACTCCCGTATCCGCCTGACCCATGGCCTCCAAAAGACACTGCATTTCCACGGGATCCGTGACCTTGAGATGACCCGCCATATCCACTGGATCCATGGCCTCCAGAGTATCCGTTTTGGCTGGAGAGTCCATGACCTCCATATGATCCACCAGATCCGCTGGATCCATGATCTCCAGATGATCGGCCGTGGCTGGAGAGTCCATGACCTCTGGACGATCCACCGTATCCGCTGGATCCGTGGCCGCCGGAAGAGGATCGTCCGTATCCAGAAGAGGTGGGGCGCCACCCACCTCCACCGGCCTCCGACGTCACCGTTAGGGTGGCCACCAGGGCACAGCCCAACGCGAGCCTCTGCCGGAATTACTTGGCGTGAGTGGCGACGGTAGAACGCGACATGCATGCACATAAGTATGCATGTGCATGCATGTATGTGCATGCATGCACACCAAACCTTCATGTCATGCACATTATGCATACTACATAAGGGTGGGGCTGTGAAGAAAAACATGGGCGATCGAGAATGTTTTAAACTTGAAACCTTAAGCCTCGCAGTGGGGGAGGGAATTTTGACCCCCGCCCTCCTTCCTCCTTCCACAACTTTTCCGAAGTAACACCTGAACAGTTCACGCCATCATTTTGAAGTTTGGCATGTCTTTCATCGCGTATTCTGCACACATGGGGTCAAAATATTGTATCCTAGGTTCTTGCGATCGCGGAGCTAGGGCGGGTCAGAGTCAGGTCACAACCTTGTATCAATATGGTTTTTAGATATACCTACATTGAAATATGTTTAATGAAGAAACCCCACAAGTTAAGGTCATAAGTTAAACCGTGTGTATAGACAAATGATGAAAGAAAAACGCAAAAAAATGTGAAATGTGACCTCAGATCGGTTAGGTAGGTATAATGAAGGCTTAAGTTAAAACAATGTTTTTTTGCGAATAGCTCTGTTGCTAAAAATAATATTCATCAACACCCTCAATATTTGTAGTGGTAAATTAATCCCCCAGGAGCGTGCCTGGCTTCAAGGCAATATCTGGTCAGGTTGCTCAGATACGTACATATATAACATCAAACATCTTGAAAGCCCAGGTATTCCAGGAACTCTAGAGGAAAAATGAACGTCCCGAACGCCCAGGTATTCAAGGAAATTCAGAGGCTAAAATATCAACTATTGCGAAGTGAAAATGACTCAACCAGGAACCCTATGCACCTCGTGCTAGTTCTGATGTTATTCGATGCAGACATTCGATTTGAAGAGATTGTATTATTTTGCGCGGAATTTTGGGGGAATATGCAAAATACATGTAAGCAAATATTTTTGTCCTCGAAAATTGTCAAAGGGTAGCTTTATGGTTTTGGTTTTGTGTCACTCAATGTTTCTTTCTGAATGTCATATGTTTCGAAAAACGTCATCTTGAACAGTTCATGATATACTTCCAGGTATTTGACCTTGACGGGATCCGTTGCCCTGGATTGTATTTGACCTTTGCGCTTGTCACCTGTGTCAGACTGGGTCTTCAGCTTGCACGTCATCAATACTGGAGCACTTTGCACGTCGCATTTCCTCTACGACCAGGGTCGGCGAAGACGTATGACTGACTGCACCTCGACATTGACCTGTTTGACCTGACTTGATAGGTCAACCAAAAAATAGATAAAAATATTATAAGTAAAAATGAGCCTTCAAAGATGCAGCTGCACCATACCATACCGCATCTCTCTAACCTGCCTAGAAAATACGTTACCGTGGGTCAAATCCACCACACTGCGAAGAGTGAAAAATTGTCCGGTATTATGAGGGCTACAGATTGTGTGAGTGTGTGGGTTATGGGGAGTGGATGATCCATATAATTGTGTGATGCGATGTTTAATTATTGCAGGTTCGGGTGAGCATTGAGTAGGTCCACTCCTACCCAGAGGTGTAGCTTTTGGGAGGAAACTTCCCTACCCCTTTCCCCATGTTGGCTTTGCTCGCCCCCCCAAATATTTTGATTTTTAACGTGGAATCCTATGTGGTATACTCCCAATCTGTTTCCACCCGCTCATTGCCTTCATGTATTGTGCCTCCCAATAATTTGCAGAGACCTACTCTATGCCCCTGCCCCCTTCCCCAAAGAAATAGGACGATCCACCCGTGTACTACGGAAGAGCGTACATCCCAGGCTAGGGGTACGTGGTATGCAAGGTACACAATACACATGCACTCAATGTCATTATGGACGGCTACGAAGACTTGAAGTACATGTGCGGCTTCCCACATTAACCACAACCAATTGTGGGGCACGTCACACATTATATCAAGCATCCATTGCGCAACGTGGGAGTGGCCGTGAGGTGCATCGCCTCTAAACGAGCGGTAATTCACACCCCACCATGACTCTCCTCCACATGGGCAGGTATTATTTATCGCATGCCTCCGTAAATGGCATGGATATTGAAAGCCCCGAGCTGGCACGGTGTCCAATGCTCCAGAGGGCTTCCATTGCCTTGGGACTCATGCGCCCAAGGCTCTCGCTGCGTTCTCGGTAATCATCTAAACTTAAATGAACAGAAGCAAAATTTCGCTTCGTTTTGTGTCGATGTACCGAACATTTTTTAAACGTGTCCTATTTGCGTTCTTCCTGCCAATTTACTACCTCATATTTAGAGGAAATAAGCGTACTTTTCCATCACGGAAATAAAACGGAAAAATAGTTGTGCAAATTTCGGTATAATTTCGATTTCAGGAGAGGTTCGTTGGTTTCGGCACAGGCGATTAGTTTCTAACAGTGAAGTACTACTTTAACACGCGCACTGGAGGGGGGGTCGAAATCCGCCCACCCCTCCGGTTTTTCGTATATAACTCCAGATTTTACCGCTCGACATACGCCATGTTTTGCGTACCTGTTTAGAAATGTCCGGCGAGTCGTTTAAAGCAAGAAAAACGGAAATCGGCCATTTTACATCCTGAACACTACTGTTTGTCGTTGTGTACCAAAGCGTTTCCATACTTTATTCATGTACTTCACTCCTTTCTTCGCGAAGCCGATTGCGCCGGTGCCAATAACTGGAACGGGTAACTGACTTGATAAAGTGCTGTTATATATGTAACCTGAGGTCAAATGCCGGATCTAGCATCTGCATTGCATCATTAGTCATGTCCAAGACATCATGAAATTTGCACACAATGTAGTTCACTACTGTATCCATCCACCCTGAATTTTTTTTTACTCCAGCTTTAATAGGAGCCGAGATCTTAGGGGGGTGTGATTCGCCCCCCTCCCCCTGCAGTGCGCGTATTTTTCAGAGGACCTCCAGGGCGCGTGTTCACGTTTATTTCCAATTATGTTTCATTGATTCATCTTAAACTCTGTTTGGTCCGAATACTTATGTTGAAGAACGGCAAGTTACAAGGATATAACAAAACTTATTCATAAGCTTAGCTTTATTTGCATAAATCGAGTATTCACGTTTTTCATTCACGGCACAGCCATACTCCGAGGGTGAGGGAGATTTGAACCAAGTCTTAGATATTGTTTTCTGTTTTTTCCTGGTGCAAATTCGCGCAGCCATTCTTTTTCGCAAGTTCGCATTATTGGAAGGAACTGGGGGCCCATTCATATAGTGTATATTTAGTTTGTTTCTGCGATTCTGAAACCACCAGTTCAAGTTTAATTATATTTTGCACAAATACGTGGGTTGGGTCAAGGCCTTGACAAGCCAAATTTCGAGTCGATTAAACCAAGGGAGTGCTTTGGGGTTAAACGTGCGCCAGCACTGCTGCATGGGAAAGTAGGACAAAAGATAAATGTTTTTGTCTTCTTTTATCTCAAGCGAGCGTTCACTATAATGACGATAGCTTGGCAACCATGGATCGCAGCAATATCAAAACGCATACACACACACACATACACATACACACACACACATATATACGCACACACACATAAACACACATACACCCCACACACACACACACACATACACACAAACACATACACACACACACACACACCAAGATGTGGAACAGGCTGTTTTGAGCCATTCTTCACGATTGGGGCCAGATCTCGGCAACCAGAGGACGAAACGGTTTAAAACACATTATTGTGTTCTTGTACCGACTACATTTCGATATCAAACAACTCTGCATCCCGTAGGTGCAGCGCTATTGTGACCGTAACGTGACAACGTGACGGCTTTGAATAGCTGACCTGTGTACACGCCGACTGTGACCGTAACGTGGGAACGTGACGGTTCTGAATAACTGCTCTGCCTACACACCGATAATGATCCAACCTTTGCGAGATGGTAACCAAGGATTGTATATATGAACAGCCCATTTAATTGCGGTGAACGCCGTTGCCCTTGATAAAACCATGTGGGCACAGTTCAGTTTAACCCCGCCATTAAGCAGATACCTTTTAATCCCATCTGCAGCACTCCTAAATGCATATCAGTGACCGGTTCAGTGTCATGCTTTGAGCGGCTGAGAATTTGTTCTGTGCACGTCTTGTCTTGTCAGATACATTGCGATGGGGATACGCTGATATGAAATAAATGAATTAAAAGAACTGTACTGTCCGTACTGGGAACCTGAAGCAGGCAACAAATGTTAATAGCGTGACAGAGGGAGCGGGATGGGAGAATATTGGCACGCAAAGTAACGAGACTGGAAGACCGGGAACATGGAACGGAACTGACGAGTGGTATGGGGAGCGGGACCGTGTAATGGACTGGGGAACGGGACCAGGGAACGGGACCAGGGAACGAAACCGACGAACGGTATGGAGAGCGGCATCGTGTCATAAACTGGGGAATAAGACTGTGTTGTGAAAATTTTCTTTGAGTATTTTCAGTTCTGTCCCCCCCCATTCAAAGGTGTATATATTCAAGAAGTGGGCATAGAGTAGGTATGCATTGGTTCTGCAATTCACCCTATCTTACCATGCACATCCAGTAAGCGGCGGCGGGGAAAAAAATTATACTGCCGCGGTCTTCCTGGATCTAAATCACGCCTACGACACCATCGACATCGACATCAGCAAAGCATACCTGCATTATTACAGCACTTGCATAATATAGACATACAGGGACGACCAGAACATTATCTCCACTTCTACTTACTAACTCGTCATTTCAAATAAAAATTGGGCCCCACACCTTAGATGCTAAATTCCAACCACTGGTTTAATGCAAGGTTCAGCTCCCAGCCCCCCTTCTATTTTTTCTTGGCTTGAACTCGGTCATCACAGACAACGTCTCAGTCAAAATTGCACTTTATGCTGACGACATTGTACTATGGGCTTCAAACAAAACACCACCTTATGCACTAACAACACTACAACGCGCACTTACAGAACTACACAACAAGCTCTCATTACTGAACTTACACATTGCACCACACAAACCCAAATGCTTTTTTCCGATACAAACGACTCACAGATTTACGACCACTTAGCCCTTTCCGATCAGTTCCACACCCCGTCTCGGAGGGGGTCCTTGTATGCCCCTTCTAATTTCCAAACTAAGCGTTGTACGAAAACAACAGTGGTGTCATCGGAAAAAAATGCTTACTGTAGCCAGAGTCTTCCATTTTAGCCCTAATTGGTAAATATGCAACACTAATACGTCGCCAAAGACGAAACAAACTAAAACATTCCTCTGGTGCGTTTCGTTGCATCCATAAAGATAAGCAAACGCTGAAAGTTTCATACAAAAATGCTTATTATGCTTGTTATAAGCGTGACGCCTGGTTGAACTTCTTTGAAGGTGACCTCGCTTGATCTTGAATAACTCGTGGACCGTACATGACCTGACTTCATAATTTTCACACAGCATGTCAAATTGATGTGGGAAAAGATGTACAAAATTTCGGCACGTTGCCGCGCGCCGTTTTTTTCTTCTCACTATCAGCAGAAAATATCAGGGGTGTAACCCCCCACCGGGTTAAATTAAGTCATGCACCCATATCCTTCGTTAGGACAGCAAAATTGTTATGCACTACATTAGACCTACGACTCACCTCTTGGCTACACATCTTAAACAACGAAAAACGCACCTCAAAAAGAGTAAGCCTGTTACGAGCATTATCCAGCACATCTTGGGGATCTGACCGAAAAGCACACATAACACTATACAAATTAATTACTCGGCCAATCCTGGAATTCGGATCCCCACTTTTCGAAGGCACTACTCCGACATATCTCCAAATCTTAAACAGAATTAAAAACCAATATCTCAGAAATTCCACAAGACCTTTCAGAACCTCACCATCACAAGCACTCAACATTTACAACCACATACCACAGCTACAACACAGACGCATAGAAGCAATTATTAGGTACCACTACAAAACACAACTCATTAGACAACACCCATGTACTCAAGCGTTCAAAATTCGCACCAAGCGCAAACACCAACATATGAAAGCACCACCACTCAAGACAACAATAGGATGCCGCATGCAACTACACGCGCACAATCTACACATCACTTTTCCCACCGCTCACTGTGTGGTGCTGGTGGTGCGTGGTGGTGAGGAGCTCAGCCCTGGGTCGATCAACCTAGGATAACCCAAAATATCAATTTTCCCTGGATTTGGGCCACTTTATTTTGCCATCTTGAAAAAGAACATTAATTTCATAAATAGTATTTCCTTCTTCCAGTTTTCCATGAACTTAGCCTATCCAGGGACCAAATAATCAGGAAATGGTTAATCGAAAAACCACTACCGAATATGGAGAACCCACTTAGTGCCGAGACGACTTCTTTCCCTTTCGCTTGGCATTGTGCCTAGCTTCATTATTGTTTTTATAATATTTATGTATGTTACTTTAAATTTCCGTCGATTAAAATGGATTAAAAACAGTACCAAAAAGAAACAACATGTAACCATCATAGCAAACTCCACATTGCGATCGGTGCTAAATGACCAGTGTGATTATCGATTTGAGAAAACTTAAAAAAGGAGTGATTGTCCTATTTCAAGTTATCAAAGAGGACAATCACTACCACTATAGAATACCCAGAAGAATCGCGAAAATATCGTCACCACTCATTATAAATTTTGGACAATCTTACACCTACCTAGGTTGAACACGAGTCGTATGTCGTACTCCACATGTATGCAGCATTGCTTGCATTTTTCATGGGTTTGACTTCCAAAATTGTGTGTGGGGGGGGGGTGCTGGCTGCCAAGTTCGTGCGGCTGAGCTGCAAGTTGGCGGAGCCCTCCTAACTGAATACGATCCTACATCCATGCCCACAACACACTTCCTCATAGACAAACCAAGACACATCTGCACAGACGTAGAAATACAGCAACTCTTCCGGCAATTCATTTCGTCATACCAAAATTACAACACCATCTACACCGACGGCTCCAAATCTCACACACCACAGCAGACGGGCACATCGGCGGTGCTGTACTCCGGTAGAGCACCGCCCCGAGTCATCTTGCGTGCCCGTCTGCTGGACACAGCATCCACACACATTTCAGAATGATATGCAATTTTATCGACCTACACAACTATCTACAGCACACAAATGGAACACACCATCATAGCCACAGATGCTATGATGGTGCCTTACTACACTTCCAAACACCCTATCATTCCAAAAATAGTACGCATGCATGACAAATTAACCGCACATCAGCAACCACTTCTTCTTTGGATCCCAAGCCACACAAACATACACGGCAACGAACACGCAGACACCGAAACAAACTCAGCCAGAACACTACTACAAACCACACAATGCCCCTACTCACAATCTGACTATTCCCCACAATTAACCAGGCAATTAACAAACGCATTAAACAAACATGGGACATCGAAAGAACACAACTCCACGAAATACTCTCCAAACACGAACACTGAGCAACTGTCAATCAAAACAACAGACATAAGTAACGCACACTGACACGCTTACGCATCGGACACACAAATCTCACTTACTCCTACCTCATACTCAAACGCCCATGACCACAATGCACCACATGTCACCAATCACTTACCATCGAACACATACTCATCCGCTGCACCAAGTACACCAACGAGAGACGACATATCACAAACTACTGCACCACAAACAACATCCCATCAAACATCACCACTTTTCCAACAACGACCATCCAACATTACACGAACATATCTTCGACTTTCTTTCAACTACACGCATCATTCATGACCTGTGATAATAAAATGGATGGAAAAAAAAGAAAATATATGTTAAAAATGAAAAGAAACCATGAATTAAAAACTACAAAAACAAACAAACAAACATAAGATAGGTTAAGAAAGACAAGAGAAAAGAAATGAAAACGTGTTGAAAACACCCAAGAAAAAGTTCCACAAAGTGTATGATTTGTTTATTCAATGCTAACTGTTCTGTGGCGATGTCCCGTTCCCAACCTACCATCTACACCCCATTCCTCGAACTGACATCGTCCGGACCAGCACCTCGTCACCACCACATCATCTACAACTCATCGTCAACAACTCTACACCTCCAGATCTTCTGCAACTCCCTTCAGCTCAACTCATCTCTACTCATCTATCTTCAGGACAACCTTCAACCACGCTTACCGTCGACTCCCTTCAAGTCAACTCAACGAATCTTTTTCGTCTACTCTCTTTACCCCAATATTCCTCGCACCACCTTACCCTACCTCTCAGCATTATGCAACCACACTCACTCACAGGGCAACAGCCGACATCACCCACACGTTGGCGGGCTGGCCAAATTCAACAACAGCAACAAATATTCTGCAATTTAACACTTTCGACGATATATTTTCCTCTTTCTTCTTTTCAACCATTGTTCAACCAAATTGTATATTTTATATCTATTTTCCGTTAATTTTCACACAATTCGGATTTGTATGTTTTTAAGCTTTACATTACGTACCCTTTCAACTTTTAGTCCCTTCGACTTATTCGATTTCACTTATATTTATTCGAATTTTATTCGTTTGGCTATTTGTTCTTTATATTTATATTTCGTTTGACTTTTTAATTCGATCTTTTGTCCTTTTGACTTTTGTCAGTGACATTGATCCCTTCGACTTTCATGCTTTCGACACTTAGTTCGTTTGACTTTCTTCAATTTGACTTCTATTCATGTCCACTTCCTTCCATTATACTTTTTGTCCTTTTATTTTTTGTCTTCTGACTTTTTGTCCGTGTACGGTCATTTCTTTCTCTGTGAGAGAAGTTTCCTCGTAATGGTCTGCCAAAATGCCAACAGTTCGACGCTTCCTGGTACTGATAGCATTTCGCGTTGAATCCACGAGCCGTAAAGAGGCACCTTGATTACATTCTCATTAAGTTCTCAATGTACTTTACCATGAATTATAGAGCGCTCCGATTGAAGCAGCCAAAGTTTTTATAGGGTGTAGCGTATTTTGTATAAGTTCGGGATAACTACATCAATATCATTCGTGTTGATATATTTCCGGAATATGTATTTTGAGATGATGAATGGAGGACTCCCACAGTTGCTACATTATTGTCTAAGTTGACGGACCACTCGAGCCATAGCTGTACGGCACACACAGCGACAGAGCTTACCATTAGTACCATCCCAGCTCTGTGCGACTCCCTCAGCAAGCGGCAGCTCAGTCTTCGGACGGTGAAACTCCCGTGCACCATCCACTATATACCGTCCCGGTCCGCCAGCCCGAGGTGGCGGAGGTCAGGGGCGCTCAACATCCAATCAGCAGGTCTCTCAAGCTCCCTCAGCCACTGCCCTCGCCTCCCACCGGCCGCGCCAGGATTGCCGGTGCAGCATACGACACCCGCCCGGATATTGCGCAGCGTGTGGCGCTCCTCAACCGGCTAGCAAAGCATTACATTATACCTCGTTAGGGAATGGCAGCTGGCGTTTCCGTTGACCCGTTGATGAACTGCGCCGCCCCATGTCGTGTCCGACGAGCGCCTGCACTCATGGGACGATGGCTGGTCGGGTGGGTACATCCGGGATCGGACCGAACCGACATATTTAGATGAGCCCGTGCGCGGCCATGGCAGCAGACGTCAAAGGGCGCCAGCCATCTGTGCTCCATGAAGGCCTTCCCCACGCGGCGCACATCGACTTCCTCATTTGAGCTGTTTGCACTTGCAGTGGTGAGTTCTTGCGTTCCCCGTCCGACTTGCCTGGTGACCGAAGTAGTGTCCTATCCAGCCATTCGTGCATGTTCAGCACGCCAGACCCGGGCCACTGAATGACATATTACGGTAAGCTATGCTCTATGTCTTAACGTAGTACGTTGTGTCGTGGCACGAATTAACGTTACGGTATATATATATATATATATATATATATATATATATATATATATACATATATATATATATATATATATATATATATATATATATATGTGTGTGTGTTGTGTGTGTGTGTGCGTGTGTGTGTGTGTGTGTGTGTGTATGTGTGTATCCATGAGTGTAGACACGGTTTCGAAATTGGGGGGAGGACCAGGGACGCGATAAGTTTGGACAGGATAGAGTCGCCCACCCCTCCCCCCACCTCCACGAAGAAAACAAATAGTTAGTCGCTTCATTTTCAATGTCTGGTTTCCAGATTTACCATTGCTAAAATGATATATTGGGGACAAAAAGTTCGCCAAAATTAGCAACTTTCACTCCTTATCACTGGCCATGAATATCCAGCTTCATGTCGTATGTGCTGGACCACCTTTCACGATCGCCATGGAGCAATACTGTAAGTACGTTAAACGTTGCCCTCTTGTAGCAGAAAAACAGAAAATATTGGATGATGGTTTTATTGTAGTAAATATGGGCCTACCTTTCTCATGCGTTCCTGTTTTAACCAGGGTGGATAAAGGTTATGGCACTGAGGGCATGTACCCCCCCCCCCCCCACATCGAAGGTGGCGCCCCTCTGAAAATGTTCCAGTGTACCCGCTCGAATTTGTCAGCTAGAGGCACAGCCTTGGAAGGAAAGGCGCCCCTTCCGGAAAGACCGAGTGCAGCCCGCCCCCTCGGATTTTTAAGCCAGCGGCCAGAGGCCAGAGGCCCCTCCAGACAAATGCCCCCATGACAATTCCTAGATCCACCCCTGAATACAACATTGCTTTCCTAAATGACCAAACCTGGTCGTTGCGCCCTAAAACTCAAATAACCAACCATCACGCTGTTATGAACTCCAGCTGATTATACAATCGTGTGCATTCACGTGTGGCTTCTCTTGCAAATTTGACAACTTACGTTGAACCATTAAGAGGAAAGCGGACAATTAAAAAAAAGTTCGAGATTTTATATGTCCAGAACAGCAGTGTGGCAGTGCAAATAAAAAAACCAGCGACGAGAGCGCCGTCCGAGCAGGTTATGACGGATTGCTTGGGGGAGCTCCTGGTCATATAGCATATGAGTGCCTGCTATCACAACGGCTGCAAACAAAAAGTGACTTGATCCTCCTACTCCTATTACACTCAATCATTGTACACACACCGGACCTTCGACACCGTCGAAATTATTTCGATAGCTCAACATTCTGGTATCGTACAGCAAGCCACCTCGAATGACGCCCACATAATGCAAGTTGAAGTCATGGCGACGAAACGCGAGGATTTCGAAGAAAAAAATAAAACTAACCTTTGACCTTGAAGCTTCACCTGACGTATCCCGGGTTGAAACGTTACTCGAGGGTTGAAATGACCGAAGAAATGAGTTCGACCTTTGACTATTAAAATGATTGTGATTTCTGAACAGTTTGCCAGAGTACTCCATGGCACGTCGAATGACAACCACATGATGAAAATTGAAGACATAGCGACGAGGCGCGAGAACTTCGAGCAATTATGCTAACTTTCGATCTCATGGTTTGACATTGACATGAACCCGTTTGAAATGCTACTCGAGGTTCACCACGGGTTATTGCTTGATGCCAGATGTGAGTAGGTTGGGGCGAAGAAAAACATGTCACGCGACCAACGATATTGGTTCGACCTTTGACCTTTGAACTTAGTTCGATATGGCAACATTATAATACGGCACAAACCACGTGGAATTACACCCACATGGTACAAATTAAACCCATAGCGACCAATCGCGCGGGCTTCGACAAATTTCAATTAGTCTTTGACCTTGAGGTTTTACCTTGACATATCCCGGTTTCAAAATGTTACTCGAGGGTTCGCCATGGACTATCACTTGATAGTGAATCTGGGTAGGCGTGGGCGAAAACAAAAATGAATGCGAGGCGACGGAAGAAACCAGCTTGAATTTTGACCCGTCGAGATTATTTCGATTTATCAACTTCCCTATGCCACACAACAAGCGACGTCGAATAACATCCATTTTCTGCAATTTAAAGCCATAGCGACGAAACGCGAGGTCATCGAAGAACTCAATCAAACTTTTGACCTTAACGTGTCTCGGTTTCAAATGTTTCTCGAGTGTTCACCGCCGGCTATCGCTTGTTATCAGATTTGGATAGGTTTGAGCGAAAACGAAAACCATTGAGGCGACCGAAGCATCAGCTTGGCCTTTCCCCTCGAAACAAAATTATTCGATTGCTAAGCTTTCTGATACCGCATAACAAGCCACGTCGACTGACGTCCATTTGATGGAAATTGAAACGATTGCAACCGAACATCGCGTTCGGTCGATATCGTCTCAATACCGGAATCTAATAATCAAGCTAACCTTTGACCTTGAAGTTTGACCTCGACATGTACCAGTTTGAAATATTACACGATGGTTCGCCACAGGCTATCGCTTGATACCAGATTTGGGCAGGTTTGAGTGAAAACGGGAAAAAATGAGAGGCGACAGAAGAAACCGGTATGCGTTGGATCTCGACCGTTAAAGTGGTCATGCGAGACCTATGTAGTTGCTTCCAGCGTGTTCAGTACAAACAGGAGCATTTGTGGTAATTGATTCGAACGATCATAAACCCGTCGCTGAATTCCAATGCCAATACAAATACGCCTTTGGCGAACTCGAATATGAGTACGAATACAACGCTTACTTGACGCACGTGCTTAAGGCTGCCCATGACTCCCCTCCATGGTCTTGAAGATACTCAAGGACACCCAGAGTCACGTTTGTTCAGGATATATCGATATATGCGCAGAGTAATGTGACCTAAGACGTATAAAGCCTTGCGATAATGCAAATTTGTTGCCTCGCAAAGCACAATTTTCCACCCAAGCGAAAACACAGGATGGTCAAGGTTCATGTTGTTCAAGAATGGCCTGGAAGCAGAAATACCGCCTGAGTATAAGACCTAGTATTAAGAAATATTTTATACCAGCAAGGACAGGTGATAATCAGTGCATATTTTTGCAATGCGACGTAATAATATTCGCATAATGCTTCATGCGGCAACTTGAGTTTTATGCTCAAATCAATGTGTTTCTTTATGGGAGCGCTGATCACAAAATAACTCAAGACTAGAAAACTGGTTATTATGAAGGATAGTAAATATATATCAGCAAACGGATAATAATCTGGTCAATCTGCCTGCAGCATGGGTTTTCGAGCCATGCCTGCTTGTCGTGATTACTGTGGAAATAAATCATTAGTTTGGCGTAAAATGTCGCCAAGTGTTGCAAATTAACCCAAAGTTCCGCGCAACAATTTTATAAAACATGAGCAAAATGTACATCAACAGACAGGTATCGAACTTTTCAATCTCCCTAGAGCATGGGTTTCTCGAAACCGGCAATGTGTAGACGTGTAGGCAGTAAACTGGTCAGATGCCTTCCATGTTAGTTTGAAACGATCTTTAGCTTCAGCGATTGATTGCCGCGTCAGAAATTTCGTAAATCGTTATGAAACCAATCTGTAGCCTGTTTCATAACGCAAGATTTCGATGTAAGTAGTAAATAGTAAGTTATGGTTGTAAGATTATATTTACCATAAAGCAAAATTATATTATACCGCCTACAGCCTACAGCCTACGGCTATAGCAATACCTACACTTTTAATTTACTACCTTAAATCTACTCCTTACAACTTACTACTTACTACTAAACGGGCTAAACCCAGGCCGGTTGTTTCATAAAAACCCCACAATTTACTTCTGACGACTATAACTCAGTAGTAAATATGAAGGAGAACTTACTACAAAATTGTACTCTGCTCTGAGCCACCTTACATGCATGTCAGCATATCCAAAGTGAGTATTTTGAACATTTCGAAGCCATGTCAATAACATCATTCCATAGCAAAGTGGAATTAGACAATAGAAGGCAAAGAGGACCACGAAGGTTCAGATCACGACGAGCATGAACTGAGATTACCCGAGGCTTTCCGGTAAGAGCATGTACTACTGCTTTGGTCAAATAAAAGGCTAACAGTTTGTATTTATCTTGGTAGAGAAGCTCCTGACTCTCAGTGAATGAGCTGATGGGGGAGCACATTTTCTTGAGAGGGTGCCTCCAGCGGACAATTTGTTGAGCGGGGAAGATGCACTCGAGCATACTGAAGGGCGCATTTTCGTCTCAAAAGGTACCTTTGAAGAGACACCTTTGGCAAAAAAAATCCGATAAGGGGCGGGGCACTTCCCCGTCCGGAGGGACGCCATGTGGAGGGGGGGGATTCCCCAAGTGTCCCCTGTATCCGTCCCTGGTCCAAATGGCCTTGAGGAAGTTTGATACGGCTACCCATTTAGTCGATCAGCTGATCGTAGTTACGACCACAACCGCCGGTAGCGCCCATGTAGCAATGGTCATGTGCAACGCTCGTTTTTTTCCTCGCTCGCGCACTTTCTGGCAGTTACCTCCAAGATACTTTTATTAGAGTTATCGCAGTCAATTACAGTGAAGGTGAATCGGTTGAAATGTTAGCTATGGAAATGGTACACTGTGGGGGACTAAGTCAATACAAAGTAGGTGGTACGTCTTTAGTATTAACGCGTGTTAACGCGTATTGTCGGCATCAGTATTTTTGTGATTCACTTTCTGAAGAGACATTTTAACAACCCAAGCAGTGTTTGGCATGCGTATCGAGCGTCATATCTTCGTGCTGCTTCTTGTTGGCAGCGGTCGTTCGGTTACCACAATGGAGGCCGCATTTTCTTATGTGTGCAACGAGGAACACTGTACCATTGATTCCAGAGCAGGTTATAGTAGAACGGATTCCAAAAAGATTTCCTGTGGGCTGGTGATTACTGTAAAGAATGCTGATGGCCAGCCACATAGCATAAAATGTGCTTAAAACCAAAAAAGCTGTCGGTAAATGCGAAGGGCCCCTAGCAGCTTTTGAGGGCCTTGAGGGCCTTCCTCAGAGCTAAAACGGTCTTGAAGCTATAAAAAGACTGGTAAGGACTGGGAAGGGCCCCTAACATCTGGAGAGGGCCCCTTGATGACTGCAAATGGTCATTGAGTGTGCTGAATGTTCTTGATAAACCGGGTAGTGTCTTCCTCAAATCATCTTCTCTAAGATGTTTTTATTAAAAGAACGTCCTGCAGTGTTGACGTCTTCCATTTACTAATGACGTAATTCGCAAGCTTACACGTGCTACTAGAGCCCACAGCGCAGGCGTGAGGCCTTACTGGCATATACAGCGTCCCATAGCATAGCATTGGGACGCTGGGCGAGCGGAAGCAAGTGCAAAAACACAGTGTGGTGGAACATTCATGCTTATCAGCCATAGGCGCCTTACCTTAAATGTTTATACAGCCACGCGCCCTCGAGTAGGTATGTATGCAGAGCTAGGATGTTTTCTGATGCGATACCTTCACTGAATCACGTTGTTTAAGATTAAAAGCAGAAAGCGAAACTGTCATCACTCCCTGGTACTGAACTCCAGACGCCGGGATGAGAGCCAAGAACGTCATGCACTTGTCCCCCGAGACGGGTGGCGACTGCGGGCTGCGGTGTCACGTGTACGGGAAGCCAAGGACGTCATGCATTTGTCCCCCGAGACGAGTGGCGACTGCGGGCTGCGGTGTCACGTGTACGGGAAGCGAAGGCATTTGTCCCCGAGACGGGTGGCGACTGCGGGCTGCGGTGTCACGTGTACGGGAAGCCAAGGACGTCATGCACTTGTCCCCCGAGACGAGTGGCGACTGCGGGCTGCGGTGTCACGTGTACGGGAAGCCAAGGACGTCATGCACTTGTCCCCCGAGACGGGTGGCGACTGCGGGCTGCGGTGTCACGTGTACGGGAAGCCAAGGACGTCATGCACTTGTCCCCCGAGACGGGTGGCGACTGCGGGCTGCGGTGTCACGTGTACGGGAAGCCAAGAACGTCATGCACTTGTCCCCGAGACGGGTGGCGTCTGCCGTAAGCCGGCCCGTCCCCTTGTATTGACTTACAAGTACATCCACAGAGCTGGTGGCTATTATTGCACAGGATGGAGGTGAATAAATAAGTCAGCTAAATGGCAAAGGACGTAGGGATTAAGGACGTTGCATTCTAGAGCACTGCAGCCAGTCGGCGCCGGCTCAATAGACTGAAACAAGGACAAGGGTAGGTATCAGGTCAAGGAATGGAAGGGTGCTGAGAAATCAAGGGCAAGGTGCGTGCACATAAATTATACAATAAGAAGCAATGATGAATAGTGATGTGCTTGTTCGGATTCGTTCGTGCGTTGTCTTGATTGCTGGTTCACTCTCTTCGTGAACCAGCAATTCCTTCCTTCGAACAAGATGGCGGACAAATGTGGCCGTGAGCGGAACTGCCGCGCGAACCTCTTCCGTTCAAAGAAGACTAAGAGTCATTCTTACGCATTATTGTTACCTGTTACAAACTGATGAAAAAAATGAATTAAAAAGGTCACATGCGATCACAATGATGATGATGAATAAATTAGAACGCGAAACTCTGCAATGAAAACGTTTTGTAGCCGCAAAAGCCGACGGCCGGGCCGGGTCGACGCGCTCAGGTGAACAGTTGGACACATAAATAGGCCGGGGTAGACAAGAGAAAACACGAGTAAATAAGAGTAGACAGCAATAGACAAGAGTACATGGGAGTAGACAGGAGTAGACAAAAGTGCACAGGAGTAGACATGAGTAGACAGGAGTGTACAGGAGTAGACTTATACACAGGAGTAAACAGGAGTAGACAAGAATAGACAGGGGTATGAAGGAGTAGACAAGAGTAGACAGAAGTACACCGGAGTAGACAGGAGTAGACAAAAGTGCCAGGAGAACATGAGTAGACATGAGTAGACAGGAGTGTACAGGAGTAGACTTGTACACAGGAGTAGACAGGAGTAAACAGGAGTAGGCAGGAGTGCACAGAAGTAGAAAGGAGTAGACAGGAGTAGACTTACACACAGGAGTAGACAGGAGTATGCTGCAGTAGACAGGAGTAGACAAGAGTAGACTAATGCGCAGGATTATTGGTTGAATGTCGTGACATTTCGGTGATCAATGACAATGAGCCGTACATTGGTATTCGAATTAAAACTTTTCGTTATATTTTTTACGCAACCTGTACCTGATGAAGGTACAGGGTACCCTGAATCCTTGTACATATCCTGATGAAGGCAATAGCCGAAGCGTAGGAAATGTACCGAAAAGTATTTAATTTGAATACCAATTCATGTCTCATTGTCATCGACCACACATAATTATGCACCGGAGTAGACATATACACAGGAGTAGACTTATACAGAGGAGTAGACTGATACATAGGAGTAGACTTATGCATAGGAGTAGACTTATGCATAGGAGTAGACTTATGCATAGGAGTAGACTTATACAAAGGAGTAGACTTATACAGAGGAGTAGACTTATGCATAGGAGTAGACTTATGCAGAGGAGTAGGCTTATACAGAGGAGTAGACTTATACAGAGGAGTAGACTTATGCATAGGAGTAGACTTATACACATAATTATGCACAGGAGTAGACTCGCTCGGGTTTCGCGCTCACTCGTAACCGCTTCGAGGTGTTGAAATGAGTGAATGCACGTGCGCGTCATTGCAACAAACCAGTGTTGTTGGCCCGAGTACTAATACTGAAGCACGGCTAGTAGACATAATGCTAGCCAAAGCATCACACTATACGATATATATTTCAAGATATATCTGCCATCAAGAAGGCTTCTGGGTCCTCTCTGCCAATCCACGGGCCCGTCTAACAACCAGAAGCCTCTCCTGTGGCCGTAAAGGGCCTGGAAAAGCAAATGGCCGAGGGGCCCTTTACGTCGTACCGGGAACCCTCCTCTTCGGCCCGGGCCGTCTCCGTCGCTAGGGGGTTTCTTCATCAGCCTGAGGCCATCTCCGTCGGTTCAGCAGGGGCCCCTCTTTCCCCGCTTGTGGCATTCTCAGTCCAGTATATACACACACACACACACACACACACACACACACACACACACACACACACACACACACACACACACACCACCATATATATATATATATATATATATATATATATATATATATATATATATATATATATATACGACTATATGGATATATATATATATATATATATATATATATATATATATATATATATATATATATATATATATATATATATACGGACCGGATTCCCCTGGTCCGTGCCAGTTCTGAGTTGCTTCTTAGTTGCCGGACGACGCGGTTGTTCCCGTCGACCGACAGCGAGCGTGCGACGTTTGCACGCCGCACGCCACCGCACGGGCGGACGGGCCGACAAGCCAGACCGATCCATGGCGGGTGACACGCGGACAAGGTCCAGTAAGTCTCGTGACCAGCACAAGACATAGCCCAAGCGATCGCGGCACCTTGACCACTTCACAGAGAGGCCCGAACGACCGAAGCCTCAGAGCCAATCCTTATCCCGAAGTTACGGATCCATTTTGCCGACTTCCCTTACCTACATTCGTCTATCGACCAGAGGCTGTTCACCTTGGAGACCTGATGCGGTGTCGGGTACGGACGGACGCGGGCATTGAACATGTCCCCTCGCTCGGTGTTTCAAGGGCCGACCATGACGCACGAGACGGTGTGAAGTACACACCGCTCTGCGGGTATCCATGCGCGAGTCAGGCGAGACCCTCGTTTCTCATAGCGAATAGCTTCCACGGCCGGAACCCTCAACTAGAATAGAAAACTCTACCTCGGGTCATGGTCAGCGAGACCGAGTCTGTTGGCGTCGCCGCGACGTGCCCACCAGAGGTGAGCATTGTGCCCGCGTCCGGTTGCGGAATATTGACCGCATTCCCTTTCGCCATCAACCCATGTTGCTCTACGTATTTATGAGATTAACACGGGATGCGGGAATTACCCGTTGGCTTAGGGCCGAATCACCCACGTCCAAATACTGTTCGCGCGGAACCCTTCTCCACATCGGTCCACAAGGATCTTGTTTGTGTATTTGCTACTACCACCAAGATCTGCACCGACGGCGGCTCCAGCTAGCCTCACGGCTACGCCTTCAAAGCTCATCGCCGCGCCGCCCTATTCGTCGTGGCGTCAGATCGGATCGCAATCGGATCCGATCGCGTGCCGACGACGGTCGAGTATCGGTGGGACGCTTTAGCGCCATCCATTTTCAGGGCTGATTGCTTCGGCAGGTGAGTTGTTACACACTCCTTAGCGGATGCCGACTTCCATGGCCACCGTCCTGCTGTCGTGAGCAATCAACACCTTTCATGGTATCTGATTTGCGTCCGCTTGGGCACCTTAACTCGACATGCGGTTCATCCCGCATCGCTAGTTCTGCTTACCAAAAGTGGCCCACTGGGCACTCGGATTCAGAGTCGTCGCTGCAGTGAAGCCAGCGAGACGTCTCACCCATTGAAAGTTTGAGAATAGGTTGAGCTCGCAAGGAGCCCAGCTCCTCTGATCATTCGCTTTACCGGATGAAACTCCGTATCACACGAGCGCCAGCTATCCTGAGGGAAACTTCGGGCGGAACCAGCTACTAGATGGTTCGATTGGTCTTTCGCCCCTATACCCAGCTCAGACGATCGATTTGCACGTCAGAATCGCGGCGGACCTCCACCAGTTTTCTCTGGCTTCATCCTGGCCGGGCATAGTTCACCATCCCTCGAGTCCCAACGTGTGGGCTCTAGGTCCGCGCCTCAGCAGTGCTCCGAAAAGCAAGCCAACCGATGGCGCGGCCCGCGGGTGCGCCGCCGCCACGAGTGACGACGGATCTCCGCTCGTGCCGTCAGACGACACTTCACTTTCATTGCGCTTTTGAGATTCGACAATCTCAATCGCTCGTTCACATGTTAGACTCCTTGGTCCGTGGAAAAGGCGCTGGGCTGCTATATATATATATATATATATATATATATATATATATATATATATATATATATATATATATATATATATATCTAGCAGCCCAGGGCCTTTTCCGTGAGGCCTAAAGAAACGCCTTTCAAAAGTTTGTTCCATCTCCGTTTTGTTGTATTAGGCGCTTCGGCCTCCTCAGGCCATTTCGCGCCGTTGATAAAAATGAATATGGTATTAAATCGCAAAACTCAGCCTATAATTCCTCGGACAATTTGGTTTCTCGTATAAAAATTAAAAGTAGCTTGATAAGAGATGGGTGGTCGTCCCCCAACAATGAGGGCAAAGATAATGAAATGTTGTGTGTGTGGCAGTAATCGATAAGTTGTTTTCTAGTGCCATGGTATTGCGGGCAGTATAGTAATATATGTGGGACTGTAATATGAGTGTTACATGATGGGCATGAAGGCCGAGGTGAAGCAGAATAAATAAATCGATGTGTGAGGTAAGTATGTCCTATGCGGATGCGCGATAGGACTTTGTCTTCATGGCGGTTGATTATAAATAATGGCGTCCGAATATTGATGACTGGTTTAATGTTCCGTAATTGGGTATGGTTTGTGATTTGTGTCCAGGTTTGGTTCCAAAAATGCCGAATGTTCTGTTGTATTGTTGATTTAATGGCGTCAAAATGTGGTGGGATTTCTGTGATGTGTGGTAATTGTAATGATTGTTTTGCTAGATGATCTGCTTCCTCGTTTCCTGGGATGCCGCAGTGACTGGGCACCCACAGGAAACGGACCTTCACGCCCATCAGATGAAGTGTTTGTAGTGATTCATAAATATAAATAAGGCAATGATGTGAAAAAGAAAGTGACGAAAGAGATTGTAAAACAGATTTGGCGTCCGAACAAATAACGACGCTGCGCATGGGGCGACAGAGAAAACGGTTGGTTGCGAATATAACGGAGGGCAATGAGGATAGCATGTAATTCAGCGATGAAAATTGATATTCCGTCTGGTAATCGATGTTGTTTTTTGTATGTTCCGGAAACTACGGCATTTCCTGTAAGGTTAGCATCTTTCGAACCGTCTGTATAAACAAATGGAACATGGTAATAACGAGACCGAATTCGGTGACATTTTTGTTTGATATATTCCGGACAAAGCTGTGATTTTGGAGTGGTGGTGAGATATAAAATGTGTCGTTCGGCTATCTGCCACGGTGGTGTAGTCGGTGGAGAAAGAGAAGTAATGGATGGAATAGTGAAATGAAGTTGTTCAGAGAATGTTTTTACCCGAGAAGCTATAGTGAGACCAGTTCGTTTTTCCGCTGGACCTAAATAATGATGATGTAAATTTGGGAGAATTTGCAATGACGTATGTGTCGGGTGGTTGGCATGAAATTGAATTTTGGAGGCGTACCTAAGTGTTTGTTGCATTCGACGGAGAGCTAATGGAGGAATTCCCGATTCGGCTTCTAAATAAATGATGGGTGAAGTGGTCATTGCACCGAGTGCGATACGAAGAAATTTATGTTGAACGGTGTCTAAAATATGTAAGGAGGATGGGCTAGCACCAGCATAAACTACTGAGCCATATTCAATGATGGGGAGCACTAAGGATTTATATAGTTGTAAAAGAGTGTGACGATCGGCTCCTAATGGGGTGGAAGTAATGCAGCGAAATAAATTCAGTCGGTGAAAACATTTGTTCTGGATGTGTTTGATGTGTTTATGCAGTGAAAGCCTACGGTCAAAAATAATACCAAGAAATTTAAACGAAGTTACAAAAGGTATATCATTGTTTCCGAGGAGGTGAAGTGGTGTATCTGGGTTTGGGCAAGGTGTTGATTTACTAAATATCAGTGTTGCAGATTTTGGGGCCGAAAAAATGAAACCATACTTCAGGCACCATTGATGTATTTTGTCTAGTGTGTTTTGTAGGTGAAATAAACAATGCTCGTAATTTTTCCGGAACACCAAATTGCGCTGTCATCGGCAAACAAAGAGTATGATACATCAATAGGCATGTTGGTGAAAAGATCGTCAATGATGAGGTTGAATAAAACTGGTGAAATGCAGCTTCCCTGCGCTAGTCCATTTTGAAGAAGATGTGGATCGGAGATGGCTGACAGGCACCTGATGTGGAATAGGCGAGTACCGGATAAAAAACCTACTAAATAATGAGCTAAGTGTCCTTTTATACCGAGTTGCTGAATTTTGAAGAGTAATGCGGGTTTGGAAACCATATCGTAAGCTTTGCTTATGTCTAAAAATACTGCGACTGTGTGTTCATGTTTTTTTTTGTAGCCTGGGCGGATGTCTGTTTCTAACCTAATAAGGTGATCTATGGTGCTGCGTCCTCGCCGAAAAGCACATTGAAAGGGAGATGGAAGGGAATTTGTTTCCAGGTGCCAGGTCAGTCTTTTAATAACTATTCGTTCAAAAAGTTTTCCTAAACAACTGGTGAGTGCAATGGGTCGAAAATTACTTGGGTTACTATGGTCTTTGCCGGGTTTTGGAATGGGGATGATGATAGCTTTTTGCCATGCTTCAGGAAAGATATGATTTGACCATAATGAATTAAATGTGTCTAAGATGCATTGTTTGGTGTGGTCAGATAGATGTCGAAAGAAGGAATAATGTAATTTGTCAGGCCCTACTGAAGTGCTACCGGCGGAGGAAATGGCATTCTCCAGTTCAGAAAGATGAAAAGAATAATTGTAGTACTCGGTATTGTCGGAATTAAAGAGATCAAGATTGGTGTGAAACGTGTGTTGTGCATTTTGTAAGAAATTAGGTCGGTAGTTCTCATCGGAGCTATTATGGGCTATGGTATCAGCTATGGTATTTACTATGGTTTGTGGGTCTGTAATGGTGAGATTGTGGATTTTGAGGGCCGGTAGAGATATAAATGGGGAGCGTCCGGACAAATGTCGGATTACTTGCCATATTTTACTTAGAGGTGTTTGAAAAGTGAGCTGCTGTAAATATGAGGACCATGAACGGCGTTTAGCATCGCGAATGATGCGGCGGGTTCTCGCACGTTCACGGTTACGGGTGGTTCAATTTTCTTGATCGGGATGTCGTAAGTACTTCCTAAATGCTCTTTTTCGAACCGCAATTGCTTGTGAAATTTCTAGACACCACCAAGGTACTGGTTTTCGTTTTGTGAAAGGTTTCGGGAGTGGAATTGTGGTGGATGCTGCTTCGAAAAGTTTGTCTGTAATTGAGTTGATGTTTTCGACGGGAGAAATGTTGGGGTTGTATTGAATATAAGAAAGTTCCTGAAATGTTGTCCAATCGGCTTTTGAAATTTTCCACCGTGGGATAAAATTGGGTGTGCAGTTGAAAAAGTGGGTATTAATTTGATGGGGTAGTGATCACTGTCATGAATGTCTGTGTCTATGGTCCAATCGAAATCGTTGGCCAGAGTTGGAGAGCAAATTGTCAAATCTATTGCAGTTTCTGTGTTGTGTCCGAGGTGGAAAAATGTTGGCTCTCCAGTGTTAAGTATTACTAAATTGTGTCGGTCTAAAATGTGTTGAATAATGCGTCCGCGAGTGTCTGGGTGTGTGCATTTTGTATCCCACGCTGGGCTATGAGCGTTGAAATCGCCAAGTAAGATGAACGGGTTCTTGAAGTGTGCTATAAGATTGTCTAAATGTGGTAAAATATTTGTGTTGTCGGTGTGTGGTGGAATATAGATGGAACACACATCTATATTTCTACCATGAAAGCGTAATGTACAAGCTACGGCTTGTAATTGTGTATTAAGTGGAATTGGTGTATGTGTGAAATCATTGTTTATGTAAAGTGCTGTACCGCCACTTCGATGTGATCCACGGATCTCGTCGTGACGATACAGTGAATAATTGGAAAGGTTAAAGTTGTATGTATCATTCGGTAAAAACCATGTTTCTTGGAGTGCTATGAGAATAGATGCGAGAATACTGAAGAATGCTTTCATTTCGGCCCATTTGGAGATAAGGCTGCGGCAGCTCCACTGTAAAAATATGGACATCAGATAAAAAAAATAAATGTTTGTCGGCACCCTTCGGTGCATGGCGCAGCCACGATTGCAGCTCAGGCGGGCATGTGGGTTGGGTGCGGACGGCCGATGTTGATCCGGTCGATCAGTCCGGCCGACCAGTGGCCTTGGACAGGTCACGGCGGCCGGTCACTGCCGCGGGGGATGCCCGCCGGCTGGGAGTAGGTCTGGTCACGTGGGCGCCGGCCGGCGCTGTACGCGCAGGGCTCGATCGGCGGCCCGCTGACGGGGAACGAGAATTTGGTCCCGCAGCCGAATGACTGCGAGGCCTGTCACTCCTCCCTGGAGTAGTCCGCTTGCTGGGAGCCGGAGTGGTCTGTGTATTGGGAACCGGAGTTGTTTGTGTCGTGGTGGTGATTAGTTTTAGTTTGGTGAGTGGTGCCAGGCCTGGTATAAGTTCTGTTTGTGTGGACGTGGAATTTGTTTTAACGCGAGTTGTAGATGGAGCAATGGTGGCCGTCTGGGCGTAAGTTTTGGTGGTTGGGGAGGTGGCTTCGACGGTCCGCCGGGCCTGCGGGTAGGAGACTCCGGTCGTGGCCTTGGCGGCGCAAACTTCATTTTCCCGTCGCCAGACTGGACAGAGATTGGAAGTGGTGAGGTGGTCAGATGTGTTGCAGCTGAGGCAGTGGGCAGGTTTGGAGCAGGTGGATTCGGGATGATGTGGTTCACCGCATTCCGGGCAGCGGGCTGGTTGGCGACATGTCTTGCTGCCATGGCCGAAGCGCTGGCAATTAAAACAGCGGAGAGGATTAGGAATACAGGCGCGGACTTGGTAACGGATGTAGCCGGCGAGGAGGGTCTTGGGAAGAGTGGTAGAGTTGAAGGTAAGGACAAGGAGGCTTGTATCTCGTTTCTGGCCGTCTGTAAAGGAAGTGATTCGGTGGACGTGGGTCACCCCCTCCGGCCTGAGCTCCGCCTGTATATCCGCTTCGGACATGAAGCGGAGCTCCGGCGCGAAGACGGTGCCCTTGGTGGAGTTGCGGTTGGAGTGGAGTGATATGGTGACGGATTTACCACAAAATGTGGTGGTACGAAGGAGGGCTTTGGTCTGGGCTCTGGTTTGGGTTTTGATGACAAGGGTTCCGTTGGCAGGGGCTTCGATATCAGGATTGGCTAAGGAGCAGATGGAGAGGAGTTGTTTGGTCGGCCAGAAAACGTTAATACGGCGGAAGGAAACGGATTCCTCGACAGGCTTGACTACTATGAAAGAGCCAGCACTGTCGAGGTAGGGTTCGATGGGATCAGGTTGTTGGGATGGCGTTGTCTGGTTAGGGCGTGGGTCTGTGGCGTGGAGAGTGATGGTATGGTCGGAATTGCGAGGCGAAATCTTGGTACGAGCGGGGATCGGTGAGGAACAAAGGGCTTCCATGGCGTCGTCCAAAGGAATTGTCCGGCGCGGGTCATCAACGGTGGTATCGGGAGGTGGGACATCATGTGCAGAGTCCGGGTTCGCGCGATGGTCGTCAGGTGTGGTCAGCGGTGGAAATTCCGTCTCGGAGTCCGGTGGCGAGCTGGGGTCCGTATCCTTCTTTCGTTTTTTCCACATCGCGGGGAAAAAACCGTACCTAATACGATTTAAATATAGACGAAGGACACACAAAGAACGGACAACGGAAATACGACGACGATTAAATCCGTGCGGGGTGACGGGTGTCACCCCAATAGAAAAGAAAAACGAGAAAGGAGCGACGGGTGTCACCCCAAGAAAATGAAAAATAAAGCTGCGAAATACCAGCAGCCAATCACGCCTTTCGGCAGGTCGGAGTGCGCAGATAGCTTTGGCACAGGTAGGTCTGGCTCAAATAATACTGACACTCCATGTTCCATCTCCATTGGGTCAGGGACATTTATTCGGTTTTGATCCCCTCCGTCAGCCCCGGCCCTTCATATTCGCTTTAGGCCCTCTCCCACGGCTCAGGGCCCTCAACGTCTGCCCGTGGGCGGTTTCCGTTGATCCGGTGCCATCTTCATCGGCCCGCTACTCTCTCCGCCAGCCCAGGGTCCCTTTCGCCGATCCAGGGGCACTTCACGTCGGCCCGGGGCCTTCAATGATCTTTCGGAAGCCCACTGGAGAGCAGAATTTCTTCTGTGCGTCGTCACAGCCTATGCTGAATGAAACATGACGTATTCAACGGCCCGTGTGGGTCCCTTCGGGGCCCAAGGCGGGGGGGGGTATGTTCTTTCTTCCAAAACTGATCAGCCCCCTCTGAATCCGCCACTTGAGCTGAGCAGTGAGCACAGTGAACACCCTTCGTGGGAACCCCTCGACATGTTCAGGCCCTCGAGCCCGGCTAGTTTGTCGCTTACTGCCATCTATACATTCCTTACACACTGAACAGATTGATAGTTGTGTAGATGGCGCTGCCATCTGCTGTTGGGCTGCTGGGCATCCTGCAGTCTACATATAGATTTCTTATATAAGACGTATGTGCTTACTTTTTACCATAGATATATGTAATTATTAGTTCCGTTTCATTCCTCAATCAAATGTAAACTTTGTGAGCGCGTTTCACACAGTCACACGTTTTCTCAGAGCTAGTGTTTATTAGAGATGTTCTGTGGCAAGAAGTGCTTGATCAAACTATTTTAAGGACCAATGAACAGCACTAGAAATTAAAATTTCGTGTTTTCTTGGGATCCCTCCAACTAACGAGTTCCCGGGGCCAACATACAGCTTCAAAAGAGACCTAGTTAACTTCTCGCACATCCCTTCTCTCTGCTCAAACGGAAAAATTTTCAGTCGGGTCTAGCGGTCTTAAATCCTGCAGCTCGATAAAGCGTACGCATCGATCTCGCATGCTCTTTTGCTGAGGAAGTTGTTCCTGATTGCGTCTGTTGTGGTGTCGTTGGTTGGTGGTTTGGTTACGGGCTGCGTGATTATTTTGTCTTCGGGGCAAGGGGACTGCAGCAAATAGAGTCGTAGATCTTCCAGAACATATGAGGTTGTGCTCTCGCAATCTGTCGGACGTCCATCGGGCCGAACGGGCCTGCCGCGGGGCGTTTCCGTCCCTCTACCGCCTCTACCTGGACGAAAATGAAAGTGCTTCGCCGTTGTCAACCAGTCTAGCGCGGTATCTGTAGGTGGTGTGCTGTGTTCTTGGACTCGGCTCTCGATTTGGAAAGATTGAAGAAGCACGTCTTGCATTTGGTGAGTTCCAGACCCCTTCATGTTCGTTTTTGATCAAAATGTCATTGCCATGGCGATAGGTAGGCGTAGGTAGGTCCTAGGTTGAGGTAGGTACCTACCTAGGTACCTATTCTGTTGAGTTGGATAAATGGTAAATTTGTGCTTTGAGGTGTTTTATAAATTCTTGGTATTTATGATTTGAATGCAATGTTTATGAATGTGACTAAAATGATGGGACCACTCATTTTCTGTGCAAATGCTTACTTTTCAGGCTGTGAGCAAAATAACACCAAAAAATGGCTTTGAGTTAGGCAACAGCATAAAAACAAATGCTTGAAAATAAAATATAAATGCAACATCACCTACTCTAACCTAGCCTAACCTCCCTTTGGAGAAAGAAATATCCAAAAAAATATAATTAGGAAAATTTCAAACAATTTATTTTCTGGAAATTAAAAAAAAACCTAACCCAATCTAACCTAACCTAACATAAGCTGATTTTGAAGAAAATCTATCCATATTTTTGAACATTTTTGGGGAAACATTTTCACAAACTTTCAAACTTAAAAAACCGGTAAATTTGGAGATGAGGGTAAATATTTATTTTTTGGAATTTAGTTAATTTTGGAATTTACCAAAATACCTACCTCAACAACATATAAACATATAAACATAATAAACCGAATACCTGCGGATTGTGTATGCGCGCGAAATTGATATCGGCGAATTGAGGTGTTTTAATTGAATTCATTAGTCGGCATGGTTTTCTGGCGCAATAATTATATCCGAAGATATCTACTATAAATGCTGGGAAAGCCGTAGCTGCAAACCTTCAAGTGTTGGCTGCAGCCCGTCAAGGGATCCGAAGGATGCCCAGATTTCATCGACCAGATTTGATCATTTAGCGCCAATCACGCCGACATAAATGTCGGTGTTTGCCTTTTCTTCCGCCATTTTTTTAAAATATCTTTTCATATCATTTTATATCATTTTTATATCTTGCACAAATAAAAACCGGGTAAGTCATAAGACCAAACTTTGCGATCATATGTAACGCAATCTCCTACCACCTCGTTCGACAATGCGAAATTTTACCTAATTTGTGGAGGGATAATGGACAAGCTTCAGGACTATATTCGATTATTTTGGCATTGTGTGACCGGCATCTGGCCACATCTAGGTCACCGGTGGTCATTGGTCTCTGTTTACCTCAGTTGGCCCTGGCGACCACTTTTTTGCCGGAGACATATATTGGGGAAATTTGGCGGCGAATTCGTATTCAGGGCATAGTTCCTTCTCTTACTGGCCTCGTACATTAAATCAGCTGGTCAAAATGTGTGGGCAACGTTTCAGAGGTCGTCTGTAACGAGTGACATTGTTTGACCTCGTTTTGTCCAGAATGCCGACCAAGGATAGTTTTCCGGCACTGATTTACGTAGAGATGACTGCTTTGTCATTTGAGTCGAATTTTATTAGTTTCAAATGAAATGCACACTGATTTCCCATCGGAAACAATGGCAAAGATCCCATCCCTTTTCTGGTGACCTAGGAGGTCGGCATATGATATGTCCATGCAATATCCATCGTTTATATGTGAAAATAAGGCCTGCACGCTGGTGCTTTGGTTCTGTGAATAAAATACAAGGTTCCATCATAGCGGAGGGTTCTAGAAAGTCCCATCCCCGATAATCCCGCCGAGTAAGTTTCCATAAGCCAGACGGGTGCGTGTTAGAAGAGGCCAATGTTATCTGACGTAATTTTGACTTCAATCTAAAACTACGTATGTTCTGAGTTCGTGCTATGCCTAAGGACCTCTCCATTACTTTCGGAACCATACACTCAGGTCCAGCAGTATTCTTAGGAAACAGTTGAAGTATTCTTTCGCCTTTCCCTTACTAAGTAATAAATAAAGTAATACATATACATACATACATATAATACATACATGCATATAAAGTAATATAAAGTATAAGTGATAAATGGAGTTATGCCCCGGTCTTGTTACTCTATTTGAACAAGACACGGCAACTAACAGGCTAAAGTGACTGTTGTATTGCACACATTTTGAAGATTGACGTACTAATCATAGGCTAGTGGTTGGGGCCTGGTTAATTTTACTTGTTTGTAATGCCTGGCTAATAATGTTTAATATCTTTAATCCTATGGTCTACCAATACGCTGTTATTTTTCTGCCCTGCCCAACAATGGATGGGAAAAACGTAAGGTTCATGGAATACTTGAGAGGGGGCGGGCCCTCTTCAAATGACCGCCCGCCCCCGGGACCATATCCTGGCTACGCCACTGCCTTTACCAGGTTGGCGTTGGCTGTGCTTGCCCAGATCACACCAAAATCGGCCTGACATTGGCACAACGTGTTGCCATCGGAGCACCGCGGTCGAACCTTCGGCTGTGACAATCCGTGCGAACTGAGCGCACCATCATCCTGAAAACTCGGCTTGCTCGACCCGCCATGTTTGAACGATGTCGGGCTAACGTTAAATTGGTGTCAGCAATGACACCAAAATCCCATATCTGGATTGCAGCTTCGAGTTCGACCACACCGATAGAATATCTGGTCGGTCCGATTGCGAGCGCGCGCCTGAGGATAACGTTGAACGCTTCTCAGTTTGAATGACTGAAAGTGGGTCGAATCCATGCACGTCGAAAGATAATCCCTGTATAATTGACTATGCCCTGAGACAGTTCAGATCAACGAAGCGAAAACCATTAGCGGGGCAGCAAATATTGCGGTCACTCGTACCGTCATTTGTGACGTCAGTTGTGACGTCAGGTGTGCCGTCAGTTGTGACGTCAGGTGTGACGTTGGTTGTGACGTCAGTTGTGACGTCAGTTGTGCCGCCCGGTGTTAGTTGCAGAGGTTAGGTATGTAGTGTCTCAGCCCACCATGCAACCTGTAATACTGACCGCTTGTTTTTATGTTGCTCCTGATGACCACTCACTTTTGTTTCCTTTTCAGGTGTCAGTGAGGAACGCAACTCAGCATTCTCCACTCATGTGATAGTGATCCGTTGCTTAAGCTTCCCGGCTGATAACTGTGATTGTGGTGAAGGAAGACACCAGCAACAATGACGTCTTCTGATGCTGACTACCAGTAAGTGTATCGGGTTGTGCATAATATTTACCAACGGCTATACAAATTAATGTTCTGTGCGGTGCGGCGCGAATGATGTTGTGATTGGTGCATCGTCAACATTGACATGCATTTGCTTAACCAACGCAACTGGCCTGTGGCCTCCCATGCGCTATATGGGCAAACAGTTAATTCCGTACAAATATGACGGGATCTTAGAGCGTTGGTCCGCTGCACGATCACTGCAGTGGGTAGGCCCCTAAAACCTCAATAAATAACTCAGTGTTGTTCCCAAGGTTCAATATTCCGTGTGGGTAGGTTTGGGGCCGTTGTGGGGAATGCGGGCATCACGAGGTGTAAAGTGTGCTCGTGGAAGTTTAATTATGGTATGTGTCGTGCCAAACTGTATAATGACGTGAATATGTGTAAAATGGTGTCGTGCAACTTGCGTAGCAAATGTACGATTCATCACTGACAAATCTAGTCGGGTCTATTTCACCGATTATGTGGGATGGGGGGGAGAAGAAAATCCTTCGGATTGGCCAATCTGCACAAATGCGGTGTTATTCTGGGCGTGGACTTTTCCGGAAGAGCTACATGGTGCCGACTGCATGCGCTCCGCCCTGGATCCGTCAGATCAGCGCGTGAGTCAGATGAGGCCGTTGCTGAGTCCGCAACAGTGCTGATGCATATTGTCAGGTGCGTAACCCTAGCTGACTAGGTGTGTGACCTCGGCTGACCATGTGTGTCAGGTATGTTACCTCGGCTGATCAATTGTCAGGTGTGTGACCTTGGTTGACCAGGTGTGTGTCAGGTGTGTGACATTGGCTAACCAGGTGTGTGTCAGGTTTGTGACCTTGGATGATCAGATGTGTGTCAGGTGTGTGACCTTGGCTGACCAGGTGTGTGTCAGGTGTGTGACCTTGGCTGATCAGATGTATGGCAGGTGTGTGACCTTGGCTGATCAGATATGTGTCAGGTGTGTGACTTTGGTTGACCAAGTGTGCGTCAGGTGTGTGACCTTGGCTGACCAGGTGTGTGTCAGGTGTGTGGCCTTGGATGATCAGATGTGTGTCAGGTGTGTGACCTTGGCTGACCAGGTGTGTGTCAGGTATGTGACCTTGGCTCCTGGCAACGGGTCCGTGTGCTCACATTGTGCCCGCTTGCAGGACGTTTTCCGTGGTGGACTCGTCTCGCGTGTCCACCTTTGTCATCTCCATACTGCTCATCGTGTATGGCTCCTTCAGGTGAGCTCACAACACCCAGACTAATGCGTTCTCTGGCGTGTGATGTTATCGCACTGTGTTATCGTATATTCACGGCAGTCGACTCGCTGAGGGACCTCGCTCGTAACACCACACTGTGTTACCGTATATTCACGGCAGTCGACTCGCTGAGGGACCTCGCTCGTAACACCGCACTGTGTTACCGTATATACACGGGAGTCGTCCCGCTCAGGGACGTTACTCGTAACACCGCACTATGGCATCGTATATACACGGCAGTCGTCTCGCTCAGGGACGTTACTCGTAACATCGCAAACACAGTACAGTGTCGACAGGTCGTGTGCACGTCGGTGTACAACTTG
The DNA here is from genome assembly GCA_034440615.1 of Ashinkailepas kermadecensis. Classification (NCBI taxonomy): domain Eukaryota; kingdom Metazoa; phylum Arthropoda; class Thecostraca; family Neolepadidae; genus Ashinkailepas; species Ashinkailepas kermadecensis. Next base: position 360,000 of record JAOTOM010005049.1, read on the forward strand.
CGAAGCGGTATGGTGATGTGTAAAGCAGAGAAGGCCATGACCAGAGTTGGATTTGCACTTTGTAACCCTGGATGTGGAGAGGAAAATTGTTGACTGGTGGTATACGAAGATGATATTTGCCTTCAAATGTGTTACATCAGAATCTCGTTTTGCACTTTCCAGTGAACCTTGAACACAATCACAGGGCAGTTCATTATCAAACAGCACCATTCAGCCTCCATATGAGAAAAATGTGATAATAATTTTCTGGAGAAGATAATGTTCTGGATGCCAGTTGACAGTACGTTGCCAGTTATGGATGTCGCCTCAGCCAATTATCTAGAACCCGAAAATTAAGCAAAATCACAATCCTCAAAACCTCCTATGTTGCAAAACCTCGATATCTTAAAACCCCCGAATCCCTCCAACTCCCGAATTCCTCAAAGTGCCGCATGTTTCAAATCTCCGAAATCAGCTAACAACGATCATACAACTAGCAATGTAAAGCAGACTACTTTGGGCCGTATTGCGGTGCGAAGGGCGCCTTGACAAGCCTACAGTACCGTGCAAACTGGGTATAACTAGCTGGATATCACAGCATTGGTCAATTAATTCTCATTTCCTCGTTCTCAGTGGTCATGTGAGGGTTTTCGTAATCCAACCGGTGCAGAGATGTGGATCATGCAACCACCTCGCCCATTCTCCAGTTGGCCAACTTTCAGAAGCTTCGTGATTGGAGTCTGTATTCCAATAAGCGCCAGCCATTTGGGCTAGCAGTCACTTTTTCCACGGTACTGTTACGGCTCAGTCCGAATTTTTGCACGTTTCATACGGCTCGGGCCGTCATGGAAGACGGCTGCGGCGGGCGCCACTGTCTGAAGCGAGCCTCAGAGGCAGCTCCTCCGTCATGTAAGACGGCTGCGGCTGGCGCCGCTGTCTGAAGCGAGCCTCAGAGGCAGCTCCTCCGTCATGTAAGACGGCTGCGGCGGGCGCCACTGTCTCTGAAGCGATCCTCAGAGGAAGCTCGGGCCGTCGTGGAAGACGGCTGCGGCGGGCGCCACTGTCTCTGAAGCGAGCCTCAGAGGCAGCTCCTCCGTCATGTAAGACGGCTGCGGCGGGCGCCACTGTCTCTGAAGCGATCCTCAGAGGAAGCTCGGGCCGTCGTGGAAGACGGCTGCGGCGGGCACCACTGTCTCTGAAGCGAGCCTCAGAGGCAGCTCCTCCGTCATGTAAGACGGCTGCGGCGGGCGCCACTGTCTCTGAAGCGAGTGTGCGTGACGAAAAGTGCCGCGCCGCCGAGCGGGGCGGGGCCGGCGGCCGCGCAACCTTGGCGCGTCACGGTCCGTGACGCGCCGCGGACTGCGTGACCACGACGGCGACCACGGCACGTCACCCGACCAGGTCGCCCTGGTTGACCTTGGGCCTGCCAGCGTCGGCACGACACTCCGATCCCCCCGCCTCAAATGCACGGGGCGATACGGTCGGATTTCATTTGTCACTGGTTGAGACGTGCGGGCAGGTGTTCACCAGTCGGACGGGGACTAGACTATCTGTTTCATGGTCTGGGGTAGGCCGGTGGATAAACTGTTTTTATATGACCTGGGCAGAACGGGATTACTTCGGGCCAATCAACTCGTTCATAAGCATGTCGCACATCGAGCCTTTTCCATTGCTTTGATTTTGTTCAGTTTAATAGTTTGTGAAGGCTCTTGCGGTCTGTCTGGTTATTACCGTTGTCATATATGCTACTAGAACAGACGCCTGACAGTGTGGCCAATTGTTAGGAATTTTCTGCTTTGGGGATATTTTCGTTATTATTCGACATTCATCTTGCCGAAAGCAAGCCTTCCTCGTTTCAAAAACCCTTGAAGTGTACCCGAATTCATACCCTGAGTAGAACGATCAGATTTTCACAGGTTGCTTGAGCTGAATAGGAAATCCGAGTTGGGCGGAGCAAGCGGTTTCTGGGATGCCACAATTTCAACAAGTTTCTTGAGTTTCACAAGAACTGATTTCACTATAGGTAATCAGTTTGATCATTTGAAGGAATCAAATTTCCTACATCAAATGCCTCAAACTTCGAGAAAATTGCTGTTTGTGTGATTTTATTATTGGCAGTTTGAGAGGAGGAAATTTCCTTTCATACCCATGTGTATATCTTTCCGTACGTGACTACACGAACCTTTCTAAGTTTATAACCTTCGAGATGGAAAGGTTGTAAATTTACGGATACATCGACACACGCTGTTGTTAGTGCGTGAAGTCGGGACACGATTTGCTACTGCCAGGTGCCAGACGTCGGGGACACGATTTCCTACTGCCAGGTGCCAGATGTCGGGGACACGATTTCCTACTGCCAGGTGCCAGATGTCGGGGACACGATTTCCTACTGCCAGATGTCGGGGACACGATTTCCTACTGCCAGGTGCCAGATGTCGGGGACACGATTTCCTACTGCCAGGTGCCAGATGTCGGGGACACGATTTCCTACTGCCAGGTGCCAGATGTCGGGGACACGATTTCCTACTGCCAGGTGCCAGATGTCGGGGACAATATGTCCTGCTCCCGGGTATCAGATGGTTGTTAGTGCGCGAAGTCAGGGACACTACGTCCTACGTCCTACGTCCTGGTAGTAGAAGAGCATACAGCTCTTCCCCATTGGTTATGACTGGCAAACAGCTGGGGACGAGTAGTCTAGGGATAAGTTGCCCGTCTCACAATCGAAAGATTGTGGGTTCGAATCTCACCTGTCGCTACTCTTCTCCCGCGGCCAATCGGCGTGAGAGATTGGCGACGCTACATAACTCAACGGTCGACGTGTCGTAAAACCGAACAACCAACCAGCCCCATTCCCAGCCGATAAAGATGGTCCGGGTGGAGGTGCTCGCTTGCCAACTGCAGTGGACTGGCTGTTGCAAGTTCAGGCCGGATCTGTACTCACTGGCACTAAGCCGATGTCGCCCGAATTTCCCGGTGATGTTCAGGCAGCTCCGCTCTTACTTAGAATCTGCACCGTGATTAGCTGTCCACATGTGCACATTTTTGTATTCACGTGGCTGCAGTATGTGTCACAGTGCTCCCCTCTGAAGTGCTTATCGGAAGCATTCCATCACCGGATGTACGGCGTCAGCTTAGCGTAGTCACTTATTAATCGCTAGAAAGTGTAAGATCGAAACCGTGGGGGAAGTGTATTATCGTGGCATGGTTTTGGTGTACTGCAGTATTTATTATAAGCTAGTGGGATGCAGATTAAAATGGGCGATTGTGGTCAACATTGGACCATGAAACCTAGCCGCCGTAGTGGCCGTTGTTCTACGTGGTGCGATGTTGTCTACACCTGTAAATGGCCAATGTCTACACCTGTAAGAGGCAAGTGCGATAGCATCAACTAGGGTGGATTTCCTTGTCCCTACTTCAAGGTAAATGATAAAGTTTTCTTTACATGCAGAATCTGATATCAGCAGGCGGTAAGCAGGTATTCAGAATTGAGCTCGTTACCGGAAGCTGGTGCCTCAGATGCTGTTATTCTGGTCTGACAGGTAACGTCTGTCAACCGTTACGATATTCCTACCCAGGAAACGTCTGTCCACTGTTACGACAGTCCTACCCAGGAAACGTCTGTGAACCGTTTAAAAGCTTTGGTCTCTTGGTGTATCGTGTTGCAAACAAATGATTCAGCGTGTCATTGTGACTCAAAATTGAAACTGAGGGCGCACAATTTCTGGCATCTGTTCGTCGCTGGCCAAATTTGGCATGATCGAAATGGCCGTTGTGCCAATACAAATCCCGGAATATGAATACCGGAAATATGGAGCAGTGGTTTCATAGCTAGGACAATTTTCGTAGCTATTCAAACATAGTTCAACACAACATGATGGCAGAAATGCCAGAAATGCAAAAAGTGACATATTGCAAACTCGATTGTTTACCAGGCTTCAGTGCATTTTAACCGTGCCGAAACCGGGCTTGACCTAGCATATAAACAATAAGTGATAGACGCGCTCCGTCATGCCATTCAACCGACCGTCTGCTTGCGATGTCAACACCTGCCCCAGCCCGGCACCCGTCCTAATCACCACCTGCAGCCGAAATCAAAGGAAAAGGCGACTCATGTCTGTCTTGTGTGGCCATTCACCAGAAGTGCTGCTCACCATGCGTTTGGCCGGGAGCACCTGTTCTTCCCCGCCGAGCAGCACAACAGTGCCGCCGGCGCGGCGGCACAAGGTCACGTACGCCGGCTCACAGCTCATCAGGCGGCGCTGCACAGTCTCGCCCGTCGACGGGCCGCCACTTGTTTGGTTGGGGTGACCTCAACCGTCGCCGAGCAACGTCTGCTGACTTGTGTCGATCATGAGCTTATCTGTACCCCCGCCCAGCTACGCAGGTGTAGCCTTGGCAGGTCTTCATGTGTTCTTTATAATAATTATGGTCTTCCAGGCGTAGAACTATCAATTAGTCAATTAGGAAAACTCATTTAAAATTTAGGAAAAAATATGAAACAGTCTGGGGGACGAATGGTCTAGGGAAAACTCATTTGAGTTATGCTACTTTCGCCCGCGACCAATCGGCGTGAGAGATTGGCGACGCTATATGACTCAACGGTCGACGTGTCGTAAAACCAATAACCAACCAACCACTACCAATCTCCGCGCGTAATAATTCGCCATGCTTAAAAAATGAACCTCAGCATTTGGTTTTATACCCGGGACATTAAAGCTCATTAGTGAAACAAATACTTTGGTAGTGATCAAATGCCTGATGGGAATGCTGGAAAACTAACGCAAGTAAACTTCACTCGCGAATTGGCTCGCATGATTTATATCCTCGATGATTTATGGTTATACTGTTTTAATCATGAGCTTACGTAGAGCATAGAGCTGCTGGCATTGCCACTGGAAGATTTATATCGTACGGTGGGAGGGGAGTGGTAGGCTGTGTGGATATAGTGGAATCGACTGGAGTCCGTTGACGAAAATGTTTGCATTATATACGTCAGTAGGTAGGCGGGGACGTGTTCGATGTGTGCACCTGTAGGCGGGTGTACTCTCTGGGTGCGCGTCTGTGACGCCTGCGACTTAACTGCGTGCGATGATGTTTAAGGTGCGCGACGGTAGGGTGGAGATGTGTGCCGTGATGCGTCTTTTGGCGAGGAGTACTTCTGGGTATACCTCGGTGGATGCGGGATGTGTTCTGGGCACATCTTCGTGGGTGAGAGATGTGTTCTGGTCATGTCCCCGTGGGTGGGGGAGGGACATGTTCTGGGTATGACTCAGCCTGGTTAGGGATGTGTTCTGGGTATGCCTTAGCCTAGTGAGGGATGTGTTCTGGGTATACCCTTGTGGGTTAGGGAAGGTGTTATGGGTGTACCTGGTGGGTCCGTGGGCGAACGATGTGTTCTGGGTATACCTCTGCCGGGTGAGGGATGCGTTCTGGCCATGTCTCCGCCGGGTAAGGGATGTGTTCTGGCAATGTCTCCGCCGGCTGATGGTTGTGTTGTGGATACGTCTCCGTCGGCGAGAGGAGTGCTCTGGGTATACCTCCGTAGGTGAGGCATGTGTTTGAGGGCAAATGGTCGTGTGCAAAGGCTGGAGGTCTGTCGATGGGGTGTGGGCATTTCCAGTGTGTATGTCTGGAGGTGTAGGGTGTGCAGGTGTGCGTTCGTACGCCTCCCTGTTGCCGGACTGCAGAGCCGCCTCCACCTGACTCGTCTGGCTGTCGGCCGGAGCCGGCGGCAGGCGTGTGTCGTGCGTGACGTGAGCGCCGCCGCTGCACTGGCCGCGTCCGGCCCGCCGGACACCCCTCATCGCCGCACCAATTGGTGCGTCGTTGGCGGGAGGTAGTGGCGCGCCGCGCGGCCCGGCCCGGCCCGGCCATCAGCTGGCGCCGCCGACGCCGCTCCGGCGCCCGGTGGAGCGGTATGAGTGGAGAGGTCAGTGGGGACGGGATGTTGGAGGCGTGATGGGGAGAGTCATTGGGGACTTGGTAGGGAGAGGCGGCCAGCGGGACCACGGTGATTGTCAGGGGAAGTCTGGTGACCATGCCCCACAGGTTGGTGTGTCCGTGGTGGCAGTCTGGCCATGCCCCACAGAGGTTGATGTGCCCGTGGTGACAGTCTGGCCATGCCCCACAGAGGTTGGTGTGCCCGTGGTGACAGTCTGGCAATGCCCCGCAGAGGTTGGTGTGCCCGTGGTGACAGTCTGGTCATGCCCCACAGAGGTTGGTGTGCCCATGGTGACAGTCTGGCAATGCCCCACAGAGGTTGGTGTGTCCGTGGTGGCAGTCTGGCCATTACCCCACAGAGGTTGGTGTACCCGTGGTGACAGTCTGGCCTTGCCCCACAGAGGTTGATGTGCCCGTGGTGACAGTCTGGCCATGCCCCACAGAGGTTGGTGTGCCCGTGGTGACAGTCTGGCCATGCCCCACAGAGGTTGATGTGCCCGTGGTGACAGTCTGGCCATGCCCCACAGAGGTTGATGTGCCCGTGGTGACAGTCTGGCCATGCCCCACAGAGGTTGGTGCGCCCGTGGTGGTACCGCAGACAGTCTGGTCATGTTCTCAGTATCAGTGAACAGCCGTGCGCGTCGCGTCACGTCACGCCTCTGTCACGGTGGGAAGATTATCGACTGTGCTCTCAACAGAGGCGTGTCTAATATGTTTGGCGTCTGTTTACCGGCGGCCGGCCACACGTCATGTCCTGTTTATTGTTTATTGGGTAGTTTTCGACGCACGTTATGCACGATCACGACTAATCACGCCGACCACACTGTTTCGCCAGTGGGCCGCAGGATTTGGAAATGTGCCGAGTGGTGCGAGTGTTGAACCCGGGACCTTTGGCACCCGGAGCCTCAACACCTCAACCACTCGGCCGTCCCCCGCCCCGTCCTGCCCAGTCGTTGACTGCTCTGGGTGGGGCGTGTTCGGCACGCGCGTGTCGCGCGGACGACAGGGAGACACCGTAGCCTGCCGTCGGCGGACGTGGAACGTGACGCGTGACCTGGTCGGCTGGCCGTGTCTGTCGCTCGGGTGGTCGGCAGATGGGGAGGGAGCGGCTGACATGGTACCCCATCGTTGTGACGGTGTCGGCCGGCCGTGTCTGTCGCTCGGGTGGTCGGCGGGGCGACACGGTACCCCACCGTTGTGTCGGTGTCGGCTGATGTGACCGGCACCCATGTATCTGAGGATATGGCAGCCGTTCCGCCACGGTGGCTGTAGCGACTGGCAGCGGCGGCCCGGCTCCCGGTCGATGACCCTGACTGGGGGGGGGGGCGACCACGTGTGGCGGACCCGCTCGCCTGTGTCCGAGGCCAGGTGCTGCCACACACACACACACACACACACACACACACACACACACACACACACACACACACACACACACACACACACACACACACACACACACACACACACACACACACACACACACATGGATAGAGCAGATACCGGCTTTGTTGGAATGGCAAGTGGCAGTGGACAAGTTTCACGTAATGGGTATTTGGTTGCAAAAAAAGCCGGTAATAACACTTCGTAGACAAAACTGGACAAAAAAAAACCGGTAATAACACTTCGTAGACAAAACTGAAGTATTTATATCACAAGAGAAGCATTTACAGCATAATTGAATAATTTAGGGGTTGCCATCGATTTAAAAACCTTCTCGTAGCAATGACGTCACCTATGTGGGGGTCTCGAAGCGGCCAAGCCCGAAACATACGGAAATTCTGAGGTGCTTCTTTGAATTATGTAAGTAATTTAGGGATTTTTAAGACATAAATGAATGCCACCATCGTCTTTAAAATTAAAAATCACCAGTGCAACTTGAGAACAAAACGGCCTGTCCCGACATGAAACTTGTCCGTTCTGACGGACAGCGGCTGGGTGGATAATTGGACATCAGCGGCACAGTTTGCGCGCGTCGGAAGCCGTCCGGACCACCAACAATCTATCCTGTGCCCCGCAGATTCTATCCCGGCCACTCGGAATATTCTCAGCGCGCTCAATCGGTAGCTACGATCGTTGCGCTCCTGTTTATATAAGGCACATGCTTCACGGAAGCGTTAGATGACACTCTATCAACTAGTAGGCTGCACAAGATATTGCGACGGAAACCCAATCTTGAGGTTATTTTCAGCGGTGGATATTCACGGAATGTATTCTCATCTATCGCCGTCAATATGACTCAGCAGCGCACAAACTGACTCGAGGGTAGAGTCTGCCCGGCAGCTCGAACACTGATATCAAGATTGTACCGAACGGTCCGGCGGTCGTATGCGTTGCTGGCACCCAGGACTCGCACGAATAGTGGAAGTTTTCTGAAGGTCGGATTTTTGAATGGTGATGTGGTGCCCCTGAAGCACTTGATATCGTCGTCATCTATGTATTTCGCTGTATCGCCGTCAGACGGTAAGACAGTATGTAGCTGTGGCTGTGCTGTATTCCACGCAGATTCGTCGGTGCCGCACTGTTTGTCAGTGGAACATTATAAAGGACGTGACATTGCGCGAGGAAGCGTCTTTGACATGCTGTATATTAATGTCAGGCTTTTGGTGGAGACTTCAGAGCATTTGTGCTCTGCTGATTTTCTCAGGACACTGGTGACCTTTTCTCGACTTGAGGCCGATTCTGAATGGGCGCTACATGACCGATGTAGTCGATGCGCCCTAAAGCCCTAATAACTAACTAACTAACGAGGCCGATTCTGAATAAAATATTTGTTCTCAAAGCTAAATGACGTTACCTACCTCACAGTGTCGCTTGACTGGCCAATGGAGGTGGAAACTACGCTTGGTAGCTAATAGAGGAAGTCGTGAAATTAAAATATATATATGTATATATGTATATATATATATATATATATATATATATATATATATATATATATATATATATATACGAGGTGTGACCAAAAGAAACGGAACTCGGTCAATGCGGTCTTTATTGCACGAGATGACAGGAAACTACCTATTCTCCCCTCGAAGTATTCCCCCTCGAAGTCGATGCACTTCTGAAATCTCCCCTCCCCCCCCCCAAACCCCCCCCCAAAACCCCTCCTTTTTGGGGGTTCTGGGGGTTTTTTCGTGTTTTTTTTTTTTTTTAACCCCCTAAAAAAATAAACCCAGAGAAAAACCAAAAAATTTGGGAAAAAAAAAAAAAAAAAAGGGGAAAAATAGGAGGGGGGGGGGGGATGTTCCAGGGTTGAACCTGTCTTTCGGCTAGAAACTGTCGGATGCTGAGGGCGCCGTGTGCGGAGCATTGTCGTGGTGCAGGATCCATCTCTTGTCCCACGTCCGCCTCGAGCGTCGGATCCGTGCATTCAGGCGGCTGAGCACCTCTTTGTAGAAGTGTTGGTTCACGGTTTGCCCTTGTGGCACGAACTCGTGGTGAACCAAGCCTTGGTGGTCAAAGAAGGCAATGAGCATCACCTTGATCCTGGACCTTGACATGCGGGCCTTCTTTGGTCTGGGTGACCCCGCCGTCTTCCACTGGAGGCTCTGCCGCTTGGTCTCGGGGTCATACTGGAAGACCCAGCTCGTCTCCAGTGATGACATCGTCCAGGAACTCTGTGTTGCCCTCCAGCTGCTCCAAGATGTCCCGGGACAAGTCTATACGGCGGGCCTTCCGATCATCGGAGAGCAATTTGGGCACCATCTTCGCGCAATCTTCCTCATGCCCAAATCCTCCTCAGGATGGTCCTCACTGACTCTCCCCCAATCCCAGTTCCTGCCAGTATTCTTACCGTCAATCTACGATCACTCCGCACCAGTTCCTTCACCTTCTGGATGTTTTCGTCATTTCTTGATGTTGTGGGACGTCCAGGCTTCGGGTCATCCTCCACGTCATCACGTCCACTCGTAAACCTTTTGTGCCACTCGTACACGTGTACGGGACATTGTTTGGTCTCCATACACATCCTTCAGCATAGAAAGTGTTTCTGAAGCAGTTTTCCCCAGTTTAACCAAGAACTTGATGTTAATCCTTTGTTCAAGGCTCATGTTGTGACACGGGGCACTGCATAGGAGTTAGAAACACACCTGTGGAAAGAAGGACAATGGGTCAGCTGAAGCGACACTTTGCTCATATAGTGCTGAAATGTTGTGCATCACTATGATATAGTTCATCGGTGTGTGGCTGCTGAGTTGTCATCAGCAGCCAATGTCCCGTTTCTTCACTCGTATATATATATATATATATATATATATATATATATATATATATATATATATATATATATATATATATATATATATATCGCCGTATCCTTATCCCCTGTGTCTGTATCCGAAGCCTTCCTGTGCCATCTTGCAGAGCTGATGTTCTACACCGCGTTTCCCATTGCATCGTCTGATTTTTCCGTCCGTGCCGTGACGTTGTCCTGTGTCGGACACCGCCTTTCACCACGTGTGAGGGCGTTGCTGAGCGGCACGTCACGACACGGTGCGGCCGGACTGGCCTGGGGCTCGCGCCACCTGCCAGAGCGTGACGCCGGCACTGTCCCAGTCACGTCACGGCCGCCGTCACGGCTGCGTGACCTTTGACCCTCGGACGAGCGACAGGCTGGAGCCGGCCGCGCTATCCGCTGTGAAGCCGGTTTCAGCTGGGTGCCTTGTTTTTGTGTTGCCAGCCACCTGTCAAGCGGCTGTGTTGTGGTGATGTCTGGTGCCGGTCTTCCCTTCAACCCAACGTGCTATCAGTGTTCTATCTCCGGCCCGTTGTTGTCAAAAGAGCATTTTACAGCCATTAAGAATGCATTCCAGATATATAATGCATATATATAGATATATCCTGGCGAGACTTCGGAAGGTTTTGACGGAACGAATTTGAGTAGATGTCGACGCTAATTGTCTGCGAAAAAAAAACAGGTATTCATCATTCGAAAGCCCATTTATTGTTTGGCTTTCATATCAAAGCGAAACCATGTTATCAGCATTTGTCTAGGATAGTGTGCAGATGATATGTAGGTAGTTTCTGGTACTGATCAGGAATAGTATCACAAGCTTGAGTTGAACCAGCAAAAATACATGCAAAGATATGCGAGGAGCGAGACTGCCCTAAGAATAAAGTCCTATCGTTGTGCTGTACGTTTGCCAGTCTTCATTTATGCACTGTTGCGCCTCTTGGGTTTGTAGCGCATTTTCTAAGGGAGGCGCCGTACGATAGGCGGGGGACAGCGTGAGCCATGCGAGATCTTATGCACATGCACAGCCGGACAGGGAAGGTAAGGTGCCGCTCACTGCTCGGCATCAAGGATGAATGAACATCAGGCTCTCCGACCTGCTTGGTCGAGTATGGCCCGGTCGTAGGTGGACCCGTTGGTTATCGCTGCATTCATGCCCAGGCCATGTCTTGTTGTTTGAGTCTGCTTTACCTCCGCTTTGTTGTTCATGCTCAAGGTCTAGTCCAGTTGGCAATATCTCGTACACTGGACGCATATCCGTGTTGTATTAAGTAAAGGTAGCGGATATGTTCACTTTTAGTGCGTTATCTTGAGTTCGAAATGGGGGTGAAGATTAGTCGAAGTGAAATATTCCATCGTATTCTAGGTCAAAAGGCTCTTTCATCGAGTAGTTGGAAACTACCCAGTATCGTAATGGATTTTGTCAAGATTCCATTACATGAGGATCACAAGTTGCCCAGATCGGCCCAAACTCGAATATGTAAGGAACTAACAAGCTTCTGCAAGAACATACGATTAAAGTGGTCATCTGTATAAAGGAACACGGTTAAAGTGGTCATCTGTATAAAGGAACACGACTAAATTGGTATCCAAATACGCCTGCACGATGCAGGGAGAGTTAACGTGTCGCTTGGGGAAGGACACGGCCAGTAAGCGCGCTCGTGGCTCTACTCAATGATTCTACGCCGTGATTTTACTCCAATGTTATATTCCGGACGAGACAAGTGGGCAAGGCCGCGGTCAGCCGATAAAAGCCTTCAGGGAGATGAGTGGAAGGTCTCGCTGTTGTTCTTCTGCCAATATAGCTATGCTACATGAAACAGGAGAATTGGCTCACGCGGCCTTCAACAAAGCAAACATGGAGGGCGCCGATGACCTTGAATATATACAGACATTGATATTCAAGGTATACATTGAATATATACCTTGAATATATTTAATATATACAGATATTGTATCAACACCAGCACGCGCTACTAAGCTGCGTCGCTCTTATCGTCAGCCTCCACCTGTTCGCAAATGTACCGAATCATCGCCAGCATCTTGAAAAGGCGCTGGCGATGATGTCGGGGCTAACCTGACTGTGAAGGGGGTACAGGACTGTAGGCACGTGGCTCACGATGATGTCGGGGCTAACCTGACTATGAAGGGGGTACAGGGCTGTAGGCACGTGGCTCACGATAATGTCGGGGCTAACCTAACCGTGAAGGGGGTACAGGACTGTAGGCACGTGGCTCACGATGATGTCGGGGCTAACCTGACTGTGAAGGGGGTACAGGGCTGTAGGCACGTGGCTCACGATGATGTCGGGGCTAACCTGACTGTGAAGGGGGTACAGGACTGTAGGCACGTGGCTCACGATGATGTCGGGGCTAACCTGACTGTGAAGGGGGTACAGGACTGTAGGCACGTGGCTCACGATGATGTCGTGGCTAACCTGACTGTGAAGAGGGTACAGGGCTGTAGGCACGTGGCTCACGATGGTGTCGGGGCCAACCTGACTGTGAAGGTGGTACAGGGCTGTAGGCACGTGGCTCACGATGATGTCGGGGATAACCTGACTGTGAAGGGGGTACAGGACTGTGGGCACGTGGCTCACGATGATGTCGGGGCTAACCTGACTGTGAAGGGGGTACAGGACTGTAGGCACGTGGCTCACGATGATGTCGGGGCTAACCTGACTGTGAAGGGGGTACAGGACTGTAGGCACGTGGCTCACGATGATGTCGGGGCTAACCTGACTGTGAAGGGGTACAGGACTATAGGTACGTGGCTCACGATGATGTCGGGGATAACCTGACTGTGAAGGGGGTACAGGACTGTGGGCACGTGGCTCACGATGATGTCGGGGATAACCTGACTGTGAAGGGGTACAGGACTGTAGGCACGTGGCTCACGATGATGTCGGGGATAACCTGACTGTGAAGGTGGTACAGGGCTGTAGGCACGTGGCTCACGATGATGTCGGGGATAACCTGACTGTGAAGGGGGTACAGGACTGTAGGCACGTGGCTCACGATGATGTCGGGGCTAACCTGACTGTGAAGGGGGTACAGGACTGTAGGCACGTGGCTCACGATGATGTCGGGGCTAACCTGACTGTGAAGGGGTACAGGACTGTAGGCACGTGGCTCACGACGTGTCTTCGTATGTTTTATCGAACTATGGCCGCGTGCTGAGCGCCAAAGAATGAATGCAATCCAGGTGGGGAAGTCGTGCAGCACACGACTGTCGGAGTGCCCCTCCAGTCCTTGCTGGGTCACGCCGTCCGTCGTCTCGTATGCGCCTATGATCTGAAGGGGTCCGGTGATAACGAACATACAGCACCATCCACTGACGAATGTCAAGTAAACTGGGCCTTCGACGGGATCACAGTCTAGGGTATTTACCAACAGAGAGCGTGTCATGATCTGTTATGTCTCTTTGCCTCTGATGGCAAAATGGTGGCCGAGAGGAAACCAACCTTCATTGTGTTCAAACTTCAGTCAGCTATTGAGGGGACGAGTGGTCTAGGGGTAAGATGCTCGTCTCACAATCGAAAGATTGTGGGTTCGAGTCTCACCTGTTGCTGCTCTTCGCCCGCGACCAATCGGCGTGAGAGATTGGCGACGCTATATGACTCAACGGTCGACGTGTCGTAAAAACCAATAACCAACCAACCAATAACCAACCAGTCAGCTATTGAATGGTATCATCATCGCCGTGTCGTTTATATTTGTTTTGTTTTGTTTGTGGCCAGCCACGGGCCCGAGATAGGACTCTGTGATTGGAGCTGTCGCTGGCATTCTGTCCGACCAGTCGTGTGGTGAGATCTGTCAGCCTTGTGTCCGACCGGTCATGTGAGGTCAGTCTGTGGATGTGGACTGGTCGCTGGCCTTCAACACACACTGTTTCGCTTTGCTTTTGGTGCCGACGAAGTGTGGGTGGTATGGTTAACTTCATTGCTGGACTTCCACGTCTGAATCCAATGATAACTTCACCCAGCGATGCTATGCTGCGGTACGCCCATACTTCGGGCTGTTTTGTTTTTGATGATTTCCGAGTATTCATATATAATGCCGTGTCACTAACCTTTGCAAGATTATCCCAGTTCAGTGACCTGGCTTGACCTCGGGTGAAGTTTTTGGAGACGATTCCACGAGGCGATTATTTAGAAGTTTTTGGAGGCGATTATTTAGAAGTTTCTATGTTGTATTCAAAGACCTAACCTACCCAAGCCCGTGATCTTTGAGACAAGACATGGGTTATTATGAGTAGGCTCATAAGACACCAAGTAACGCTTTGCTACACATTACAAATGCCTATCTGGTGTACCCGGAGAACAATTCTTGAAACATTTTCGAAAATTACCGAATGTTGGCAAAGATCAACCTTTAATCTGACCTGGCTGGTTAAATGTTGATCTTGGGTACGAAAATGAGCAGCAATCGAGATATTTCTTCGCAAGCAACATCGGTTTGGTCGTTGTTCTTTTTGTTTTGTTCCGGTACCACGTTCCGTTCACAAGTGCGAGGGGGGGGGGGGTTGTCCCCCTTGCAAGGACGACGGATAGCAATATGACCAGAGCAGTCGAAGCGTCCGAAAGCCCAAATAAGTAACTAATGGCAACAGATGTTCATTTGACCAGGGATGGGGTAAGCTCATTTTAAGCTGAATATTTACCATGCAACGCTGTGGGGATATTGTTAAAATATACAGATGTTAGGTGGCGAACCCCTAAAATATGCTGCTGTCCCTCTAATCCGCCGCCCTTTCCCCCTGACTTTGAAGATCGTAAGAACTCTGATGCCGGCAATGGTTAACCCTCCCCGTCTTTCCGGTCATATCCTCACACCCCGTCTCGGGAGGGGGGATGATACATAACCCCCTAATCTCCAAACTAAGCGTCGCACGAAAACGAAAGAGGTGTCATCGGAAAGCGCTCGACGAGTAGGGCCAAACACAACCCTCAAAATGTTATCCCCAAAAGTGACGTCACTAGGTTTTCACGACTTACATCATGTTTTTGGCTCTAGGGAGTTCATTTTGGGGATATTTGAGAAAAACGAAAATTATTTGGCATCAGAAAAGGACGGTGAAATCGTCCATGGCCCTAAAATGTTTGCCCACCCAATCAAAATTAGCATTTTTTTATATTTCAAAATTAAGTTTTCAATTTACTTTACTTTTTTTAATGGGTCTCTTTTTTTAGAGCGGACCAAAAAACGTTGTTCCAAGTCAACTTGCTCTCATAAAAAATGCTTACTTCAGGCAGAATCTTCGATTTTAGCCCTAATGGGCAAATATGCAGAACTAATAAGTGATCAAAAACTGAAGAAAACAAATTTCCTCTGGTGCGTTTTGTTTCGTCCCTAAAGATAAGCAAATGCTGAAAGTTTCATTAAAATATCTTTATCCGTTAAAGCGTGACGACTGGTTGAACTTTTCTGGAGGTGACCTTACTTGACCTTGACTAACTCGTTGACCCTAGATGACCTGACCTAAAATTTTTGACACAACATGCCAAATTGATGTGGGAAAAGGTATGCCAAATTTCGGCGTGCTGTCGCGCGCCGTTCTTTCCCTATCTGCTGAAAACCTTAGGGGGGCATATCAACCCCCCCCCCCCGAGACGGCGTGGGTTAACACATGCCGTCAAAAGTAAGAGCGCGGGTGCCGGGAGCCGGGCAGAAGCGGCAGTGCCTCCCCCGAACCTTGGACGAGCTTAACATTAACCCTATGGATGTTGCATGGAATTAGTCGACTTCAAAATGGCTGTTGTCGCCCCCCAACCTTGAGACGGTTCCAGTTCCACTGGTAAGAATATTCCAGCATCGTGCCTAGCATCCTTGAAACCCTAAGCTAAACGGTGCGCGTCCTGCCAGCAGCACGCAGCCTGGGAATATCGTTGGCCTCGTTCGAGTCCGAGTTAGCCGTGGGTGTGTTGGCACCGGAAAGGCGGACGCTTGGATCTCTGCACATGTCCCGTATCACCGACTCACTCCGTTTATCGCGGCTCGGTGTTTGTTTGGTGTATCCGAGTGATGCGGGCCAGACCAGCAGTCGGCCGGCCGGCTCAGCTGGATTGGAGTGGCGTCGACTTCGAGTGACGTCGGTCTTGATCCTCGAAGCTGGTGGCTCGTGTCGGGCGGTGTGTGGCTGTGTCCGGCGGTGTCCGGCGGTATGTGGTTGTGTCTGGCGGTATGTGGTTGTGTCCGGCGGTATGTGGTTGTGTCTGGCGGTATGTGGTTGTGTCCGGCGGTGTGTGGCTGTGTTGGGCGGTGTGTGGCTGTGTCCGGCGGTGTGTGGCTGTGTCTGGCGGTGTGTGGCTGTGTCCGGCGGTGTGTGGCTGTGTTGGGTGGTGTGTGGCTGTGTCCGGCAGTATGTGGCTGTGTCCGGCGGTATGTGGTTGTGTCTGGCGGTATGTGGTTGTGTCCGGCGGTGTGTGGCTGTGTTGGGCGGTGTGTGGTTGTGTCCGGCGGTATGTGGCTGTGTTGGGCGGTGTGTGGCTGTGTCTGGCGGTGTGTGGCTGTGTTGGGCGGTGTGTGGCTGTGTCCGGCGGTGTGTGGCTGTGTCCGGCGGTGTGTGGCTGTGTCCGGCGGTGTGTGGCTGTGTCCGGCGGTGTGTGGCTGTGTTGGGCGGTGTGTGGCTGTGTCTGGTGGTGTGTGACTGTGTCCGGCGGTATGTGGTTGTGTCTGGCGGTGTGTGGTTGTGTCCGGCGGTGTGTGGCTGTGTTGGGCGGTGTGTGGTTGTGTCCGGCGGTATGTGGCTGTGTTGGGCGGTGTGTGGCTGTGTCTGGCGGTGTGTGGCTGTGTTGGGCGGTGTGTGGCTGTGTCCGGCGGTGTGTGGCTGTGTCCGGCGGTGTGTGGCTGTGTCCGGCGGTGTGTGGCGGTGTGTGGCTGTGTTGGGCGGTGTGTGGCTGTGTCTGGTGGTGTGTGACTGTGTCCGGCGGTATGTGGTTGTGTCTGGCGGTATGTGGTTGTGTCCGGCGGTGTGTGGCTGTGTTGGGCGGTGTGTGGTTGTGTCCGGCGGTATGTGGCTGTGTTGGGCGGTGTGTGGCTGTGTCTGGCGGTGTGTGGCTGTGTTGGGCGGTGTGTGGCTGTGTCCGGCGGTGTGTGGCTGTGTCCGGCGGTGTGTGGCTGTGTCCGGTGGTGTGTGGCTGTGTTGGGCGGTGTGTGGCTGTGTTGGGCGGTGTGTGGCTGTGTTGGGCGGTGTGTGGTTGTGTCCGGCGGTATGTGGCTGTGTTGGGCGGTGTGTGGCTGTGTCTGGCGGTGTGTGGCTGTGTTGGGCGGTGTGTGGCTGTGTCCGGCGGTGTGTGGCTGTGTCCGGCGGTGTGTGGCTGTGTCCGGTGGTGTGTGGCTGTGTTGGGCGGTGTGTGGCTGTGTTGTGCGGTGTGTGGCTGTGTTGGGCGGTGTGTGGCTGTGTTGGGCGGTGTGTGGCTGTGTCTGGTGGTGTGTGACTGTGTCCGGCGGTATGTGGTTGTGTCTGGCGGTATGTGGTTGTGTCCGGCGGTGTGTGGCTGTGTTGGGCGGTGTGTGGTTGTGTCCGGCGGTATGTGGCTGTGTTGGGCGGTGTGTGGCTGTGTCTGGCGGTGTGTGGCTGTGTTGGGCGGTGTGTGGCTGTGTCCGGCGGTGTGTGGCTGTGTCCGGCGGTGTGTGGCTGTGTCCGGTGGTGTGTGGCTGTGTCTGGCGGTGTGTGGCTGTGTTGGGCGGTGTGTGGCTGTGTTGGGCGGTGTGTGGCTGTGTTGGGCGGTGTGTGGCTGTGTCGGGCGGTGTGTGGCTGTGTTGGGCGGTGTGTGGCTGTGTCCGGCGGTGTGTGGCTGTGTCCGGTGGTGTGTGGCTGTGTTGGGCGGTGTGTGGCTGTGTCGGGCGGTGTGTGGCTGTGTTGGGCGGTGTGTGGCTGTGTTGGGCGGTGTGTGGCTGTGTCTGGCGGTGTGTGGCTGTGTTGGGCGGTGTGTGGCTGTGTCCGGCGGTGTGTGACTGTGTCCGGCGGTGTGTGGCTGTGTCCGGTGGTGTGTGGCTGTGTCCGGCGGTGTGTGGCTGTGTCCGGCGGTGTGTGGCTGTGTCCGGCGGTGTGTGGCTGTGTCCGGCGGTGTGTGGCGGTGTGTGACTGTGTCCGGCGGTGTGTGACTGTGTCTGGCGGTGTGTGGCTGTGTCTGGCGGTGTGTGGCTGTGTCCGGTGGTGTGTGGTTGTGTCTGGCGGTGTGTGGCTGTGTCCGGCGGTGTGTGGCTGTGTCCGGCGGTGTGTGGCTGTGTCCGGTGGTGTGTGGCTGTGTCCGGCGGTGTGTGGCTGTGTCCGGCGGTGTGTGGCTGTGTCCGGTGGTGTGTGGCTGTGTCTGGCGGTGTGTGGCTGTGTCCGCTGGTGTGTGGCTGTGTCTGGCGGTGTGTGGCTGTGTCCGGCGGTGTGTGGCTGTGTCCGGCGGTGTCCGGCGGTATGTGGTTGTGTCTGGCGGTATGTGGTTGTGTCCGGCGGTATGTGGTTGTGTCTGGCGGTATGTGGTTGTGTCCGGCGGTGTGTGGCTGTGTTGGGCGGTGTGTGGCTGTGTCCGGCGGTGTGTGGCTGTGTCTGGCGGTGTGTGGCTGTGTCCGGCGGTGTGTGGCTGTGTTGGGTGGTGTGTGGCTGTGTCCGGCGGTGTGTGGCTGTGTCCGGCGGTATGTGGTTGTGTCTGGCGGTATGTGGTTGTGTCCGGCGGTGTGTGGCTGTGTTGGGCGGTGTGTGGTTGTGTCCGGCGGTATGTGGCTGTGTTGGGCGGTGTGTGGCTGTGTCTGGCGGTGTGTGGCTGTGTTGGGCGGTGTGTGGCTGTGTCCGGCGGTGTGTGGCTGTGTCCGGCGGTGTGTGGCTGTGTCCGGCGGTGTGTGGCTGTGTCCGGCGGTGTGTGGCGGTGTGTGGCTGTGTTGGGCGGTGTGTGGCTGTGTCTGGTGGTGTGTGACTGTGTCCGGCGGTATGTGGTTGTGTCTGGCGGTATGTGGTTGTGTCCGGCGGTGTGTGGCTGTGTTGGGCGGTGTGTGGTTGTGTCCGGCGGTATGTGGCTGTGTTGGGCGGTGTGTGGCTGTGTCTGGCGGTGTGTGGCTGTGTTGGGCGGTGTGTGGCTGTGTCCGGCGGTGTGTGGCTGTGTCCGGCGGTGTGTGGCTGTGTCCGGCGGTGTGTGGCGGTGTGTGGCTGTGTTGGGCGGTGTGTGGCTGTGTCTGGTGGTGTGTGACTGTGTCCGGCGGTATGTGGTTGTGTCTGGCGGTATGTGGTTGTGTCCGGCGGTGTGTGGCTGTGTTGGGCGGTGTGTGGTTGTGTCCGGCGGTATGTGGCTGTGTTGGGCGGTGTGTGGCTGTGTCTGGCGGTGTGTGGCTGTGTTGGGCGGTGTGTGGCTGTGTCCGGCGGTGTGTGGCTGTGTCCGGCGGTGTGTGGCTGTGTCCGGTGGTGTGTGGCTGTGTTGGGCGGTGTGTGGCTGTGTTGGGCGGTGTGTGGCTGTGTTGGTCGGTGTGTGGTTGTGTCCGGCGGTATGTGGCTGTGTTGGGCGGTGTGTGGCTGTGTCTGGCGGTGTGTGGCTGTGTTGGGCGGTGTGTGGCTGTGTCCGGCGGTGTGTGGCTGTGTCCGGCGGTGTGTGGCTGTGTCCGGTGGTGTGTGGCTGTGTTGGGCGGTGTGTGGCTGTGTTGTGCGGTGTGTGGCTGTGTTGGGCGGTGTGTGGCTGTGTTGGGCGGTGTGTGGCTGTGTCTGGTGGTGTGTGACTGTGTCCGGCGGTATGTGGTTGTGTCTGGCGGTATGTGGTTGTGTCCGGCGGTGTGTGGCTGTGTTGGGCGGTGTGTGGTTGTGTCCGGCGGTATGTGGCTGTGTTGGGCGGTGTGTGGCTGTGTCTGGCGGTGTGTGGCTGTGTTGGGCGGTGTGTGGCTGTGTCCGGCGGTGTGTGGCTGTGTCCGGCGGTGTGTGGCTGTGTCCGGTGGTGTGTGGCTGTGTTGGGCGGTGTGTGGCTGTGTTGGGCGGTGTGTGGCTGTGTTGGGCGGTGTGTGGCTGTGTTGGGCGGTGTGTGGCTGTGTCGGGCGGTGTGTGGCTGTGTTGGGCGGTGTGTGGCTGTGTCCGGCGGTGTGTGGCTGTGTCCGGTGGTGTGTGGCTGTGTTGGGCGGTGTGTGGCTGTGTTGGGCGGTGTGTGGCTGTGTTGGGCGGTGTGTGGCTGTGTTGGGCGGTGTGTGGCTGTGTCTGGCGGTGTGTGGCTGTGTTGGGCGGTGTGTGGCTGTGTCCGGCGGTGTGTGACTGTGTCCGGCGGTGTGTGGCTGTGTCCGGTGGTGTGTGGCTGTGTCCGGCGGTGTGTGGCTGTGTCCGGCGGTGTGTGGCTGTGTCCGGCGGTGTGTGGCTGTGTCCGGCGGTGTGTGGTGGTGTGTGACTGTGTCCGGCGGTGTGTGACTGTGTCTGGCGGTGTGTGGCTGTGTCTGGCGGTGTGTGGCTGTGTCCGGTGGTGTGTGGTTGTGTCTGGCGGTGTGTGGCTGTGTCTGGCGGTGTGTGGCTGTGTCCGGCGGTGTGTGGCTGTGTCCGGCGGTGTGTGGCTGTGTCCGGCGGTGTGTGGCTGTGTCGGGCGGTGTGTGGCTGTGTCTGGCGGTGTGTGGCTGTGTCTGGTGGTGTGTGACTGTGTCCGGCGGTGTGTGGTTGTGTCTGGCGGTGTGTGGCTGTGTCCGGCGGTATGTGGCTGTGTTGGGCGGTGTGTGGCGGTGTGTCTGGGGTAGTGTGTGGTCGTGTGTCTGGGGTAGTGTGTGGCCGTGTGTCTGGTGTACCGTGTCTGGGGTAGTGTGTGGCTGTGTGTCTGGTGCACCGTGTCTGGGCTAGTGTGTGGCTGTATCTGGGGTAGTGTGTGGCTGTGTGTCTGCTGTACCTTGGCTGGGGCAGTGTGTGGCTGTGTGTCTGGGGTAGTGTGTGGTCGTGTGTCTGCTGTACCGTGTCTGGGGTAGTGTGTGGCTGTGTGTCTGGGGTAGTGTGTGGCTGATGTCTGGGGTAGTGTGTGGCTGTGTGTCTGGTGTACCGTGGCTGGGGTAGTGTGTGGATGTGTGTCTGCTGTACCGTGTCTGGGGTAGTGTGTGGCTGTGTGTCTGCCGTACCGTGTCTGGGGTAGTGTGTGGCTGTGCTGTGTCTGGTGTACCGTGTCTGGGGTAGTGTGTGACTGTGTGTCTGCTGTACCGTGTCTGGGGTAGTGTGTGGCTGTGTGTCTGCTGTACTGTGTCTGGGGTAGTGTGTGTCTGGGGCACCGTGTCTGCTGTACCATGTCTGGGGTAGTGTGTGCCTGTGTGTCTGGGGTAGTGTGTGACTGTGTGTCTGCTGTACCGTGTATGGGGTAGTGTGTGGCTGTGTGTCTGCTGTATCGTGTCTGGGGTAGTGTGTGGCTGTGTGTCTGGTGTACCGTGCCTGGGGTAGTGTGTGACTGTGTCTGCTGTACCGTGTCTGGGGTAGTGTGTGGCTGTGTGTCTGCTGTACCGTGTCTGGGGTAGTGTGTGACTGTGTGTCTGCTGTACCGTGTATGGGGTAGTGTGTGGCTGTGTGTCTGCTGTACCGTGTCTGGGGTAGTGTGTGGCTGTGTGTCTGGTGTACTGTGTCTGGGGTAGTGTGTGTGACTGTGTGTCTGCTGTACCGTGTCTGGGGTAGTGTGTGGCTGTGTGTCTGCTGTACCGTGTCTGGGGTAGTGTGTGCTGTGTGTCTGGCTGTACCGTGTCTGGGGTAGTGTGTGGCTGTGTGTCTGCTGTACCGTGTCTGGGGTAGTGTGTGGCTGTGTGTCTGCTGTACCGTGTCTGGGGTAGTGTGTGGCTGTGTGTCTGCTGTACCGTGTCTGGGGTAGTGTGTGGCTGTGTGTCTGCTGTACCGTGTCTGGGGTAGTGTGTGGCTGTGTGTCTGCTGTACCGTGTCTGGGGTAGTGTGTGGCTGTGTGTCTGGTGTACCGTGTCTGGGGTAGTGTGTGGCTGTGTGTCTGCTGTACCGTGTCTGGGGTAGTGTGTGGCTGTGTGTCTGCTGTACCGTGTCTGGGTAGTGTGTGGCTGTGTGTCTGCTGTACCGTGTCTGGGGTAGTGTGTGGCTGTGTGTCTGCTGTACCGTGTCTGGGGTAGTGTGTGGCTGTGTGTCTGCTGTACCGTGTCTGGGGTAGTGTGTGGCTGTGTGTCTGGTGTACCGTGTCTGGGGTAGTGTGTGGCTGTGTGTCTGCTGTACCGTGTCTGGGGTAGTGTGTGGCTGTGTGTCTGGTGTACCGTGTCTGGGGTAGTGTGTGGCTGTGTGTCTGCTGTACCGTGTCTGGGGTAGTGTGTGTGTGTGTCTGGTGTATGTGCTGGTACCGTGTCTGGGGTAGTGTGTGCTGTGTAGTGTGTGTACCGTGTCTGGGGTAGTGTGTGGCTGTGTGTCTGGTGTACCGTGTCTGGGGTAGTGTGTGGCTGTGTGTCTGGGGTAGTGTGTGGCTGTGTGTTGGTGTACCGTGTCTGGGGTAGTGTGTGGCTGTGTGTATGGTTACCGTGTCTGGGGTAGTGTGTGGCTGTGTGTATGGTGTACCGTGTCTGGGGTAGTGTGTGGCTGTGTGTATGGTGTACCGTGTCTGGGGTAGTGTGTGGCTGTGTGTATGGTGTACCGTGTCTGGGGTAGTGTGTGGCTGTGTGTCTGGGGTAGTGTGTGGCTGTGTGTATGGTGTACCGTGTCTGGGGTAGTGTGTGGCTGTGTGTATGGTGTACCGTGTCTGGGGTAGTGTGTGGCTGTGTGTATGGTGTACCGTGTCTGGGGTAGTGTGTGGCTGTGTGTCTGGGGTAGTGTGTGGCTGTGTGTCTGGGGTAGTGTGTGGCTGTGTGTCGTGGGGTAGTGTGTGGCTGTGTGTGGTGTAGTGTGTCTGGGGTAGTGTGTGGCTGTGTGTATGGTGTACCGTGTCTGGGGTAGTGTGTGGCTGTGTGTATGGTGTCCGTGTCTGGGGTAGTGTGTGGCTGTGTGTCTGGGGTAGTGTGTGGCTGTGTGTGTGTGGCTGGGGTGTGTGGGTGTGTGTGGTAGTGTGTGTCTGGGGTAGTGTGTGGCTGTGTGTCTGGGGTAGTGTGTGGCTGTGTGTATGGTGTACCGTGTCTGGGGTAGTGTGTGGCTGTGTGTCTGGTTGTGTGTGTGGCTTGTGTCTGGGGTAGTGTGTGGCTGTGTGTCTGGGGTAGTGTGTGGCTGTGTGTCTGGGGTAGTGTGTGGCTGTGTGTCTGGGGTAGTGTGTGGCTGTGTGTCTGGTGTACCGTGTCTGGGGTAGTGTGTGGCTGTGTGTCTGGGGTAGTGTGTGGCTGTGTGTCTGCTGTACCGTGTCTGGGGTAGTGTGTGGCTGTGTGTCTGGGGTAGTGTGTGGCTGTGTGTCTGGGGTAGTGTGTGGCTGTGTGTCTGGGGTAGTGTGTGGCTGTGTGTCTGGGGTAGTGTGTGGCTGTGTGTCTGTGGGTAGTGTGTGGCTGTGTGTCGGGGTAGTGTGTGGCTGTGTGTCTGGGGTAGTGTGTGGCTGTGTGTGTGTGGCTGTGTGTCTGGGGTAGTGTGTGGCTGTGTGTCTGGGGTAGTGTGTGGCTGTGTGTCTGGTGTACCGTGTCTGGGGTAGTGTGTGGCTGTGTGTCTGGGGTAGTGTGTGGCTGTGTGTCTGGGGTAGTGTGTGGCTGTGTGTCTGGGCTGTGTGGCTGTGTGTCTGGGGTAGTGTGTGGCTGTGTGTCTGGGGTAGTGTGTGGCTGTGTGTCTGGGGTAGTGTGTGGCTGTGTGTCTGGGGTAGTGTGTGGCTGTGTGTCTGGGGTAGTGTGTGGCTGTGTGTCTGGGGTAGTGTGTGGCTGTGTGTCTGGGGTAGTGTGTGGCTGTGTGTCTGGGGTAGTGTGTGGCTGTGTGTATGGTGTACCGTGTCTGGGGTAGTGTGTGGCTGTGTGTCTGGGGTAGTGTGTGGCTGTGTGTCTGTGTACCGTGTCTGGGGTAGTGTGTGGCTTGTGTCTGGGGTAGTGTGTGTGGCTGTGTCTGGGGTAGTGTGTGGCTGTGTGTCTGGGGTAGTGTGTGGCTGTGTGTCTGGGGTAGTGTGTGGCTGTGTGTCTGGGGTAGTGTGTGGCTGTGTGTCTGGGGTAGTGTGTGGCTGTGTGTCTGGGGTAGTGTGTGGCTGTGTGTCTGGGGTAGTGTGTGGCTGTGTGTCTGGGGTAGTGTGTGGCTGTGTGTCTGGGGTAGTGTGTGGCTGTGTGTCTGGGGTAGTGTGTGGCTGTGTGTCTGGGGTAGTGTGTGGCTGTGTGTCTGGGGTAGTGTGTGTGTCTGGGGTAGTGTGTGGCTGTGGGTAGTGTGTGGCTGTGTGTCTGGGGTAGTGTGTGGCTTGTGTCTGGGGTAGTGTGTGGCTGTGTCCGGGGTAGTGTGTGGCTTGTGTCTGGGGTAGTGTGTGGCTGTGTCCGGCGGTGTGTGGCTGTGTCTGGCGGTGTGTGGCTGTGTCCGGCGGTGTGTGGCTGTGTCCGGGGTAGTGTGTGGCTGTGTGTCCGGGGGGTGTGTGGCTGTGTCCGGCGGTGTGTGGCTGTGTCCGGTGTGTGTCCGGCGGTGTGTGGCTGTGTCCGGTGGTGTGTGGCTGTGTCTGGCGGTGTGTGGCTGTGTCCGGTGGTGTGTGGCTGTGTCCGGCGGTGTGTGGCTGTGTCGGGCGGTGTGTGGCTGTGTCCGGTGGTGTGTGGCTGTGTCTGGCGGTGTGTGGCTGTGTTGGCTGTGTTGGGTGGTGTGTGGCTGTGTCCGGCGGTGTGTGGCTGTGTCCGGCGGTGTGTGGCTGTGTCTGGCGGTGTGTGACTGTGTCCGGCGGTGTGTGGCTGTGTCCGGCGGTGTGTGGCTGTGTCCGGCGGTGTGTGGCTGTGTCCGGCGGTGTGTGGCTGTGTCCGGTGGTGTGTGGCTGTGTCCGGTGGTGTGTGGCTGTGTCCGGCGGTGTGTGGCTGTGTCCGGCGGTGTGTGGCTGTGTCCGGCGGTGTGTGGCTGTGTCCGGTGGTGTGTGGCTGTGTCCGGCGGTGTGTGGCTGTGTCCGGCGGTGTGTGGCTGTGTCCGGCGGTGTGTGGCTGTGTCCGGCGGTGTGTGGCTGTGTCCGGCGGTGTGTGGCTGTGTCCGGCGGTGTGTGGCTGTGTCCGGCGGTGTGTGGCTGTGTCCGGTGGTGTGTCGGCTGTGTGCTTGTGTCTGGCGGTGTGTGGCTGTGTCCGGCGGTGTGTGGCTGTGTCCGGTGGTGTGTGGCTGTGTCCGGCGGTGTGTGGCTGTGTCCGGTGGTGTGTGGCTGTGTCCGGCGGTGTGGTGGTGTGTGGCTGTGTCGGCGGTGTGTGGCTGTGTCCGGCGGTGTGGGCTGTGTCCGGCGGTGTGTGGCTGTGTCCGGCGGTGTGTGGCTGTGTCCGGTGGTGTGTGGCTGTGTCCGGCGGTGTGTGGCTGTGTCCGGCGGTGTGTGGCTGTGTCCGGTGGTGTGTGGCTGTGTCCGGCGGTGTGTGGCTGTGTCCGGCGGTGTGTGGCTGTGTCCAGTGGTGTGTGGCTGTGTCCGGCTGGTGTGTGGCTGTGTCCGGCGGTGTGTGGCTGTGTCCGGCGGTGTGTGGCTGTGTCGGGCGGTGTGTGGCTGTGTCCGGTGGTGTGTGGCTGTGTCCGGCGGTGTGTGGCTGTGTCCGGCGGTGTGTGGCTGTGTCCGGCGGTGTGTGGCTGTGTCCGGCGGTGTTGGCTGTGTCCGGCGGTGTGTGGCTGTGTCTGGCGGTGTGTGGCTGTGTCTGGCGGTGTGTGGCTGTGTCCGGCGGTGTGTGGCTGTGTCCGGCGGTGTGTGGCTGTGTCCGGCGGTGTGTGGCTGTGTCCGGCGGTGTGTGGCTGTGTCCGGCGGTGTGTGGCTGTGTCCGGCGGTGTGTGGCTGTGTCCGGCGGTGTGTGGCTGTGTCCGGCGGTGTGTGGCTGTGTCCGGCGGTGTGTGGCTGTGTCTGGCGGTGTGTGGCTGTGTCCGGCGGTGTGTGGCTGTGTCGGGCGGTGTGTGGCTGTGTCCGGTGGTGTGTGGCTGTGTCCGTGGTGTGTGTCGGGCGGTGTGTGGCTGTGTCCGGCGGTGTGTGGCTGTGTCCGGCGGTGTGTGGCTGTGTCCGGCGGTGTGTGGCTGTGTCCGGCGGTGTGTGGCTGTGTCCGGCGGTGTGTGGCTGTGTCCGGCGGTGTGTGGCTGTGTCCGGCGGTGTGTGGCTGTGTCCGGTGGTGTGTGGCTGTGTCCGGCGGTGTGTGGCTGTGTCCGGTGGTGTGTGGCTGTGTCCGGCGGTGTGTGGCTGTGTCCGGCGGTGTGTGGCTGTGTCCGGTGGTGTGTGGCTGTGTCCGGTGGTGTGTGGCTGTGTCCGGCGGTGTGTGGCTGTGTCCGGCGGTGTGTGGCTGTGTCCGGTGGTGTGTGGCTGTGTCCGGTGGTGTGTGGCTGTGTCCGGCGGTGTGTGGCTGTGTCCGGCGGTGTGTGGCTGTGTCCGGTGGTGTGTGGCTGTGTCTGGCGGTGTGTGG
Organism: Ashinkailepas kermadecensis; assembly: GCA_034440615.1. Classification (NCBI taxonomy): domain Eukaryota; kingdom Metazoa; phylum Arthropoda; class Thecostraca; family Neolepadidae; genus Ashinkailepas; species Ashinkailepas kermadecensis. The sequence goes on from JAOTOM010005049.1 coordinate 386,562, forward strand.
CTGTGTCTGGCGGTGTGTGGCTGTGTCCGGTGGTGTGTGGCTGTGTCCGGCGGTGTGTGGCTGTGTCCGGCGGTGTGTGGCTGTGTCCGGTGGTGTGTGGCTGTGTCCGGCGGTGTGTGGCTGTGTCTGGCGGTGTGTGGCTGTGTCCGGCGGTGTGTGGCTGTGTCCGGCGGTGTGTGGCTGTGTCCGGCGGTGTGTGGCTGTGTCCGGTGGTGTGTGGCTGTGTCCGGTGGTGTGTGGCTGTGTCGGTGTGTGTGGCTGTGTCCGGCGGTGTGTGGCTGTGTCCGGCTGGTGTGTGGCTGTGTCCGGCGGTGTGTGGCTGTGTCCGGCGGTGTGTGGCTGTGTCCGGTGGTGTGTGGCTGTGTCCGGCGGTGTGTGGCTGTGTCCGGCGGTGTGTGGCTGTGTCCGGCGGTGTGTGGCTGTGTCCGGCGGTGTGTGGCTGTGTCCGGTGGTGTGTGGCTGTGTCCGGCGGTGTGGCTGTTCTGGCGGTGTGTGGCTGTGTCCGGCGGTGTGTGGCTGTGTCCGGCGGTGTGTGGCTGTGTCCGGCGGTGTGTGGCTGTGTCCGGTGGTGTGTGGCTGTGTCCGGCGGTGTGTGGCTGTGTCCGGCGGTGTGTGGCTGTGTCTGGCGGTGTGTGGCTGTGTCCGGCGGTGTGTGGCTGTGTCCGGCGGTGTGTGGCTGTGTCTGGCGGTGTGTGGCTGTGTCCGGCGGTGTGTGGCTGTGTCCGGCGGTGTGTGGCTGTGTCCGGCGGTGTGTGGCTGTGTCCGGCGGTGTGTGGCTGTGTCCGGCGGTGTGTGGCTGTGTCCGGCGGTGTGTGGCTGTGTCCGGCGGTGTGTGGCTGTGTCCGGTGGTGTGTGGCTGTGTCCGGCGGTGTGTGGCTGTGTCCGGCGGTGTGTGGCTGTGTCCGGCGGTGTGTGGCTGTGTCGGGCGGTGTGTGGCTGTGTCGGGCGGTGTGTGGCTGTGTCCGGCGGTGTGTGGCTGTGTCCGGCGGTGTGTGGCTGTGTCCGGTGGTGTGTGGCTGTGTCCGGCGGTGTGTGGCTGTGTCTGGCGGTGTGTGGCTGTGTCCGGCGGTGTGTGGCTGTGTCCGGCGGTGTGTGGCTGTGTCCGGTGGTGTGTGGCTGTGTCCGGTGGTGTGTGGCTGTGTCCGGCGGTGTGTGGCTGTGTCCGGCGGTGTGTGGCTGTGTCTGGTGGTGTGTGGCTGTGTCCGGCGGTGTGTGGCTGTGTCCGGCGGTGTGTGGCTGTGTCCGGCGGTGTGTGGCTGTGTCCGGCGGTGTGTGGCTGTGTCCGGCGGTGTGTGGCTGTGTCCGGCGGTGTGTGGCTGTGTCCGGTGGTGTGTGGCTGTGTCCGGCGGTGTGGCTGTGTCCGGCGGTGTGTGGCTGTGTCCGGTGGTGTGTGGCTGTGTCCCGTGGTGTGTGGCTGTGTCCGGCGGTGTGTGGCTGTGTCCGGTGGTGTGTGGCTGTGTGTGTGGCTGTGTCCGGTGGTGTGTGGCTGTGTCCGGCGGTGTGTGGCTGTGTCCGGCGGTGTGTGGCTGTGTCCGGCGGTGTGTGGCTGTGTCCGGTGTTTGTGTCCGGTGGTGTGTGGCTGTGTCTTTTTGGCGGTGTGTGGCTGTTTGTTCTTGGCGGTGTGTGGCTGTGTCCGGCGGTGTGTGGCTGTGTCCGGTGGTGTGTGGCTGTGTCCGGTGGTGTGTGGCTGTGTCCGGCGGTGTGTGGCTGTGTCCGGCGGTGTGTGGCTGTGTCGGGCGGTGTGTGGCTGTGTCCGGCTGTGTCTGGCGGTGTGTGGCTGTGTCCGGCGGTGTGTGGCTGTGTCCGGTGGTGTGTGGCTGTGTCCGGCGGTGTGTGGCTGTGTCTGGGTGTGTGGCTGGCGGTTGTGTGTGTGGCTGTGTCCGGCGGTGTGTGGCTGTGTCCGGCGGTGTGTGGCTGTGTCTGGCGGTTGGTGTGTGGCTGTGTCCGGTGGTGTGTGGCTGTGTCTGGCGGTGTGTGGCTGTGTCCGGCGGTGTGTGGCTGTGTCCGGCGGTGTGTGGCTGTGTCCGGTGGTGTGTGGCTGTGTCCGGCGGTGTGTGGCTGTGTCTGGCGTGTGTGGCTGTGTCCGGCGGTGTGTGGCTGTGTCCGGCGGTGTGTGGCTGTGTCCGGCGGTGTGTGGCTGTGTCTGGCGGTGTGTGGCTGTGTCCGGCGGTGTGTGGCTGTGTCCGGGTGTGTGGCTGTGTCCGGCGGTGTGTGGCTGTGTCCGGCGGTGTTTGTCGGCGGTGTGTGGCTGTGTCCGGCGGTGTGTGGCTGTGTCCGGTGGTGTGTGGCTGTGTCCGGCGGTGTGTGGCTGTGTCCGGTGTTGGGCGTGTTGCTTGTCGTTGCGGTGTGTGGCTGTGTCCGGTGGTGTGTGGCTGTGTCCGGCGGTGTGTGGCTGTGTCCGGCGGTGTGTGGCTGTGTCCGGCGGTGTGTGACTGTGTCCGGCGGTGTGTGGCTGTGTCCGGCGGTGTGTGGCTGTGTCCGGCGGTGTGTGGCTGTGTCCGGCGGTGTGTGGCTGTGTTGGGCGGTGTGTGGCTGTGTCCGGCGGTGTGTGGCTGTGTCCGGCGGTGTGTGGCTGTGTCCGGCGGTGTGTGGCTGTGTCTGGCGGTGTGTGGCTGTGTCCGGTGGTGTGTGGCTGTGTCTGGTGGTGTGTGGCTGTGTCCGGCGGTGTGTGGCTGTGTCCGGCGGTGTGTGACTGTGTCCGGCGGTGTGTGGCTGTGTCCGGCGGTGTGTGACTGTGTCCGGCGGTGTGTGGCTGTGTCCGGCGGTGTGTGACTGTGTCCGGCGGTGTGTGGCTGTGTCCGGCGGTGTGTGGCTGTGTCCGGCGGTGTGTGGCTGTGTCTGGCGGTGTGTGGCTGTGTCCGGCGGTGTGTGGCTGTGTCCGGCGGTGTGTGACTGTGTTGGCGGTGTGTGGCTTCGGTTTGTGGCGGTGTGTGGCTGTGTCCGGCGGTGTGTGACTGTGTCCGGCGGTGTGTGGCTGTGTCCGGCGGTGTGGCTGTGTCGGCGGTGTGTGGCTGTGTCTGGCGGTGTGTGACTGTGTCCGGCGGTGTGTGGCTGTGTTGGGCGGTGTGTGGCTGTGTCCGGTGGTGTGTGGCTGTGTCTGGCGGTGTGTGGCTGTGTCCGGCGGTGTGTGGCTGTGTCTGGCGGTGTGTGGCTGTGTCTGGCGGTGTGTGGCTGTGTCCGGCGGTGTGTGGCTGTGTCTGGCGGTGTGTGGCTGTGTCCGGCGGTGTGTGACTGTGTCCGGCGGTGTGTGGCTGTGTCTGGCGGTGTGTGACTGTGTCCGGTGGTGTGTGACTGTGTCTGGCGGTGTGTGGCTGTGTCCGGCGGTGTGTGGCTGTGTCTGGCGGTGTGTGACTGTGTCCGGCGGTGTGTGGCTGTGTCCGGCGGTGTGTGGCTGTGTTGGGCGGTGTGTGGCTGTGTCCGGCAGTGTGTGATGTGTTGTTTGGGCGGTGTGTGGCTGTGTCCTGCGGTGTGTGACTGTGTCCGGCGGTGTGTGGCTGTGTTGGGCGGTGTGTGGCTGTGTCCGGCGGTGTGTGGCTGTGTCCGGTGGTGTGTGGCTGTGTCTGGCGGTGTGTGGCTGTGTCCGGCGGTGTGTGGCTGTGTCTGGCGGTGTGTGGCTGTGTCTGGCGGTGTGTGGCTGTGTCCGGCGGTGTGTGGCTGTGTCCGGTGGTGTGTGGCTGTGTCCGGCGGTGTGTGGCTGTGTCCGGCGGTGTGTGGCTGTGTCCGGCGGTGTGTGGCTGTGTCCGGCGGTGTGTGGCTGTGTCCGGCGGTGTGTGGCTGTGTCCGGCGGTGTGTGGCTGTGTCCGGTGGTATGTGGCTGTGTCCGGTGGTGTGTGGCTGTGTCCGGCGGTGTGTGGCTGTGTCCGGCGGTGTGTGGCTGTGTCCGGCGGTGTGTGGCTGTGTCTGGCGGTGTGTGGCTGTGTCCGGCGGTGTGTGGCTGTGTCCGGCGGTGTGTGGCTGTGTCCGGCGGTGTGTGGCTGTGTCCGGCGGTGTGTGACTGTGTCCGGCGGTGTGTGGCTGTGTTGGGCGGTGTGTGGCTGTGTCTGCCGCTGAGGCAGCACGCCTACACTGTTCCGGCGTCTCCGAGTCAAGGTCGGCAGCCGGCAGGTGCGTGTTACATGGTGATCTACTGGCGTCGTCTTCCAAGGCGATGGGCGCATCGATCACACGCCTACGGCACAGTCGCCGGCCGGCACCTGCCGCTGGTGGAGCGGCGGCTGTGGCCAGCTGTGATGGGCTGTGGCCAGCTGTGATGGACTACGGTCAGATGTGGCCAGCTGTGATGGGCTGTGGCCAGCTGTGATGGCCTACGGTCAGATGTGGCCAGCTGTGATGGGCTGTGACCGGCTGTGATGGCCTACGGTCAGATGTGGCCAGCTGTGATGGGCTGTGACCGGCTGCGGCTAGCTATGGGCAGCTGCAGGTGACCATGGGCTGAGAATGCGGTATGACAGGTATGACCAGGGCCACACTAACTTTCTGTTCAACCAACTAGTTGAAAGGTCTCTGGGCGCCAAATGACCCTGTGGTCGGCGCGCCCTTAAACCCAAATAATCAATCAATAGTTGAAAGGTCTAATCAACAACACTCAATAAGCCGGAAGAAAAGTGACAGCCACATCACACCTTTTGATGTTACCATAATAATGCTTCAAAGCCTTCAAAAACGCTTCAAAACCACTTTAAAAACCTCCTTTTCAAAAATACCTGAAGATCACCACCCCAGATTGTGAGAAAATCCTGCATTTTTGCATACACAAGGTACACGCAATTCACACTGCAGAAAATTATTTTGTCTGAGCTGCTAGAAAGGTACCTACATAGGCAATTTCTCAACAACCCAGTGAATCCAAGAATTAAGACATGGGGTATGATCACATATGCCTTGCATCTGCATATCCCTATATGCTTACTCAGAGACTGGAAACTATATGGCCCCTGGAAATATGCTCCACTTTGTTCCATCAAACACCTGGGCGCGAATGATCAACTCTGGTCGAAGCGCCCTAAAGCCAAAATAAATGTTCCATCAAACATGCAATCAGCAGGGTAGGTCCACCTACCTTTCATTATTAATTCAAAAACGATGGGATTAAAAATAGCAAATGTACCCAAACCAAACGCATAAATATGAGATGTAGTCCTAGATTTCTTCCAGAATTATACAATGTGTTACAAGGTACTTTACTGAAATCGTTTGGGGAAGAACAGGCGTGGTGTGTTTTTATATATCAAATGCAATAGGTCTCCACGATGTAATCGTGAAAGCATGTTAAACCACACCATTCAATCTTTCAGCAAAAAAGGAACTCAAATTCCCGATGTGGATGATGTTTTGGATAGCAAAGTGCAGGACTAGGTTGTTCTTCCAGCCCTGCCCTCGTTTCATCATCTACGGTTCCTGTATCACTGCACACATGCTTTGTGCACAAATATTTCGAAGCTGAAGTTGGTACCGAGTACCTACCTACATAGGTACGAACCCCAACAAGTTCAATGCAAGCAACTTGTCTAGGGCACCTTATGAAAAACTGATCAACCCAATCAATACCATTTAACCAGCCCGATCAACAACTGGTTCATCTATCAAGGTTTTGTTTCATCTTGACATTTAGCAGCCTACGTTTTGACACCTTATGAGCATTGTTAACCTTAAAGAATATGATTGCCCAAATCATTTCGTCAACCCTCCTCGTGCTGGCCGGCAGATCCACCTTCGCCGGGCCAGGGGGAGGGGCTCTTGAAAGCTCCCCTCTCTGAATTCCGATTTACGCATACCACGATGAAATGCAGAACGCCGTTTGAAAGCTCTGGTCATGGAAAGCCCAAAACATACCTTGGTTTGTATTTGAACTGATAATGAGGTTACTAGAGGTTGTATTAGGTCAATATGTGGACCCAAACTAAGTCCCTGGAAATGATTAGAAAAATACTGAGCTTGTGTTCTTTCGACATTGTTTTGCAAGAATTAACATAGACGAATGCATTTATATCGATCATAGTAAGAAAGGTTCAAGACAGGATAGGTCAGGTCAAGTCAGAATCACGCCTGAAAACCAACTTCCAAACTATGCATTTTAGATATCAAAGGGTGCTCGGGGGCCCTGTTCTCGACGTCCTCCGACCGAAACATATTTTGTGGTGTGAAATTTACGGAACAAAACGTTTAAATGCAAGCAAAAACCGACAGAGAAATAATTAAAATCTCATTACTTTTTGTCAGGGAAGGGGAGGGGTGCTAAGAAATAAATAGCACCGCGTAGTATTCTTTAGGAAGAAAAACTCCACCCCCTGCATGGAGGACGAGTAGTCTAGGGGTAACTTGCCCGTCTCACAATCGAAAGGTTGCGGGTTCGAGTCTCACCTGTCGCTACTCTTCGCCCGCGACCAATCGGCGTGAGTGATTGTGGACACTACATGACTCAACCTTCGACGTATCGTAAAACCCAATAACCACCACCACCACCACCCCCTGCATGGGGACGATCAAAACCCGACCACCACCACCACCCCCTGCATGAGGACGATCAAAACCCGACCAAAGCTTGTCAGCATTCTTTTAAATGCTAAACCCGGTTATGACGGCGCCCATATGTTATGTTTGCCACGTTTGTCAATTGCAAATTAGTTGTGGTCTGTGAGCCCATGACATCATCTGCTTCTTACTGATGTGTGAGACTGGTATCTCGGTTGTGATGACATTGTCGTCTCTTCTCAGGTCGCTCAACATGGAGAAGGAAGCTCAAGAACAGGAGGCCAAGGACAAGGAGAAGGCAAAGAGCCTGGGGACCGAGTATACTGGCAACAGCCAAGAGCAGAGTGAGTACCGGCTGTGCAGATATTGACACGTGCGGAGTATTCGGTACATACTCAGCTGAAAGTGAGGGTGCGTCAAGAATTCCATGCTGACTGGAATACAGGTGCGCACCAAAGTCTGCACCGAAACAATGGCTCGTTAATAGTGTTTGGGTAGGGTTTTGTCCGTGACGACGACAGCTGCCGAAGGAGTGTCTTTGTTTACCCGCATGGTTCGCGACAGCTGGCGAGCACGTGCACAGGTGACTGCGACGCGCCGTCTGGAGCGTCACGCTCGAGCGCAGACCCTCCCCTCCCCTCCCCCCCCACACACACTGGGTGTCGCCGACCGAGACCCGGCAGTACACCTGTCGCCGGTGACGATTGTTTTATCAGATGGCGGGTATGTTAGGAAAAGGTAATAAATGGCACCAAAGCAAAGCGAACTGTTTTCTTTTTTATGGTAAAAGGAATTTTTTTTTCCAATCTTCCATAATATCCAACAAAATTGTACTTGATATCGAATTTGGCGACCCTAGTGACATCAAACTGAAATCTGCGGGCACAATTTCCCTGGATTAGCCATTTTTCTTCGTAATAGTCCTTATTTTATCCCCCAGAGCGCCTGCAGTATGTTAGCCCCCAGAGCGCCCAGACCCTCGGAATATTTCAGTTCCTATTGCATTGACATGGCTAGATATTTACGTGAAAGTTTGAATACGTTGATAGGAACTAATTTGTCACCGCATATATCACAGTTCCTAATACGAAAAACAAATTAATAAAATATACAAAAACACATCACTTAAAATATTGATTGGCTGCGAAGTTATCCACCGAACGATATTTTCTGGTTTAGGCAATAATTTTACTTAGCGGCCTGACATGACGTCACGTTTTGTTTGCTTTTGTTGCATTTTTCATCATTTTTCTATGCACGGATATTTCACTTTGAATTGTATCTGGTATCGTTTGTTTTTGAAGAATGCTTCAATATGCATCTAAAACCCGTGTTGAGACGAGGTCGCGCCCTGACTAACCCACCCTTGCTGCGGTATCTCAAGAGGAACCTGGTTGTTGACGCAACGTGCACTCATCAATCGTGAGAAGATGTGCCAAACTTCAAAACGATATCGTGAATGCTCAGATGTTAGCTAAAAAATCATCGGGGAGGGGATGGTCAAACTGACCAATTACCTCATTGAGAGAGTTCAGAAAAATGTACATAGACTAGCGATTTTCTCGAGATTCAGACGTATTCTATGAACAAAATATTATTTAAGAGCGATCCTTACACCTATACAATCAAAATCCATGTGGTTTTGTGAAATGATTGAATCATGTTGGGATTTTTCCTCTCAAAAACGAGCTACGATCAGGTGGTCTGATCTGCCGGTCCTGTTAATGCCAGTGCTATGTATGCGCGTATATGTGTATCATTGTGAATTGCACGTGTATGTGGCCATGTGCGTATGTGTGGCCATGTGCGTACAGGTCGTATGTGTATGTGCCGAAACAGGTACAGACAATGTGTGTATGTATCAGGACGGGTTCAGGCCGTGTGTGTATGTATTAGGACAGGTACAGGCCGTGTATGTATGTATCAAGGGACGGGTACAGGTCGTGTGTGTATGTATGAAGAGACAGGTACAGGTCGTGTGTATATGTATGAAGAGACAGGTACAGGTCGTGTGTATATGTATGAAGAGACAGGTACAGGCCGTGTGTATATGTGTCAGGACAGGTACAGGCCGTGTGTGTATGTACCAGCTGATGGCCATGGATATACTCCAGCTGATGGCTAACGCCGTTCGACGGCTGACATGTGTTGAAGCTTGCTGCCCGGTCCGGCTGCATATATTGATGCTGAGTTATGGCGAATCAATCTAAAGTTTGCATGCAATCGTTTTGTCGTCCATTTGTCGAGGTATTGACAGTCTCTGGCGCTGTCGGGTATTTGCTTCACGACTGTTTGAATTGCTGGAGAGAAAAGTGGTTGCATGTGCTATTTAGAAAATGAGCTACATGACAGTTGTCGATGCTGCAGATCGGGTCCACATTCTGGATCCAAGGTGGTTTGATTGTATTGTGTCGCGTCTCGCCAAGCCGTCGCGTTGTCGTTACGTGGCCGCTGCACGACAGCCGGTCAGTTGCGCGGCGAGAGCGGTCTGGGCTCGAACGCATGCGTTGTGTTCGGCGTGTGCCTCCAGTCACTTGACCTCGGCCAGCGGCCCGCCCGGCGTCCAATCTGGCGGGGCGCAGCTGCTCCGGGTGGTGTCGAGCTGGCCAGCTGCTCCGGGTGGTGTCGAGCTGGCCGCCTGCCAGCTGCTCCGGGTGGTGTCGAGCTGGCCAGCTGCTCCGGGTGGTGTCGAGCTGGCCGCCTGCCAGCTGCTCCGGGTGGTGTCGAGCTGGCCAGCTGCTCCGGGTGGTGTCGAGCTGGCCGCCTGCCAGCTGCTCCGGGTGGTGTCGAGCTGGCCAGCTGCTCCGGGTGGTGTCGAGCTGGCCAGCTGCTCCGGGTGGTGTCGGGCTGGCCGCCTGCCAGCTGCTCCGGGTGGTGTCGAGCTGGCCGCCTGCCAGCTGCTCCGGGTGGTGTCGAGCTGGACGCCTGCCAGCTGCTCCGAGTGGTGTCGAGCTGGCCGCCTGCCAGCTGCTCCGGGTGGTGGTGGCCAGCTGCTCGGTGGTGTCGAGCTGGCCAGCTGCTCCGGTGGTGTCGGGCTGGCCGCCTGCCAGCTGCTCCGGGTGGTGTCGAGCTGGCCGCCTGCCAGCTGCTCCGGGTGGTGTCGGGCTGGACGCCTGCCAGCTGCTCCGGGTGGTGTCGAGCTGGGCCTGCCAGCTGCTCCGGGTGGTGTCGGGCTGGCCGCCTGCCAGCTGTTCCGGGTGGTGTCGAGCTGGCCAGCTGCTCCGGGTGGTGTCGAGCTGGCCGCCTGCCAGCTGCTCCGGGTGGTGTCGAGCTGGCCGCCTGCCAGCTGCTCCGGGTGGTGTCGAGCTGGCCGCCTGCCAGCTGCTCCGGGTGGTGTCGAGCTGGCCAGCTGCTCCGGGTGGTGTCGGGCTGGCCGCCTGCCAGCTGCTCCGGGTGGTGTCGAGCTGGCCGCCTGCCAGCTGCTCCGGGTGGTGTCGGGCTGGCCGCCTGCCAGCTGCTCTGGGTGGTGTCGAGCTGGCCGCCTGCCAGCTGCTCCGGGTGGTGTCGAGCTGGCCGCCTGCCAGCTGCTCCGGGTGGTGTCGAGCTGGCCGCCTGCCAGCTGCTCCGGGTGGTGTCGAGCTGGCCGCCTGCCAGCTGCTCCGGGTGGTGTCGAGCTGGCCGCCTGCCAGCTGCTCCGGGTGGTGTCGAGCTGGCCGCCTGCCAGCTGCTCCGGGTGGTGTCGGGCTGGACGCCTGCCAGCTGCTCCGGTGGTGTCGAGTTTTCTCACTCGGTTGCGCCGTAGCTCAGCCGATGGTTGGCTGCAGTCGGATGATATGGGTCAGTGGGACTGACTGTTCTCTGAAAATAAAGCATTTCTGTCGAATCATGGGCGTGATATGTTAGTGAGAGGTAATCCGGCGACACACTCGTATTCCATTAGTTCCAGACAGTCGTATTCCTGAATATTTCGTTGATAATATACGCTTGATAGTACTTTGCAGTTGTACTTTGCAAACGACACACCTGCCAATACTACTAATCCGGCAATTTGCAAAACGTCCAAATTTCAGTGGCTGGCTGTTAATGCAGATGTTAATGCATGGGATGTTGATAATATTTGGACTGCTGTTTCCAAGTATGTGGGATGCAACAGAACATTTCAACCAGTTCTTTCTCCGGTTCGTCGTCAGGTGTTTTGTCCCAACGAGCACCATGGATTCAATGGATGGATTGGCCAACGTGGGCTGCGCCGCTCGCGTCGAAGCTTCTTGGCGCTTGTAAGATTCGAGCCCGTTTATCCGGGTTAGACATCCGGCGTTTTACCAACTGCGCTACTCAGAATAGAAAGTAATCCATGTTAGAAATGCACATTCTTCAGATCCGCTTTTCTGTCTACGGACCACCGACACACATCGAGCTGACATGGCGTGCTGATGGAATCAGTGTCTAGATTCGCTTTTGTTTCAAGGAAGATACCTCAGCCGGTGGCAGTGCAGCCAGCTGTGGCTTTAGGGTTGCCAGCCACCGGGGGCCGCTGCCTGTTATTCATATAGCTTTCGCTACTAACCGTAAATTTAAGGTCCTAAAGCGCCAGCAGCCTGAATCTTGCAATAGTTCATTATTTTTTTCACGCAATATATAGCAAGCTTTAAAGCAATTTAAAGCTCCTGGAGTATTTTCATATCGAAATCGGTGAGATCTTCTTGACTCCCGCCAGGGGGTGGCTGAGCTCGACCCTGTTTACGCAAGAGAGGCGTTTCGGGCCCTGGATATGTTCCGGCCGCCGGTGGGTGGGGCTGATCCGGACACTTCCCGTTCCCGGCCGCCGCCGCCGCCGCCGTCTTGTCGGTCAGCGGTCGGCGCACGGCGGCCACTTTCCCCCGGGCTGAGGCGGCTGGCGTGGCAGCAACCTTGGACGCCAGGCGCGCGCTGTCATTGGTCGGCCGCCATGGTGTAGCCAACTGTGGCCCGTCGGGTCTCACTGGCGGCGGAGGCGGCGCGTGCGTCGCACTCGGCCGACACGTGGCGTGGCGTGACGCAGCCGGTCTGCGGCCGTGCGGCGGCGGCAGCAGGCTCAGGACGGCAGCGACCTGACCGGCGTCAGTGGCGCTCGCAGCGTCGTAGGTCGGGTCCGAGGATAGTTTTTTTTTATGAAGGGAATGTATAGAAATTCCCCGCCGCAAATGGTTTTTCCAGTGTTCACAGTACGAATTCGTCATCTGACAACAGCTTCTTGCCTCATTTCCCTATCAAGCTTTCTTGAAAAGCTACTCCTCAGTGAGGCCCAGTGTAGCAATAAAGAAAATAGAAAGCTGGTCTTGACACGGGTGCCCACGCCGGTGCGGAAGGTTGCCGGCGCCAGTGACGGCCACGGGCTCGGCGGCCGCGCGTGACTGAGGTGAGCCGAGCGGGCGGCCGGCAGTGGCCGATTGGCCGCCGACTGCCGGCGGCTACAGGGCTCATCTGCGAGTGAAAGGAGTGGCTCGGGCGCCGAAATCGAAAGGCACGCTCTGAGAAAGAGAAAGTGTGTGTGTAGCGCTGACGAGTCTGGGTGCCCTGCGGGGCGGCGTCGCACAGGACCTACGTCATGCGGTTGCGGCGGACGGCCGGCCGAGGCGCGATGCGTACAGTTGCCGCGGCAGAGCTTGGTGCCGTTGAGCCGGGCTGCTCATTTCCACTGCTTATCTCAGCTGCGCTATGGTCCCACAACCAGCGGACGTCCGGCCGAGCCATCACCGAAAGCCAGATATTTAGCCACGTGCGGTATGTTTGTGCCGGTGGGTGGGGAGGGTAGGGGTAGTGCATTGGCTACTTGCCATGCCTGCACGTGTTCTGCATGCCTTTCGGCCTCGGACAGCCTCCGTGCTGCGGAGTCGGCGTCTAAGGAACAACTGGATCGACATATTGTACATAGTGGCGTGCGTTTGCTGCTGCCTGGCGTCGCGGGGTCATTGGCCTCCGTCAACATTGCTTGACAGGCATGAGGAGGTACTGGTCAGGGCTCCCTTTTATGGATTCCGCGCTACTCCATTGTCCCCAGCGCTACATGCCCGTTTCACGACGGCCAATATGCATCCGGGATGCAATGTCGATGACCTCGTCTAGTATGAATGGCATATCATTGAAATATATGTACTTTATCTGTAGATATGAAATGTTTCATAGGTTTTAACTATAAAGTAGTAAATTCAATATAAAACTCAGCCAACGTATTCAAATTGCGGCACTGTTCGGAAAAAAGCATTCGATTCACCGAAACAACTAGCCAACCTGGTCGCATTTGGCACCATGGCCGGGAGGTATTGTCGGATAGAACTAAATTTGCCGTTGTATTACCAGCAAATATACAATATTGGGGAGGAAGTGGTAGTATGTATCCTGCGGACGAATATGTTTCCGTTTACGTTTTATTTTATGGCTGTGAAGTACCTGTATTATGAATAAATATGGAAATACGTCATTTCCGGACGCTACGATTCCATCTTGACGCTCCCGAAAATATTAAATTATCTCCACTTTACAAGCGGGTTGTTTACAGTTGTAATGGCGTCCACTATACCGCACCATGCGAGGCTCCGTTTTTAAATGTCGCTGTACTACCTGAATCTCATACTGGGGGGGGGCTGATCCTTGTCTTTGAATATCATACTCGCAAGAAAGAACAAAGATGAATTGTTTCAGCACCCAAAAGACCACATCACGTCCAAAATATGCGCATCTGAGACAAACTTGTTTGTTGGCTCGCCTGACGTATTTCAGCCGTAAATGATAAAATCAGAGCACAAATTCTGACGTCATTTTTTAAAACGTGGATTGCAATCCGTCATAGCTATCATAAATGACCAATCACTTACCGCTGTTGAAGCTGGCTGGCGATATTGATCAGAGTGGTCGAGTGCTCGGAAAATTTGGCATTTGAAGACCGCTGAATTCGACAAACAGCTGTTGTCATCGAGTTTACTTCCGAAGTCAGGCTCGCTTGGTCTGACTGTGTACATTTTCACACGGATACATTTCGACGGATGCATATATGCACTAGTCCAAAAACATGTCGAATTAGGTAACTGAACCTACTCTGTTTGTTTATTCATATAATAAATTGATCCAATTTCCGGTTTAAAAGCTTTCAGATCAACATAATTATTATGGCCTGACTCCGCCATTGGGATGTCATGACGATTACTTCCTGCTAGTGCACGCGTGAAACCGCCTATTGTGTGTTGCGGAGCACGTGTAAAGATCTTGATAATACTATCATAATGGCCCAAGATTAGCCCAATTTTTTATAGAATGGATTGCAAGGGACTTATACACACACACACACACACACACACACACAATATATATATATATATATATATATATATATATATATATATATATATATATATATATATATATATATATATACATATATATATCTGTTGTCGTCCAGTGTTGTTGTTACTGTTGCAACTTTAACATTCCGGTTGTTTATGATCGCCGTTGTGTGGTTACGATGCACACTTTCAAAACGTTCATGCTTTTAATAGAGCAGGACGTGCTCGATAGTATTTCATATCATTTTGGGATGTCTTGGCACGAGCTGTCGACATAGCACACGAGCTGATCGCACAGCAGGGCACGTCTCGATTTCAGGAGCTGGCGAGCGCACCAGTCATTTGGCGACACAAAGCGAAGCGTAGCCCATCTGACGTGCCACTGTGCTGGATGGGGTCAGGTCTGGGTTGCCGCTGTATCGTCGGGTCGATATCGTCGATATGATGGGGATCATGACCGGCAACCCTATGTCGTCGGTGGCAATCGGCCAACATCTTCCCACGGAAAGGAAGATGTTGGCGTTATTTCACCTGCTGGCATCTCTTGGCTCTAGCCAATGGACTGATTGTCTGTTGCAGGAAAATGTTTGAATATAATTTCCCTATTTTCCTGACTCCAAATATTGCATTTATATCGCATACTCTTTGTTATTAGATATTGCACACGAGCCACATGGGTATTGCGCCCCTCTGCCGCTGCCAAAAACGGCGCTCGCGTTGCCCATCGAAGCGGTGACGTCAGGTGCTATTGGTCCACATGGCTGCCGTGATGAATGTTATCGAATGCTATCGAAATACCGTGAGATACGCGGTCGATTGGTGTTACCTCGCAGTAGGCCAGGGTGGTTTGAGCTGTGGGCCTTTAACTTCGTGATATTTCTGTATACAATGGAGGTACCCGAAGAAACTCTAGCAGGGTAGATGGTCGTGTTGGCTCAGTAAAGCGTTCAATATGGGCTCTTTGGGGTGCTGTAATGTCAATTGTGACTAATCAGATATGATTTGTCTGCTACCGTTATGTAGTTACCTACCCGTGCCTACCGCAGGCTCCACAAATATAATACAGTATCGACCTGGGCAGATTCCGTGACCTCGACCAATGTTGTTGTATTTGACCAGCCTGTCGCAATGCAGGTGACAGCCTGCCACAATGCAGGTGATATCGGCTGTTGCTGTTTGTTGAAATGAATGGTCTTTGCATGTTGTCTTGTGGTCTGTTATATCTGTTATATATATATTGTGGTCTTGTGTGGAGCTGTGTAATGCTAAAAGGTAGATCGTGGAGTATAGCTGACTTGAAGGGAGTCGACTGGGAGAGAAGCTGAATGGTGTCTTGAGGATAGTAGACGAGAAACGAATAGTAGAGCTGACTTAAGAGAGTCGACGGGGAGAAAACTGAATGGTGTATTGAGGATAGTAGACGAAGATAGAAACTGAATGGTGTCTTGAGGATAGTAGACGAGTAGAGGTGAATAGAAATGAGTTGAGTTGCCGGTCCTGAGTTGTAGAGTACTTGACAGCCATCAGATAATGGAGCAGATATGAATTGCCGGTCCGGACGGTGTCGGTTTGGAGTATAGGGTGCAGAGGGTGTGTTGGGAACGGGTCATGGCACATTTCCCTTTAACAATGCAAAAGCAGAATATGCACTTTTTGAACATTATACTTTTTGTTTTCTCTTTTATGCTCAGTCTTTTTTTCTTTCGTGTTCGTTACGCAAATATTGTTTTTGCTTGTTTTTCTTTTTTAACCTGTTTTATGCCTGTTTACTTCTTTTCTTGTCGATCATGTTATGCGTGTTTTTGGTTCTTTTTTTTCTTCCTTTACTCTATTTTATCACAGGTCATGAGCAAGGCGTGTAGTTGAGAGAAAGTGAAAAGGATGTTCGTGTGATGTTATATGGTCGTCGTTGAGGAGAGTGGTAATGTTTAGTGGGATGTTGTTTTTACAATAGTCTGTGATATGTTGTCTCGCGTTGGTATATTTGGTGCAATGTATGAACCTACCCAAGCACATATGGCTCTGATGTGGGGCCTTGGCTCGAACTGGGCGCCGAACAAGCACGTGACGTCACATCCCTTGGCCCCAATCAGCGTCCGTTTTGCGGTCCCGTGACATTGAGAGCATGTTTTCAAACTTAAGTGGCGTATATTTGTAGTTTCGGTAGGATGAAGCACGGCTTCTAATAAAGAGAGTGCATTTTCTTCCATTTTAGACATATAACGTCGAAATCTGTGTGAACTGCACCCAGCTCATATGAAAAATGCCGGCCAAAGTTAGGCGAGTGAGCTTTGATCCTTACAGATGTATAATCAGCTGTGCCACTTACCCGCTGGCAAAAACCAACTGTCACTGAAAGAACACATGCAGTGGCATGTGTGCAACACTGAGGCTAAATTTGCATGGATTGTAGTATGTCCCGTGTCGCCTGCTAGTTTCATCCATCCTTGGCAGCGAACTCTGGGCTCGGCCACAATAATTGGGCGCCAGAGTGGCGACGCTGGACAGCAGACTGGTCGAGCACGTTGCAAGACAACCCCAGGCTGTCTGTATCGCAAGAGAACGCCAGGTTTTCTGTACACATTCTTGGCTGTTCGGTGAGCGTTTTCCTTCCAGACAATGCATTTTTTCCCCACGAATAGTGCAGCAAAAATGTTCACACGGCTGACTTCTGAGGCCAAACGACATATATCATAAGACGATCACTGGGTAGCAGTATCCAGTCTGCATGGCATGATTGGTCTGCAAGTCCAGGGTACGATTGAGTCGGTATTTCCCGTATTATGTGGGGCTTGTGCAGTCGAGTCGGGTCGATGTGGTTTCCACACGTTCGGACGACTGTGTGCCTTGTCGCCAGTCTCACTCGGAATGCCAATGCCAGCACAAAAGGCCCCGGCTTTCTGCTCGCGGCTCGACGAATTCCACGGCAAGTGCACACAGATATATCTGCTGCCCATTGTGTGCACGGATATATCTGCTGTGTGCAAGGATACATCATCGGATATATCAACTGCCCGCTGTGTGCACGGATATATCTATTGCCCGCTGTGTGCAAGGATACATCATCGGATATATCAACTGCCCGCTGTGTGCACGGATATATCTGCTGCCCGCTGTGTGCAAGGATACATCATCGGATATATCAACTGCCCGCTGTGTGCACGGATATATCTGCTGCCCGCTGTGTGCAAGGATACATCATCGGATATATCAACTGCCCGCTGTGTGCACGGATATATCTGCTGCCCGCTGTGTGCAAGGATACATCATCGGATATATCAACTGCCCGCTGTGTGCACGGATATATCTGCTGCCCGCTGTGTGCACGGACACATCGACGGATATATCTGCTGCCCGCTGTGTGCACGGATATATCTGCTGCCCGCTGTGTGCACGGACACATCGACGGATATATCTGCTGCCCGCTGTGTACACGGACGCATCTGCTGCGTATCTGCTGCGCGCTGAGTGCTCGGATGTATCTGCTGCCCTCTGTGTGCATGGCCACGCTCTGCGTGTGCCAGCAATGGGGGAGGCCAGGGACTCTGCAATATGCACGATGGTTAGTACATATGCTTTTGCCATTTGTAGGTGATTAGACTGTTTTAGTGTAAAAGTTACGTGACCTTGATGGGATATAGACTCAAGATATAATTGTCAAAAGCTTGATCCATGAAAATTAGTTTTCAGTTAGGCGGTAGATATTCCATAAAAAAATCACGTTTTCATCAGAGGTGCACAGAAAGTCATCTCATGGTATTATGTCTGCGCCAAACAGTATTGTAAACCTGAAACATACAGAAATTACCATTAACTGCATGCTATTTGACACAAGTCTGAAGGATGCCATCAGTATGGCCTGGTCAGAGAACAAGAAGAAAAGCCCAATGTATAGCTTTGGATGTAGTTACGTCTCTGGTCGTGTGCCGTCTCCCACTGGTATTTCCCAATTTCGACGCATTGTTTTATTCAGGCAATAGAACGTCAAAATTAGATGGGGACCAGTGTTAGGTGTATTTACTATAGAGACACATCGGGACGGCGAGGCAGGCCTGGTAAATATCACTTCTTCAGATTTGGAAATGTGTTTGAATGTTGCTTGGTGTATTAAGTTAATCTCGCGACATTTCACACCCCAATATAATAACTGTGGTACCCTGCGTACATTTCACAACCCAGTACAATAACTGGGATACCTTGCGACATTTTGCAACCCAATATAATAACTGTGATGTCCTGCGACATTTCACAACTCAGTACAATAACTGTGATACCTTGCGACATTTTACAACCCGATACAACTGTGATAATTCAGGCATTTAAACGGAAGTTGTCTGTGGCGTGCAATGTTATGCGACAGGAAAGCATGACGCGCAACGCTCACATTCCTCGCTGCAGATACTGTGCTGTTCAACAGCCACACTGGACGTAAGCCACCAGCGCAGCGTTCACACTCCTCGCTGCAGATACTGCGCTGTTCAACAGCCACACTGGACGTAAGCCACCAGCGCAGCGCTCACACTCCTCGCTGCAGATATTGTGCTGTTCAACAGCCACACTGGACGTAAGTCACCAGCGCAGCGTTCACTCCTCGCTGCAGATACTGTGCTGTTCAACAGCCACACTGGACGTAAGCCACCAGCGCAGCGCTCACACTCCTCGCTGCAGATATTGTGCTGTTCAACAGCCACACTGGACGTAAGCCACCAGCGCAGCGCTCACACTCCTCGCTGCAGATACTGTGCTATTCGACAGCCACACTGGACGTAAGCCACCAGCGCAACGCTCCACCCTCGCTGCAGAACTGTGCTGTTCAACAGCCACACTGGACGTAAGCCACCAGCGCAGCGCTCACACTCCTCGCTGCAGATACTGTGCTATTCGACAGCCACACTGGACGTAAGCCACCAGCACAGCGCTCACACTCCTCGCTGCAGATACTGTGCTGTTCGACAACCACACTTGACGAATTGTCAACCTCGAAGGCATGACTCTCACATAGCCTGGTTCATGAAGAAGTAGACGGTCAGAACCTCATTAGTCAAAGTACTCTACTACAAGGAAAACAATTGCGTGTCCGTAATTTCCCGGATTCTCTCCCTTCCTGATTCTCTCGCTAGGTTATAATCATATCAAAAGCGACATGACTGGGCCGATCTAGTTGATTTTGTTGCGGTAGTTGCGGGACGACCGTCGCACTTCAACCTCGGCGGTGATCACGCTTAGCGTTGATTCACCAATATTTCCTCTGGCATCTCAAGGAATGAACACCATGCAAATATGCCGTGTCCTTGATCTGATCTGCATCTGGCCTGTTAATCTAGCAATGGTTGTGGTGCAATTCCAATAGATACTTTGTCCCCGATTCCATCTCAGCCTCTCTTCTTGCTTCGGGATTTCGGTCCGTGAAGCGCTTGACTGTGCATCACGCGCTTTTACCAATGGCAGTGACGTCAAGCTGTTCTCTACGCTGTCCTTCCTTTAAAGAACGATTGGCTAGGATATGCGTTGTGAGTCAGGGTGAACTCGACACAAAGACATACTTGCGGTGCATTGAACTGAACAGTGTGGCATCGTAGAGTTGCAACTCGTCGATCAGGCTCCGCCCCGTCATGCTGGTGCGCAGCCAGAGGATGTTTTAGCGATAGGAGGGGAAAATGGGGCATTATTTCAGTTAGTTGCTTATTTTCCAGAATGTGTAGCAAAAAAAAATCACGAACGTGCGACTGATCGAAATTTGACGACATGATGGGTGGGGTGGGGGTCAGGCACAGTGTCCCCTTCGGCTACGCTACTGCCGTCATGCTAACGCAAATATCAGTGTGCGGGCGGTTTTCCAGCACTGCAACAGGTAGCTGTGTATGTAGTATCCGATACATGCAAGGATTAACCTCATTTCCTCCCGTTACATTGTACGCTTAACAATAGCAAGAGTTGAAGACGGCGAGTTTCCCACGCCCAGCTCTCAACGTGATGTACGGATTAACGTATTTCCGGTCAAGCCAGCGAAACCTGAGCGGCGAAACGTAGGCGTCCGGCCATTGTACTGCCCCGTCCGGTCCTGTTTCCCCCGACCGAGAAGCGGCCGGCCATATCTAACCATCGCTCGCTGCTGCGGGCCCGTGCAGCCGGTTTCTGATGGTGGCGCGGTGTGGTCGCCGAGCCGGATCCGTGGCTTGTCGGTGTGGTCACCGCACCGGTCGCGTGGCCTGTCGGTGTGGTCGCCGAGCCGGTCCCGTGGCCTGTCGGTGTGGTCGCCGCCCCGGATCCGTGGCCTGTCGGTGTGGTCGCCCCCGGATTGCCTTCGGTGTGGTCGCCGAGCCGGTTCCGTGGCCTGTCGGTGTGATCACCGTACCGGTCCCGTGGCCTGTCGGTGTGGTCGCCGAGCCGGTTCCGTGGCCTGTCGGTGTGATCACCGTACCGGTCCCGTGGCCTGTCGGTGTGGTCGCCGAGCCGGTTCCGTGGCCTGTCGGTGTGGTCGCCGCCCCGGATCCGTGGCCTGTCGGTGTGGTCGCTGAGCCGGTTCCGTGGCCTGTCGGTGTGATCACCGTACCGGTCCCGTGGCCTGTCGGTGTGGTCGCCGAGCCGGTTCCGTGACCTGTCGCGGCAACTGTATCGACCCAGCCGGCAACGTAAGGGTGGGAGCCGACGTGGGGTGGCAGACGACATGGGTGTGGGAGCCGACGTGTGGTGGCAGACGACGTGGGTGTGGGAGCCGACGTGTGGTGGCAGACAACGGGGGGAGGGGGAGCCGACGTGGGGTGGCAGACGACGTGGAGGTGGGAGTCGATGTGGAGGTGGGAGCCGACGTGGGGTGGCAGACGACGTGGGTGTGGGAGCCGACGTGGGGTGGCAGACGACGTGGGTGTGGGAGCCGACGTGTGGTGGCAGACAACGGGGGGAGGGGGAGCCGACGTGGAGGTGGGAGTCGATGTGGAGGTGGGAGTCGACGTGGGGTGGCAGCCGACGTGGGTGTGGGAGCCGACGTTGGGTGGGAGCCGACGTGGTGTGGCAGCCGACGTGGGTGTGGGAGCCGACGTTGGTGTGGGAGCCGACGTGGGGTGGAGCCGACGTTGGTGTGGGAGCCGACGTGGGGTAGGAGCCGTGGTGGGATGGGAGTCGACTGTGTGTGGCAGCCGACGTGGGGTGGCAGCCGACGTGGGGTGGGAGCCGTCGTGGGGGTGGGAGCCGTCGTGGGGTAGGAGCCGTGGTGGGATGGGAGTCGACGTGTGTGTGGCAGCCGACGTGGGGTGGCAGCCGACGTGGGTGTGGAGCCGACGTGAGGTGGCTGCCGACGTGGGGTGGGAGCCGTCTGGGGTGGGAGCCGACGTGGGGTGGGAGCCGTCTGGGGTAGGAGCCGTGGTGGGATGGGAGTCGACGTGTGTGTGGCAGCCGACGTGGGGTGGCAGCCGACGTGGGTGTGGGAGCCGACGTGAGGTGGCTGCCGACGTGGGGTGGGAGCCGTCGTGGGGGTGGGAGCCGACGTGGGGTGGGAGCCGTCGTGGGGTAGGAGCCGTGGTGGGATGGGAGTCGACGTGTGTGTGGCAGCCGACGTGGGGTGGCAGCCGACGTGGGTGTGGGAGCCGACGTGAGGTGGCTGCCGACGTGGGGTGGGAGGTGGGAGCCGACGTGGGGTGGGAGCCGACGTGGGGGTGGGAGCCGACGTGGGGTGGGAGCCGACGTGGGGTAGGAGCCGACGTGGGGTGGGAGTCGACGTGGGGGTGGGAGCCGACGTGGGGGTGGGAGCCGACGTGGGTGTGGGAGCCGACGTGAGGTGGCTGCCGACGTGGGTGTGGGAGCCGACGTGGGGTGGGAGCCGACGTGGGGTGGGAGTCGTCGTGGGGGTGGGAGCCGACGTGGGGTGGGAGCCGACGTGACGGTGGGAGCCGATGCCATGTGAACGGCAATCGTGAGCGACACCGGCTCAGCCGAGAACCGAGGCGCGGCGGCCAGGGCTTGCCGTGTGGCCATTGAGCTGACTGCTGAGTGGGTGGTCGAGACTGAGTACGAGACTGAGAGAGGTCGATGCGGTTGGATCTATGACTATGGACCGGTATAGCTCGCGAATCCTCAGTATACTAAAAGGTGTTCATTCTATTACTGTTACGAGTATTTATGTTGTCATTTTATATTCATTGTTATTCTTATTAGATGGTTAGCATCATGGCCATTGCTACAATGGTTATGATGTCTTCTCTTTGTTATATCGTCACTGACACAGAACGCTCCATCTCGGTCTACATTAACTGACGGGCGTGTGGGGTCTGCCGAGGCCGCGCCGGCCCGACACGAGTCCCCCAGCAGATGTTCCCCATCTGTCGGGCCATCGCACACGTCTCCACACAGACACACAACACATTTTAGCGAAGTTATTTACCTTTTACTATCCTTATTGACAATTCCAATTACAGGGAGGAAACTGATTGCTTCCTGTTGATACTTTTCGCGGATTAGAGATCGACAAGCATTGTAAGCATTGTTCCCCAATCTTGCACTCATGGAAAACATTTGAGCAGTTGGCCCTGCAAATGAAAGCAGCTGAACAGTCCCGTGTGCGAACGCCTGTTGCATTCAACCGTTGTGCCTGGTTCGCTTCAGCGATTCTGAGGAGTTTCATATGTCTGTGTGGTCACAGACCTCATTTAATCAGCTTGATACTGCAGCACCATAAGCTCCCAGTGGATCAAACATTACGTGGGCGATCACGGACCTGCGCGAACTGGGCTCAGTCAAGCCAAGCACGCCACAGCTCAATGTCAGCATGCACTCGAAGGTTACCTTATCGTTGATCGATTTTTTCCACAACCATTAGATGTTCGATAACCACCGTCCCCTCGACCGGACGGGCGCCGCTGGTGTGTCCGTCACACACACCAGCCGGCCCGAGTTGTCCCGCTGACTGTCCACACCCTCCACGGCCGTACGGGCGCCGCTGGTGTGTCCGTCACACACACCAGCCGGCCCGAGTTGTCCCCACTGACTGTCGACACCCTCCACGGCCGTACGGGCGCCGCTGGTGTGTCCGTCACACACACCAGCCGGCCCGAGTTGTCCCGCTGACTGTCCACACCCTCCACGGCCGTACGGGCGCCGCTGGTGTGTCCGTCACACACACCAGCCGGCCCGAGTTGTCCCGCTGACTGTCCACACCCTCCACGGCCGGACAGGCGCCGCTGGTGTGTCCGTCACACACACCAGCCTGCCCGAGTTGTCCCACTGACTGTCGACACCCTCCACGGCCGTACGGGCGCCGCTGGTGTGTCCGTCACACACACCAGCCGGCCCGAGTTGTCCCGCTGACTGTCCACACCCGTCCACGGCCGTCGCTACGGGCGCCGCTGGTGTGTCCGTCACACACACCAGCCGGCCCGAGTTGTCCCACTGACTGTCGACACCCTCCACGGCCGTACGGGCGCCGCTGGTGTGTCCGTCACACACACCAGCCTGCCCGAGTTGTCCCACTGACTGTCGACACCCTCCACGGCCGGACAGGCGCCGCTGGTGTGTCCGTCACACACACCAGCCGGCCCGAGTTGTCCCACTGACTGTCGACACCCTCCACGGCCGTACGGGCGCCGCTGGTGTGTCCGTCACACACACCAGCCGGCCCGAGTTGTCCCGCTGACTGTCGACACCCTCCACGGCCGTACGGGCGCCGCTGGTGTGTCCGTCACACACACCAGCCGGCCCGAGTTGTCCCACTGACTGTCGACACCCTCCACGGCCGTACGGGCGCCGCTGGTGTGTCCGTCACACACACCAGCCGGCCCGAGTTGTCCCACTGACTGTCCACACCCTCCACGGCCGGACAGGCGCCGCTGGTGTGTCCGTCACACACACCAGCCGGCCCGAGTTGTCCCGCTGACTGTCGACACCTCCCGGCGACGGGCGCCGCTGGTGTGTCCGTCACACACACCAGCCGGCCCGAGTTGTCCCGCTGACTGTCGACACCCTCCACGGCCGGACGGGCGCCGCTGGTGTGTCCGTCACACACACCAGCCGGCCCGAGTTGTCCCACTGACTGTCGACACCCTCCACGGCCGGACGGGCGCCGCTGGTGTGTCCGTCACACACACCAGCCGGCCCGAGTTGTCCCGCTGACTGTCGACACCCTCCACGGCCGTACGGGCGCCGCTGGTGTGTCCGTCACACACACCAGCCGGCCCGAGTTGTCCCGCTGACTGTCGACACCCTCCACGGCCGTACGGGCGCCGCTGGTGTGTCCGTCACACACACCAGCCTGCCCGAGTTGTCCCACTGACTGTCGACACCCTCCACGGAGGGCAGCGGACATGTGACACCCTGTGCCCAACGGACGCCGGCGGTATCCCCGGCGGAACTCACGAGGTGACAGGAGCTCAATAGACGCCAACACTACCGTGTGGCACGTACCACAGTCGAGGACGGCTTGGTTGGCAGACAGAGAGAGGAGGCGACAGAGGGACGGGTCGTTGCCACCAATGTTAAGCTCACCGCAGGTGCAGCTCTCTGGACGGAGCAGCATTCCATCGTTCACGCCGTGCGCTGCACAGCCCTCGACGTGCAGCATTCATATTTCGACCGTGACTCGCGGCAGATGTGTGGAGGCGTTTTTGTTTGTTCACCTGGCTACTTGCGCGATCAATGGCGTGAGAGATTGACACCCAAAAAAAAACAACCGCACGTTAAAAAAAAAAAAAAAAAAGTAACGCGTATGTGGCATGCGCAGGGGTGGCGAGGACGGTGCCGTTGTGAAGGTCCAACCGTAGCGGTACGGCTGGGATCTGCGCGAACAGCCGTGAGCTGTGTTGCGTCACGTCACGGTTCGCCGCCTGTCGAGAAGGGGAGGCGCTCCATCACCGCGCCGCCGCTTGTGGATGGTGGTGTCACGACGTCTGCTGGTTCCCTCGGTATACCACGCGCCACACACCGACCCGTAATGGTGTGGTGTCACGACTGTTGGTTCCCTCCGTATACCACACGTCACACACCGACCCGTGATGGGTGGTGTCACGACTGTTGGTTCCCTCCGTATACCACACGTCACACACCGACCCGTGATGGGTGGTGTCACGACGTCTGTTGGTTCCCTCCGTATTGTTTATTGTTTATTGGGTGGTTCACGACGCGCTTTTTGCACATTCACGGCTAATGGCGCCGCCCACACTGTTTCGCCGGTGGGCTGCGGGATTGGGAAATGTCCCGAGCGGTGCGAGCGTCGAACCCGGGACCTTTGGTACCCAGAGCCCATCACCTTAACCGCTCGGCCACCCCCGCCCCTTCCTTCCGTATACCGCACGCCACACACCGACCCGTGATGGGTGGTGTCACGACGTCTGTTGGTTCCCAACGTATACCACACGTCACACACCGACCCGTGATGGGTGGTGTCACGACGTCTGCTAGAGCCCCCAGTAGTATATTTCACGTGACATAAGTGACCACTTCGATATCGAGTATCCCAAGCCTGTGTAATGGAATATTAAGAAACATTATCCTCGTGATCACAGTTGATAAACCAATCAAATGTTGACATTTGTGTGACATCCGGTTGTCAATTGTGAGCATAAGGATAATGTTACCATACTTATTATGATTCCACTGATACATCTATCGATCTCGACCTTCCGCCTAATGGTATATTTGTTAAGCTTATTTAACACGCGCACTGGAGGGGGCGAAATCCGCCCACCCCTCCGGTTTTTCGCAAATAACTGCAAATTTTACCGGTCGATATACGCGATTTTCGGTGTACCTGCTTAGAAATGAACGGCGCGTCGTTTAAAGGAAGAAAAATGGAAATCGGCCGAAAATTTTTCAAGTTAGGGGCCGCTAAAGTAAAAAAATGTTATAGCGCGAGACCACAAAAATCGGCGCTGATGCGCTTCCAGTATACTGACAAAAGGGAAGTGTTCTAGGCAACACTAGGGACTTGTTTGATGCATATTGATATGCTGCATAGTTTCAAGGTCATGTTAGGTCACCAAGGTCAAGTCAGGTCAAGTTCATGACAGGTTAATGGAACCAAACTTGATCAACTGGAATGTTGCCATAAATGCACTACTGGTTGTCATTTGTACTGTTTGTCATTGCGTTTCCATACTTTATTCATGTACTTCACTCCCTTCTTCACGAAGCCGATTGCTCCGAGCTGCCCGACGGAGCAGTCGGGCGGGCGGCCAGTTCCGGTAACTGGAACAGGTAACTGACCTGATAAAGTGGTGCTATATAGGTGACCTGAGGTCAAATGTAGGGTCTAGCATCTGCATTGCATCATTAGTAATGTCCAAAACATCATTGATGCCCATTTTTTTAGCATATAAACACAATCACAGCGATCCATAACGATGACAAGCCAAGCCACGCGAAACCGGAAAATTTTGCAAATCTGACCTCATTTGACCTTGAAGATATTGACCTAAGGTCACGAAAATTGCACACAATAGTGTTCACTACCGTGCCCATCCACCCAGCGAATTTCGTTCCTCCAGCTTTACTAGGAGCTGAGATCTTAGGGGGGGCGGAATCCGCCCCCCTCCAGTGCGCGTAATTCTCAGAGGCCTCCAGGGCGCGTGTTAACCGTCACGCAAAGAATAACCGATGCACATGTCCTCGGACTATTCAGTACAGTTTCGGAGGCTTCTTTCAATGGATGAAGTTCAGCTGAGCCAGATTGTTTGAGGTTCAGCTGAGCCAGATTGAGGAAAATAAATGTATTCAGAGATACCCAGTTGCACCCTTGCACGGTGGCAGAACAGATCTTGCAACGCCGCGCGGTACCTGCAAAGCTTTCTTTGGTCCGCAAGTTCTTCTTTCTATGCAAATCTGGGTGCTCGATCACCCTGCCGACGATGGCTTCCTATTGGTTCATCACGGAAGCCATCGATGCTCCTTGTTGCGAAACTCGAGTGTGGCAAGAAGACCGACTCAGCGTCGCTGCTGCCTCTCATCGCCGGTCCGTGTCGGGCGCTGACTTCACAATAGTCAAGTCAGTCAGTCGGCCATCAGCGGCTGGTATTATCCCGCTGACGGCAGGACGGCCGTCAGCTACGGCCGGGGATAACCGCCGTGTGCTGGGTGGCCGTCAGCTACGGACGGGGATAACCGCCGTGTGCTGGGTGGCCGTGAGCTACGGACGGGGATAACCGATGTGCTGGGTGGCCGTAGACGGACGGGGATAACCGTGTGCCGGCGGACAAAGCCGGGCCGGCCGGGGATAACCGCGTGTGCTGGGTGGCCGTGAGCTACGGCGGGGATAACCGTGTGCTGGGTGGCCGTCAGCTACGGACGGGGATAACCGCCGGTGCTGGGGCGTAGCTACGGACGGGGATAACCGCCGTGTGCTGGGTGGCCGTGAGCTACGGACGGGGAAGAACCGATGTGCTGGGTGGCCGTCAGCTACGGACGGGGATAACCGCCGTGTGCTGGGTGGCCGTCAGCTACGGACGGGGATAACCGCCGTGTGCTGGGTGGCCGTCAGCTACGGACGGGGAGAACCGATGTGCTGGGCGGCCGTGAGCTACGGACGGGGAGAACCGATGTGCTGGGTGGCCGTGAGCTACGGACGGGGAGAACCGATGGTGGGTGGCCGTCAGCTACGGACGGGGAGAACCGATGTGCTGGGTGGCCGTGAGCTACGGACGGGGAGAACCGATGTGCTGGGCGGTCGTGAGCTACGGACGGGGAGAACCGATGTGCTGGGCGGTCGTGAGCTACGGACGGGGATAACCGATGCGCTGGGTGGTGGTTGTGGTCGTTGGAGCGGCACGCGATGGTAGTCCGGTGGTGGAGTCGGTGCTGTCCATTCACTGCACACGCACTGCAATCGGCTGAACGGCCTGTCTGAGGCCGATATTTAGGGTGCTTGTGAGGGCTGCTGGGGATATTGGGCAGGAAGCTGGATGGTTGATGGCCTGGCCACCTGGATTCATTCTCTCCAAGGTTCGCCTACGTTTTGACGTTCTCGGCTTTAATGTCACGTTATTTTGTTACCATATCTGTTTCCGCTATATATTTTACTTAGCTGAAATTGGTGGTCGATCGATGTCCACTGGCCTCAGCTGGAAGCAGTCATTTCCACTTCACCATTGCCCCTCCCCTACGCCTGAGCTGGTCCCTACGAAGGCAGCATCTGGCGCCTGACCTCAGGAGGCTGTGCCTCTCTACACCAGGAACAACGGCCACGACGCCGGCGGAAGTACGGTATCTGGCAGCTGCTGTGGGACGGGCGAAAGTCGCCGGCCGGCGGCCCTGACATTGACCCTACTGGTGTGAGTGCTCCGCGGCGGTCATGAGAGTGAAAGTACATGCCGGCGGCGGCGCGCTATCTGCGCACCTCACGTGAAGCAGCGCTTCCTGGCTGCGCCTGCAGCGGGAAGCGTGTTGGCGAGCCGGTGGCGTGGTGACTGTGAGACGTGCCTGCTGCATGTCCGCAGAGGGCGGTGTGCCATCGTCGAACGTCTTGGACGTTGAGCAGGGTAGGTGCGGTGCAGTGGTGCGGAGTCGGCGTGCTGCTGCCGTCACACGTTGGCGGCACCACCGCGCGCACCACACGGCGGCACCACTGCGCGCACCACACGGCGGCACCACTGCGTGCACCACACGGCGGCACCACTGCGTGCACCACACGCTGGCGGCACCACTGCGTGCACCACACGGCGGCACCACTGCGCGCACCACACGGCGGCACCACGCGGCGGCACCACTGCGTGCACCACACGCTGGCGGCACCACTGCGTGCACCACACGGCGGCACCACTGCCCACGAGAGTGGTTCATTGCGCGGTTTCCTGTTTGCGTGGCTTTGGACGATTTGTCAAACATGAAGCTAATGTAGACAGAACATCGTCGCGAGTTATGCGAGAGGCGCATGTCTATCAGCTGCCGACCGAAGCCATGCCGCCGACCAGCTGCCGACCGAAGCCATGCCGCCGACCAGCTGCCGACCGAAGCCATGCCGCCGACCAGATATCGACCGAAGCCATGCCGCCGACCAGATATCGACCGAAGCCATGCCGCCGACCAGCTGCCGACCGAAGCCATGCCGCCGACCAGCTGCCGACCGAAGCCATGCCGCCGACCAGATATCGACCGAAGCCATGCCGCCGACCAGCTGCCGACCGAAGCCATGCCGCCGACCAGATATCGACCGAAGCCATGCCGCCGACCAGCTGCCGACCGAAGCCATGCCGCCGACCAGATATCGACCGAAGCCATGCCGCCGACCAGATATCGACCGAAGCCATGCCGCCGACCAGATATCGACCGAAGCCATGCCGCCGACCAGCTGCCGACCGAAGCCATGCCGCCGACCAGATATCGACCGAAGCCATGCTGCCGACCAGCTGCCGACCGAAGCCATGCCGCCGACCAGCTGCCGACCGAAGCCATGCCGCCGACCAGATATCGACCGAAGCCATGCCGCCGACCAGATATCGACCGAAGCCATGCCGCCGACCAGCTGCCGACCGAAGCCATGCCGCCGACCAGCTGCCGACCGAAGCCATGCCGCCGACCAGATATCGACCGAAGCCATGCCGCCGACCAGATATCGACCGAAGCCATGCCGCCGACCAGCTGCCGACCGAAGCCATGCCGCCGACCAGATATCGACCGAAGCCATGCTGCCGATCAGCTGCCAATCGAAGCCATACTGCCGCCCAACTACCGGCCGAACCGGATCAGACGGTATCGGCGGAATACCGGGATCAGGTGATGCTAGCCCCGACGTGATGAGGAAGCCGAGCCTCGAGTCAGACGGTGTCGGTGGAACACCAGGGTCGGGTGACGCTAGCCCCGACGTAATGAGGAAGCCGAGCCTCGAGTCAGACGGTGTCGGTGGAACACCAGGGTCGGGTGATGCTGGCTGGACCCCAACACAATGAGGAAGCCGAGCCTCGAGTCAGACGGTGTCGGTGGAACACCAGGGTCGGGTGATGCTGGCTGGACCCCAACACAATGAGAAAGCAAAGTGACCGGCTGAAATCAGCTGTTTAGCCTAGTCGTCTGAATGTGTAGACTGGGGGTCTGTTCCCGTCGCTCCACTAACCTCCACAAACCTCCACTGGTCGTTCCCGTCGCAAATCCAGTGGAGATTTTTCCTCCACCAACCTCCACCAGTGGAGCAAAAGCTCCACCAGCCAAGAAGCAGGGTCCAATCGTGATTTTTCAGTTGAGCTCAATCACAGCGCACTTGCGCCATATATTTGCGCGTAAACAACGTCCTCCGTCATACAAATCTCATCTGCATGCATCAACTGAATACCAGGATCATCCTTCGCAAAGGAAAT
The DNA here is from genome assembly GCA_034440615.1 of Ashinkailepas kermadecensis. Classification (NCBI taxonomy): domain Eukaryota; kingdom Metazoa; phylum Arthropoda; class Thecostraca; family Neolepadidae; genus Ashinkailepas; species Ashinkailepas kermadecensis. Next base: position 416,560 of record JAOTOM010005049.1, read on the forward strand.
GTGGAATTACCAAAACTATGAATAGTAATCGAAGTAACAGATGCAGACCACATATGCATACGTCATTCGGCCTGAGGGAAGATGATACTTACCGGCCGGATCCGCCGCAATTACCGTGCCCAGAAGTGCCGCCGTTCTCCCGGCGCCGACTAAAAATCCTACCCGAGCCCAGGGCCTTGCTCGAGCCCGATCGACGAGGTCGGGCAAGTTGAGATGAGGAAGTCAGCATCGGGTAGAGAAGCGCCTCGGGGCCGTGGGAGCCCGGCGGGTCCAGACACGAGATCATATGCTGTACGTTAAGAAGGCATGCTGTAACCAACCGCAAAACAGGGGGAGACGATGCTCAACCGAGAGGGAAGAGAGCCTGGTTCATCCCATAGGCGAAAAGAACATCTGTGCTCCCCGCAGTCTCTAAGGACACATACATAGCCAGAAATAACGACAAATTTGGTACTTTGTATAACAAGGCATACTATGTAGTGTGCGACCATCTGGACAAACATTTGAAGGGCAATTTGACCAATTTGTGATACAGCGCCAAATGCGTCCTTTTTGTCGCGTAATTCACGCCGCTATCAGCTGATTTATCCACCGGTCGTTCCCGTGGGCAGTCTCAACTAGCCTCCACTGAGTTCCTTCTGGTGGAGCCACGGGAACAGACCCTGGGTAAGGTGTGCCATTTTGAGCCTGAGTGTGCGGGAGGACAAGGCTGAGGACGCCCGTCACCAAGACAACGACGAGAGGCGCATGGAGCACGACAGATGCGTTACCAATGCATTTTAAAATGTAGTTGTTCGAGATTCGCTATGCAGGTTGCATTGGTGTCACCTGCTGTGTCAACTGAAGCACGGTGTGTTATCGAAACTGCGCCCCTCGCGCAATATTGGTCCTACTGATATTTCCGGATCTAGCTTTTGATGGAAAGAGTTGCCTAAGTTGCCTCTGATGGAAAGGAGGCTTTTTTGCTACTTCCAGTAGACGTTTTTCAACATGACGCTGCCTGGCGGGTGGCCGCCAGATGGCGTCGGTACGAGCCATCGCTTTTCGCCTGCGCTGGGTCTTGAACCCAAGACGGTGAGCATGGCTTCTGGCGATGTCCGACCCCACCGTCGCATGCCATGCGCATGGGGCTACTACAATCTCCGGAATGTCAACAGTGAATCACAACCAATCACGGTATCTTTGGAAACTCGCTTTCGTGTTTTCACAGGCATTCCACGTGTCTCCAAGAACTACTGAGAACTGCATTATAAATACAGCGCTTTCTTTATGGACCCTTTGTGAGTGCTGGAGTAGACTAGGGTCCTGTCTCACACGCATAAAATGAACACTGAAGACGCAGCGTGTCCACCGTCCTGTGCTGCCGCAGGCTGGGCAGTTGCCGCAGGCTTGTTCCCCGTCCCGTGCTGCCGCAGGCTGGGCAGCTGCCGCAGGCTGGGCGACTTGTTCCCCGTCCCGTGCTGCCGCAGGCTGGGCAGCTGCCGCAGGCTGGGCGACTTGTTCCCCGTCCCGTGCTGTCGCAGGCTGGGCAGCTGCCGCAGCCAGGGCAGCTTGTTCCCCATCCCGTGCTGCCGCAGACTGGGCGGCTATCGCGTGCTGCCAACACTGGTGTGATCGTAGGCTCTCGACTACGCACTCTAGTCTCAACTACTGTGTGCATCACGAAACACTACTGTAAGTAACACGCACACCCTGCCATCATGGGTATTTTCTCTTCTCGCTTCACATGCTGAGGCGGCGCTGTTGCGGACAGTTTTGGTATTGGTAAGCAGTGGATGGTTGTGCGGTCGTGGACACCCCGTGTGCGGCGGCCACCATCGCGGCCGCTAACCAGCACCCGGCGGTGACGTGCTATGTCTACTGACCACTCTGCTGTCAGCTCGAACTGTGTGTTAGCATGTGTTGGTTGGTTAGTTATTGGTTTTACGACACGTCGACCGTTGAGTCATGTAGCGTCGCCAATCTCCCACGCCGATTGGTCGCGGGCGAAGAGTAGCGACAGGTGAGACTCGAACCCACAACCTTTCGATTGTGAGACGAGCATCTTACCCCTAGACCACTCGTCCCCGTGTTAGCATGTGTGTGTGGATAGAGGTTATTTTCCAACTGACTTGTTGCGGCCGATTCTGCGACTGAGCAGCTGCTGGTACACCCCGTCCCCGGTAATGGCCCAGTGCCCCCCGACTCTTGTAGGGCAGAGCCCGCCCCTGAGCCCCCTCCCTTCCAGGTCCTTGTTCCATGTTTCCTCACCCCGTCCGGGATGTGGCCGTAGCTTCGGACCGTCGGAGCCTTTTCTGCTGTCTCTTAACTGATTTTGCAGAAGGATGTCTTACAGACTGCGGAATTGTGGCGAAATATTGCCCTCTTTGTGTGTATTTATTGGATGATGTCTTGTCTAACGTGGATTTCCATCCATGCTTCTTGGGTCTGCCAAATGGAAAAATCCCCGTCTAGCTTACGTTTAATGACACATGGTGCGCCTGTGTGCACAGTTTTCACCAGAGATGGATCGTATACCATACTGCTCGTTTTGTTGCGTTCTTCCTTATCGCCTGTCAACATTGCCGTGACCCACCCTGGAAATGTTTCCGTTTGGGTTTTCCTCCAGCTGATATATGTGCCGTCCAGTATGGATGCCTGTGGCGCCTCCCCCGGCTGGATGGCCGTCCAGTATGACAGTATGGGTGCCTGTGGTGCCGCCGCTGGCTGGGTGGCCGCAGACCAGCCAGCCCGCTGGACCTGCTGGCAGGGCGTGACCTCAACCCTCCAACTGTGATGGGCCGACCCAGTAAAGGTCACGACGGCCGGGGCTGGCGTGCTCCTGGCGACAGCGTCGGAGACGGGTCGCCACGCGCCGCTATACAGCTTGACACTGACGTGGCTATTAATATGCCGTCCCGTCTGTCGGCTGGTCGTGTGTCGTCAGTCAGGCCGTGGCGCCTTGTGCCTGCGTGCCACTGCAGAGCGCTGTGCCGCTTTGTGCCCGCGTGCCACTGCAGAGCGCTGTGCCGCTTTGTGCCTGCGTGCCACTGCAGAGCGCTGTGCCGCCTTGTGCCTGCGTGCCACTGCAGAGCGCTGTGCCGCTTTGTGCCTGCGTGCCACTGCAGAGCGCTGTGCCGCCTTGTGCCTGCGTGCCACTGCAGAGCGCTGTGCCGCCTTGTGCCTGCGTGCCACTGCAGAGCGCTGTGCCGCTTTGTGCCTGCGTGCCACTGCGGAGCGCTGTGCCGGCGCCTGCGTGTCTTGTGATCTGTTCGTGGCGTGCCGGCGTGTTTTGGTGCAGGGCTTCAGGTTGGTCAGGCAGACGTGCATTAGGCTCGCTCAGCCCGGCGCGGTTAACGTGCGACCGCACGCCGTCGCTGGACGGATGAGCTATCATGTGGCATGTGACTGCTCGAAGCGGAACGCTGTGATTATCGCCCATGTCTGCTTGCAGGGGCGGTTCCAGAAGCTTGGCTTTGGGAGAGTCCCCCCCCTCCCAACAAACAAAAAATCGTAAATGCTCATCAGTTTTGTACAGCTAACATTCGTTGGGTCTGCTTTCTACAATATTTATTTATCCCATAAAACATTCTGAAATTTCGGGAAAATACCATTTTAGTGTAAAATACTGGCAAAAGCGGACCTCTTGGTGTGGGGCATGGCCCCTTTGGCCCCCCTGGATCCGCCCCTGTTTGCTTGTCCATGCGCACATGGACAAGCACCGCATATGCGGTGCGAACAAGCACATGGACCAGCTGCGGTTTAGGCCATTTGCGCCATTCAGTATGTAACTGCTCCCGTATCATGTTTTGCTGCATATTTTCAAAGGACATATTTATTATAAGGTTACTCATGGAAATAAGATTCCATGTAAGAACACATGGTGTATGAAAGGAGAACTTGCAAATAATCTGATCCAAAAGTATGTCAGAGGCTGGGTCTCCGTTCGTCAGTTGGCTAGCTGAGGATTTCGTGTGCACCGACAGCCAGGTCCTATGACGCCCAAGAGCGTGGTCTGGCACCAAACACGTGCGGTGTACAGTGTCTCAGTGAGCTGTCTCAGTGAACCCGGGCGGCTGTGTCTGGTGCTGCAGCCACGCGGCAGCGGCGCACCACGCACGGCGTGCGGCCGCCCTGGGATGCCGGAAGCGCGTATCGGTCTGCTCGGAACGCTACTGACGGCTTGCGACACGACAGGCACTGGCTGGGCCTGACCGGGTGCGGCACTGGCTGGGCCTGACCGGGCGCGGCGCGGGCTGGGCCTGACCGGGCGCGGCGCGGGCTGGGCCTGACCCGGCGCGGCACTGGCTGGGCCTGACCGGGCGCGGCGCGGGCTGGGCCTGACCGGGCGCGGCGCGGGCTGGGCCTGACCCGGCGCGGCACTGGCTGGGCCTGACCGGGCGCGGCACTGGCTGGGCCTGACCGGGCGTGGCGCGGGCTGGGCGCGACACTGGCTGGGCCTGACCCGCGCGGGCTGGGCCTGACCGGGCGCGGCGCGGGCTGGGCCTAACCGGGCGCGGCGCGGGCTGGGCCTGACCGGGCGCGGGCTGGGCCTGACCCGGCACGGCACTGGCTGGGCCTGACCGGGCGCGGCACTGGCTGGGCCTGACCGGGCGCGGCGCGGGCTGGGCCTGACCGGGCGTGGCGCGGGCTGGGCCTGACCCGACGCGGGCTGGGCCTGACCGGGGGTGGCGCGGGCTGGGCCTGACCGCTCACGGCACGCTATCATTGTCAGAGTGGCGTGCAGACGGTGGGTCTGTACGGCACGCTGCGCAATGTGGACGGTGCAGGAGGTGCGACTCACCCCTGTACCCATGGACCTCGCTACTGCATCGCGACATCTCGGCCTGGCCAGCAGAGTCGGAAATTGTCCGCGTTTCTAAGCCCAGCCCGGTCCGTACCGCTGTGCTCATCTCATCAGTCCCGGGCTTAATCCGGACCGGTCAATATCGCTGTGGATGTAGCCGGTAGCTGGTCAGACCCGATCACCACATGTGATACTTATAAGATCGCTGTGGATGTAGCCGGTAGCTAGTCAGACCCGACCACCACAAGTGATACTTATATGTAATTACAGAATATCAGAATACATGCATCTAGTCTTGTAAGCTCATATATCGGGCCTCAAAAGATGGCTCAGTGATGCTTGCAGATCATACATTAAGGGTGTTTTCGCAGCGGACGCAGAACGTTCAAGGCATGCAGTGTATATGATGCTTAGGGTATGGTTCGCTTCGCGGACTATGCCCTGATCTATTGGTATCATGGCCACGATGTGTCGTATCATACCACTATCGTCGCGGTCAGCTTCCGCTCTGTGTGCGCAGGTTGGCACACAGCGGCGACTCCCCCTGCAACAGCGAGTAGTTGCGCATGGATAGGATATTTCGCTGTCTGGTGTTATTCTTCAAATCAGTCCAAACTATGGTCAAAGTCCGCCTTAAAAGTGTCAGCGCCGGCCCGCGTATACGGAACGTTGCCGGGTGTGTTCAGCCACTGTGTCCAGGGGCGGATACAGATTGGGCACTGGGGCATGTGCTCTCTCCCCCCCTCGATGGGAAAGTGGCGCCCCTTTGTTCGGGAAAGGCATTCCTCCGGAAAGACTCGAGTGCACCCGTCACCCACTCCTATGAACGTATTTTTCAGCGAAAGGCTGAGAAATATGTGGGAAAAATGCGCTTCAGTATGCCGAGTACACCCCCTCCGCTGACCTAATATTCTGCCGTAGGCGCCGCTACGGGAACAGTGTGCCTCTCCCAGTAAAAATTGCTGGATCCGCCCTTGACTGTGCGCGACAGTTAGGGTGTGATACAATAACTCAGCTGATGTGTCCCTTGCGTGTCCAGTTACCGCGATGTGGAGGGCTGTGGCTGGTGTGTCCGGTGTTCGCGAGTGTGCGTGCCGTGCCGTGCCGTGCCGTGCCGCCTGCTTTGCCACAGTCCAGTGGCACTCTGGTGGCAGAGTGGAGTACAGATTGAGTAGCCGACGTTTATCAGCCTGTGCGAAAGTGTTGAGCAACTGTTGTGCCAGATATGTAGGGATGTGATGAACATGAACCGTGCCTATATAAATGTAGCTGGTCACTGGGGTGATTGCGTAGGGTGTGATGAGTAGTTGGCCGTGCCAACCACGTAGCTGGCCACTGGGAACAGGTGTGGGCGCCAGATAACCAGTAGCAGTTTAGGCGCCCTGAAGCCGAGTAAACAAACAAACAAGCTGGTCACTGGGGCGTTTGCGTCGGACTGGTCTGGGGTGTTGTCTGACTGGTCGCTGTGGGGCGGAGTGGCCTGGGGCAGGTCGGCAGCTAATCTGCCTGTGAGAGGAGTGGCCTGGGGCAGGTCGCCAGCTTACCTGGTTGTGAGAGGAGTGGCTAGGGGCAGGTCGGCAGCTGACCTGGCTATGAGATGAGTTCGCTTGGGACGGGTCGGTAGCTGACCTGGCTGTGAGAACAGTGCGCTTGGGCAGAACAGCCAGTTCTGATCGCCCAGAAAATGATGTACGATTAGACGGAGGTATTCCAGCAGAAACGAGTTGTCGCTCCACGCGATGGCTCTCGGGTACGATTCCTACATTTTTGGGGAGTGGTGTTTTATCTACGGCGTTGTAATCAGTCGTAAGCGCAGGGGCGTCGATTTGTATCCTTTTGTGGGGGCCATGGCCCCACCAATGTTGATCTTGCCCTCCCCCATGTTGATTTGCCCCCCCCAATAACGTATGCTATTTTATGGTGAAAAGAAAGCTAAAGGGAAAACAAATGACAAACACCATGCTAAGTATGGTGAGTGCATTGATGTTAACCAGCACATTTTGTACTGAAAAGAAACAGATTTGGATTAGATAGTGGACTGACTCTCCACCTTTTGCTGAAAAATGTAAAATTGTGTGCAAAAAACAAACAAATAGCTAGATTTCCCTCCACTGTGGAAGTACAGCTTACATCATAAAATGTTGAGATTATCGATGCTGATGCATTTTAAACCAGATTGCCTGAAAAAAATATCCTAAGCAACTAAACAACAATTGCATGGTCATACTGATGCTTGTACACACCACCAATGGCAAAACCACATGCATATGGAGCTTGAACATGATTAATTCCATTCTCAATTTCCAGTCATTGACAAACTTGCATGCAAATCATGGTTATCATTCAGATTGTGAATATACAAACTAGAATTATCTTCAGCAACATACCCATCACACCATCAGCTTGATATTTACCAAGGTACCTACCTACATGCCCAATGACAATGTGCATGCTTTCAATATTCATGCATTCAATATTGGCAACCCAATCTCAAACTGAACCAACAAAAGCCACGTGTGAACCAATCTGCCAGCATATGAAAACATGAGAGAAAAGTCAGCAAGAAGCTGTATAGACACCTTATTATAATTGATATTTCTGAAGAAAGCAATACAAATAGATATTAAGCTATGGCCACACACGACTTCCTAAACAAACCCTATAGAGTCATACAAGACCAGTATCTGGTAGCGCGCATTATTAAATTCCATCCACAATACTATTACCTTAGAAGGTACACCAAAGTTCGCCTTCAAGCTTTGCTGACGTCATAGTTTTTTAAAATCTTATATTGCAGAAATTGGTAACGTCAGGCGTGTTTCAATTTCACTGCGCATGAGACGGTTAAAGCATTTTTCAAATTTCAATTTTCAAAGTTTAAAGAACCTAACCCAGCCAAACCTAACCTATCATAAGTTGCTGTTGAATAAAAAATGATTGGTAAATTTGCAGTTTAAGGTGATTTTCTTTTGTTTGAATTTTTCTTCAGAATACCATGTTCATGACGGTGACTAAGATGATGGGACCACTTATTTTCGGTGCAAATTCATTTTATTTTAATTTGAAGAAAAAAATTGACACATTTTCCAACTTAAAAAACCTAAACCAACCTACTCTAACCAAACCTAACCCATTTGTTTGCTTTATAGTGACAAATGTGTGTAAACATTTTTATTGGTTGGTTGGTTGGTTATTTGGGCTTTCGGCCGCATTGACTGCGTTGGTCATACAGAGCCCATAAAACTTGTATTGTTCCCACCTTAAAGCACAATAATACCAAAAAGTTTCCCAAACAAATTTACAAACATGTTCACGAAAAAGATCATTTTGTCTTCAAAAGCAGCTTAGGTTAGGTTAGGCTGGGCCAGGTTTCTTTTTTAAGGTTGAGAATTTTCAGAAAATAAATTAACTGACTTCTTTTTTGTTCTCAAAAGATAGGTTAAGCTAGGTTAGGTTAGGTTTTGTTGCATTAAAAAGACATTTATGTTTATGCTACGTTACCGAACTCAAAGCCATTTTTTGGCATTATTTTGCTCACAACCTGAAAAGTAAACATTTGCACAGAAAATATGGGGGTCCAATCATCTTAGTCACCTCCATAAACATGGTATTCTGGGAAAAATAATTATAAAAGAAAAAAAGAAGAAAGAAGAACTGCATAGTTACCAAATAATTCGCAATTTTGGGGGCAAACTTTTTTGGAATTTTTTTGAAAAGTTCCAACTTGAAAAGCCTAAACTAACCTAACTTAACGAAACCTAACCCATTTGTTTGCTATATGGAGGCAAATTTGTGTAAAAACTTGTCTTGTTACCACCGTAAAGCACAATAATACCGGTTTGACTAGGTTAGGCTAGTTTAGGAAACATTTTCCAAATTTTCAAATAAATAAATCGAAAATTTTTTTAAAGAGCTGACGTTGGTTTGGTTGGGTTCGGTTGTTCAATTTAGACAATTTTCAGAATATATTGCTTAATTTTTGTTTCTAATTTTTGATCCAAAGGGTTAGGATATGCTAGATTAGGTTATGTTGGTTTTGGTTATTAGGCTATGGTATGGATTCACCAATAAGTGAATCCATACCATTCCCACTGGAGTCTAAAAGCTACATCATAACCTTACTTCTATAACCTATATCACAAGAACCCATCTCGATTCTACTGCTCACTCAGGACACCATAGAAGTAAATTAATGAAAGTGTTACTTCATTACCTGCATTGCTAATGTAAACAGAAATATGTCCTTTTAACCATATGCAAATGGAGCAGTACCTTCACATTGCTGCTCCATCCACATCGAACTCCAGCCCTGACCAAACTTCAGGAGCGCATCCGTCTCCAAAGCACCCTGCGGACGAAGGTATGTATTGCAGCAAAAGTACTATGATCTCAATTCCATGGTATCCCTGTTGCCTAATAGTCCATCCCTGCCTATCCATGTAGGAGATGTTTGACTTTCCTCAAACTGTCTGGAGAACTTGGGAGTTGAAATCACTTGAGTGATGAAGCAGATGAGTTATTCCTGTATGCTTATGCTGCATAATTGCATGGCACAGTGGCATGCCGAATGGGGAGGGGACATTGTGGGCAGTTTCCTCCCTGACAGGTTGTGGGACCCCCAAGAATCGCGTCGAGCTCCGGAAAAAATTGTGCGTCTCCTTAAAAAATCCCGTTTAGGCCCCCAATAATCGTACCGGGGCCCCGAAAAATCACATTGGGGGCTAAAAAGTCGCGCAGGGAATTCTGAAAAGGACGCTGGGGCCTCAAAAGTTCCCGCCTGGGCCCATGGGCACGCTGGGGGCTCGAAAGAGTCGTGCTGGGGTTCAAGAAAATCACGACGGAGGCCACAAACGGCCGGGCCCGGGGCCCCGAAAAGTCACGCTGAACCTAGGGATACCAAGAATTATCGTACATTGACAATCACGCTAGGGGCATGACATGTCGCACCGGGGCTCCAAAAGTCTCATTGTGATCACCCAGCAAATGAAGCCGGGGTAACGAAAAACAGTCCCGACATGGAAAATCACTCTGGGTCCAAATAACCGCTCCAAAAGCCCACAAAACGTGTTGGCCCCCAAAAGCGTGTCCTAGCCACTAAAGCTCGCGCTTGAGATCCGAACAAGTGACCACGGGGCCCCCAAATATCGCGTTCGGGACCCAAAATTTCGTCTGTAGTCCCAAAATGTAATGTGGGTAATCCAAAGCGTACCGAGTTTCGCAAAAAGCGACGGTATTAAAATATGCGCAGCAGCTCGAAATAAACACACCGGGAGCGCTAAATAAAAACATAACTGAGGCACTCAAGGCACACCAGGGTCATGAGATCACACGGGGCCTAAAAAACAGGCTGGGCCCTCAAAAAGGGAATTGATCATGAACAAGGAACAAACAGACCGGGCACTAAATAAACACATCGGCGTCTTCGAAAACGCGCAGATACCTGAAAAATATAATCGGTGTATAAAACAGCAACAAAGCTGTAAAGCCCTAAAACACATCCATGGAAGAAGAAAAACGCCACGGGTAAAAAAGAACGAACACCTAGCTAGGGTCACGGCTCGGTAGCCAATATGGGAGCTTATTTAACCAAAGAGATGAGGTGCATCAAAGGTCAATGTGTCTCCGGATTTCTGAATCACGAGAAAATTTGGGAAGAAGAGAACTAATACATTGAATTTAATTGATCGATTTTGTTCCAGTGAGCCGCATTACCAAGCATTCCACATGTCAAATCTGGCACAAGATTATCACGTGACAGTAATTAGCAAAACGTTGGAGACCTAGCAGAAACCGGGGAAGCGCGCGTAGAGTGGCGAATGCGTCGACTGCGAAAGGCGGGTGTACACATGCACGAACGTTGGCATTTTGGCGACCGGGCGTTATTAATTGGAATGCCTGATATTGGCAAATTTTACATTTTTGAGTGATTTATTCAGGTGTAATTTTAGCAGCGTGAGGTGACTTTTCAAGGGATACCAAAAGAAAAACCTTCAAACAGGATTGGGAGGAGTTAGGGTTGAAATCCGGTGATTCAGAAATAATGGTGGTAGATTTGGGCCCCTCCACAGGACAGTTAATTTGGTCACTAATTATTCTGTAACAAAAATATAAAGAACCACCTTTGATTTTTTGTTTTTGGTGGACATCCGGGGACTTTTTTAACGGGGGTAGGTAGGTACTTTCCAAATCAGTTTGCCTCCTCTCGTAAATCCTAGGTACGCCACTGCCATGGCATGACATCATTTGACCTGTTGATAGCTACAATCCGCCGCGATGGACGGTGTACTCCGCGGCCCCGGTCCGCCACAGTGGACGGTGTGCTTCGCAGCCCCGGTCCGTTACAATGGACGGTGTACTCCACGGCCCTGATCCGCCACAGTGGTCGGCTTGCTCGGCGACCCTGATCCACCACAGAAGATGATGTGCTCCGCGGTCCTGAACCGCCCCAGTGGATGCTATGCTTCGCGGCCCTAGTCCGTCATAGTAGGTGTGCCCCACGGTCCCGATCCACCACAGTGCACGGTGTACTTCGCGACCCTGGTTTGCCACAGTTCATGATGTACTCCGCGGCCCTGGTCCGCCACAGTGGACGGTGTGCTCCGCGGCTCCGGTCCGTTACGGTGAACCATGTGCTCCGCGGCACCGTTCCCCCAGAGTGGATGGTGTGCTTCGCGGCTCTGGTCCGCCATTGTAGATGTGCTCCACAGCCCGGGTCCGCCACAGTGGACTGTGTGCTCTGCGACCCTGGCCCGCCACAGTGGACGTCAGGGTCTAAAAACGGACTTTTCCTGGATTTTGCCATCCATGGCATTATCCTCTTTACAAAATTATCCTCCATGTGTTTTCAATTTGGACGTCTGATGGTGTTGTTCGATAATTAATTGCCCCGTGGTAAAGTGCTCAAGATTCACCTGAAGCTTCAAAGTGAGATTCTGATGCCAAGGTTTGAGGAGAAATATCCTCTCCGTATTCCATCACTGAGAAATTATCCTCTCCTCATCCAGGATTGCAAAGTATAAATCCAACCCTGGTAGACGGTGCGTTCTCCACGGCCCTGGTCAGTCACAGTGAACGGTGTGGGATTAGTCACGGCTTTGCATCATCTTTCCGAGCAGTTTTGTGTGCATTAGTTGTCACTTTCTCCGTATTCTACCGTTCACCTTACCATTAAATTATGAATAGGTACCAATATCACCCATGCATTAATATTTCCCAATTCGTCATAGCCATTGAATCTGATTGAGACACAGCTGCTCTTGTTGTGCATTTCGATCGATGGATATTGATGTCATCAGAAGAGCAAATTTTGTCAGCAGCGAGACTGACTTACTTCCACTAGGGTAATGATTACAGGTACTGACAGCAGCGCGGCCAGAAATGCTTTTGGGTGCGGCACCCTTCTGGCCTTATTCGTGTCCCTCGCACCTATATGAAGACTCCTTACGTCTGCCATGTGTTTCTAGTGTCCGACATTTTGCACCTCTTTATATTTGCTCTTGATATGATTTATATTTGCTTTATGTAATAAGGTCCCGAAACACGAAGTCGGGTCATCTCGGATCATTGTCTGTTCACACAATGTCATGGTGTACTTCTTTTGTTTCTTTTTTTTTTTTTTTTTTTTTAAAGGTGGCGGTTTTTGTATTATTTTTGGTTTTTTTTCATTGCACAATCTGTCATGGTGTACTACTTCGGTATCTCTAAAACCGAATTAAAATTTAAATTCACAAGGAACAGTAGCATTCGGCATAAGACGACATTGCGGGCGCAATGTCGCCAAGGCAGCGGACGCGCACAAAAATCCAAACTCCACACACAAGACGGCAGTGTAGAATATCCATAATACTTGACCTGACCTAACACCATTGACCTTGCCACATATTTGAAAGCAGAATATCTATATTATTCTTATATCATGTTCTGCACGAAATGTTTTCCCCTTACTGCGATAAGAAGAGATAATTTGGCCTGACCTCCGTTTAGGAACCTTGACCTTGATGGAAATTTTGGGAAAGCAGAGTTATTTGATTTGATGAAAGAACAGTATGATCTGGATTTGGTGCTGCTATGCTGCAATTACTGCGAATGGTGGCATTTTTGAGACTGGAATATTATCCTCCTTGGTCCATCCAAGTCAATTTCAAGGGGAATTAGAAATCAAATTGGTGAATGAGGTCAAGAAGGCAAATATGGTGGGGTCCAAGCGCCACCAAAGGTATATAAAAATCCACACTACCTTATGGAATGAAAGGATTACAAGTACTAACAGGGTTGCAGTTAAAATGCTCCTGTTGCGATACACCTGGTGCGGGGCCCATTCCAATTCCACCGATATGAAAACTGTTTTCAATTCTGACATTATTCCTACTTTCCGAAGTTTTGTACTTTTTATTTCCGACTCTAGCAAAGAAACCATTCGAGCCGATACATTCATTTCAAAACCGTCGGATGGTACTTCTGGGAATCTCCTGGGCTGACCTTTTCGGACTCCTTGGCCGTGACCGGAAAGGCATGTACCCAGTGTGTCCTACTCTTGCTCTTGGCTGCGCCATTGGGTACGGGTGGGTTTTTTAGACTGTTGTAAAAAAAATAGTAGGACGATTGCGCTGATTGATGTCTGTGATCCGTTGTGCATTTTAATTTGCCTGGTATCGTGTGTGGTGACTGACTAGACTTGGCGATCACGATGACTACATCAATGCACATGTTTGATCAATGGACATTGTTTTCGATTTATATGCTTTTGTGGAAGCTGTGCCCCCTCCCCGACCCTGAACTCGCCCCACCAAAACTTTGGCTTCGCCCCTCCCTAATGTTAGGCACCAAGGAAATAGCTTCACCCATCGTCATCACAGTTTATGCCTGCTGTGCTCCGATGCTCCATCAAGGCCGGTGTGTTTTAGCCTGCATATGGGCGCAGAAGTATTTTATTTAAGCCGGTGTGTGTTTGTTGGTGTGTGGAGTGAGGGGTGGGTGACGACGACGACGGACCCGAGTCCACTGTATGACACTGTAGTGCTATGCTATGCTAAGTTTTTATGTTGACATGTGCTGTGTACTGCTCTTTTGCTTACGCGACTTCACCTGTTACTGGGCGATTTTGCTCGTTGGCGAGGATGCTGAATAAACATAAGCATACACATCGTCAAATTAAAAAAATCAGAATTATTGACTGAAAATATAGTGGGCGAAAACCGATGAGTTTTTGGTTGGGGGGGGGGGGGTAATTAAGTACGTTGACACTTCGCCCCCCCCCCCCAATGTTTTTTTCAAAAATCGACACCCCTGCGTAAGCGTGAACTTATCTAGCTATGAACAAATAACAGCTTTAGCTCGCATGTCATTGGCGCAAAGTGGCCATGTGGTTGAAATGACAACACTACCAGAGGTGTAGCCAGGGGGCCCAGGAGACCCCCTCTCACCTTGACGACAGAAAATTACACGAAATCAAGCAACAAAATTTGTGATTTCCACCACGCCAAACTATAAGTTTTCGGCGCGCTTCTCGCGCCCCAAGCGGTCTCCACGAAATGATGCTTTTTTAGTTCCCCACCCAGCCCCTTCAGAAAGTCCTGGCTGCGCCCCTGACCACTACCACTAACTGATAACGTTGTTAATGTTGTTATGTGACGAAATATCCCACCCCAATATCCTGGCAGGCAGTCGGTTGTAAAGCACCCCCGCTTCTGCCGCCCATGGCGATATCGTGACTTATCATCGTGCCGTGTGTCTGTGTCCGTGAGGTCACGTGCCTTTGTCAGCACGTGCCGTTTGTCAGTGTCAGCAATTGGCAGTGCGTCCATGCTGGCGCGTGGCGATAGTGGATAGTTGACCCCGCTGCTCGGTGCCAACGGCCGTGGCGAGGTTTGGTATTGGTCCCGCCGGCCGTAATTGATGTTCTGTTGCGTCTATTGGAAATACAACTGCCGGTAGGTTGGGCCTTCATGCGCGGTGTGAGTGACAGCGGTCGGTGTCCGGCGGACACGACTGGCAACAACGCCCCATGTCCGCGCTCCGTGGTGTGGCTGGGGGGGCCGGGTCCCGCGGAACACCAAAAAAAACCCCGTGGTGTGGCTGGCGGGAGTGGCAGCGGTCGGTGTCCGGCGGACACGACTGGCAACAACGCCCCATGTCCGCGCTCCGTGGTGTGGCTGGCGGGAGTGGCAGCGGTCGGTGTCCGGCGGACACGACTGGCAACAACGCCCCATGTCCGCGCTCCGTGGTGTGGCTGGCGGGAGTTTCTGGAATGCACCGGATTGTATTATGTATTATGTATATGTATTATGTATGGTGTATTATGTATATATATATGTATTATGTATGGTGACTCTGCTGCAGTCAGGTTTTTTTCGGCGGCCTGTCAGTTGCGACATGTGACAGTGTGTGGCTGTGGCACTCTGTAACCACTGCATGGCCGCCTCGTTTGGCTGCGTCGCCTCGTATGTTGGCGGGAGGCAGAATTCAGCCGCAGCTGAGAGCGGTGGTCGCGTTTTCCTGGAGCTGGATATTGTACTATTGGCGTCACAAATAGCCTGGCAGTCAGGTTGAGCGTCCTGGTACCTGAATGTCCTGCAGAGGTATACTGTTTCCCACCACGCCTATACCTATGCAGGTTATTCAGGTGCCAGGACGCCCAGCCTGACAGCCAAGCTATTTGTGACGCCAATTATATCAGTGGGCATGTTCGTGCGGGCCCTGACCGATGTCACACCATCTCTCACTACTCCAGTGGCCGTCTTAGTGCGGGCGCTGACCGATGTGATATCGTCTCTCACTACACTAGCTGCTGTGGTCACGCTGGTGCGTACCTAATGTGACGGCACTGGTGGTGCTGACTTGGTGTAGCCGTGTTGGTGGCGTTGACCTGGTGCAGTTGTATTGGCGATGCTGATTGGATATGACCGCGTTCACACGTGATGTGATGTGATGAGTGTTGGCTGTACGTATCTGCGCTGCGTGGTCGATGATGTTGACTTGCTGCCCGTCTTGCAGACGTGCACACACTGGACACCATGCACGCGCTCTGTCTGCCACTGGGCGCCTCCGCCTCGCTGCTCGTCATGTTCTTCTTCTTCGACTCGATGCAGTTGCTGTTCGCCATCTGCACCGCAGGTGAGTGAGTGCAAGTACCGGAGTTGGGGAAAGGTGCTGGGGGCAAGAGGAAGCGGTTCGTATCTATTTTGTGCTCTTATGTCACGATTAAAGAAGGCAATGAAAAGGAGAAATGGAAGTTTTTGCAAGGGTTGCAGAAAATACAAAGCTGGTCATGCTTAGTCATGATAATTGTTTGAGAAATGCAGGGTGCAACTCTAAGAAAAGATTACTTAAAAGGGCTTCGTATATTTACACCTTACGGTTTTCGAATAAAGGAAGTTTTAAACAGCATCATGGTCGCGGCGACCGTTGAAATTGACATGTGTGTGCTTGTTCACGTCAAACGCTGGAAGTAGTTGGGGGAATTATTCAATAAAACCAGCTGTTGCACTGAAGAATTTGCGACAACATCAAAACAGGTGAAGAATGACAAAGACACTGTCGGAAAAGGAACTGCAGCGATGCTCAAAATCAGACTGGTGCATTGTATCGTACTATGTGTTTGCCAGTCTTGTCATTGCTTTGCTTCTTATTTGATATGAGGTCTTAGATTTTGTTTATGGTGACGAGTGAACCATGGCAGCGATCCACCACTTTGCCGGTGCGCGCATGCATGGCGATATTTTCGTCAATATTACTGTTATAATTGTATCGAGTGCTGTGTGCTCCAGACAAAAATATATGTTGATTCCAGTGTTCTTAACACGCGCCCTGGAGGGCCTCTGAAAATTACGCGCCCTGGAGGGGGAGCGGATTCCGCCCCCCCCCATAAGATCTCGGCTCCTATGAAAGCTGGAGTAACGAAATTCGCAGGGTGGATGTGTACCGTAGTGAACTCTATTGTGTGCAAATTTCATGGCCTTATTGTGGTTTCGTGCAAATTTCATGGTGATTGTGTTCAAATGCTCCAAAATGGGCATAGATAGTGTTTTTGACATTACTAATGATGCAATACGGATGCCAGACCCGGCATTTGACCTCAGGTCACATATATAGCAGCACTTTATCAAGTCAGTTACCTGTTCCAGTTACCGGAACCGGGCCGCCCGCCGACTGCTCCGTCGGGCAGCTCGGTGCAATCGGCTTCGCGAAGAAAGGAGTGAAGTACATGAATAAAGTATGGAAACGCTTAGGTACACAATGACAAACAATAGTCTTCAGAATGTGTAGGGAGTAACATGCAAAGCGACATCAATCGCATGACAGTCATTTACATTTATGACAACATTTCAGTTGACCAAGTTTGGTTCCATTAACCTGTCATGAACTTGACCTGACTTGACCTCGGTGACCTAACATGACCTTGAAACTATATAGCATAACAATATACATCAAACAAGTTACTAGTGCTGCCAAGAACACTTCCCTTTTGCCAATATACGGGAAGCGCATCGGCGCCGATTTGTGTGGTCTGGCGCTACGAAATGTTTTGACTTTAACGGCCCCTAATTCGAAAACTTTCGGTCGATTTCCGTTTTACGTCCTTTTAGCGACGCGCCGGACACTTCAAAGCAGGTACGCCAAAAATGGCGTATATCGACCGGTAAAATCTGGAGTTATGTACGAAAAACTGGAGGGGTGGGCTGATTTCGCCCCCCTCCCCCCTCCAGTGCGCGTGTTAAGTGTTAGCCTTGCAGTTCAGATAGGATATTGAATCCGAAATTTACAAGCTTCCAGTGTATTTCGAAAATCATGACATTGATGCCCATTCTGCGATTTATCTACGGTCCATTAGACGTTCAGAAAATCAGTGCTGAAATGAATTAATGATGGATCAACTTCGGTACCTTCATAGGTAAGATTGTACCGTGACCTTGTGAAGCATGTGGTGTGAAATGTGACTAGTAAAAGTTAAAGCATCACAGGTTTTATCCAGGGACTTGCACACCTATTCAACATCATTCACTCATGATACCTGAAATATATGACTAAGATTCGTCTGTTCCAGCAAAACCTTAGCGCACCCAAGGGGACATTTAAGGGCAACAGTCTGTACTTCATGGGATAGAAAATCACGAAGTTCCTGGACCTCAAAATCAAGTTGTTAAAATTCGAGTTGCTTTTTTCGGGGGTGGAGGTTAAGATTTCCTTACCAAAATCTGGTGGACACCATTGCTTGAGAAAGCACTGCCGGAACATGTTTACAATGTTGCACCTATGCTGGCGACAGCGCTAGGATGTTTGGGAAGGGTCGGGAGGGATGGCACCTGGCACACAAAGTGTGGCAGAGAGAGAGCCGTGGTCCTATTACACAGAAGGTCTGAATGCCAACCCCGCATAACCATAAGCTGATTCGGTAGGCCTCTTCATAAAGGCATCGAGCTTCCTACGAAATGCCCGAGTGGATTCGCTGGACTCAGTGGTTGTAAAATGTGTTGTTACTTTGCACTGCCTGGATTATGTCGATACAGAAGTGATTTGATGTCTATGCATTTATTCCGCACGTAAGAGGAATACGTTGCACGGTTTGCCTCCTGGAGGTTTTTGTTTTGTTTTTAGTCTTAAATTTTCGTGTAATACTAGTGTGTGTACTAGTGAGTCGTGAAACACTAATACTACCGCGAATCGGAGGGAGATTTCCCTCTCGACCAATTCCTCAGCAAAGCGTTTCGAAACAACGCCTATCATTTCAGGCTTACAGGCCTAGGGAGGGCGAGTGCCAGGGATATGACTGGGGTCATGTCACGAACTCGACTAGGGAACGCCAAGGACATATGGGTAGGCAGCAGAGACCAGATGGTCGCCACAGATGTATGTCGGCTGGCGAGTTGGCACCCGGTCACGTGCGTCTCTCATCTCGGTACACCACTGTGGGGGCTCCCTGCGACAGGAAGGCAAGTTCACTCTGTAGACCACCGCGTTGACTCTGAAGACGGCCAGCTTCAGATGTGATTTGAGATGAGACCGGCTCGGCAGAGGAATCCCTGTCCGGACACAGCCGTGTCCGGGGCTGTGGTACACGAGCCGTGGCCCGACCCGCAGTCTGACGGTCAGACATCTGCTCTGTGGCCCGGAGCCATCGTGCACGAGCCGTGGCCCGACCCGCAGTCTGACGGTCAGACATCTGCTCTGTGGCCCGGAGCCCTCGTGCACGAGCCGTGGCCCGACCCGCAGTCTGACGGTCAGACATCTGCTCTGTGGCCCGGAGCCATCGTGCACGAGCCGTGGCCCGACCCGCAGTCTGACGGTCAGACATCTGCTCTGTGGCCCGGAGCCATCGTGCACGAGCCGTGGCCCGACCCGCAGTCTGACG
Organism: Ashinkailepas kermadecensis; assembly: GCA_034440615.1. NCBI lineage: Eukaryota > Metazoa > Arthropoda > Thecostraca > Neolepadidae > Ashinkailepas > Ashinkailepas kermadecensis. Next base: position 435,693 of record JAOTOM010005049.1, read on the forward strand.
GTCAGACATCTGCTCTGTGGCCCGGAGCCCTCGTGCACGAGCCGTGGCCGGACCCGCAGTCTGACGGTCAGACATCTGCTCTGTGGCCCGGAGCCCTCGTGCACGAGCCGTGGCCCGACCCGCAGCCTGACGGGCAGACATCTGCTCTTGTGGTGTTCCGCTCCCGCATAGAAACGCTCTCACTGAGGAAGTGTGTCCGCTGTCTCACGCTGAGACACAGCGTCACGGCGGACACACACTCCAGGAGCCTCACCGAGGTGCTGGCTGGGACACAGCGTCACGGCGGACACACACTCCAGGAGCCTCACCGAGGTGCTGGCTGGGACGTTACTGCGGACACTCCAGGAGCCACACCGAGGTGCTGGCTGGGACGTTACTGCGGACACTCCAGGAGCCTCACCGAGGTGCTGGCTGAGACACAGCGTCACGGCGGACACACACTCTAGGAGCCACACCGAGGTGCTGGCTGGGACACAGCGTCACGGCGGACACACACTCCAGGAGCCTCACCGAGGTGCTGGCTGGGACGTTACTGCGGACACTCCAAGAGCCTCACCGAAGTGCTGGCTGGGGAACAGCGTCACGGCGGACACACTCCAAGAGCCTCACCGAGGTGCTGGCTGGGACACAGCGTCACGGCGGACACACACCCCAGGAGCCACACCGAGGTGCTGGCTGGGACGTTACTGCGGACACTCCAAGAGCCTCACCGAGGTGCTGGCTGGGACACAGCGTCACGGCGGACACACACTCTAGGAGCCACACCGAGGTGCTGGCTGAGACACAGCGTCACGGCGGACACACACTCCAGGAGCCTCACCGAGGTGCTGGCTGGGACGTTACTGCGGACACTCCAAGAGCCTCACCGAAGTGCTGGCTGGGGAACAGCGTCACGGCGGACACACTCCAGGAGCCACACCGAGGTGCTGGCTGGGACGTTACTGCGGACACTCCAGGAGCCTCACCGAGGTGCTGGCTGGGACGTTACTGCGGACACTCCAGGAGCTTCACCGAGGTGCTGGCTGGGACACAGCGTCACGGCGGACACACACTCCAGGAGCCTCACCGAGGTGCTGGCTGGGACACAGCGTCACGGCGGACACACACTCCAGGAGCCTCACCGAAGTGCTGGCTGGGACGTTACTGCGAACACTCCAGGAGCCACACCGAGGTGCTGGCCGGGGCGAATTGGCACGGTGCATTGTCTGGCTATGTTCAGCCGTGCCTTTGAGCCGGCAGCAGGGTGGCGGCAGTGGTCGGCCGCCGTTCACACGCATGTCACTGTGTGGTCGGCGCCCCGCCGATGCGGTGGTCGAGCCAGGTGGCGTTCTGGCGGCAGCCGGCACGGTCGCCACCTGGCGACTGTATCGGCTGTGGCAGCCGCAACAGGTGTGGCGGCTATTGCACTGTGGCAGCCGCGACAGGTGTGGTGGCCATTGCACTGTCGCAGGTGTGTCGGCTGTCAACAATGCCATTTGTGACAGCTGTGACTGGTAACGGTGTGACAGGCGTTAGGTGTGACGTGTGACAGCTCTGTGTCGGCACGGCGGCAGGTGTGTCGGCTGTCAACAATATCAGCTGTGTCAGCTGTGACGGTGTGACAGGTTTGACGTGTGACATCTCCGTGTCGTCACGGTGGCAGGTGGCAGGTGTCAGGTGTGCGAGCTCTGTCGGCTGTGTCCGCACAGTGGCAGTCTGGGTAGCGGCGGCCCCCGAGCTTTGGCCTGTGACCTGTCACAATTTGGAGAGCCGTGACGTCGGGCCTGCTTTCGGTTCCAGCACGGCCTGTGCTGCCGCCTGTGTCCCACACGCCCTACGACACTGGATCTGTCTGGCCCTGGGTCAGGTCTCACGGCGTATCACCGCCAGGAAGCGCGGAGGGCGCCCTCCTCCCCTTTGGGTTGGGGTTCCTGAGACGCCGGTCCGTGCCGACATACCAGCCCAGCCGTGCCATGCACCTCACGTTAATCCAATCTCACGCACGTCGTGTGGCGTAGTCTTTGGACGGGCGTCGACCTCTGGCGCGCTTGGGTCCCGTGCCGGATACCGGGTCCATGTGCATCGCTCTGCCACTGGGACGCTCGCTGGACTCGAGGATGCTCGGGACCGGCTCATCGTACGGCACTAGTGCCCCCCCCTCCCGGTGCGAGCCAGTGTCAGTCGCCGGGACGCCCGGCACGCAGCACGCTACCTGCCGCCATTCCTCTGGTGCATTTGGCGGTTGTTTCTGGGCGCCCCAGGCCTACAAGCAAGCCGACGCGGAGGATTACGGCAACAACCAGCCGACGCTGGGGAACGGAAGGGTCTCCAGCGCGGCAACCCTTCCGTGAACAAAGGACCTTCGTATGTCCCTTGCTATGAACAAAGGACGAAGGCGATTGGGACCTAAGCTCTGAATAGCGGCACACGCTATGATGGTTAGGGCCCGATAGTCAGTCACTCGGAGGTGTCGTGACGCGGGGACGGGACAAAGAGGTCAGGGTTGTAAACTGAGTGGGGCGATAACAGGACGGGAGGAAGGGACAGTGTGTTCACAACACAACAGCCAGTCGGACAGACGGAGGGGGGGCAGGGGGCGGGGGCGGGGGGCGGGGGCGGGGGCGGGGCGGGGGCGGGGGCGGGGGCGGGGGGGGGGCGGGGGCGGGGGCGGGGACGATCCCACCCATCCACCCACCCTTTACTTCCTCTCTTTTCTCGCACCTGACACGCGATCCCTTTCTTCGTGTCTGCCGTCGTGCCCCCGCGGTGGCTGTTTCTGGGCGCCCTAGGCCTAGAAACAAGCCGACGCGGATGGTTACGGCCGCCACCAGCCCACTGGGGAACGGAAGGGAGAGAATGAACAAAGGACGAAGGCGAGCGGGGCCCAAACCGGTAGTAAACTGGCATTCGTTGGCACATAAATGATAAAGCTACTCAACGCAGAGGGAGGGGGCAACATTTCTCCATGCAGTGCTTCCTTCTTGAGCCTTTCTTTCTACGATTGTCGTCAAGATTCAGCGGCGCGCGGCTCTAGCTGGTATTCGTCGCTATGGCGTGCCCACCGTTGGCATCTGCTCTGCTACCGAGGACGAGACTGAGTCAGGACGCTGCTGGGAGATGGGCGCCGACGCGTTCCTCGAGCTACGCGGTGAATTTCCACGGAAGACTGAACTTGGACACGCTTTGTGAAGTCCAAATTCAATTCCTCTCCCACTCTATCACACAAACGCATCAGATATTTGTCCCGGTTGGTAGGCTGGGGTCGTTCGTATTTCGCAGAAACACTGCTGCCCGTCTTCGTTTGCGGTGCTGCGTTTCCAGCCTGCTGCCTCGCGTTCATGGTGCTCGATTTGCTCCTGGTATATCAAACACCCAATGCCACATCAGCCGCCTGAACGTAAATTTGCAAGCTGAACGTCAGAACCCTAGCAGATAGATAGCGCTGCCCCTGGCTCAGGAAGAAGAAAAAGATGCGGTGTTGTCTCTGGCATGTGGCCAGCACCTGCTGCCTCAGCCGCCATCGGGCACCGCTGTTGCCACTATCTATGACTGATTGCCTTGGTAGCCGGGTGGTAGCCGGGCAGCGGGCAGCAGCAGAGTAGCAGCCGCGTAGCAGCCGGTGGTTGGCAGGATGGCAGCGTCACCAGCGCGGCACGAGTGCCTCAGGGCAGTGTTGGGTCCGGCCACCGGTTCGGGGAGCCAGGCTTATTGTCGATGGAACCCGCAACACCGCAATCAATTATGAGCCAGACAGGGCCTGCTTGCCTGTTGACAGCTGTTCTCGGCCTGGGAAGAGCTGCTGAAAGGCTGGCAAGTGGTCGGTGACTGGGTACCAGGGGATGCTGAGCGGTCTACAGGTGCCGAAATGCTCAGATCTGCATGTGACTCGGCCGCCGAAATGCACCGACCGAACGTCGGCCGGGTGCCGCTCGGCTATCCCATTCCTATCGCAGGAGCCGGGCGCGAGCTGGGCACAAGCTGGCACGAGCTGGCACGTGAGCTGTCTGTGGCGCAACCGAGACGACGGCCGCTGGCGGCGGCCCTATCTCGGACATATCATTTCGTCTCCGAGCTCGGTGGGGAAGTGAAAGTGGTGGCGAGTGGCCGGTGGCGCCGCTGTCGGCGCGCTGTGTGGACGACGAGCTGCCCTCGTCTGCCGCGGCTGGCGGTGTTGGCATCGTCCAGTGTCACGTCCGACGTGGGCCCCGTGCGGAATAACGATATCCTTCATCTGCGAGACGGCGGTTTAGATCTCGTCTTCGTTTAGGTCTCGGCATCACCTCATGCCCGGGATGGGATGGGCTGCCGCGGCGTTCAAATGTTTAGCCGAATTTCACTCGACGACCTGTGTGCCAGTAAATCTCTTGAACGGGGAATCTTTCCACGGCACTTGTTCGTGCTGAAGTCTCAGAGGTACTGAATCTCGGCGCAGCTTCGATACATGATCACCTGCTGGTGTTGCCATGGTAACGCTTTGGGGGCGGTAAGAAGAGGTGAAACACTGGCGGCAGAGTGGGTGAGATTATGAGGTGTGCCACTAGCAATTATCACCGGGATTGAATTGGGTTTGTGCACTTAGTAAAACATTTAGAAGCCGGGCGAGGCGAAATAGAAGGAGAGTGCAGTTTATCCAGGCTAACGATATTTTCGGCTTTACTGTGACGCAAACGCGAATTTTCTGCGCCAAGGGAGCCCTGGCGACCGGCCACCCCTTAAATATGCCCCTATGTGCGTGATGTTAGCCGACTTAGGCGCTATAACGTCGTCTTCACAAACAATTTCGTTTACTGCATACTGCGCGTCTAGTTTCCGTGCATGTTACATCTATACGAGACTCGATCACATTAATGGAGGGACGGTGTCGTCTGCCGACGAGGAGTAGCATGCTGCTGCTGCTGCCGCCGCCAAGTGCCGACCGGTCCCCTGACCGTGGTCCGGCCGACCCCGGTCCCCTGACCGTGGTCCGGCCGACCCCGGTCCCCTGACCGTGGTCCGGCCGACACCGGTCCCCTGACCGTGGTCCGGCCGACACCGGTCCCCTGACCGTGGTCCGGCAGACACCGGTCCCCCGACCGTGGTCCGGCAGACACCGGTCCCCTGACCGTGGTCCGGCCGACACCGGTCCCCCGACCGTGGTCCGGCAGACACCGGTCCCCTGACCGTGGTCCGGCCGACACCGGTCCCCTGACCGTGGTCCGGCCGACACCAGTCCCCCGACCGTGGTCCGGCCGACACCGGTCCCCTGACCGTGGTCCGGCCGACACCAGTCCCCTGACCGTGGTCCGGCCGACACCGGTCCCCGACTGTGGTCCGGCCGACACCAGTCCCCCGACCGTGGTCCGGCCGACACCAGTCCCCTGACCGTGGTCCGGCCGACACCGGTCCCCCGACCGTGGTCCGGCCGACACCAGTCCCCCGACCGTGGTCCGGCCGACACCGGTCCCCCGACCGTGGTCCGGCCGACACCGGTCCCCTGACCGTGGTCCGGCCGACACCAGTCCCCTGACCGTGGTCCGGCCGACACCGGTCCCCCGACCGTGGTCCGGCCGACACCAGTCCCCCGACCGTGGTCCGGCCGACACCGGTCCCCCGACCGTGGTCCGGCCGACACCAGTCCCCCGGCTGCGTGACTGTGGTCCGGCTGCGCGACTGTGGTCCGGCTGCGCGACTGTGGTCCGGCTGCGCCACTGTGGTCCGGCTGCGTGCGAGAATCTGGTATTGATCGCCCGCGGCGATCGCGTGCGTGACCGAGTCGACACCAGCGCGGACGTGCCCTGAGCCCGGCCGCTGGCGTCTGATGTTTGCTCGGCGAGGCTCGTCCGGCGACCGGAACATTAGCAGGGGGAGGGGGTCTGGTGGCCCCGCGAATTCCTACGGCTACCGGCAGCCAGAATCCCCTGGGTCTCAACAACTGCGTTATTTATTGACGCGATACGCCTTCGGCTCTTGGAGGTTGCCGCTCCTTCGCGAACTACGACTGGACCAAGTTGGTGCTTATAGGATTGCGGAGAACTGATCGACAATGTGCTGCGTATATGTGTGTGGGGGGGGGGGGTCACGACACGAGTGCCAGTGCAAGTACTACGGTGCGACATTACTGCCAGAACAAAACCTTTGATCGACTCCACTGCGACACGACTGCGACGGCGGAGGGTGCAGTTTGACCCTCGCAGCTTTTGTTTGACCCTCCCAGCTTTTGTTGTAAGCTAGATAATGATGCACTGAATGGTATGATGCATATCCATGCTTGAAATGTCAGTTATTTGAAAAAATTTTTGACGACACCTTTGGTGGACCTTCCAAGTCAGGTCAAATAAGCGAATGTCAGGGGTGCAGTCGAACATCCGGTCGTCACAGTAATTCTCAGAGCCTAGTGAAACGAACATGATGTATCGCTTCAATAGAAATGAGATGCAAACTGAAACCGTAGTCGAGCACAGTGACTGGTCAGGTCGCCGGTCAGGTCGGGTCAAGTCATGCCAAAAAGTATGTGCTACGCTGCTGCAGCGAACAATTTTCGAAACGGATTGCGATCAGAAATAAGTTGTGAGTGACACGAACTTAAAGCCAAGTATTTTCCCTTTTTTGGGAATGATGAAGAAGCCATCAAAATTGTTCTAAAATTGTTCCTTGTGGAAAATTTTGCAATCTCTTAAAAGAAGATGCCCTAATTTTTCCAAGTGGATTTTGTGAGCCTACTCACATCAGTCAATAAATCGGTGTGCAAAACTACCCCTGTATATCCCGACTTCATCATCTGTACTTCGTAATTGTCCATATTTCCGCTTCGAGAGCTCCTGCGATAAGTGGGCTACCGAAATATTTAAGGTCATACCTCATTGATCTGACGTGACCTGGTATTCACTTGAAACTTGGAGCACTGTTAATGAACAACTGTGCCGGTATGGTACTTCGGTTTTCTAAAAGTGCCAATTTTAACCTTCAAACAATTTTCCACTTTAAGATGTCCAGTTGACCCAGTTACCTGACCTGACATCATGCTTGGATATTCTTGCATTTTTATTCGCCTGTGCACTCGTACCTAAATTTTAGACTATGGCTTTTACAGTTGCTTCACGATAATGCTTCAATGTACATCCAAGACCGGCATCGTGACGTACAAAACCAGCCGTGGCTTAATTTTGACTTGCCCTAGATCCGTGAATACGGAACAGGCGTGAATGCCTTTTGTCCTACAATGCACACTCAATTGCTGGAAGGTGTGCCACATTTGAAAGCGATATATTTAATGGTTCAGGAAAAGATGTCAAGGTGTGGTCAAATTGGCCTTCTTTGTCACCACTTCATCACTGCCACTCCTACCACCACCCACCACTGCATTACTGCCACCATTGTCACCACTGCCACCACTGCCACCACTATCGCCACTGCCGTCACTACCGCCACTGCCGCCACTGCCACCACTACCGCCACTGCCACCACTACCGCCACTGCCGTCACTACCGCCACTGCCACCACTGCCACCACTATCGCCACTGCCGTCACTACCGCCACTGCCGCCACTGCCACCACTACCGCCACTGCCGCCACTGCCGCCACTGCCACCACTGCCACCACTACCGCCACTGCCGCCACTGCCACCAATGCCACCACTACCGCCACTGTCACCACTGCCACCATTACCGCCACTGCCACCACTACCGCTACTGCCACCACTACCGCTACTGCCATCACGACTGCAGCCATTTCTGTCGCTGCTGCTGATTGCCGATGCAATGCCAATGCAATGCCGATGCCGAACCTTGCCGTATGAGCCACAAGGGAAGTCTTAACAAGTGCATACAATATTGCAGATTGGTAATATGTCACAGATAATGAAATACACCAAAGTTTGGGACATGACGCAGCCACGTTTTGAAACTTGTCGGTGACAAGCCTGTGGAAATGAGGGAAGGGAGGGGGGTGAGCGACGGAACAAATGTGACCGAAGTTGATCCGCAAAAAAAAACACCCAAGTTGGTGCATCTATTCTAGCATAGCTTCCTAGCATCGCTTTATTGCTCGCTGTGTCTGCATGGCCGTCAGTGACCGCGTCAGTGACCGGTCCGCGCCCTGTTGCAGTGATCGCCACGGTGGCGCTGGCGTTCCTTTTGCTGCCCATGTGCCAGTACATGGTAGGCTCCTGCTCGGACGGCACGAAGTGAGTACACGGCCGCACCCTCTGGCCGCACCGGTCTGTGCCGCGCCGCCGCCCAACTCAGACTCCGCCCCGCCACTCAGGTGTCGCCCCGCCACTCAGGTGTCGCCCCGCCACTCAGATGTCGCCCCGCCACTCAGATGTCGCCCCGCCACTCAGACTCCGCCCCGCCACTCAGACTCCGCCCCGCCACTCAGGTGCCGCCCCGCCACTCAGATGTCGCCTCGCCATTCAGACTCCGCCTCGCCATTCAGACTCCGCCCCGCCACTCAGATGTCACCCCGCCACTCAGATGTCGCCCCACCACTCAGATGTCGTGCCGCCATTCAGATGTCGCCTCGCCATTCAGACTCCGCCCCGGCACTCAGATGTCGCCCCGCCACTCAGATGTCGCCTCGCCATTCAGACTCCGCCTCGCCATTCAGACTCCGCCCCGCCATTCAGACTCCGCCCCGCCACTCAAATGTCGCCCCACCACTCAGATGTCGTGCCGCCATTCAGATGTCGCCTCGCCATTCAGACTCCGCCCCGCCACTCAGATGTGGCCCCGCCACTCAGATGTCGCCCCGCCACTCAGATGTCGCGCCGCCACTCAGATGTCGCGCCGCAACTTCGCCCCGCCATTCATATTCTGCCTCGCCACTCAGATGCCAACGCTTGTTTATGTGCGGCTCATGCACTTCCGTCACTCCGGCCGAAATCGAGCCCTTGGCCCAGCGGACATCTGGTGCTAACTGACGGGATGTGACTGAGCGGACATCTGGTCCTATCTGACGGGATGTGACTGGGCGGGCACCTGGTGTTATCTAACTGGATGTGACTGAGCGGACTCCTGGTGCTAACTGACGGGATGTGAATGAGTGGATACCTGGTCGTATTTAACGGGATGTGACTGGTTCTACTGAATCTGACCCGAGGTGCCGGCCCGACCCGACTCGACCTGACTCGACCTGATTGGCGCTTCATGAAGGAGTTGGCAGTTATCGGGTTTGTTTTGTCGTCATGGGATTAATTATACCCCTTCAGCGGTAGTGGCCTTTACTTCATTCGAGTTGATGCGGTGTATGGAGCTAAGCTCAGGCAATTCGGAAAATATTGCTGGCGCTGCCCAATTACAAGATATCGTCAGTTGGAGAGGGGATGAACTTTTCCGACTCAGCTTGGGATGGGGGACGTGTCCCTTCCAATGCGTTTGGAACGACACCGTGTTGGGTCCGTCTATGGTGCCGTCGAGTGGGTTGAAGTGTGCTGACTGCTCGCTGTTCAGCCATTCGGCTGTGCAGTGCCCGGCGACTGATGGTGCAGATAGCAGCTGGTCCCGGGAGGGCTTCGATACGGGCTGAAGGCCAGGTGTCCGACGCTCGGTCGGTGGCTATTTTGTCGGTGGATACGCCTGGAACTGGCGGTGGTGTGAAGATCTGCGTGTACGCCGGCCGGGCTAAGATTGCGGACGTTGGCGCTTTGGCGCGCGTCAGTCCGACTTGGATCAGATGTGCATGGGTGTAGGTTATAGCTGCTCACTGCGTATATAAGTGCACCTCATAAGGTCCGTTTGGGGCCAGGACCGGGGTTCTGGTGGGGGGTAACCTTATCTCTGGATTTCGTGCCTCGCACGGCCCTGGTGGAGATAATATAAATGCTGGTTTAGTGTCAGTTCTGACGCGAGCTAAGGACACCATGTACGTTTTTATTAGCATATCCTCTCCTTTTTATCGGTCGTATTTTTAACGTCAATGCATTCTATCAGGCAGGAGATCTTCACAGCTGAGTTCCTCTCCCCTCCCTTTTCTCCCGCCACGAACGCACATTGATCCAGCCAGTTGGTTGAGCAGGGCGGTGTCGCCTCGGCACAAACACCACGGTGTCCGTGCGGGATCCACTGTGGGCGCCGTCTGCAACTCCAGGTGGTCCGTGCCAGGCGGCTGAGCGCCGGCCGTGTGCGACCTGCACCCGTGCTATGCGACGGCGGCGTCGGCTCGGGCATCGAGTCCGTCGCGGATGACTGTCCTCGCCGAGGGACGCTGATGTCCGGCGGAGCCACGCGCACACTGAACTCTCGCCGAGGGACGCTGAGACCTGGCGGAGCCTCGCGCACACTGAACTCTCGCCGAGGGACGCTGAGACCTGGCGGAGCCTCGCGCACACTGAACTCTCGCCGAGGGACGCTGAGACCTGGCGGGGCCTCGCGCACACTGAACTCTCGCCGAGGGACGCTGAGACCTGGCCGGAGCCTCGCGCACACTGAACTCGCCGAGGGACGCTGAGACCTGGCGGAGCCTCGCGCACACTGAACTCTCGCCGAGGGACGCTGAGACCTGGCGGAGCCTCGCGCACACTGAACTCTCGCCGAGGGACGCTGAGACCTGGCGGGGCCTCGCGCACACTGAACTCTCGCCGAGGGACGCTGAGACCTGGCGGAGCCTCGCGCACACTGAACTCTCGCCGAGGGACGCTGAGACCTGGCGGAGCCTCGCGCACACTGAACTCTCGCCGAGGGACGCTGAGACCTGGCGGGAGCCTCGCGCACACTGAACTCTCGCCGAGGGACGCTGAGACCTGGCGGAGCCTCGCGCACACTGAACTCTCGCCGAGGGACGCTGAGACCTGGCGGAGCCTCGCGCACACTGAACTCTCGCCGAGGGACGCTGAGACCTGGCGGAGCCTCGCGCACACTGAACTCTCGCCGAGGGACGCTGAGACCTGGCGGAGCCTCGCGCACACTGAACTCTCGCCGAGGGACGCTGAGACCTGGCGGAGCCTCGCGCACACTGAACTCTCGCCGAGGGACGCTGAGACCTGGCGGAGCCTCGCGCACACTGAACTCTCGCCGAGGGACGCTGAGACCTGGCGGAGCCTCGCGCACACTGAACTCTCGCCGAGGGACGCTGAGACCTGGCGGAGCCTCGCGCACACTGAACTCTCGCCGAGGGACGCTGAGACCTGGCGGAGCCTCGCGCACACTGAACTCTCGCCGAGGGACGCTGAGACCTGGCGGAGCCTCGCGCACACTGAACTCTCGCCGAGGGACGCTGAGACCTGGCGGAGCCTCGCGCACACTGAACTCTCGCCGAGGGACGCTGAGACCTGGCGGAGCCTCGCGCACACTGAACTCTCGCCGAGGGACGCTGAGACCTGGCGGAGCCTCGCGCACACTGAACTCTCGCCGAGGGACGCTGAGACCTGGCGGATCCCCCGCCCCCCTAAACTCGCCGAGGGACGCTGAGACCTGGCGGGGCCTCGCGCACACTGAACTCTCGCCGAGGGACGCTGAGACCTGGCGGAGCCTCGCGCACACTGAACTCTCGCCGAGGGACGCTGAGACCTGGCGGAGCCTCGCGCACACTGAACTCTCGCCGAGGGACGCTGAGACCTGGCGGAGCCACGCGCACACTGAACTCTCGCCGAGGGACGCTGAGACCTGGCGGGGCCTCGCGCACACTGAACTCTCGCCGAGTGACGCTGAGACCTGGCGGAGCCTCGCGCACACTGAACTCTCGCCGAGGGACGCTGAGACCTGGCGGAGCCTCGCGCACACTGAACTCTCGCCGAGGGACGCTGAGACCTGGCGGAGCCACGCGCACACTGAACTCTCGCCGAGGGACGCTGAGACCTGGCGGAGCCTCGCGCACACTGAACTCTCGCCGAGGGACGCTGAGACCTGGCGGAGCCACGCGCACACTGAACTCTCGCCGAGGGACGCTGAGACCTGGCGGGGCCTCGCGCACACTGAACTCTCGCCGAGGGACGCTGAGACCTGGCGGAGCCTCGCGCACACTGAACTCTCGCCGTTAGACGTTGATATCCGGCGGAGCCACGCGCACACTAAACTTTCGTATCATATGAGTTTTTTTTTCACCCACCATTGCAAGAGCATTCCTTGCAAATGTTGGTCAAAATAGTTCAATCTTATTTTAGTTCCAAGTAGGAATGCACCGGCTATTGCCAGATATGGAATTTAGCATCGTCAAGTACCCACTTGACGATGCTAAATTCCATATCTGGCAATAGCCGGTGCATTCGTACTTTGGAAGTAAAATAAGATTGAACTATTTCAATGGGCTTGATGAACTGGCATTAAACTTGTCCTGTGACGTTTGAGATCATTTCCTCTTGATATAGCATTTGTGTGAACGGCACTGATTTTGTATGATTATTACCAATCAAATTTGATTATTGTGTCGACTGATTATTCGGCAATAATTGTGTTTCGCCCCCGGAACAAATGCATTGGCTGTATTGACCTTTCGTGACCTCGGTATATATTGACATTCAAATTACGAACAATCTGGTAAGATGCAATGATAGCAATTCATAAAGTCGCATTCAAATTCAGAACAATCTGACAAGATGCGAATTTTGACCTTTGGCCGTACCTGGAAGATCAACTCAACTATTGCCCCGCTATCAACGAAGCTGGAATTAATTTGCAGTGGCGGATCCGGACCACCGATTCGGGCTTCGCAGGAGCAAGTTTCAAAAATGTCCATCGATAAAACATTCCTGATGTCGATTCCTCTGAACCGAACAACTGATAACAACTGATTGAAATACACTCTCATGTAAGTTCGTTAAATTCCGTAAAGTGCATGAAGATGTAAATTTTTGCCTAAAACCGAACCTCATGAGGGGCAGGACACCCGCGGTCCCCAAATCCACTACTGTTAATCGCTAGGTCTTGTTTTAATGCTCGTTTTTGTCCGTGCCGCTGTATGACGCTCTGTTTGGTAATGACCGGGAGTCCTACCCACCCCCAACTGTTACGTGGGTAGAATTATCGAATGCCGGCGAAGGTTAATTACAAATGCAAGAAACATGACCCCGAGGTATTGGTTACGCTCTCCCTCTCCCAATCGGATCGTTGGCCTGCAGACAAGTTCCATATTCCATTAGCTCAGCTATTGGTGTAGGTGTTTCCGCTGGTGGCTCACCACAACCTCTCCTTTGAGGTTTTCACGTGGGATGCTATGGCAGCGGAAGGCGCAGGTCACAAGCTCGCCGAGAAACAGCAGTGCTTTTGCATTCCGAGTTTGTGTCCAGTGAATAATTCTGTCTTGTAGCGCTGATCAGTAGTGGTGACCGTAACGTACTGCTTCAAGATGTTGAGCTGGCCACTGTGTCCAGTGAAGAATTCTGTCTTGTAGCGCTGATCAGTAGTGGTGACCGTAACGTACTGCTTCAAGATGTTGAGCTGGCCACTGTGTCCAGTGAAGAATTCTGTCTTGTAGCGCTGATCAGTAGTGGTGACCGTAACGTACTGCTTCAAGATGTTGAGCTGGCCACTCACTTCTTGGCTTACGGACCGAGTTCCTGAGAGCCTTGAGAAACTCTTCACGTGCGGTTTGGGGCTCACAGTCGTTACGACCCACCTTGGACAAAAACCGCTCCAGAGCAAGGATTTTCGGAATGGCACTGGACACGTACGGTACTTCTGAACTCATTCAGTTTGCGAGGCCAAATGAACGAGACATCGGACAAGTCTTAGACCCCAGTCTCAGACCCCAGTCTCAGACCTCAGTCTCAGACCTCAGTCTCAGACCTCAGTCTCAGACCTCAGTCTCAGACCTCAGTCTCAGACCTCAGTCTCAGACCTCAGTCTCAGACCTCAGTCTCAGACCTCAGTCTCAGACCTCAGTCTCAGACCTCAGTCTCAGACCTGTTTCAGACCTCAGTCTCAGACCTCAGTCTTCAGGAGGCTCAGACCCCAGTCTTCAGGAGACTCAGACCTCAGTCTTCAGGAGACTCAGACCCCAGTCTTCAGGAGGCTCAGACCCCAGTCTTCAGGAGACTCAGACCCCAGTCTTCAGGAGACTCAGACCCCAGTCTTCAGGAGACTCAGAAGCCGCTCGCAAGTTACCACTCGTTGACATGAATGACTGAAGTATATGCGTCGATAGGTACAACACCGGCTGCCGTTTTAGAGCCACGAGCCGTTCGCTGATAGATACACTACCGGCTGCCATTTCAGGGCCAGTAGTCGCTCGATCATCACGGAGTGCACACACTCTTCCATCATGGAGCGTCTGATGGCTTATGACTGCAAGTGGTGAAGTTACCCTTAATATGATCAATGTTGTGCCACCGCTCTATAGTGTAGTATGGGAGTGTGGGCAAGGGTGTGGGGATCAAGCAGGCTATGACACCTTTGGGTTGAAACAAATGCGCACTAAAAATTAAGAGGCACTAAAATACAAGTAAAAAGAGGTGCATGCAACATAATTTGGTGATTTCCCAATATTTGTTAGTTCCGGGGCATTGAGTTTTGGGGCTTTGGATCACTTAGCGAGATCCTCGCTACGCCCGTGATCCGTCAGATTCGCTGTCGGATGATCCGGCCGGGTATTCTCCTCAGATCCCGCAAATTTTTCCCCCGCCGGATACCAAATATCCCCATTCGGTGCATCCCTACTACAAGCATATATATGTAAGGCGGAATGGATTGATGGGCCGGATGGGAGTCTATCGACGGTAGCGCACAGTAGATGTAAGCCAGCAATGGGCAGCTTTGCCAATGGTAGCGTTGGAGTGGGTGGTATGCCCGCCCGCGTCGGACAGCTCCCTGTCCTGTGATCGGCAGCGTGGAGTGGGTGTATGCCCGCCCGGGTCGGACAGCTCCCTGTCCTGTGATCGGCAGCGTGGAGTGGGTGTATGCCCGCCCGCGTCGGACAGCTCCCTGTCCTGTGATCGGCAGCGTGGGGTGGGTGTATGCCCGCCCGCGTCGGACAGCTCCCTGTCCTGTGATCGGTAGCGTTGAGTGAGTGGCGTGAGCTGCTCGACATGGCGCCCATGGTCTCTGTTTCAGCGCCATTCACGGTGACATGGCCGTCCAGCGGCACTACAGGGCCGATTATTCCAGTGGTAAGGTGCCCGTCTCCCGGCTGAAAGGTGTTGGATTCGAGTCCCACCTGTCGCTACTCTTCGCTCACGACCAATCGGCATAAGCGGTTGGCGATGTTATGTAACTGAACAGCCACTGCGTCGTAAGCCAGTAATAGCCATCAGCGGCACCACGACACGTGATCAGACAGCAGCTATCGTCCTGGTGTGGGTGGGGCGCCGACAGAGCAGCTATCGTCCTGGTGTGGGTGGGGCGCCGACAGAGCAGCTACCGTCCTGGTGTGGGTGGGGCGCCGACAGAGCAGCTACCGTCCTGGTGTGGGTGGGGCGCCGACAGAGCAGCTATTGTCCTGGTGTGGGTGGGGCGCCGACAGAGCAGCTACCGTCCTGGTGTGGGTGGGGCGCCGACAGAGCAGCTACCGTCCCGGTGTGGGTGGGGCGCCGACAGAGCAGCTGTCGTCCTCGTGTGGGTGGGGTGCCGACAGAGCAGCTATCGTCCTGGTGTGGGTGGGGCGCCGACAGAGCAGCTACCGTCCTGGTGTGGGTGGGGCGCCGACAGAGCAGCTATCGTCCTGGTGTGGGTGGGGCGCCGACAGAGCAGCTATCGTCCTGGTGTGGGTGGGGCGCCGACAGAGCAGCTATCGTCCTGGTGTGGGTGGGGCGCCGACAGAGCAGCTACCGTCCTGGTGTGGGTGGGGCGCCGACAGAGCAGCTATCGTCCTGGTGTGGGTGGGGCGCCGACAGAGCAGCTATCGTCCTGGTGTGGGTGGGGCGCCGACAGAGCAGCTACCGTCCTGGTGTGGGTGGGGCGCCGGCTCGGCTACCCAGCTGCGGCGTCCTGGTGTGGGTGGGGCGCCGGCTCGGCTACCCAGCTGCCGCCACTCAGCAGCGCTGCGCCGTCTGGCATGATGACCTCAGCAGCTGTGGCCCCTGGCGTCCGGACGCCACTGCCGTGCACGGATCATTCGGCGCCAAGTGGCGCCCCCCCACCCCACCCACCGCCCGCGCAGCAGCTGGTCTGGGCCCCTCCCCTGCCGGCACACGCGATATTTAGTCGCCGTGTGTCCGGAAAGGCTCGGCTGGTGCCCGTCTCCTGGCTCCAGCGAGGCCGCTGGCGGTCATGACGGCGTCTCTGTGTACTCTGGCTCGAACACTACAGGAGTATAGACGGAGCCATGCCATGTATTAGGTCAGCCGGCTGACTGGCTCCAGTGAGACCTCTGACGGTCATGAAGGCGTCTCTGTGTACTTTGGCTCGAACACGACAGTGGTGAAGACTGAACCAGCCATGTACTATTAGATCAGCCGGCTGGATGCCATCCTTCCCATTAGGAAAGCTATTGGACGAAAAGACTGGACCATCGTTTTGTAAGGAGAGTTTGATGATGAGAACGACTATTAAGAAAATTAACCCTAGTGTCATGCTGTTAAAGTAGTACTTTAGTCCAAAATATGTCCAAATCAACAGTATATTTCACCCATGGGACTTCTTCAGCTGTTGTAGATATCGAACACCAGACATCGGTAAGCAAGGCACAACGCGAATCACGTTTCTCGTGCATTCAAGGGTAGGCGAACTATTGCTAGGAAAAGTTTGGGAAGACGTTTGCCTGTCAGCACTGTACTTGAAACAATGTTCTATGTTCACTCTGTTCGCTATGTTCGCAAGTTTGAAGGTCGAAAACATTTGAGGCCAACATAACAGGCGAACACACATTTCCTATCATGTACTCAATGGGCTACCTATACATTTTGTAAGGACAGGGCCACGCTGAAATATGTGCAAAGTTTTGTACCAAAAGACATGTGAAGCTCAACGTGGTTTCTGAAACTTGATCTGGGTTTTTCACGGGAAGTGAATATCCCAAGTTCCTCCGCTCGGTGCGCTAGTGCGTGGAAGGACTCAGCTGATTCTCCATATGGAAACTCGTCCTTTTTATTGGGAGAGAGTACTCGAAGATTGGTTTAGCTCTAGTCGTTGGTACAATTATGCCCATGAGTTAAATGTGGTTATTGCTCCATGAGCAATGAACACTGACTATTGTCATACTAGAATGCTAACCATTTCACTATGCTACGTCCTGCTTGGGCAATATTGCGGTTTGCAGCGCGTGCTCTCCACACAATCCGACCTGATGACGTAACGAATCCACAGTGACTTTTCGATTTGTCCATCAGGACCCACCCGCCTCGTGCTTTTTGACCACGCCTCTGATGACCTGTGCCCGAGGTCGGGCGCCCGTGCCGACCGATCTCGTCCGGAGCGCCATCTGGGAGGGGCCCCGGACGCCAGATGCGACTCGAGGGACCCTGGAGTCCTCGTGACGCCCGGTGGCTCGAGTCCGCTGAGTGGTTTATGCCATTTGGGCCGCCGACCGGAACCACCGGGCCAGCATTGAGACTGGCGCCCGTCCCGCCGTCCCCCTCCCCTCCTCTCCCACGGTGTTACCGGCGGCGTCGGCGGCGCAGACACTCGCCTCTGGACCGCCGGCGGCGGGATGGATAGACGTACAGTGGCTGACACGCCGCCCGTAGGCAGTCGGCACGGCCGAGTGACGTACTACCTCTGACAGTGACGCCGACGCACGCGGCCCACGGACGTTGTTTCAGGCCGACCTTTCTGACACCGATACTAACAATGGCCACCGGCGGGACGAAGATAGTGTGTGGGAGCACGTGATGACTGCAGGTGACTACTGACCCGACTCGACCCGACCCGACCCGACCCGACCCGACTAGCCGGTGGAGGGAGGCCGCCTGACTGCCGAATCTGTAGCGGGTGTCCGCTGCCGGTCTGGTATGCTGACACGGCCGTGTCCCCTGGACATGTTGCTGGTAACGAGCATCTCTACTGACCTGATACTAAGGTTCTTTGTGTGTGGCGTGAGTGACGTCGCATGCTGAGACGGCCTCGCCTGGCGAGTGTAGTAGTCCGCATGTCGGGCAACTGTAGTCAGACTGTATGTGAGAAGCTCTAGCCGTCTCGCCTGGGGCTGGGAGTCCCTTGCATTGGTATTGTTCACATTCGCGATATGTTCAGGGACCTGGTATAGCATCTACGAGCCCACCTCTATGTGGTACCCGTCACGTTTCACGATCCCTCGTCGTCCATGACCTGATCTGACCTGTGTATCTCAGGCGACCTGATCTGTTTGATCATTGTGTGCCTTGTAACCTAACTTATCTGTACTTCTTTAACTTGATCTGGCATATCTTCGATGTTTATGTCCGATCTGCTGGTGCCGTATGCGGCCCGACGTGCCTGCTGTGACCTGACCTGACCTTATCGTAGGATCTCGTTCGGCTTTTGCGGCCGACACACTAGCGCAGAGATCCTGTCGCTCGGCATCTCGGTCACAATCGTCTCCGTCTGGATACTCACCGGCCATTGGCTACTTATGGACGGTAAGGCGCGTCTTCTCTCTCCTCTCTCTCTCTCTCTCTCTCTCTCTCTCTCTCTCTCTCTCTCTCTCTCTCTCTCTCTCTCTCTCTCTCTCTCTCTCTCTCTCTCTCTCTCTCTCTCTCTCTCTCTCTCTCTCTCTCTCTCTCTGTCTCTGTCTCTGTCTCTCTGTCTCTGTCTCTGTCCCTGTCCCTGTCTCTGTCCCTGTCCCTGTCCCTGTCCCTGTCCCTGTCCCTGTCCCTGTCCCTGTCCCTGTCCCTGTCCCTGTCCCTGTCCCTGTCCCTGTCCCTGTCCTGTCCCTGTCCCTGTCCCTGTCCCTGTCCCTGTCCCTGTCCCTGTCCCTGTCCCTGTCCCTGTCCCTGTCCCTGTCCCTGTCCCTGTCCCTGTCCCTGTCCCTGTCCCTGTCCCTGTCCCTGTCCCTGTCCCTGTCCCTGTCCCTGTCCCTGTCCCTGTCCCTGTCCCTGTCCCTGTCCCTGTCCCTGTCCCTGTCCCTGTCCCTGTCCCTGTCCCTGTCCCTGTCCCTGTCCCTGTCCCTGTCCCTGTCCCTGTCCCTGTCCCTGTCCCTGTCCCTGTCCCTGTCCCTGTCCCTGTATATGTATATGTATATGTATATGTATATGTATCTGTATCTGTATCTGTATCTGTATCTGTATCTGGCTCTGGCTCTCTGGTTCTGCCTCTCCCCCTCCCTGTCTGTCCGTAATCTCCCTGTATCCATCCGTGTCTCATTTGCTGTCTCCCTGCGGGATCAAGGAGGCGTCTATCACTCACTATACCTCCAATGTTCATACAAGTGGCGCGTGACTCACCCATGAGAAATTGTTGGGGCCACTTCACAGCAACAGATGAGTGGTTTGTGTAATCTGGCATTGGGGTTCCGCAATATCCGGGGCAACACAGAATGAGTAGTTCCGCTCGAATAGTGGGTGGGTCAGGTCAAAATAGGAAAATAATTGCTGGAGTGATTTATATATTTACAGTGTATTTGAACTCATTTTCACTGCAAAATTGGTTGTTGAGCATCACACTGCTTCCACGCATGGGTAAACAATGTTTACCTTTCCGACCCTTGAAAACCGCCCCTGCGCAGAGAAAGCCACCGTTTGCATGCGTGTTGGCTGGTGACCTTGAGGCGGTGGGTTGATTGTTCGGTTCGGTATGCCGGTGCGGTTTTCCGGCGCTGGTGTAGCTGGACACGTTTCCCGTCGTCGCCGCGGTGTGCCTGCACGATTCGGCAGATATGCTGAAGGTGTTGTCTGGCTGGTGTGTCTGTGTGGGACTGAACACTACATATGTCACCAACAATGACGGACGACTTCAGAGCGTGTGATGTCTCTGCTATTGGGACTGCTGTATCTGTCACGAACAATTACGGATAACTTCAGAGCGTGTGATGTCTGCGCTGTTGGGACTGCTGTGCCTGTCACCAACAATGACGGACGACTTCAGAGCGTGTGCTATCTGTGCGATTGGGACTGCTGTGCCTATCATGTATGTTAGATGGGACATCACTAAATCAGTCGTTTTATTGCATCAATCGTTGACGCATTTAACTTCGATGCTGTGAGGCACGGCGCTGCACCTTGGTGTTGCTGGCGATCAACGTGACAGACGTGGGCCTGCTACTGTTCGCGCAGCACATCGATGATCCTGGGTGTGTTGACGTGAGCCGCGCGGTCGGTAACTTCACCGCTGACCGTTCCAGCGATGGGCATGGGCCTGTGTGTGGCGTTCATCGCGTTCGTGCGTCTGCCGTCGCTGAAGGTGTCCACCCTGCTGCTGATGGGACTGCTCATCTACGACGTGTTCTGGGTCTTCTTCTCGCCGTACATCTTCAGCGCAAACGTCATGGTCAAGGTGCGTCAAAGCCAGCGGTGGGCGCTGGCGAATTCAGACGCCCGCGGACAGACATGCACTTGGCAAACATCCCGTGGCATTCAGGCATGCGACCGTCATGGTCGTTCAGTTGTTATTTCCAAACGTTTTGTTCGAGGGGAACTGTAGTTCATGTGTTATGCCACAGGTCGAGTGCGTTGTTGCTGTTACCTGGCTGTAATTATCTGCGCGTGTGAACGTATATGAAGTCCTACTGGTAGTGTTCATTTTGATAGAGGAGCCCGCTGTAGGTATTGCTAATTTGTGGCCGACCGGCTGGGAACTGACCCCATGCTGTTTGCATCCTTTGCCAGTAGTACCCTGAGGCGTTAATTGATGCCCATCTAGTTCCTGGGGTCTTGGCCCTCGGAACTTTGGATCGACCCCTGGAACATGCATTTGGCTCCCTGAAGTTCGACTTCAGCCCCTGGAGCTGTCATTTGGGCCATTGGGATGTTTTTTTTTCTCACGAAGTAAGAGCAAATTTAGGAATACAAATCCTTGGTTTTCTTCAGATTTATTCTTCACATGGTGCTACCTACTAGGCATTTAATCTCGAACTAGTTTTTTTTCGTACACTGTCTTCCAGACTGCAATGAATGGGAGAGGCCGATGATACGCACCAGCAGCAACATATTTGTGCACCAATGGGCACCAGGTGGCCATACTTTGCAGACCAGTAAATGCACCACGGCAAACTTTGAGATAAGCTTTAACAAGTTTCACCAGTTTCAACCTGGTATGCTTGTTAGTGCCCATCATCGTTACTCTGAGCACACACTGACAAAACATCGTCGAGATTGGCAAACTTTGCAGACTGGATCGCATTCATGTCCTAATTGCATTGTCATACAATTGATATATATGCCAGGGCAATCAAAATCCGCGAGGGAAGGAAGGATATGTATCCTACAATTTATGTGCCCTCAATGTCTCCCCAGGAAGTGAGGTTTATGGTCGCCATGGCTTCACACACTGATGCAAATTAAGTGGTGTGAAGTAACTTCCTTAGCCTACGGTCTACTCCTACTCCTAAGACTTCTCCAGGATCAATGTGTGAAACCGGCGCGACCACAACCGAAAGTAAGTGCAGGGCCACTAGAGGACAAATGATTCACAAAATTTCCAATTCTACCTATTCTGGTAAAAAGGTCCACGAAAGAAACAAAACATGACCTATTCGCAAATTCGCTTTCCACAACAGAGCCGACAATAAGCCGCGCACGTGGATCACAGTTAAAAAGGTCGTATTTACAGCGACAGTTGCTCGGAGGTCGGGTCCAGCAAGGTTAACGTACAGCGAGCTCATACCGAATACTGGTAGGGTTGGAATAAATCAGCAACAGGTAAGTAGCTTCAATGTTTTTAGCAGTGCTACCAAAATCGGAGGATTTGAATGCATAATATTCAACCTGCAATTAGTACTCATTTTATATCGTATTGTTCCCACTGTTCATCCCAGGGGCCCTCGTGGTGGCCCCTCCGTGGAGACTTCCTGCATCCTCTACTGCTTCGGTCTCTGGCTGTTTTTTTAAATAGAAGTTACGCCCCTGCCAGTGCCGGTTGCGAACACAGCTCAGCGATGAAATGCAGGTACGAATCTGATTTTAAATACCAACTTCTGTCAAGAAAGACGTTAGCGCACGCTCATATTATGGTTCTCCATTATTGCCTGCCGGGTGCTACCCTTACGTAGTCACACATGGTGGTATGCCGCAGAAGCTTACGTTCTCTCACGCTCAACAGGTGGCGACACGGTCGGCTGACAATCCTGTGGGCATAATGGCCAGGAAACTGCACCTGGGCAGCATGATGCGGGAAGCTCCCAAGCTGTCGCTGCCGGGAAAGCTGGTGTTCCCCAGCATGCGCAGCGCCGGGCACTTCTCCATGCTCGGCCTGGGAGACATTGTAAGCTGAACGTCTGTGGTTGGTTGGTTTATTCAGGTGCTGTCTGGACCGTGTAATGCAGCTGCTTGCTACCGTGCTCCATCGCCATTGCCGTTGCCGTCTCCCATCGTGCCCAATGAGTTTCGGTGGTGATCACTGCCAGCTGTTCCAACAGTGGATAAGTTTTTTCAGGTTGCATAATCGTCCGAACAAATGTCTACAGTATAAACGCGATTTTAATTGGTCAGCAATGCGTGGCGCATGATGTCGTGTCTGGCTTCAGCAAGCTTGAGTGTAAATCGACGCCAACGGGCATCCTGTCCTCGTGCTCTTCTCATTCAATATGACCGGCGGAGTTAGCGAAACTTTGGCCTCATGACTGGGAGGCTCTGTGACTGCGGTGTGGCGCATCAGTTGGTGTCCCTGTGGCTTCGGTGTAGCATATCAGTTGGTGTAGACGCAGTGGGCAGGTGGGAGAAGGAATCTGCTCGGTCTCTGCTCTTCATCTGCTGTCCGCACACCCGCTCGTGCCCCGTACCATGCGGCATCTGTCGACGGCGCCTGTGCCCCGTACCATGCCGCATCTGTCGACGGCGCCTGTGCCCCGTACCATGCCGCATCTGTTGACGGTGCCTGTACCCCGTACCATGCGGCATCTGTTGACGGTGCCTGTGCCCCGTACCATGCGGCATCTGTCGACGGCGCCTGTACCCCGTACCATGCCGCATCTGTCGACGGCGCCTGTACCCCGTACCATGCCGCATCTGTTGACGGTGCCTGTACCCCGTACCATGCGGCATCTGTTGACGGTGCCTGTACCCCGTACCATGCGGCATCTGTTGACGGTGCCTGTGCCCCGTACCATGCGGCATCTGTCGACGGTGCCTGTGCCCCGTACCATGCGGCATCTGTCGACGGTGCCTGTGCCCCGTACCATGCGGCATCTGTCGACGGTGCCTGTACCCCGTACCATGCGGCATCTGTTGACGGTGCCTGTGCCCTGTACCATGCCGCATATGTTGACGGTGCCTGTGCCCTGTACCATGCGGCATCTGTTGACGGTGCCTGTGCCCCGTACCATGCGGCATCTGTCGACGGTGCCTGTGCCCTGTACCATGCGGCATCTGTTGACGGTGCCTGTACCCCGTACCATGCGGCATCTGTTGACGGTGCCTGTACCCCGTACCATGCCGCATCTGTCGACGGTGCCTGTACCCCGTACCATGCGGCATCTGTCGACGGTGCCTGTGCCCCGTACCATGCGGCATCTGTTGACGGTGCCTGTGCCCCGTACCATGCGGCATCTGTTGACGGTGCCTGTACCCCGTACCATGCCGCATCTGTTGACGGTGCCTGTACCCCGTACCATGCCGCATCTGTTGACGGTGCCTGTGCCCCGTACCATGCGGCATCTGTTGACGGCGCCTGTACCCCGTACCATGCCATGTCGCATCTGTTGACGGTGCCTGTACCCCGTACCATGCCGCATCTGTTGACGGTGCCTGTACCCCGTACCATGCCGCATCTGTTGACGGTGCCTGTGCCCCGTACCATGCCGCATCTGTTGACGGTGCCTGTGCCCCGTACCATGCCGCATCTGTTGACGGTGCCTGTGTCCCGTACCATGCCGCATCTGTTGACGGTGCCTGTACCCCGTACCATGCCGCATCTGTTGACGGTGCCTGTGCCCCGTACCATGCCGCATCTGTTGACGGTGCCTGTACCCCGTACCATGCGCATCTGTTGACGGTGCCTGTACCCCGTACCATGCCGCATCTGTTGACGGTGCCTGTACCCCGTACCATGCCGCATCTGTTGACGGTGCCTGTGCCCCGTACCATGCCGCATCTGTTGACGGTGCCTGTGCCCCGTACCATGCCGCATCTGTTGACGGTGCCTGTGCCCCGTACCATGCCGCATCTGTTGACGGTGCCTGTGCCCCGTACCATGCCGCATCTGTTGACGGTGCCTGTACCCCGTACTACGGTGCCTGTGCCCCGTACCATGCCGCATCTGTTGACGGTGCCTGTGCCCCGTACCATGCCGCATCTGTTGACGGTGCCTGTACCCCGTACCATGCCGCATCTGTTGACGGTGCCTGTGTCCCTGTACCATGCCGCATCTGTTGACGGTGCCTGTGCCCCGTACCATGCCGCATCTGTTGACGGTGCCTGTGCCCCGTACCATGCCGCATCTGTTGACGGTGCCTGTGCCCCGTACCATGCCGCATCTGTTGACGGTGCCTGTGCCCCGTACCATGCCGCATCTGTTGACGGTGCCTGTACCCCGTACCATGCCGCATCTGTTGACGGTGCCTGTGCCCCGTACCATGCGGCATCTGTCGACGGCGCCTGTACCCCGTACCATGCGGCATCTGTTGACGGCGCCTGTGCCCTGTACCATGCCGCATCTGTTGACGGTGCCTGTACCCCGTACCATGCGGCATCTGTTGACGGTGCCTGTACCCCGTACCATGCCGCATCTGTTGACGGTGCCTGTACCCCGTACCATGCCGCATCTGTTGACGGTGCCTGTGCCCCGTACCATGCCGCATCTGTCGACGGTGCCTGTGCCCCGTACCATGCCGCATCTGTCGACGGTGCCTGTGCCCCGTACCATGCCGCATCTGTTGACGGTGCCTGTGCCCCGTACCATGCCGCATCTGTTGACGGTGCCTGTACCCCGTACCATGCCGCATCTGTTGACGGTGCCTGTGCCCCGTACCATGCCGCATCTGTCGACGGTGCCTGTGCCCCGTACCATGCGGCATCTGTTGACGGTGCCTGTACCCCGTACCATGCCGCATCTGTTGACGGCGCCTGTGCCCCGTACCATGCGGCATCTGTTGACGGTGCCTGTGCCCCGTACCATGCCGCATCTGTTGACGGTGCCTGTGCCCCGTACCATGCCGCATCTGTTGACGGTGCCTGTACCCCGTACCATGCGGCATCTGTTGACGGTGCCTGTGCCCCGTACCATGCCGCATCTGTTGACGGTGCCTGTGCCCCGTACCATGCGGCATCTGTTGACGGTGCCTGTGCCCCGTACCATGCGGCATCTGTCGACGGTGCCTGTGCCCCGTACCATGCCGCATCTGTCGACGGTGCCTGTACCCCGTACCATGCCGCATCTGTTGACGGTGCCTGTGCCCCGTACCATGCCGCATCTGTCGACGGTGCCTGTACCCCGTACCATGCCGCATCTGTCGACGGTGCCTGTCCCCGTACCATGCGGCATCTGTTGACGCGTGCCTGTGCCCTGCCTGCCGCTGTCCGGCCATCACCCTCGTCCTGTCCGGTGGCCGCAGGTTATGCCCGCCCTGCCGCTGTCCGGCCATCACCCCCGCAGTATGTTGACGACTGCCGCTGTCGGCCATCATGCCCTGTCACGGTGGCCGCAGGTTATGCCCGCCCTGCCGCTGTCCGGCCATCACCCTCGCCCTGTCCGGTGGCCGCAGGTTATGCCCGCCCTGCCGCTGTCCGGCCATCACCCTCGCCCTGTCCGGTGGCCGCAGGTTATGCCCGGCCTGTTGCTGTGCTTCGTCATGCGCTTCGACGCGTACAAGCGGGCGCAGATGCTCAGCAGTGCCGAGCCGGGCGTCGTGACGCACGGACACCTGCATAAAATCACGTGAGTGACGGCAGGCCAGGGTGGACTGCACCGGCGCTTCTCGGCAAGTCTGTCTAAGAGCGTGTCGTGCTGGGCCCTCATTTGCCTTTACGTCACCTTGTGCCGTCACTCCCCTGAGCCGCAGGAGACTCGGAGGAATGAAGGCGCATAGCGCGGCCATGAGAACGCTGCGCGCTTGTGGTGGGGAATTAGAACATTCTTCAAGAGAGAGAGAGAGAGAGAGAGAGAGAGAGAGAGAGAGAGAGAGAGAGAGAGAGAGAGAGAGAGAGAGAGAGAGAGAGAGGGAGAGGGAGAGGGAGAGGGAGAGGGAGAGAGGGAGAGGGAGAGGGAGAGGGAGAGAGGGAGAGGGAGAGAGGGAGAGGGAGAGGGAGGGGAGAGGGGAGAGGGAGAGGGAGAGGGAGAGGGAGAGGGAGAGGGAGGGAGGGAGAGGGAGAGGGAGAGAGAGAGAGAGAGTAGCGCCATGCTCAAGGTATATCACGTCTACAGTGTACATTATATATCCTAAAAAATGTGTGTTAACTCCCACCGAAAACTGACTGGAGGTCTCCGGTGGTTCCCTCTGCACCCTTGTGGTGTTGTTTTTCGACTGCTTTTCCCATGAATACATATCAGTAGACGGTGATCGGCTAAGTTCCGGAAATGTGCACCTGTCCATCATTGGACAGGTCTCCCAGCACCAGTGTTGGATTTAACTTCTCATTCTTGGATTCGGAGTGTATAATCCTTGAGTTCATGCAATTACGGAGTGCATAATATCTGGTAACCATGAGTTGCATACAAATTACTGCGACAAAGGAATAAAAACTCTTGTTTTCCATTCAAGAAGCATACATTACAGGTATTTCATCCCACAAAGCCTAAGCATGCCTCCTGATGCTGGATCACAGAAAAATGGTATTCACTGGGAATGCAAACTTCATATAGCAGTCATCTGTGTTGTGGTGCTGGACAAGTCATAAATATACTGTCATTGGCAAGAAGTGATGCATTTAATAATGATTGATTTTCCATGCTAGTTTGAATATATTTAAACTTCAGGTATGTAGGTGTATTGCTATGATGAAACATATTATTGAAGCTTAAGGTATCCACAAGACACATCCTACACAGTTTACCTCCGTGAAGCAAACAAATGGGTTAGGCTTGGTTAGGTTATGATAAGTTGGGCTATACTTAAGTTGGATAATTTCCTGTATTTTTTTTTTCTGATTTCAAGAATTTGTTTTTTTTTAATGGATCGGGTAAGGTTATGTTATGTCAGGTTATGTTCCTTAATTTGTATATTTGAAGAAAAATACTGGTTGAAAATTTTCCCTTTTTCAAGATAATTGTTTTTGCATGGAAGGTTAGGCTAGGTTAGGGTAGATTATGCCACATTTTTTATTTCTTTTGCACATGAATTTTTATGCTATATTACCCAACTCCAAGCCCATTTCTTGGTGTTGTTTTGCCTGCCAACTGAAAGGTATGCATTTACAGTGGAAATGAGTGGTCACATCATGTAAACTACATTTATAAATATTGCATTGGAAAAAGGAATTTCAAGAACTCAAAATTACCCTAAACTGCAAATTTACAAATAGAAACAAAGTGACAATGAACAAGAATTATGCCTTTCGCATCAGGAACCACAAAACCTCAATATCCCTTATGGAAAATGATTGGTCCTGAACCCTGTGCTGATGAAGAATGCCCATGGCATGGTTGGATTAAAAAAATAATGTATCAAGACTGAAAAAAGTTGTTACCAATATGAAATTTGAATCCCTTCATTCCATGCACCACCATAGGCGTTATGTTAAATTTGGAAATCATTTATGTTGCATTGGCAACACCAAAAGCATACAAATTTCCACCTGTGATTAGCATGCTCCAACTGCTACCCATCGAAAGCCAGCATAAGTAGCAATTAGCTATATTCGCCGCAATAGCATCGGCAGAGAAAACAAACAAACAATTATTTCAAGAGGTATGCCAGATGATAGGAGTCACAGAAGATAATAAAGCAGAACCTACCAATTACTATTCCCACAGCACCCACTCTCTTCCCGAGACGCACACCGGAGGAGAACGAAAACATAAAAATAACAACAATGGTTTCCTCCCCGGCTTCGCACCTTGGCCCTTGCCTTGGTCTTCAAGACGACTATCAAGTCCGGCAGCGACTTAGGTTACATTGTCACAAAAACAATACAATCGAGACATGCTGCTCTTTTACCTTGGGCAACAAAGATTTCATCCCATTGGCTGAGTTCAAACCACTAAGCCAATCAGCAGCCTCCATACAGTCAGCTGGAGTTGACAAAAGACCAGTAAGCGGCTCTTAACCACCCGTCATTTCGCAGTGCATAAGAACATGACAGCTAAATTTCCATTTTCCCGGAGTGGGAGAAATTAGTTGTCAGGGTGGCATTGACACTATTATTGCCACCAGTTTCTCCTGTACTGAAACAATGTAGGTCATGCAATGGAAAGACACTGAAATTTCTGGTTATATGGTTGTCCATTGAACTGCAAAATGTAACCAGATTTGAAGAACGTTTTGGAGCCATTTAGGTCATTTTCAGGGGACGAGTGGTCTAGGGGTAAGATGCTCGTCTCACAATCGAAAGGTTGTGGGTTCGAGTCTCACCTGTCGCTACTCTTCGCCCGCGACCAATCGGCGTGAGAGATTGGCGACGCTGCATGACTCAACGGTCGACGTGTCGTAAAACCAATAACCAACCAACCAAGGTCATTTTCATGCGTAAAATAAATCGGATATCTTTTTTCTTGTATTGCTTGGGACTGGTCCAGGATGCAAAACAATCAGTTTTGTTGATGTCAATTGATGTAGAACATCTCAATCTTCAAGGAATCAAAAAGGAATGCATCATTTATAGCCTTTCTTGGCCGTAGTTTAAAAAGCTCCGACCGGAGTGGCAGCTGGAGAGCCTCGAATCCAAGAAGCGCCGTTCGGGTCTGGCCAGTCTGGGAATGGTGGTTTCCCTTCATTAGGCGAGCCGAGAATAGAGGTTTCCTTCACTTGGCGAGGAATTTTTCTTGTAAGCACTGAGTTGCCTACGGGTGAAAAGAGGCTCCTTGTAGGCATCACCAATCTTGGTAGGAACGACCACCTATCTATTATCAATATCTTCACCATTGAAATTATTGGCTGGGATAAGCCTTGTGAGTTGTGTAATGGGATATAGTCGGATAATTCAAGGGCCAGGTAGTGAGACTACTAATTGATCTCGTGTAGTATCGGCCGACGTAGGAATTGAGGCCCAATTTAGGTTTGTTGAAATTGAATTCCTCTCGTTGGTGTAAACTTCAGTAGCAAAGCAGAAATATAGCTAGCTAGAATGATGCATGCACAACCAGTTTAATGTCGAGAAGTATGGGTAGCCATAGCAAAATTGTGATTCCTTATATTTTGTAGTGGTGCACATCTGTATCCCTCTGTGGGTGCTCATGCATCCAGTGGCACAACCTAGGACAGGGTTGGTGTTTTATATACTTGGGGGGGGGGGACAAGTGCCCCTCAATGTTTGCTTGCCTCCCAAATGACTTCAACTTTTAACATGGGATTCTATGGAGCGTGCCCCCCTCCCCCCATCTATTTCACCCTGCCCATTGCCTTTCATGTATTTCCCCTTTCCCCAATAATTTTCATTAATGAACACCCATGACCTAGGAATAGTATTTTCATAAGTGTGTTCTTAATGTGTTAGATTGGGATGGAAGAACCTTTTGGCTTGTTTTGTTTTGTTTTGTTTTGAAAATAAAGCTTTACAAGGTCGGGCCTGAATCCCACGACTCGCTCTGGGTGACAGGCCTGCGCTTCGCCATCCAGGTTGCAGGTGGGCAGTGGAGCCTCTCCGTAGGCTGTGAAGCTGTCCACCCTCCAAATGTCCTTCCATTGTTATGAGTGTCTGTTTGTATGTATGTCTGAACATGTACCTGTATGCCATGCATGTGCACTTGATAAGGTGATTTGTGAGGAAATCAGTAGAAACTTTCAGAGGAAATGCCTTATTCTTGGTGACTTTAATCTAAAAGGATATGAAAATGTTGGTGTTGGCTCCCCATCATGTAAACTGTTTAGGAAATGCCTTGAAGAGGACTTGTTCTTACACCAGTTTGTAATGGAACCAACCAGGCAGGGCTCATTCTTGGACCTTGTCTTCTCAGATTTAAGTGATTTAGTTCAAGACTTGACTGTAGGAGAAACTCTGGGAAGAAGTGACCATAACATAGTGAGATTCAAGGCACAGGTATCAGGGACAATCAAGGATAATTTGGCAAAGATTCCAAATTTTAACAGGGCAGACTTTGCCTGCATGAGAGAGGCTTTAAGTGCCATAAAATGGGAAGAAGAATTCTTTGATTTAAATGCCTGTGAAATGTGGGAAAAGTTCAAATCCTACTTGAGGGAATTTCAGATTAGACATGTCCTCCAAAAGCAAAGGCGCAAAAGAAGGGTAGGAAAGCCAGCATGGCTTACACCAGATGTGATGAAAGCAATTAAGGCTAAGAAAGGTGCATTTAGAGTATTTAAGGAGGCTTCAAATATTGTAAATCTAAGGTCGTATCAAAAATCTAGAGACGCTGTGAAGCAGAAAATCAGAGCAGCAAAGCGAGCAAAATAATTGGATTTGGCTAGGAACTGTAATGGGGACAGTAAAAAGTTCTTTAGTTTCTACAAGCTAAGTAAAGTTGCAAGCACAATTGGTCCACTGGATGTAAATGGGACTATATTGAGTGAGGATAGTGAGATGGTTGAGGAGCTGAGCAAGCAGTTTAAATCAGTGTTTACAGTGGAGGATGTGACTAATCTGCCAACCGTGAACCACAGTTCAGTGACAGGTGATCAGATACACGATGTTGATTTCATTGATAGTGATATTGTTTTCAATTATATCAGAAAAATAAAGACAAACAAGGCAGCAGGACCCGATGGAATTTATGCTAGGGTATTGCGGGAAGCTGAAAAGGAAGTGGCAATTCCACTTAGCATAATATTTTGTAGATCAGTTTCGCAAAATGAAATTCCAACAGATTGGAAAAGGGCAAATATAGTTCCTATTTTCAAGAAAGGAGAAAGAGGGAAAGTTGAAAACTATAGGCCAGTAAGCCTCACATCCCTAGTCTGCAAGGTACTCGAATCAATTATCAAGGATAGAATAGTTAGTTTTCTGGAAGGAAGCAAATTGATTCAAGATACTCAACATGGGTTTAGAAAAGGGCGATCGTGCCTCACAAATCTCTTGGACTTTTTGAATTTTGCTACAGAACAATTTGATCAGGGAAATCAGGTTGATGTAGCATATCTTGACTTTAGTAAGGCCTTTGACAAGGTACCCCATAAACGGTTAATGATGCAGCTTCAGGTCCATGGTATTGCAGGTAGCATCCTAAAATGGATAGAGTTGTGGCTTTCAGATAGACAGCAGAGAGTGATGCTAAATGGTACAAAGTCATCATGGCAAAATGTTCTTAGTGGAGTCCCCCAGGGGTCGGTACTGGGGCCACTATTGTTCATTATATATGTGAATAGCATTGAATGTGGCCTAAGCAGTAAGGTTTTGAAATTTGCGGATGATTTGAAGATCTTTAGGGCAATAACAGGGCACAATGAGCAGGTTTTGCTGCAGAAAGACTTAGACGAGCTAGTGAAGTGGTCCGAAAAATGGCAAATGAAGTTTAATTTTGATAAGTGCAAAGTCTTGCATGTAGGTAGGCAGCATATGAAGGCTCCATACTTGATGGGTGGCCAAGTACTATCTGTGACTCAGCAGGAGAAGGACTTAGGTGTTATTTTGAACACAAAATTGGGGGCATCAGAACAGACCAAAGAAGCCAGGAAGAAGGCACTAAGAATGCTTGGGGCAATACAGAGGAATGTGTCATACAAAAGTGAGGAGGTCATCAGGAAGCTTTACTGTGCATATGTCAGGCCATATTTGGAATACTGTGTCCAAGCTTGGTCCCCTAGTTATGAGAAAGATTGTTGGCTTTTAGAGAGAGTACAAAAGAGGGCAACAAAAATGGTTAATGGTATAGGCAACCTGGAATATGAGGAAAGACTGAAGAAATTGAACATGTTTTCACTTAGATATAGAAGGCTGAGAGGAGATCTCATCGAGGTTTTTAAATTTGTTCATGGTCAGGAACAGGGATATCTCAGGGAAATGTTTGAATTTAACAGAAATGATGCAATTAGAGGTCATCAATTCAAAATTAAAGTTAATCACAGCAGGACAAGGTTAAGACAGTCTTTCTTCACCAACAGGGTAGTAGAACACTGGAACCAGCTGCCAGGAACCATTGTCAGTAGCAACACACTGAACATCTTTAAAAACGGCATAGACAATCATTATAAGAATAGGGGGATTGTTTTTCTGTATTCCAGGGAAGGTTGATCGACAGGGAGGAGTGGGAGTTGGGAGGAGTTTGTAATTGTTGACTGTGTTATGAAATAGCAAGTGAGTCTCTTATTAAGTCTAAATGCTTTATAACTTTATATAGGGTGTACCTAGCAGTGGATTCAGCACCTTCCTTCGGGATGTGATACTGATGAGATTGTCTATGGTAGCACAATGGGTATGATGGGAGGAGTTTGTAATTGTTGAGTGTATTATGCAATAGCAAGTGAGTCTCTTATTAAGTCTGAACGCTTTATGAATTTCTGTGGGATGTGCCTGGCAGTGGATTCGGCACCTTCCTTCGGGATGTGATGCTGGTGAGGTTGTCTATGGTGGCACGATGGGTGTGATGGGAGGAGCTTGTGATTGTTGAGGGTGTTAGGCGGTAGCAGGTGAGTGGTGTTAGATGGGCTGGGATGTATAGCTTCCTGGGAGCTTGGGATGGGGGATTGATTGGGGTGGGAGTATGTACATTCTAGTACCTTTTCTAGATAGGCTTAACCCAGATGGGCCCCTGTGGCTCTTATTAAGCCTTAATACTTTATGACTTTTATGACTTTATGTATCGTCCCTCTACGCCATGTTTCTTGTTTGACGGCGTCTCTCCTTTCTTGACTAGTTGATATAACCGGATGTCACATAAGCCGGATTAACGTAATTCCTTCTTTAACGTAGCAATCTCTAGCAGATGGCACTTTGCCTCCGCTAAAGATTTAGGGGAAAAAAGACAATATAATGTTCAGGAATAAGGGATTGGTCCCCTTCAGTGCACCCATGCAGTAACTCAAGCATTGTTGTGCTCTAATGAAATGTTTCAGGAAATTGTGAAATTCACCCCACCTCATTCCCAAATGAACTCCATTATGTTTTTTTTGCCCCTACAGCTTCTTGAACATTCCTATGCCACGACGAATCATAATGTGTGTCCACAAATATTTTGGGGAAGTGGTTGCTGTTGTGCTTTGCAAGTTGTGTAGGGACTACTCTAGTTATCCAGTTCTGTTTGGCCTTGCATTCTTCCGAGCACTACTGGTTCCACCATTTTTCACAAATGAATAATGTACACATGAAGGCATGGCTGTTTATTAATTCACATGTATCAGACAATTCCATACCACCTGCACCATTTCATGGAACAAATACATTGGTATTAATGTTGTATGCAGACTGCAGAGTGATCCTTAAGCATCTGCTGTCATCTGTTGCACACGCTAGCAAGCTGGCACTCTTCCAGTCTTGCTTGCATCTAATTTTCTGTTCCACTTCTGCATCCTCTTGGAATGTTACTGCAGCTCTCATGATCACATGAAATAACAAATGTGCATTATCCTCAATGATGTTGCAAAGTTGCTGTGTCAAGGACATAACATGGCTAGACAAGATGAAGAGCACCAGATCTAGAGGTGGATTTCATTATCAGCCATTGGTTACCATATGTTATAGGCCCTTGGAGCATGCTGCACCCTCTGCTTCATCACAATCCAGTACTACTATTGGATTATGACAGCTAGTTGAGATTGCTGTTTAAGCCAGGCTCTTCATGATATATCTCGTAATGTAAGGAGTGGATCCTTTTGGGGAGTGTATAATTCTTTGGATGACAAAAGTTCAAAAAAGGACCATATTTCCAGCACTGCCCAGCACAGATGCGCTC
This sequence comes from Ashinkailepas kermadecensis, assembly GCA_034440615.1. NCBI lineage: Eukaryota > Metazoa > Arthropoda > Thecostraca > Neolepadidae > Ashinkailepas > Ashinkailepas kermadecensis. The sequence goes on from JAOTOM010005049.1 coordinate 469,517, forward strand.
GCTCGTCTATGATTGGTTGTTCTTTTCACGCAGGTACTTTCACTGTTCGTTGATTGGTTATTTCCTGGGTCTGGTGACGGCCACGGTGTCGTCGGAGATGTTCCGGGCAGCCCAGCCGGCGCTGCTTTACCTGGTGCCGTTCACGCTGCTTCCTCTGCTCACCATGGCGTATGCCAAGGTATTGTACCATCCCTACTGCTGCCACTACTCACCATGGCGTATTTCTAGGTAGTGCACCGTCCTTACTGCTGCCACTACTAACCATGGTGTATGTCAAAGTAGTGCACCGTCCTTACTGCTGCCACTACGAACCATGGCGTATGTCAAGGTGGTGTATTGTCCCCACTGCTGCCACTACACACCATGGTGTATATCAAGGTAGTGTATCGTCCCTACTGCTGCCACTACTAACCATGGTGTATGTCAAGGTAGTGCACCGTCCTTACTGCTGCCACTACTAACCATGGTGTATGTCAAGGTAGTGCACCGTCCTTACTGCTGCCACTACGAACCATGGCGTATGTCAAGGTGGTGTATTGTCCCCACTGCTGCCACTACACACCATGGTGTATATCAAGGTAGTGTACCGTCCCTACTGCTGCCACTACTAACCATGGTGTATATCAAGGTAGTGTACCGTCCGCACTGCTGCCACTACGAACCATGGCGTATGTCAAGGTGGTGTATTGTCCCCACTGCTGCCACTACACACTATGGTGTATGTCAAGGTAGTGTACCGTCCCTACTGCTGCTACTACTCACCATGGCGTATGTCAAGGTGGTGTATTGTCCCCACTGCTGCCACTACACACCATGGTGTATATCAAGGTAGTGTATCGTCCCTACTGCTGCCACTACTAACCATGGTATATGTCAAAGTAGTGTACCGTCCGCACTGCTGCCACTACGAACCATGGCGTATGTCAAGGTGGTGTATTGTCCCCACTGTTGCCACTACACACTATGGTGTATGTCAAGGTAGTGCACCGTCCCTACTGCTGCCACTACACACTATGGTGTATGTCAAGGTAGTGTACCGTCCCTACTGCTGCCACTACTCACCATGGCGTATGTCAAGGTGGTGTATTGTCCCCACTGTTGCCACTACACACTATGGTGTATGTCAAGGTAGTGCACCGTCCCTACTGCTGCCACTACACACTATGGTGTATGTCAAGGTAGTGTACCGTCCCTACTGCTGCTACTACTCACCATGGCGTATGTCAAGGTGGTGTATTGTCCCCACTGCTGCCACTGCACACCATGGTGTATATCAAGGTAGTGTATCGTCCCTACTGCTGCCACTACTAACCATGGTGTATGTCAAAGTAGTGTACCGTCCGCACTGCTGCCACTACGAACCATGGCGTATGTCAAGGTGGTGTATTGTCCCCACTGTTGCCACTACACACTATGGTGTATATCAAGGTAGTGTACCGTCCCTACTGCTGCCACTACACACTATGGTGTATGTCAAGGTAGTGTACCGTCCCTACTGCTGCCACTACACACTATGATGTATGTCAAGGTAGTGTACCGTCCCTACTGCTGCCACTACACACTATGATGTACGTCAAGGTAGTGTGCCATCCCTACTTTTTCCACTACACACCAAGGCGTACGTCAAGGTGGTGTGCCATCCCTACTATTGCCACTACACACCATGGTTTATATCAAGGTAGTGTACCGTCCCTACTGCTGCCACTACACACCAAGGCGTACGTCAAGGTGGTGTGCCATCCCTACTGTTGCCACTAGACACCATGGCGTATGTCTAGGTGGTGTATTGTCCCCACTGCTGCACTACTACTCACCATGGCGTATGTCAATATGTAGGTACTGTCCCCGCTGCTGCCACTACTCATCATGGTGCATGTCAATATGTAGGTACTGTCCCCGCTGCTGTCACTACTCATCATGGTGCATGTCAATATGTAGGTACTGTCCCCGCTGCTGTCACTACTCATCATGGTGCATGTCAATATGTAGGTACTGTCCCCGCTGCTGTCACTACTCATCATGGTGCATGTCAATATGTAGGTACTGTCCCCGCTGCTGTCACTACTCATCATGGTGCATGTCAATATGTAGGTACTGTCCCCACTGCTGCCACTACTGACCACGGCGTAGGTCAATGTGGTGTTCTGTCCCCACTGACAATATAGTGTCCCACCTTTCTCCATGGCATTCTTATGAATATAACTAGACTTTGCCCTTTGTGGTATGTCCAAGTCCCCAACCTGCCCAAAAGGGAAGACTAACACGACGTTACGCGGTAAGACCGGTACACTGCGGACGTGAACTAGAGTATATAATTATATTGCATGTTGGTGTTGCACTTCATTGAGGGGCACAATGATGATTTTGCCATTTGAGCTATAAAATTATACCGTTACAGGTTTTGAATCGAACCAATGTTGGTTGAGATTTAGCATGCTCCAATTTTCCCCACTATCCATTTCCTCAATTCAAAGGTTGGATAGGTATCTGGTCCAATTTTTGGTTTGTTGGCTTCCTTCCTTCAAAAAGTAAACTCACCTCTCCCTAAAACATTCAGAATTGTAGGTATTTCGTCTTTGGCCTTGATGTCTTGGGTGCGTTTCCTTACCTGATGTGTTGTCCACCGTTTATTTCTATTATTTTGCTTTTGTCAAAGTATTTTTTCATTTTATTTTTATGGGTGGCATTGCAATGCAACAACAACTTTGAAAGCTGGTGGTGCACATGCAACACGGCATTCTCCACCCATGGACGTAAGTTTTGTTCGACAGGGCGACCTCCGGCGAATGTGGAGCGAGCCATTCATCACCTCCAGCCAGCCCAAGCAGCTGGACGTGTGACGCGGCTGTCATCTCGTGGTGACAATCTGAATCACAAGTACTCTAGTGGCGGCGCCACCGTCGCGCCTGTAAGGACCGTCTAGTCCCGCCACGCGCGCACGCCCCGGTATCGGCGCCGTACCGGGCGTCTGGCGGCGAGATCTCGGTCTTCGAGAGGTCTCTGGCAGATGTCCGAGAGACGACAGGCGCCATGGACACACCCCGTCATCTACGCACCCGCTGGTACATCCATCCGTGTTGTCCGCTGTGTTGTCCGCGACTCGGTGTCCCTGTTCATTTGCGGCTGCGTGAGCGTCGGCTGCCAGCGAACAAAACTAGTCTTTCTCTGTAGATTAACTGTTCCCCTCACTTGCATGTGGCAATATGTGCGGGGCGTGCTGTGCGGGAGATTTGCGGGCGAGTTGTTCAAGTGTGTCTCGCATGGGTCCATGTTTATATCATTTGTATCGGCGTGAAGCAATGAAGCCACACGGTGCTGGCGTGTTGCCAACACTGAGCGCGGCAGAATCTCGTATAATTCGCGGTGCAGGGTGTTGACTTTACCCCCGTCAACTTCGGGGTGTCAGGATAGGTAGAAATGTGCAGTAAGCATGATCTAGTTAAACGCTTGAACTTCAGTGACTATTTCAGCACATGTCCGATTTCTTTTGGTTACTCCTCCAGGTCAGGTCAAAGAGGTCAGTGTCGGCGTGCCCTCGGTCGCCCGGTCGCCTCCGTGTTTATCAAAGCTCGGAAAATAACGCGGTTTCGCGATGTAATATCAATGTGCATTGTGAATGCGTCGACTAATAGCACGACACTTAGCAAACCTCTGTGAAATAGTTGTAATTTTTCTCCATTAAGATTTTGTGGAGATTGTTTGCTGTGATATTTGACTGTGAAGTTGCATACCCTAAGGCAGAAATAAGCATGCAAAATTTACCTGGCTGCCCTGATGCAGTTATCCATTTTAAGTCATATATTTGTTGAGTGTGCTTAACATATGTGAACTTTTGGAGCGTTTCGGGTCAAATTTGTGACCTGGCCTCATAACCATTTCTACATGATCAATTGGTGGTAATGTTATGGGTATGAAGCCTCTGAAATGTATGAAAGTTTTACCTCTACTTGATTTGAGGTCACCTTTTAAGTATTTTGTATACTACTTGTCATGGTATTGCTATACACTGATCCAACTTTTGACTACGTTTCCTAACGTTAGTTATTGGTGCATATTTTACACCTCGCAGTGCGTGGGAGTCAATCCCCCTCCCCCGAGATCCTTCACGTGTAGCGTTTGAACCGTTCTCGATATGGCTTTTAAATTTGTTATACTGTCCATGTTTAATTCCAGCCTCTTAACACGAGCACCGTAGATGGGGGGATCCGCCCCTCCCTTCTGCCTTTTTACGATATCTCAAACGGGCGGGGTATTGTGATGCAATGTTATGACTTCGGTAAAAATTTATGTGCAAATTCGACCGCCCGCGAGCCGAACACCCGGCCGTCGAGCGTTCAAGGTGACAGGGTCGTCGGTGTGGCGGCCGATGTCGACCTCACTCGGCCATGAAGGCATTGACGTAGGGTAAAAAATGGCACTGAAGCGAGTTCGCTACAGCCGTAATCTGCCCGCCAGATTGTGCGCTTCTATCTTCGGTAGGTTTCGAGATCTTAAGGGGGGGGCGAATCCGCTTCCCGGTGCACGGTATGTGAAAAGGCCCCTTGGCGGACGTGTTAAGGCGCCAGAGCTAAGGCGGGTCAATGTCAAGGCATGACCTCAGCTCAATGTCGGTTTTGAATGTACATTGAATCATTTTTGATAATCAAGCTATATATACTGGGTGTTGTCAAAAGCGAAATATGAGTAGAGAAATGATGACATCAAAATGCAAACTGTAAAATGCCGACCTCGGGTCAAGTTAGTAGGACAAATGCAGGTTTGGACTATACAAATGGTCTCTTGTATATAACACACACACACACACACACATATATATATACTCAATCTTGCAAATACGTATATGTTTATGCACGCATGTCGATTTCATTTCGAATGTGATAGGGTCCCCAAATTCGGCTTTAAAAAAATTGTGGGTTTTCCTAACAGTTTGGGAAAAAACATTACATTTGCTAGGTTTAGCATTATCAGCTTCTCAAGACATTTGGTTTTACTCTGGTGATACTGGCTACCTTTTCCTGAGTGCAGTCTGTTTCCAAAACTGTCATCCTCCCCAGTGCGTCAAATATTTCCAGGTATTTGACCTTGTGGGATCAGTGACCTTGACGTTTGCACGTATCACATGTGCAGACTGTCTTTAGTTTGCATATGCTATACATTGAAGCAGAAAATCGTATTTGTTTTGCGACCGGGGTCCAAAAAAATCATGACGAAGACGGGTGACCGACTGTATTCCGACATTGACCTGGAAGGTGAACTAAAGTGGATAGCAAAAATGTTTCAGCAGAAATCAAACAAGATGTTTGAAGTAACTGAAAGTTCAAGGATGGAGCTGCATCATGCCGTTCGTCGCATATCGATGTTGCGTAGAACAACAGTGGGGGAGGATTAAATTAATTTTGCCCAGGATAGGAAGTGCTTCCGCACTGCGACCAATAGGCGTACATCGGCATAGGCAAACATTGCCCACTCCAAACGGTATCTGAAGCGGTGTAGGAATAATGGGAGGAAAACCTTAGCGGTCAAATGGACCTCTACGCGTCGCGAGTTGCTCTCGGCTCTTGTGGGAGAAGTTAAAACTAAGAGACGTGGAATGGCCCAGATGTGCTCTCATGACCAAATCCGCTATCTACATCTGGCAGTTTATGCCGAGGCAGACATCGTCTGGTTTATAGAGGGAAAGTTTCCTTCTCGCAGATGTGCGGCGTATAAGACATATTTGCGAGAGGAGCAGGTGAAGGCTATCGCTTCCGGCAGGAACTCCTGGGTTGGCCCCAGAACTCTGGTTTTAATGGCACGTACGTGTTGGCACGTTCCAGGGTGGCCCATGAAATGTAGCGCCACGACGCTGTTCTGAGATTGTATTTTATAGTGTTACAGTGTGCCATGACGATGTGAGACAGCGTTGGTGTCCGACTACCCTCCGTTCATATGTGAATTCGTGTACGCTCCATGAGGAAGTCAGATCTGCAGTCTAACCAGTTTTGTAATCAATACATGTTTTTTTACTGGCCAGTGTTTAGCCCTCATCGTCTGAGGGAGTGGAGGTGGGTGTCGCCCCCAGCCGATTACAGCGGAACGCGAGTAACGAGTGGTGGGTAGACGGGAGGTTACCATATCTACGGCTATTTCAGCCCGTGCCATTTGAGGGAGTGGAGGTGGGTGTCGCCCCCGGCCGTTTACAGCGGAACGCTAGTGACAGGCGCTGGGTAGGCGAGAGTTCACCATATCTGCGGCTATTTCAGCCCGATTTCTTCTTGTAGCCCCTTCTCCGCGATGCCTGAGCTGCCCGGTTGCTGCTTGTGGCAGTGCTGACGACCCGTCCCGAGCGCCACGCCACCAACATAGCAGCTGTGGCGAAACCTATGAATGTCCAGGGGTGGTACGCCCCTGAGACGACAAAGTTAGCACTGGCCATATGGTGCTGACGGTGAGGGAATAGCTGGAAATGTGCTATGTACCCTACTTTAGGTCTGGATGTTCCCCTCCGGTTACATCTACGCATTCCGGGAAGACGGGCGGAGTAGGCCAAGCTGATAAAATTTTCGAATGGCTTGCTTCCCAATAATGTAAAAGGAGATAATTTTCTTATGTTCTTCGCACTAAGATCTTGTGAACCCGATCGACGCACAAGGGAGCTTAGACTGTGTGTAGAAGTGTTCTAACACTCACAGACGCAAGACACTCATTTCACTGTATGGGCATAATTGGACACCAGTAAGGAGAAATGGGTTGTAACATCTTAGCGCTCAGGCTTAGTACAAACAATTAGGACAAAATAACCGCATCCAGTAAAAATATTTTCTTTCAGCACTATTGAGGCCCAGTCTTGTCGACGCGCTTGCTCTCAGGTTCCACGCTACAGCGTGCTGCGCACACGGCGGGACCGTCCAGATTTCCCTGGCCCGGTGAACAGAGGACTGCTCCGGTGGCACGGGCCGAGACCGTGCCCTCGGGCAGTGCCACCAAACCGAAGGGTCTGTGTACTGGCAGATGATGCCCGGCATCTCGACGTCGCGGCGCTGGTCGGTCAGCGTTCATCCCGCGTCACGGCGAACACTTCCCAGTTGCTGGCAACTCCCGGACAGGAGCCGGCCGAGTAAAAGTTCGCCCTGGCTCCGAGTCGAACCACGCGCTTCCCACACCCGAAACAGGCTCGTTAACCGACCGCACCACCGAGGCGACAAAGTAGCCGCATTCACTTCCATCGTTCAGCGCGACGAGCATAACGCAGACTGTGTTGGCTGGGTTTGCTGAGCGCCACTGGCGCCGGGTCGGGCAGACCGACGCAGCGCGCTGATCGATACCGACGTCACCGGTCAACGTCCGGTCAGCGCCGGCTCACAGCGCAGCAGCCAGTCGGCGCTGAACAGGCGGTCCCGCGCGAGCGCCGGCGCGTCGGACGGATTTCATGTTTCGCACCGGCGATTAACACGTCATGGCGCGAGGTTATGGCGGGAACCGGGCACACCCCGCGCACGGAAGAGCTCACAACACTGGCCCGACCCGTCACCAAACACGTGCCGGCTGGATGGGGAGTATTGCGCCGGCGTCAAACCGGATGCGGTAGGAACTTGTCTCGTCGCGCACGCCCTCGACACGGCTACTGCATGGCCATTCGACCATTTGAATAACAGCTGACGCTATGGGTGCGGTTCGAACCTGGCCGCCTCACGTCTCGCAGTCCACCGGTGACCGCGGCAGCACGTGTAGCTGGCGTCCAACGCCATGATCACTGTCCAGGCTGGCTGAGTCACCGAGACGCATCGACATCGACACTAGTGCCACCAGTCACCTGCCGGCAGACAGCCGAACTACCACCGATTGCGGGCGGTTCGCTCAGCGCAGTGTGTTCTCACGGATCGACCTCGCAATGCTGCGCTTGTACGATCGTGAAGTGGGACAAAAATGGGAAAATCGTGACTCGACTCCCCAGCTCTACAAAATACAATCCAGCAGATTAAACTTTGCTTTCGTTTTCTTCCGCCTCCATTCTCCTTGCCATATCTGAATTACATTACGTGGGGAGGCTCCACCCACTGAGATCACGAACAGTGCAGCTGGGGTGCGTCATGTTTCGTAAAACACGGTGCCAGGGTGCCGTTTTACGAAAATGATTGGGATGGTTCAAATGTTCGAAGGTATATGATGCGGTGGATATGGGAAGGAACCGGTGGCGTACCGAAGAGGGTGGCAAAGGGGCCGTGACCCTCCCCCTGAGGTTGTGGGGCCCCAATAATCGCGCCGTGGTTCGGCAAATTACGCCAGGCGCCCTAAAATCCCGCTGGGGGTCGCAAAAGTCGCACTGGGGCCCTAAAAATCACATTGGGGGCCAAAAAAGTCGAGCAAGTCCCTGAAAATGACGCTGGGGACCTCCAAAATCGCACCAAGACCCCCGAAAATCGCATAGGGCCCCAAAAATCGCACTGGAGCCCCTAAAAATCACATTTCGGGTCACAAAAGTCGCACAAGGGCCCCTGAAAATGACGTTTGGGGCCCAAAATCGCACCAAGGCCCTTGTCCTTGTTCAATGTTCACAGCAGCAATGTCTAATGTTCACGGCAGCAATGTCTAATGTTCACGGCAGCAATGTCTAATGTTCACGGCAGCAATGTCTAATGTTCACGGCAGCGATGTCCAATGTTCACGGCAGCGATGTCTAATGTTCACGGCAGCAATGTCTAATGTTCACGGCAGCGATGTCCAATGTTCACGGCAGCGATGTCCAATGTTCACGGCAGCGATGTCCAATGTTCACGGCAGCGATGTCTAATGTTCACGGCAGCAATGTCTAATGTTCACGGCAGCGATGTCCAACGTTCACGGCAGCGATGTCCAATGTTCACGGCAGCACCGTTCAAAGTTCCCCACCCAGTCAGCACCAGCCCCGACTGGAAGGCAGGGGCGGCGGGGCAGTCGGACGACACAGCGCAGCAGCAGCAGCGGCGACCTGCAGTGGCCGGCCATGTATTGAGTGATGGGTCACGTGACACGTTCACACCTGACCACCAACGGCCGCACGCGGGGCCGTTGGTTTGGTGTTCACGCGGGCGTCTTCGGCGGCTGTCATACAACACCGACAGGCAGCCGACGCCACTCTGTGTCACGGCAGCAACGCCCCACGCTCACGGCAGCAACGTCCAACGTTCACGGTAGCACCGCCTCACACTCACGGCAGCAATGTCTAATGTTCACGGCAGCGATGTCTAAGCAATGTATAATGTTCACGGCAGCAATGTCTAATGTTCACGGCAGCACCGTCCAACGTTCACGACGGCACCAGACATTCAGCGAACAGGGAACACTCTCCAGTTAGCATCTCTCCGTCTTTTTAAGCTTCTACATAAGCAGTGGACAGGACGGCGCCGACAGATGCGCCGCGCCGCACGCGTGTGCGCACATCAGAAGCCCATATCTGACTTGCACTAGATAAGCGTTAGAAATAGTCGGGCCTCTCACAGGGTGCCGTCTTGCGAGCCGCGCATTCGTGGGAACGCTTCTTTCGGCCAGACGACGGAAACGTCTTAAACATACAAAAGCACCGACACATTCAGGGGCCAATGGACCAGGGGTGGAACTTTTCCAAAACGTTCTGGGGGATTTTTTTCATGCAACTCTTTTCGGTCAACGCCATAAGTCCTATACTACCTCAGCAGCATTGAGGGACGGGGAAAGTAATCTCCCGAAAGTATGGAAAGTTCCACCTCTGCGATGGACCCACGCTCCATCGTCACAGCACCCTCGTCCTCCGTTACTGCGGTTACAATGAACACACGCCCGTCACGCTACGTCACACATATACCACATACTGATATATAAATAAGCAGCGCAGTGGCCGGCCGCCCTCCCGTCGAGTTTCTGCTCGATCGGCAGCAGACGCCTGCACCAGGTCGGCTCACGCCAGCCGGCGTCCTCGACGTCGGACTCCATCATAGCGACGCGCGCCACTCGGCCTTCTCGAGCACGTGTGACGTCACCGCGTGCGACGTCATCAGCCGAACAGCTTGTCGAAACACTGGTGGCAGTAGGGCTTGTCGGCCTGCTCCTTGAAGGTGCCCTTGTTGAGCTGCTTCAGACAGAAGGAGCAGACGAAGTGTTCCGGGTGGAATTTGCGGAACATGGCGGTGATGCAACGACCTGCGGGGTGGACACAGTCGTCAGGAAATTCGTTCACGGAGTCACCCTGGCAGGTCGATGAGGCTCGGCGAAGGGGTTGGTAAGGGTCGGAGGGGACATGAATTGATCGGAACAGGGGTTGGTAAGAGTCAGAGGGGATATCAACTCTTCAGAACAGACCGATAAAGCCCGTGATGGGGAGGATACGAACTAAGACGAGCGGCGGAGTCATCAGGGGGAAAAACAGTCTGACGAGTTCCACCACTTCACAGGTCGGCAACACTGACCGGCCGCCTCCGCGTGATGCCGTGACGCGGCCGGCCGGGGACCGCCGACTGACCGTCAGCTGACCTTCAGCTGACCGTCAGCTGACCGTCAGGTGACCGTCAGGTGACCGTCAGCTGACCGTCAGCTGACCGCCGGCTGACCGCCGGCTGACCGTCAGCTGACCGTCAGCTGACCGTCAGGTGACCGTCAGCTGACCGTCAGCTGACCGCCGGCTGACCGCCGGCTGACCGTCAGCTGACCGTCAGCTGACCGTCAGCTGACCGCCGGCTGACCGCCGGCTGACCGTCAGCTGACCGTCAGCTGACCGTCAGGTGACCGTCAGGTGACCGGGGCGGTGCTCGGCCACACAGCTAACCGCTGCGTCACCGCCGAACAACCACTGGTCACTTCTAGAGATGCGCACACACGGTCTGTCACCAGTCCCGTCAATGCATCGTCCATCGGCGCACAACACACCGCGACCCGAGCGGCCGTGAGCGACCGTGAGCGGCCGAGAGCGACCGTGAGCGGCCGAGAGCGACCGTGAGCGGCCGAGAGCGACCGTGAGCGGCCGTGAGCGGCCGAGAGCAGCCGTGAGCGGCCGTGAGCGACCGTGAGCGGCCGAGAGCGACCGTGCCGAGGCGCCGGCCAGCCCATCAACACTGCTCACCACCGACACTATCATAGAAAACAGTAGGTCTCGCTTTACCACCACCTGTAGCTGCTAAAGCCGCAGCTACCAGCAGCTGCCCATAACGGCAGCAGCTGTCAAACAACCCACACAACAGCGGCACCACGGATTTTCGACAGCAGCGGGACACGAGAGGTCTTTAGGTCGGCGACACCACGGATTGTCGATAGCAGCGGGACTCGAGAGGTCTTTAGGTCGGCGACACCACGGATTGTCGATAGCAGCGGGACACGAGAGGTCTTTAGGTCGGCGGCACCACGGATTGTCGATAGCAGCGGGACACGAGAGGTCTTTAGGTCGGCGACACCACGGATTCTCGATAACAGCTGGGGACGAGAGGTCTTAGAGGTCTTCAGATCGGTGGCACCAAGTCCCGACAGCAGCGTGGGTAATGTTTAACACTGAAATGATAAAGAGCGTGTATTAAACATTCTAGGTTAAACTGTGTGTCAAAGGTCAATAACATAAAGTCCGGTCACCTGCCGTGTATATTCTACACAATGCCATCTTATACAGAATGTTGCTGTTGGACGCTACATGACCAATCAAGTCGATGCGCCCTTAAGCCCAAATAAGTAACTAAGTAACATAATGTTGCTGTTCTCTGCCAAGTGATATTTGAAACCGGTTTCGGCGCCGTTTAGGTCCTGAGACATGACACTGGATGGCCGTCGAATAACCTTAGATGATCTGACCTTATTTGACCTTTCCTTGGAATTACTTTCAAATCGGTGTACACTTAGACCAAGACCGAAGAGATCGCTTGATCAATCTATGCATTGCCTCAGCGTGACCTGAGGTCAGGTCACAGGATCAGCAGCTGTAATTTATAACGATGTTTCAGTGTCATATCAGTTATTCTTAGAATAATTATTTTATATTACATTTATACTTCAAAAGTGATGTTCCGGAGATATTGAAGCTTGAACTTACTTGACCTGACCATACGGCGTAACCTGACCTAACCTTAGGATTTTTGGACGTTAAACAAATACAAATATGTTGCTTCAGTGGCTCTGTTAAAAGGACCTGACACGTATATCTTGATGTTTTCCAGGGGTCTGTTCCCGCGCTCTGATCCGGAATAGGTTGAGCGTCCATTTCCTCTACCGGCCGTTCCCGTGCCTCATCCGGAATTGGTTTACCCTCATCGAACCTCCACCGAACGGGAAAAACCCAATCCGGCCGGTCGGCGGTTGAGGAAGGAATACGACAAACGTGCCGCAACAGTGGCGTTCTGAATCAAAGCAATTTTTTAACCTGGCTTAGGCCAGGAGCACAGTCATTGGGTTGTATAATTAGCACTTTCTTTATTTTAGAGCTATATTTTTGGAAGAAATCCAAGAGACATGGGATATGTGATGGATATGAGCAGTCACCCATGTTTTGTGTCACCGACTACACTACTTTGTCGCCAGTGCACTTCGGGAGCATCCAATGCACAAGTGGAAATCGGAGCTGGGTGTCTTAAATTTGATGAGCAAATTGTAGGTTCAGTCATGCATGCCAATTTGCATGCATTTGAAGGGGCATGCTTGCTGGTATGCATCCATTCTTTTTGTTTGCATTCATGCATGTATCAGTGGCTGATGGAGGAGCTCCGTGTGCACTCCACGTGGGAAGGTGGTTTCCCTCTGACGCACTGGCGTTGAGATTTATGAAAATTATTGGGGGGAAATATATGAAGGCAGTGGCTAGGCCCAAATGGATTGGAGGACACACTCCCTATGGTCCAATGCTAGCAGTTAAAATTATTGGGGTAGGGCAAATCAACATTAAATGGCACTTGCCCCCTCAAAAATACAGAAAGCAACACCCCTGCTCAAACGGGTAACCCGCCGAGTACACCGTACTACCCGAGTGCCCCTCGCTAAACGGTGTTTTGTCCCAAGTTGCCCCTCTCCGAGTAAAAGACGTTCATTCAGTATGTCCCAGGGCAGTCCCCTTCCCCGCTTAATGAATATTCTACTGAACGGGAGCGTCAAGGGACTTACGCAACAGCGCCGCTCCGAGGAAATAACTCTCCTCCAGACGGGTGCCTGCCTCCCCGCCCCTGAAAATGTCTGGATCCGCCCCTGGAATAAATGCATTTTGAGCTCCTGAAGCAGTACAAGCCATCGCCATCCACTGTGCGTCAGCTTCCCGGTCGAAGTCGGAATCAGAAAACATAGCTTGCAGCGCACTGTATTCATCCTCCAATAGCTGCTGCACAATAGGATTAATTGTGCTTCCACAACAGCAAGTAAGTATACCAATTAATAAAAATATCGGCACTGCCACATGCAAGATCAGAGCAAGCGACCGAGAATGCCACCGATTTGCACATATGCGCCAAATAGCACTACAACCACACCACCGCCAACAGCTGATTGAAGGACAAAACTCTACCGGTCGTTCCCGCGACTCGACCTGGAAGACCTCCACTAGCCGAAGCTCAACCTATTCCAGATGAGGGCGCGGGAACAGACCCCAGGTAAATTCCCCAAAGTAAATTGATCTAGTATCACCTTCAGTGACCTCGACATGACAGAACATGAACAAACAAAACATGTGATATGAGCTCTAGGCTATATTAGCTTGCCAATTGCATTTTCACCGTGACTCTAAGATGCATATTTCGGAAGCTGGTTTTCAAACCTGATTCTGTCCAAATGACTATGCCAAACCCTGTGTCAACACTATTTTACCATGATCAATAGAAATGCATTAATCTTCGAAATTAATGCTTGAAAAACAATGTCCAAAGAAAACAAACGCTTCCTTTTTCAACGATTTCCAGGGATTTAAATCGAGGTACGTATGGTGCAACAATATGAACTCCGGTGACCTCATTATGAGCTAAAATGTAAATATGTGGTATGTTTTGGGCTCTCCACTGCCAAAGCTGTCCTTATCCTAGCTGAACGCTTTATGAATTTCTGTGGGATGTGCCTAGCAGTGGATTCGGCACCTTCCTTTGGGATGTGATGCTTATGAGGTTGTCTATGGTGGCACGATGGGTGTGATGGGAGGAGCTTGTGAGTGTTAGGCGGTAGCAAGTGAGTGGTGTTAGATGGGCTGGATATATAGCTTCCTAGGAACTTGGGATAAGGGATTGATTGGGGTGGGAGTATGTACATTCTAGTACCTTTTCTAGATAGGTTTAACCCAGATGGGCCCCTGTGGCTCTTATTAAGCCTTAATACTTTATGACTTTATATAAAAAGTGGAAGTTAGGGAGGGAGCTTTCAGGAGCTTTTCCCTTGGCCCTGTGAAGGTAGATTCATCGACCGGATCCGCGAGGGTTAAACGAATCTGTATCATATAAATGAAGTATGACAGCATGCATTTCACTGGAATACAGCCACAGGTTTCGGGGAAACAAAGAAGTGATCTTTGTGACCACATAAGACGTCACAACCTGCTAGCAGGTCACATGCCTTTTTTGAATCCATGAATGATCTTTACATGCAATGAGTTTCAATGTGATACCCATGTTGATACGGCTCAGTTTTCTGTATCCGGTAAGAGTAATTGGACCTTAAAATGGTCAAGCTCAGAGGCTCAGTTTACCTGTTTAAGGGTAAATACACAACATTTCATTTCGGGTTCACATGACCAATATCCAAACGAAAATAAACAACCAGCAAATTATGGAGCTTTGCTGCACTGGTTGCATCACTCAGTCACCTTTGACTTGGATAAAGTCAATAAAAAATATTATCTAACGTCAAACCCGACGCCATTTTTAAAATCATTCGATATTTCCTATCCCAACATGTCGGTATGTTATATTATGTTGAATACTACGTCAGTTATAGGCAATTGGAAGGAGGGACGTTTTACTGACCTCACCTTGCCTGAGGGTATATCCCGTGGCTCACGGGCCCAACCGAGCGAAAGCTTGCTCGAACGTGTTATTCGCAACAGATTACCTACATACCAATTTCCATGCAATTCTAGGATTGGATTGGATTGTGGCTTTACGACGCACTCAGCAGCTGAGGACATATGGCGTCGCCTGCCTCTCACCCTGGCAGGAAGGGCGGACATCGCGGGGAATCGAACCCCGTACCTCTGTCGTGCCAGACCCTCAGCTTAACCACTGAGCTACCGACGCCCGTGCAATTCTAGGACGTGATGGTGTAAAATGGTCCTCTCAAGATCTCGATTTGTCATTGAACGGCCAGCTATCAACGCCTACATACAGCATCGCACACTATCCTCGTTATTCTACAGAGTTGAAGACAGCTGTCCATTGCCGCCGGCCACTTGCCTGTGATTGGCTTGTTGCATCCGGCGCAGAGGGAGCCGCGCTTCGCGTGATAGTGAGTCTCGCAGTAGGGCTGACCCTCGTAATCGAAGAAGGAGCCTCCCTGGAATGAGCGCTGACAGTCCTGTGGACGGCGGGACGGACGGTTAGTAGGGCGGACACGTGTCTGACCTGTGGGTCACTGGCAGTGTCGATGACAGTCCTGTAGACGGCGGGACGGACGGTTAGTAGGGCGGACACGTGTCTGACCTGTGGGTCACTGGCAGTGTCGCTGACAGTCCTGTGGACGGCGGGACGGACGGTTAGTAGGGCGGACACGTGTCTGACCTGTGGGTCACTGGCAGTGTCGCCGACAGTCCTGTGGACGGCGGGACGGACGGTTAGTAGGGCGGACACGTGTCTGACCTGTGGATCACTGGCAGTGTCGCTGACAGTCCTGTGGACGGCGGGACGGACGGTTAGTAGGGCGGACACGTGTCTGACCTGTGGGTCACTGGCAGTGTCGCTGACAGTCCTGTGGACGGCGGGACGGACGGTTAGTAGGGCGGACACGTGTCTGACCTGTGGGTCACTGGCAGTGTCGCTGACAGTCCTGTAGACGGCGGGACGGACGGTTAGTAGGGCGGACACGTGTCTGACCTGTGGGTCACTGGCAGTGTCGCTGACAGTCCTGTGGACGGCGGGACGGACGGTTAGTAGGGCGGACACGTGTCTGACCTGTGGGTCACTGGCAGTGTCGCTGACAGTCCTGTGGACGGCGGGACGGACGGTTAGCAGGGCGGACACGTGTCTGACCTGTGGGTCACTGGCAGTGTCGCCGACAGTCCTGTGGACGGCGGGACGGACGGTTAGTAGGGCGGACACGTGTCTGACCTGTGGGTCACTGGCAGTGTCGCTGACAGTCCTGTAGACGGCGGGACGGACGGTTAGTAGGGCGGACACGTGTCTGACCTGTGGGTCACTGGCAGTGTCGCTGACAGTCCTGTAGACGGCGGGACGGACGGTTAGCAGGGCGGACACGTGTCTGACCTGTGGGTGTCGCTGCTAGTTCTGGCAACTGCCAAAACTATCACATCACTACCAAAAGTGTTACCTGGAACACGCGTGTTACGTGGAACAAAAGTGTTACCTGGACCACCTGGCACAGTGGCTTTGGAACACGCGTAACGGCAGAGTTATTGGCGGTCAATAACATGCCGGGCACAGAGGTTATACACCGTCCAAACATACGCACAGGCATCAGACAATTTGCACTGGATGGAGACTAGAGTACACACAGTAAGTAATGTCAGTGTAGAAATACAGTCATATGTCAGCGCAAAATAGTAGATGGTAGTCCGTCCCATAAAATAGCAGCTGCCGAGTGTTAAATTCATGGGTAGGATTGGACAAATGGGCGGTTCCTGGATTTTTGGCATCCAAAACATCCGTTTTCTCTCCAGAAATTCGTCCTTTCACTTTCCTCATTTTGAGGTTGGATGTTTAACAAAGAACCGCTCTGTGATCAAGTGCTTAAGCTCCACTGGAAAGTGCAAGCCAATATTTTGACGTCACATCTTGAAGGAAAATATCCTTTCCATATTCGACTACACGAAACTTTTTCTCTCAACATCCAGGATTACAAAGCACAAATCTAACCCAGTTCATGGGTGACATCATACCTGCGCAGCGCAGTCCAGACGCCTGAGTCACATTATCAACTTGCCATTACCAAGCCTCAGAGCGAAACTGGGCATCATTGCCGGCTTCCAGACAAGTTGTTCGGCAGACAGGTTGTTCGGCAGACAGGTTGTTCGGTAAGTTCGGTACACCACTACCGTGCATTACGTGAGCCGACAACCACTCACACCCACCACTACCTTACGGTACGTGAGCCGATCACCACCCACACCCACGACACACCACTAACCTACAGTACGTGAGCCGACCACCACCCACACCCACGACACACCATTACCCTGCAGTACGTGAGCCGACCACCACCCACACCCACGACACACCACTACCCTGCAGTACGTGAGCCGACCACCACCCACGATACATCGACACACCACTACCCTACAGTACGTGAGCCGACCACCACCCACGATACATCGACACACCACTACCCTACAGTACGTGAGCCGACCACCACCCACACCCACGACACACCACTACCCTACAGTACGTGAGCCGACCACCACCCACACCCACGACACACCACTACCCTACAGTACGTGAGCCGACCACCACCCACACCCACGACACACCACTACCCTGCAGTACGTGAGCCGACCACCACCCACGATACATCGACACACCACTACCCTACAGTACGTGAGCCGATCACCACCCACACCCACGACACACCACTACCCTGCAGTACGTGAGCCGACCACCACCCACACCCACGACACACCACTACCCTACAGTACGTGAGCCGACCACCACCCAAGATATATCGACACACCACTACCCTACAGTACGTGAGCCGACCACCACCCACACCCACGACACACCACTACCCTACAGTACGTGAGCCGACCACCACCCACACCCACGACACACCACTACCCTGCAGTACGTGAGCCGACCACCACCCACACCCACGACACACCACTACCCTACAGTACGTGAGCCGACCACCACCCACACCCATGACACACCACTACCCTGCAGTACGTGAGGCGACCACCACCCACACCCACGACACACCACTACCCTACAGTACGTGAGCCGACCACCACCCACACCCACGACACACCACTACCCTACAGTACGTGAGCCGACCACCACCCACACCCACGACACACCACTACCCTGCAGTACGTGAGCCGACCACCACCCACACCCACGACACACCACTACCCTGCAGTACGTGAGCCGACCACCACCCACACCCATCGACACACCACTACCCTACAGTACGTGAGCCGACCACCACCCACACCCGACACACCACTCCCTAACCGACACACCACTACCCTACAGTACGTGAGCCGACCACCACCCACACCCACGACACACCACTACCCTGCAGTACGTGAGCCGACCACCACCCCACGAAACTCATCGACACACCACTACCCTACAGTACGTGAGCCGACCACCCCCCACCCACGACACACCACTACCCTGCAGTACGTGAGCCGACCACCACCCACACCCACGACACACCACTACCCTGCAGTACGTGAGCCGATCACCACCCACACCCATGACACACCACTACCCTGCAGTACGTGAGGTGACCACCACCCACACCCACGACACACCACTACCCTACAGTACGTGAGCCGACCACCACCCACACCCACGATACATCGACACACCACTACCCAACAGTACGTGAGCCGACCACCACCCACCCACGACACACCACTACCCTGCAGTACGTGAGCCGACCACCACCCACACCCACACACCACTACCCTACAGTACGTGAGCCGACCACCACCCACACCCACGACACACCACTACCCTACAGTACGTGAGCCGACCACCACCCACACCCACGACACACCACTACCCTGCAGTACGTGAGCCGACCACCACCCACCAGACACACCACACGACACACCACCCTACAGTACGTGAGCCGACCACCACCCACACCCACGACACACCACTACCCTGCAGTACGTGAGCCCACCACCACCCACACCCCTGACACACCACTACCCTACAGTACGTGAGCCGACCACCACCCACACCCACGACACACCACTACCCTGCAGTACGTGAGCCGACCACCACCCACACCCATGACACACCACTACCCTACAGTACGTGAGCCGACCACCACCCACACCCACGACACACCACTACCCTACAGTACGTGAGCCGACCACCACCCACGATACATCGACACACCACTACCCTGCAGTACGTGAGCCGACCACCACCCACACCCACGACACACCACTACCCTAGCAGTACGTGAGCCGACCACCACCCACACCCACGACACACCACTACCCTACAGTACGTGAGCCGACCACCACCCACACCCACGACACACCACTACCCTACAGTACGTGAGCCGACCACCACCCACACCCACGACACACCACTACCCTACAGTACGTGAGCCGACCACCACCCACACCCATCGACACACCACTACCCTACAGTACGTGAGCCGACCACCACCCACGATACATCGACACACCACTACCCTACAGTACGTGAGCCGACCACCACCCACGACACATCGACACACCACTACCCTACAGTACGTGAGCCGACCACCACCCACGACCCACGACACACCACTACCCTACAGTACGTGAGCCGACCACCACCCACACCCATGACACACCACTACCCTGCAGTACGTGAGCCGACCACCACCCACACCCACGACACACCACTACCCTAGCAGTACGTGAGCTGACCACCACCCACACCCACGACACACCACTACCCTACAGTACGTGAGCCGACCACCACCCACACCCACGACACACCACTACCCTACAGTACGTGAGCCGACCACCACCCACACCCACGACACACCACACTACCCTGCAGTACGTGAGCCCACCACCACCCACGATACATCGACACACCACTACCCTACAGTACGTGAGCCGACCACCACCCACACCCACGACACACCACTACCCTACAGTACGTGAGCCGACCACCACCCACGATACACCGACACACCACTACCCTACAGTACGTGAGCCGACCACCACCCACGATACACGACACACCACTACCCTACAGTACGTGAGCCGATCACCACCCACGATACATCGACACACCACTACCCTACAGTACGTGAGCCGACCACCACCCACACCCATCGACACACCACTACCCTACAGTACGTGAGCCGACCACCACCCACGATACATCGACACACCACTACCCTACAGTACGTGAGCCGACCACCACCCACGATACATCGACACACCACTACCCTACAGTACGTGAGCCGATCACCACCCACACCCATGACACACCACTACCCTGCAGTACGTGAGGTGACCACCACCCACACCCACGACACACCACTACCCAGCAGTACGTGAGCCGACCACCACCCACACCCACGACACACCACTACCCAGCAGTACGTGAGCCCACCACCACCCACACCCACGACACACCACCAATACCCTACAGTACGTGAGCCGACCACCACCCACACCCATGACACACCACTACCCTACAGTACGTGAGCCGACCACCACCCACGATACATCGACACACCACTACCCTACAGTACGTGAGCCCACCACCACCTACGATACATTGACACACCACTACCCTACAGTACGTGAGCCGACCACCACCCACACCCACGACACACCACTACCCTGCAGTACGTGAGCCGACCACCACCCACACCCACGACACACCACTACCCAGCAGTACATGGGCCGACCACCACCCACACCCACGACACACCACTACCCAGCAGTACGTGAGCCCACCACGCACCCACACCCACGACACACCACACTACCCTACAGTACGTGAGCCGACCACCACCCACACCCACGACACACTACTACCCTGCAGTACGTGAGCCGACCACCACCCACACCCACGACACACCACTACCCTGCAGTACGTGAGCCCACCACCACCCACGATACATTGACACACCACTACCCTACAGTACGTGAGCCGACCACCACCCACACCCACGACACACCAATACCCTACAGTACGTGAGCCGATCACCACCCACACCCATGACACACCACTACCCTACAGTACGTGAGCCGACCACCACCCACACCCACGACACACCACTACCCTACAGTACATGAGCCGACCACCACCCACGATACATCGACACACCACTACCCTACAGTACGTGAGCCGACCACCACCCACACCCATGACACATCACTACCCTACAGTACGTGAGCCGACCACCACCCACGATACATCGACACACCACTACCCTACAGTACGTGAGCCGACCACCACCTACGATACATTGACACACCACTACCCTACAGTACGTGAGCCGACCACCACCCACACCCACGACACACCACTACCCTACAGTACGTGAGCCGACCACCACCCACACCCACGACACACCACTACCCAGCAGTACATGGGCCGACCACCACCCACATCCATGACACACCATTACCCTACAGTACGTGAGCCGACCACCACGCACACCCACGACACACCACTACCCTGCAGTACGTGAGCCGATCACCACCCACGACACACCACTACCCTACAGTACGTGAGCCGATCACCACCCACACCCACGACACACCACTACCCTACAGTACGTGAGCCGACCACCACCCACGATACACCACCCGGAGCGGCCGAGAGTCACTGGCTGTTAATGAGTCGCTGTCGGCGGCTCACGGCCGGCGGGCGCGACGGCTCCGCCACGTCCATGTTTTCGGTCCGTCTGTCGTCCTTGAAGTCGGATCGCGTCGGACCGAACCCCGTCGGCGCCGACGGACTGGTGACCGACGCTGGCGGCTGGCCAGCCGAGTGAGCCGTCTCCGACACACTGTTTGTGTTGCCGCCGGAGGCGCCGCGGAGGCCGCGGGCCGGGCCGCGCTCGACACCAACGTCGTCGCATCGTCTCGGGAACAGCTCCCGCATCGCCTCGGGAACAGCTCCCGCATCGCCTCGGGAACAGCTCCCGCATCACCTCGGGAACAGCTCCCGCATCGCCTCGGGAACAGCTCCCGCATCGCCTCGGGAACAGCTCCCGCATCGCCTCGGGAACAGCTCCCGCATCGCTTCGGGAACAGCTCCCGCATCGCTCAGGGCGTCGTCTCAAAATGGTCTCTGCATCGCCTCGGAATAGTCCGCACATCACATCTCCTCGGAATAGTCTCTGCATCACCACATCCCTTCGGAATAGTCCCCACATTGCCATATTTCCTCGGAATAGTCCCCACATTGCCATATTTCCTCGGAATATTCCCCCCCTCCAATCGCACCGGATAGCCTCCACATCGGCACGGAATCGCAGTCAGCCACAATGGATCCGCTCCGGTGCATCACAGCTGCTGCTTCCACACGCGCCTCGGGCACTGCCTTCCAGCACCCTACCGCATCATTTGCGTCTGTGAACAGCCCAGCTGGACCGGGAGCACCATGAGTCTGGTGACCGTGGCATATCTCCAGCTGGACCGGGAGCAGCTATGGGTGCGGCAACCATGGCATGTCGTCAGGCGTTCCGACCAGACAGCGCGGCTGGAGAAGCTTCGGCGTCAGCACACCAAAATAACTCTCCTGATATCACGACCAAACTAAGGAGCGAGCAGAAACGCCGTGCGACCACGGGCGTGGCCGCCCAGACCGCAGTTCCGAGGTGACGTCGACACGACTCTCTCGCCGCCGTCACGCGGCGTCCCAGGGATAACGCAACGCCACGGAGACGTAGGACGGCCCCACAGGCGGCAGAGAGCCACACGGGGCGAGACGGCAGCCGCCGGCTTCCCCCGCCCGCCAACCGCCACACGAGCGGGGACAGCCGGAGCCAATTTCCAGCAACAAACAGGGCGCGCGCCTGCCGGCGGGCGGCGACACGTCCACGCGGACAGATTGTTGGCAGCGGCGGCGCGCCTGATCTGGGCACCAGGGCGCGGAGGCCGCACCGGCCGGCCGCCATCGGGGCACGGCCGCGCCCCAGCAGCACAATCGAGTGGCGTCGTGCCGAAAATACGGCGCCACTTTGTGCCTGCCAGACAGAGCTCACAAGTGGCAGGACGGCGGCCAACCTCAACACGGGACAGTGCGCAACTGGCGTCGGAGCGGCGGCGGCCGCCTCTCTGGCTCAGTCACGTGTGCCGAGTGTGCGGCCCGCCGACCCGCCCACACTGACCGGACCGTGACGTCACTGCCCCGCCGGTGACGTCACACTCGGCGACGGGCGATCGAGTGACGTCACACTCGGTGACGGGCGACCGAGTGACGTCGGTCATCACCGGCGGCTGGCTGCTCGCTGTCTGGACCCGTGGGATCGGATGACGGCACTGACCAGTCAGTTCCGGAACGGCACTACAGCTTCCGTGGTCGTGCCGTGCCCAAATCCCACCAGATTGTGTTACCCCAGTACGCCACACCTCGCACCAGCACGCCACCGTCACAAATTTCCCTCTACTCCAACATTCAAGGCCAGCCGCTATTCATAACTCCTGTCCACACCGATGACCATTGACCTGGATGACGTCACTCCGCCCAGATAGCCGGGCTGTGACGTCATCCTGCGCCAGCTGGCCACGCCAGAGCGCGGTCTAAAAGCGAGCCCCCGGCCGCGCCGAACACCGTTCACTGGCCTGGTGTCTGAGGAGCAGATCATCGCCGTGCGCTCTGCCGTGCAGTCACCGGGCCGAGTAGGCTCTGTTGATCCAGTGTCGCCCCCAGTTTAATTTAATTTTTTGCCACTGTTGCCACTGAGCGCTGGCAACCGATTGGTCCGCCTGCTCACCCCTCCCCTCCCCTGCTCACCCCTCCCCTCCCCGCCCCGCCCCGCCTGGAACTGGCCTCGCCGCGCGACGCCTTCCCGATCCGACAAGCTGGACCAGCGGGATTGTTTTGTTTGTGTGTTTGTTTGTTTTTCGTTTTATTGAACGGTCTACATGTACAGTGTGCAAGCCACAGCGCGATAGATATTAAACTCTTGAGCACCAGCATCGTCATCGTAAGCTCGCGCGCGCGCGGTTCAGTTATCGGCCAACTACTAAACGCGCCAGCAGGGCTCCCCACCGTCCCCAGTCGTCGTCCGCCTGCCCGCCCCATGGTTTATTCATCATCATCATCATCGTCGTCGTCATCGTCGTCGTCGACGCCGGCGCAATCGGGGCACATGGGCTTGTCGTCCACCTTGTAGAAGCTCTTGCCCTTCATCGGTGTTTTGCAGTCCTTCAACAGAGACAGGCGGTGTCAGCCAGACCTCCGCCACGGCTGTCGCGGTCCTTCGGCAACCCGGCAGCGAGGATGCCTGAAACAGCTGCACAAGCGGTCTGAGGCGGCCGTCGGGCGGAGCACTCACCTTGCACACAAAACATTCCGGGTGCCACTGGGCGTTGAGTGCCGAGATGTAGTTGTCCATGATGGGCCGCGAGCAGCCGCCGCACTTGGGCGCGAACATGGCCAGGTAGTCGGTGCGGCAGTACGGCTTGCCCTCCTTCTCGTGGAAGCCGTCGGCACCGAACGGCTGGCCGCAGTGCGTGCAGAAGAAGTGCTCCGGGTGCCATGTCTGCTCCAGCGCCGTCACGCATTTCTGAAACCAGTCGCGGCGCTCGGTCAGCATCGGCCGCCGATCGGGTCAGACCAGGCCACACAAGAGGCGGCGTCCAGTGTGAGCGGAAGACGACCGGCGGATCCGTGCGGTTCGGTGGCGAACGTGAGGCAGCGCCCGTCGGTGACGACTCCCGGAAGTCCGCCGACGGCTGCGGCGCCATACTCACGTCCAGTATGGGGCCGTTGCAGTAGGCGCAGCGCGGCGAAAACAGACTGTGGTAGTCGGGCTCGCAGTAGGGCCGGCCGTCGCGCTCGAAGAAGTTCTTGTTGCCCAACTCCTGGTTACAGTGAGCGCATGTGAAGTGCTCCTTGTGCCAGGTCTTGCCCAGGGCGGTGATTACCTGCCGGCAGAGGGTCTGGTCAGGCCTGGTCAGACCCGGACAGGGCAGGTCAGGTCAGGTCAGGTCCGAGGACGAGGCGCCACGCCTCGGCAGCGTCGAATGGCTACATACAGCAGTGACAAATGTCAAATGTCACGTCACTGTGGTGCATCTCCCGTCATCGTCACTGCAGTACATCTCCCGCCATCGTCACTGCAGTACATCTCCCGCCATCGTCACTGCAGTGCATCTCCCGCCATTGTCCGGGGAGGTCACCTGGCCGACGATGGGCTTGTCGCAAGCGCCGCACATCCCCTTCTGCGTGGTGGTGATCCCCTGCTTGTTCATGTCCTCCTGCAGGTTGCCGAGCATAGAATCCAGCTGTCGCGATTTGACTGGCTTGGCATACGGCGGGTGATCCTCCTCCACCACAGTCCGCTGCAGCGAGCTGGCGTGGATCTGCAACACACAGACGTGGTCAGAGTCGGAGCTGAACTGGCGGCGCCGAGCGCTGACCACCTCCACATCCAGGTCCGTCCAGGTCCGTCCAGGAGCGCTCCCACCACTGGCCATTGGCCACTGTCCAGGGGCGCTCCGACCACTGGCCACTGACCAGGAGCGCTCCGACCACTGGCCACTGACCAGGAGCGCTCCGACCACTGGCCACTGCCCAGGGGCGCTCCGACCACTGGCCACTGACCAGGAGCGCTCCGACCACTGGCCACTGACTAGGAGCGCTCCGACCACTGGCCACTGACCAGGAGCGCTCCGACCACTGGCCTCTGACCAGGAGCGCTCCGACCACTGGCCTCTGACCAGGGGCGCTCCGACCACTGGCCTCTGCTGCCAGCAAATGAGCGGGTAGGCCCGGCTGACTAAATCAACAGCTCCGACGCGAGCGCGCGCGCAGCTTCCAGACGGTCACGTGACCCGCTATAAATATCGGACCGCATTGACTCGGAACCAAAACATCGCCTTATTAATAGTCGGATAAGCCAATCAGCCGGCCTCCTGCGGGACAAGCGGCCACCGTGCACGGACTGGCCGCACCGTGGGTGGTGGTTATTGGCTTCTACGACACGTCGACCGTTGAGTCATGTAGCGTCGCCAATCTCTCACGGCGATTGGTCGCGGGCGAAGAGTAGCGACAGGTGAGACCCGAACCCACACTCTTTCGATCGTGACACGGGCAACTTACCCCTAGACCACTCGTCCCCCTGGCCGGACAGTGGCGCGCCGGGTGTGGCTGGACCGTGGCGGCATGTGTCAGCGCCATGTGTCAGCGCCGGGTGCACACTACACAGGTCACAGGCCGGACCGTGGGGGCGTGTAGCGCCGGTGCAAACACAGGTCACAGGCCGGACCGTGGGGGCAGGTGTCAGCGCCGGGTGTGGCTGGACCGTGGCGGCATGTGTCAGCGCCATGTGTCAGCGCCGGGTGCACACTACACAGGTCACAGGCCGGACCGTGGGGGCAGGTGTCAGCGCCGGGTGTGGCTGGACCGTGGCGGCATGTGTCAGCGCCATGTGTCAGCGCCGGGTGCACACTACACAGGTCACTGGCCGGACCGTGGCGGCAGGTGTCAGCGCCGGGTGCACACTACACAGGTCAGCCGACCGGGGGGCAGGTGTCAGCGCCGGGTGTGGCTGGACCGTGGCGGCATGTGTCAGCGCCGGGTGCACACTGCACAGGTCACAGGCCGGACCGTGGGGGCAGGTGTCAGCGCCATGTGTCAGCGCCGGGTGCACACTACACAGGTCACAGGCCGGACCGTGGGGGCAGGTGTCAGCGCCGGGTGTGGCTGTGGGGATGTGTAGCACAGCACAGGTCACAGGCCGGACCGTGGGGGCAGGTTCGCGCCGGGTGTGGCTGGACCGTGGGGCGTGTCAGCGCCGTGTACGGGAGGTCAGGCCGGACCGTGGGGGCAGGTGTCGCGCCTGGCGGGACGGTGCCGGACCTGGGGCAGGTGTCAGCGCCGGGTGCACACTGCACAGGTCACTGGCCGCGGGCAGGCTCGGACCGCGGCTGAGACGGACAGCCGCGGCACCCAGCGCAGAGGTGACTCACCGGTCGGCTCGTGCCCGAGTCGTCTGGCGGCCCACCGGCATTTTCACGGTCGCCGGCACCCACCGAACCGGCCGGCCTGCCGCCTCGTCACCAGGTCAATGGGATCGGTGGAAACCCGGTTGAATAGCGCGATGGATACCTTTGCTTAGTTCGCTCCTTTACTCACCCACGTAACTGCTTATTTATGCACATCAGGTCATGGAATGAAGGAGTTAGCCCGCGAAGAAGTTAGACACATACCGGCCATAACCATTCACCTATTGCCCCCCCCCCCCTTCCGTCTGGCATAGTGAGCGGGATAACACAATGTTCTCCACAACGGAAAAAAATCAAGGTAAACCGATGGGGTTGGTGCGTGGGTGTAGCACGACACCGAACGAGTGGAAGAACACTGTCTTCCTCACGGACGCCAGAGCAGGCGGAGGGGGAGGGGGTACTGTGAGGATCAGCACACTGTCCTCCTCACGGACATCCGAGTGTACGGGAGGGTCTCTGTGGAACAACACACTTCCCTCAAACAGACATCAGAGTGTACGGGGGAAGGGGTCCGGTGAGGAGCAACACACTGCCCTCACACGGACAACGGAATACTCTCAGTCGGGAAACATACTGCCTTTCACACATCCACCAGTGTATGTTACACTGAGTGGAGTAACGCACTGGTCTTTACATTGGCATGTATCAACTACACATGAAGCTAGACAGCTACATCTACCATTATCGGAGGACGGCCCAAGCTACTGCAACAAATACGCTACACCCGTCGCACTCGGAATGTCATATCGCAGACAGATAAGTAACAGCAATGTTCTGATTGAGCGTCAACGTACAGCAAGACCGTGTCAATGGTGCGCTGATATGTCAGAAACAGGTAAAAGGATGGGAGCACAGACGCAGGAAATCACTGATCAATATAATGGAGTTGGAATCCATGTGGCGTAGCATCCCACCTCACTGACAGAGTAATGATGCAGTGTAGATATGGTGCTGCGTCGACTGCACTATATGTCATGCGTCCGGTAGAAATTAGCAGCAGCGACACAATCTTAGGCAGCGGTAAGTCTGCGAGAATTGAACAACTGAGCTGACTGGGAGAGCCAAGTCGAATAGCATTAAGTGTCTAGCTTTATGCTATTGCAATTGGTGTGAGAACGTTGATATTGGGGAAAAGGTGCACATGTCAGTGTATGGCTCAGCGAGAAAAACACCTTGCATGATGGCATGATCGATAATATAGCCAACGCTGTCACGTAAGTCGGCCACGGCGTGGACATTTTAACCGAACATATGAAGATTATGATAGTCATGATCAATGGACAAGTAATTTGTGTTGCAATTCGTGTCGAGGCACCATTCAGCCACCACCTATGGCGTCACGTTCACTCCTTAAGCATGCAGTGAGCGACAACGTTTCGCTGTTCTGACTATCTCTACCAACTGATGTGGCCGGCGCCCTTCAGCAGAAATGTGCCGATACGCAGTGTCCGATGGTGACGGCATGAGATCACGAGGGAAAGAAGTCCAGTTGGAACACACTTATTGACGGTATTCATAGATTCAGCGTTACAAAAGGCCGTCTTTGTAAATTTTGTTGTAGTTGGCACCGAGTTCAAGCACCGAGTTCGAGCATCGAGCTTCTCCGCCCACTACAGCATAGGTGTAACCACTGCGGGGGGGACATGTCCCCCCCAATTTCTGAAAAGTGGCGACTTGTCCCCCTCAATATTTTTCCGTGTCCCCTCCCCACCCCGAAGCATCAGCTACCTGAGTATGATCGCCGCAAAATTATACTTCATCATTTATAAAGTGAAAATATATATGCAAGAAATCACCAAAAATACTAGAAACCGATCAAGCCAATCAGCGGGCTTCACAGGCTTTCTATCGTCACAAAATCTCCGAATGCTAAATCAGCAAATGTTAGAAATTTCTGCTACCAGACCATTCTTGAATAATATGAATATTGGCCATCTTGTGTTTTCGCTTCGGTAGAAAATTGTGCTTTGCCAGGAAACAAATTTGCATTATCGAAAGGCTTTATTATAGTCTTAGGTTGCATTCCCCTGCGCATGTAGTGATATATCTCGAACAAACGTGACTCTGGGTGTCTTTGGGATCTTCAAGACCATGGAGGGGAGTCATGGGCAGCCTTAAGCAACTGCGTCAAGTTAACGTCGTATTCGTATTCCAATTCAGCGACGTGTTCGCCAGAGGCGTATTTTTATTGGCATCGGCATTCAGCGATGGGTTTATGATCGTTCGAATCAATTACCATAAATGCTTCTGCTTGCACTGAACACGCTGGAAGCAACAACATAGGTCTCACATAACCACGCGGTCAAGGTCCAATGCCAACCGGTTTCGTCGGTTTCGTCCAATTTTTCGTTTTCACCCAAACCCGCCCAAATCTGATATCAAGCAATAGCCTGTGGTGAACCATCGTGGAACATTTCAAACCGGTACATGTCAAGGGCAAACTTCTTGGTCAAAGGTTAGCTTGATTTATTAGATGGCCATATTGAAGCGATATCGACCGAATGCGAGGTTCAGTTGCTATCGCTTCAATTGCCATCAAATGGGCGTCATTCGACGTGGCTTGTTATGCGGTATCAGAAAGCTAATCAATCGGATTATTTTTGCAAGGGCAAAGGCCAAGCTGATCATCCGGCCCGCTCAATTTTCTTTCGTTTTCGCTCAAACCCATCCTGGTTGGTTATTGGTTTTACGACACGTCTACCGTTGAGTCATGTAGCGTCGCCAATCTCTCACGCCGATTGGTCGCGGGCGAAGAGTAGCGACAAGTGAGACTCGAACCCACAACCTTTCGATTGTGAGACGAGCATCTTACCCCTAGACCACTCGTCCCCTCTCAAACCCATCCAAATCTGGTATCAAGCAATAACCAATGGTGAACACTCGAGTAACATTTCAAACCGGAACATGTCAAGGTCAAAGATTTGATCGAGCTCTTCGATGACCTCGCGTTTCGTCGCTATGGCTTCAATTTGCAATGGATGTCACTCGACATCGCTTGTTGTGCGGTATCAAAAACTTGATAATTCGAAATTATCTCGACGGGTCAAAATTCAAGCTGATTTATTCGGTGGCGTCACATTTTTTTGGAGGGGAGGGGAGGGGGTTCGCCCAAGCCTACCCAAATCCACTGTCAAGCGATAGCCCATGGTGAGCCATCAAGTCACATTTTGAAACCGGGATATATCAAGGTCAAACCTCAAGGTCAAAGGCTAGTTTGAATTTTTCGAAGTCCTCGCGATTCGTCGCTATGGATTCAATTTGCATCAAGTGGGAGTGAGTCATTTGACGTAGCTTGTGCCGTCTTATAATGGTACCAAATCGAACTAATTTCAAAGGCCAAAGATCAAACAGATTTTTTTCGGTCGCCTCGTATTTTTTTCGTCGCCCTAACCTACCCAGATCTGGTATCAAGCACCTCCAGTACAATTTCAAACTGGAACACGTCAATTTCAAACCAAAAGATCGAAGGATAGCTTAAATCGTTCGAAGTCCTCGCGCCTCGTCGCTATGTCTTCAATTTGCATCAAGTGGGAGTCATTCGACGTGCCGTAAGGTACTCTAGCAAACTGTTCAGAAATCACATTCATTTGCAAAGTCAATGGTCGAGCTGATTTCTTCGGTCGCCCACGTTTCTTCGTTTTATCCCAAAGCTACCCATGTTTGGCATCAAGAGATAGCACGTGGGCAACCCTCGAGCAACATTTCAACCCGGGACATGTCAGGTCAAGCCTCAAGGTCAAAGGCTAGTTTTATTTATTTTTACCACAGAAAGCTCATAGGCAGTGACAAGGTGTGGAACTTGCTAATTTTGGCCGAACATTGTGTGGGAAATTTGCAGTATAAGGTATATTTTTTCCTTGGAATACCATGTTTATGAAGGTGACTAAGATGATGTGACCACTTCTTTTCTGTGCAAATGCTTACTTTTCAGGTTGTGAGCAAAATAATGCCAAAAAGGGCTTTGAGTTAGGTAACATTCCACCAAAAAAAATATTTTAAAAAAATTCAATAAAAATGCAACATAACCTAACCTAACTAGCCTAACCTACCTTTGGAGAAAAAAAAAATAAAAAAACGAAATTAGACAAATTTCAAGCAATATATATTCTGACAATTCTCAAAAGTAAAAAAGAAACCTAACCCAGCCTAACCTAAGCTGCTTTTGAAGAAAAAAAACAGCAATTTTTTTTATTCAAAATTTGTGTGAAATTTTTTGGGAAATTTCTCGGTATTAATTGTGCTTTAAGCTGGTAAGAAGAAAAGTTTTTGTACACGCATTTGCCTCCATAAAACAAACAAATGGGTTAGATTTGGTTAGGTTAGGTTAGTTTAGGTTTTTTTAGTTCGACAATTTTTCACAAATATTTCAAAAGAAAATTTCATTTTTTTCTCTCATTTGCACAGAGAATAAGCTGTCCCATCATCTTAGTCACCTTCATAAACATGGTATTCTGAAGAAAAAGTCCCCCCAAACAAAAAAATACCTTATCCTGAAAATTTACCCATTTTGTCCGCAAAATATCATTTTTAACAACAGCAAATCATAAAACCAGACATTGAAAAAGAAGTGGCTGAAATCCAAGGATTTTGTTTTTTTTTGGGGGGGCGGGGAGCTACCCCTCTATTTTGTCCAAACTTACCGCGTCCCTGGTTTGTCCTCCCCCCCCCCCCCCATTTCTAAACCATGGCTACACCCATGCACTACAGTCCACTGTCATGACGATTACTGCGAAGGTGTTGCGCAACTTTTGATCGTAAGTGAATTCTCCGTGCAGTTTTCCTACCTCTCACCGCCGATGTTTTCCTGAACGTTCCGAATGACCCATATGTCACTGTGGTGCAAGAAGTAATTATTGGGTAAATGAGGTGAACGACCCCACTATACAACACGTGATACCACCGTACGAGACAGTATCATGAGACCGAAGCAAAAAGCATTCCGCATTTCCGGTTCTATCTGCCAAGATGAAAGAGCCGCCAAGCTGTCGAACTGATACAGAGGACCACAACTGTATTTTCCGCCGTAACTTCATTTTTAGTTCGTGCAATACGAGCTGAAATGGCCAATGTACCAGCCTATACATCCCGAAAATTGCTTGAGCAGCTGGATCTCCGTGAGCTTTTAGGCCTTATTTAGACGACTAAGACTCCTTTGAGGCCTTACTTAGACGACTAAGATTCATTTGAGGCCTTACTTAGGCGACTAAGACTGCTTGCAGCGGAATGATTTACATGGTGTGGCTTCAGTTTGTCTGGAGAACACATTGTATGGAATGACTGACAGGAAACGTTTCCATCTTAGGAAAGGCTCGGCTTGTGCGCCATTCGTCCAGTCTGCCGTCAACACAAGATGCAACGAAGTTCGCTTTGGCTCCCTCATTTCAATGCATTTGGACTCCCATTTGTACCGACCTGACGGGTCCATTCATGAACCCCGAGCGGAAACCGCCGGGGCCAGCAGGCGCCCCGACAGTGCCGGCCGCAAGATGTGTTGTGATTACTCAGCATCTGGCGAGCCGACGGCCGGCCGGCCGACGCGACTGCAACATGGCAGTCGGGTGTCATGTCATGGTGACACTTGAGTCGCCCTTGTATCATGCGGCAGCGTGGGACAGGAGGCTGGCCAGGAGTGTGACGACCGGGCGACATGGTGCAATAGGTCAGCCGGCCCGACCAGGGGCGATGCCTCCCCTCACCCCATGCCAGCTGTACCCCTCTGGCGGCGCGTGCCGCAGTGCAGATGGGTCGGCGGGTGCAGCTGCCATTGGTCTTTGACGCAGTAGTCACCTGACGTGACGTGTCATTCATGCCTCGCGTGCTGGGTAGCGATCAGCCAATAGTGGTGAGCATTACCTAATACGATGCGGGCGTTGCCAGTCACGTGACAGATAGCTGTCCAGCGGTCGGCCGCGGCTCCCCCGCTGATATGAGACGGCTTGTGACTTGGACGACGGGCGGACGCGTGTGCGAGCGGCGGCTGTACTTCTGGTGACGCGCGTATTACTAACTGTTGCACCGTTTATCACCGTGTAATTCATCAATTGTACGCTCAATATAAGAGCCCTAATTATGCGGACTTTGGGACTGGTTATCGGGACGCAAAGACAACTCTCTAGACTAGCACAGCCAGGCGAACCGAACTTGCCTACAAAGACCCACCGCCGAGAGACCACGGTCGTGTCAGCCAGCACCCTATCCGGCGACCGACACCGCTATCAACATCCTGTCGTGCAGCGACGCGCCGCAGCCGTGCACGTCATCTGCCGCGATAACAAACACGCCACTGCTCATGAAACTCTCAGCAACGCCTCGTCCAGCCGGCCGGGTGGTAATCAGCGGCGCCAAGCTGCCAGTTGTGGGGCGAGCGCGAGACTTGCGACAGGATGGCGCAGGACGACCTCGTGTGAGGAATAGGCCACGCCGCTGACGCACGACTGTCCGGGGAGGCAGGAGGGCAGAATCACGGGGACAAACAATTGGTGTGGTCGTACCAGCCGCAGGTGAGGACGACTGACGTCAGTCGGCTGCAGGTGCGGACGGGAACTAATGGGCGCTGGGAAGGCCGGACGGTCCGCGCAAGGCGCGCTCTAACACAGACCCTCGTCAGCGCAGATGAGCAGTTTTCGGGTCGGGTCGGGTCGGGTCGGGGTCGCCAGCCTCTGGTCAGCACTGATCGGCCTCCACGGGCCGCGGCACCGCGCCAGTGTGGGGGGGGGCGCCCCGCCACCACCCGGACCAGAGGGTACGCGACAACACGGCCGCATCCAAGCCAAACAGTGGGCATGTGACCAGGGACAACGGTTGTCACTAGCTCAACTAGTGACAGACAGCTCGCAGACCCATCAACACACCACTCCCGGAGGCCAACAAATGGTGCCGACGAGCAGAGTAACCTGGCAGACTGGTGCCACGCGCCAGTCCCTAACGAGCCCGCCTCGGCCTCTCCAACGGCGAGCGCACGGCCGTTTTCCTCACGCCGCCCATCACAATCATCACACGCCGCCATCACAACCACTTGCGCACAATTGACAGCGCATTCATCGCGTCACTACATCCAAGGCGAATCACGAGCTGCGTGATAGCTCTCCGAGCGGCGGCGTTCAGCCTGCTCGGACGCCGAGCCACCGCCCGGGCGAGGCGCCCGTATTTATAGAGGGCGCGCGGATCGCTGTCGCCATCTCAATGATGACGACATCGGCCACGGCGTGTTGCTTTTGGCAGCAGGCGGCTGACGCGCTGATCCAGTGACTGTTCATGGCCCATTAAACGAGGCTTTCGCACATAAACAGATGATCTAATATTTTACTTAATCAGGTATGCTTGATGCTGGATCGATGGGTTAGTCGACGTGGAGGGCGGTCACGCTCTGGTGCAGCCTGATTATGACGGAGGACAAATGTCATCTGTATTTTCCCATGCTAGAGGGCAAGCTGTCAGCATTTGCATCACACAAATACCATTTTTGGTTTTTATTTCCTATAGCAAATGAGACGAGTAGTTAAACGGAGCCACGCTTGACACTCACGTGTTTCCTCTTCCTCGTGTGAATAGTTGTAGGTATTGCGCAAATCCAGGGATAAATTATTCGAAATGAAGAGTCCACATTACTCTGGAATGCCTGTGTAACACTTACAGTTGATGCTCCATAAAACCTCCCACACTCAGGACCACAATAAATAAATACAAATAAATGCTATGTAATCTACGTTATTAATAATCATGACGTAATCTGTGTAGTCCACATCATACGTGTCATAAAGTCATAGTCATAAAGTGCTTAGACTTAATAAGAGCCACAAGGGCCCATCCAGTTAAGTCTGTAAATGGAAGATACCATAAGCCCGGTAAAAAGACCCACCGCAACCATCACCACATCCTAAAGAAACCATCCAGCAACATCCCACACCTATCAATGCCTATCTACCCTAGCTATCCAGTACTATTCCCTTGATCCCTCTTAACACATGTGGATTGAATGCCTTACCAATAATTTTCCAACTGCATCCATGTCTGCTTAAAGGCATCTGTGCCATGCACACTTACTTATCATAAATATCACCCCATCCATCACTGACATCAATGAGTTAACAAGCGTATTTTGGCAGTCAATGGGTAACAAGAGTGTATTGACAGTCAATGAGTTAGCAAGCGTGTCTTAGCAGTCAATCGGTTAACAAACGTGTCTTGACAGCCAAGGAGCATGACCGCTATCTGATACGAGCATCAAAGTGCGAGAACTCGAAAACAAGATTTTCCTGTCCAAAAAATGTGTCCACGCTACTTTTAAATACATTCAATGAGGAACTCCCCACAACATCAGCAGGCAGCCTATTCCACTGATCAATAACCCTTTGACTGAAGACCTGTTGTCGATTAACTGTCCTACACCTCAACTTATCTAATTTGAATTGATGACCCCTATGTTATGCTCTAAACCGAAGAGCATCTTTCAAATTGACCTGATCTAGCCCTTTAACAATTTTGTACATTTCAATCATGTCCCCCCTTAATCTCCTATACTTGAGTGAGTACATATCTAATGTCATAAGTCTTTCTCAATATTCTAAGTTACCTATTCCACTGATGAGTCTAGTGGCTTTGCGCTGCACTTTTTCTAACATATCTATATCCTTTTTTTCTAGGTAGGGGCTCCATGCTTGTACAGAATATTCCAAGTCAGGTCGCACGTGTGCTGAGGTCGCACGTTGAATCAACCATCCCCCATGCTGGAATACAGTAGCATTAGCCACGTCGACATGGCAACATGGGCCATGGCCTGCTAGGCTGGTATGTAAATAAGACTGTCCTGTGGACGTGACGCCCGATCCGCCAGCCAAGGCCGCGTCGACGGCGGCAATAGTCAGCTCGGCCAGCAATCGGCCCGCACCTGGCCACTGTCCGAGGCCGTACCTTGAAGTCGGAGAGCGAGGCCATCAGGTCGTCCAGCTCCTGCGTGGCCGAAGACGCCGTCTTGCAGCCGTCCGGTACACTCTCTGTCACCGTCACCGTGCGCGTCTCGTACGTCTTGGCATTTCTGCGATCAGACGAGGACGAATCAGAACCCGTCACAGTGGCGCGCCTTATACGGTAAGGCGAGGCTACAAGCGCCCTTCATCACAGCCGCACCTTGATGTCAACAAGCATCACAACCTGCGCAACGCTCAGCCGACAATAAACAAACCGCTCGCGCCAGACTTCCGCGCCCAAACTACTATCCGAAATTGTAAACACGCCTGCATTCCCGACACGTTAGGCCATCGCATTCTTTCTGCCTGTCCATAAACACCGTTTTGACAGGCACTGCAACACGAATGAGTGCCAACAGGTGCGTTGCGTCGTGGTCCCAGATGACGACTGTGCCACAGGGCACGCCGTGTTGGCGCAGGTGCTGCCAGATTTAGACGAATGGCGCACATGCCGCTGAATTCGGACGGCTGGCGCATATATGCTGCTCGATTTGGACGACTTGGTTGGCGACGCGGCGGCACCGCAACACGCCGAATGTTTCGCTGTAGACGACATCAATTCCATTTGCATGGACTTGTGGGACGTCAGAGAGCAAGTGCAGTATGAATGATATATATAATGTGCGGGCTAGTGACACAGGAAGGCCCTGAACAAATCAGGAGCCTATCTGGAGCAGCCACAATATCAGTGTGATAACATTGTGGTATCACATATAGGAAATTGCTACTATATGCATAAAATGAAACTTGCAATATAAAATATGCATGTAACACAATGTGCTTTTAACCAATTACCTACTGGTTGCGAATAATTACCTCCCCTTAAGATACTGTAGACAAACAAGGGCAATTCGCGACTCAATACATCTGACTTAGGGCAAATTGCAGACGCCCAAAGTGGATAATACTGAGCAATGCCATTGCTCAGTATTGAAAAAAATGCATTGCAAAATGGTTGCGGCTCAATGGAGCTAAATTGCGGTGACATGAGATGAGGCGCATATTGCGGTGACATGAGGCGCATCGATGGCGACTTTGTGCCTTGTCACACCGGACTTGTCTTGGATCTCGGGCCCCTTAGACAGTATGAGGATCTCGCTTATGATTCGTGAGAAATATGTTAGTCATTTTGCTACGAACTTCAAGGGCTCCATAAGGCTTATCATGTGACCATACATTAATTCAAAACTGCCGATAAACTTTTCGGCAACTTGCATGTCCATTGGTGTAATAGTTCGCGAGAAATGTTAACAATCATGTCTTGGCAATCAATGAGTTAACAAGCGTATTTTGGCAGTCAATGGGTAACAAGAGTGTATTGACAGTCAATGAGTTAGCAAGCGTTTCTTAGCAGTCAATCGGTTCACAAACGTGTCTTGACAGCCAAGGAGCATGCCCGCTATCTGATACGAGCATCAAAATGCGTACGCCGCGCACGCTTTTTCAAATACGCCACACAAAACCAGGAAAAACAGGGCTGCAATTGAAATGCTTCTGATACCGCTGTTCCATCCAGAGATTGTTCGGAGTCGAAGTTGAGTTATCTCACTTTGACGTCACAGGTTCCTGCCTGGTCCGGCTCGGAACGCTGTGCATTGCGCTCAGTACCCTGTTTAGCAAGTCTCACTCCGTACGCTGGTCTATCCACGTCTCGGTACCCTGCTTAGCAAGTCTGTACTCCGTACACTGGTCTCGGTATCGGTATCTCCATGTCTCGGTACCCGAAAAAACCTTGGGTTTCTTTATGACGCGTTCGACTGCCAGAACACAGCACCGCCTGCCTCTCAACCTATACCAGATCTGCTCGAGACCTGTCCCGTGTCCCGTGTCCGGAGCATGTTCCGGACTCTGCTCGAGACCTGTCCCGGACCTTCTACCCGGTACCTGTCCCGCACCCCGTAGCTCGGAATCTGTCCCGGACTCTGCTCGGGACCTGTCCCGGACCTTCTACCCGGTACCTGTCCGGACCCCGTAGCTCCGGATCTGTCCCGGACCCGTTCTCGGGACAGGTCCCGGACCCGTGCTCGGGACAGTCGGTCTGCCTTCAGACGGGCGCCGTGCCAGCCGGCCACAGCAGTGACACACGAGCCGGGCCACGATCGACGACCGCCGCCGCCTCCGACCCGTGCCAGCCGACGTCGACGCCGGCGGACGCGAACAACGCCAACTGTTGCCCTGCACCCAGAGCTGAACCGACGGTCGGCTGACGCGAGGAGTCACGTCTACGTCACACCCCTCCAGAGCCGCACAAATACGCCCTCCAGGTGTACCGCGTACTGTTGGGTGCCGGCGCTCCTACACAGCGCAGACACCCACGGCACGAGCAGCCACAAGGCGTGCCTGTACTCCAGCACCGAGTCCCCGTATAGTACTGAGTGCCGAGTCATGACGCTCCCTGTTACGAAGGTCCGCTCTGTGCACTGGGCTCGTCTCTGATACTTCCAACACAAGCAGGAAAAATATCCAGAGCAAGGAAAAAAAACACGTTTTAGGAGTCAAGGAATGCTTAGGGTTGACCTCGATGCCTGCTTTACAAAAGGCAAAACCAGCTGGATGAAATATTCGGTGAAAAGGAGAACACAAAACGCGGGATGATACCTTTAGAACATCAGATTCCAGAAAGCTTACGGTTAGCAGTAACAACAGTGCTAAGACTGTCACTGCTAACGGACGCAGCCTGGAACCCCCCTCCTCCAAGACCAATCAGCACAACGAAAACTCAGCCGAAGGATCCTGCTGAGAAGTCGTCTGCATTTCTACCGCGACTCGCTCCCGAGACATTGCTACCTCAGCTGCCAAAATATCACAAGCTGGCCGAGAATAGACATCTCCCTGACATGGGCTGACTTCGATGATATGTGTTGTGCAAGCATGATACAAATAAGACAGGAAAGCTAGAGAGACGACTGGTGCCATCTTGTTCGCGAGCATTTGCAAATAACACATCGCATACAGCCGTGACACGTGCAATTCGCATTCCTTCATCCTTTTCCTTCGTACGGAAATGTGCACCCACTTAACCTAGCCGGTCATCGTCCGTGTCACCCACCACGCGACACGCGTTCATCGGCGTTGTTCTCTGTCGACGGGCTACAAAGACATGCATTCCCACCAGGCAAAGGGACGCTCGTCGAGTCCGTCTCGTCATCGTTGGGACGACCTTTGCGAGTGATGCCGCGCTAAGCGTGGGCACCTCGACTAGCCCAGCCGACAGGTCCACACCCGGACCGACAGTATGGGCACCTCGACTAGCCCGGCCGACAGGTCCACACCCGGACCGACAGCATGGGCACCTCGACTAGCCTAGCCGACACGTCCACACCCGGACCGACAGCATGGGCACCTCGACTAGCCAGGCCGACACGTCCACACCGGACCGACAGTATGGACACCTCGACTAGCCCGGCCGACACGTCCACACCCGGACCGCGTGACAAAGTCAACCAACAGACCCGCCGCGTCACCGCCCAACAGCGGCGCCACTCCGTCACGCTGCCGGCACAACGGCAGGGCGGGGCGGGGCGGGGTAGTTGACCCCGTCGGCACGCCGGGGGCTGCTTGTTTACACCGGCAAGAGCGATGAGATCACACGACGGCCGCCGGCGTCGGCGGCGGCGGCGGTACTCACTGCGGCCGCACGTAGTCGACGATCTCGATCACCTCCATGAGGGGTCCGCGGCGGCGCGCCATGCCGGCTGGCACGCACACAGGCCCGACGGCCGCCGTCGGCCGACACGTGGGGCGGGGGCGGGTCGCCAGCCGGCTACTGGCTGGCCGCCGCCGCCGCCGCCGCACCGCCCACCGTTGCAAGCGCGCCGCGGCAGCTGTGCGTGACGTCACCGCTCCGTCACGAGGTCAGCGGAGGGGCGGACGGCGGCCGGTGGGCGGCGGCAGGTCGGTGTGAAAGTGGCCGACCGTCCGACCGACCCGCCACTCGCCCGTGCCGCCCTAGGGACGCGCGGCGGCCGGACGCCGCGGGCCACGCCCAGGTTTTTCCCGGTTATCGACCGACGCAGTCGAATCGGGCGCCAGTCGGTCGCGTCCGGAGCGGCTGCAGGGGGATCGCAGTAGCGCCGCAACTGGAGCCGGTACCGAGCGGAGCATGGTCACCGTGCCGGACCTGAACTCGGTCTCGGGCACGGCAGACCCGCATACCGCCAGGACGGACCCGAACACGGCCACGGCCACGACAGACCTGAACACGGCCACGGCCACGACGGACCTGAACACGGCCACGACAGACCTGAACACGGTCACGGCAACGACGGACCTGAACACGGCCACGGTCACGACAGACCTGAACACGGCCACGGCCACGACAGACCTGAACACGGCCACGGTCGACAGACCTGAACACGGCCACGGCCACGACAGACCTGAACACGGTCACGGCAACGACGGACCTGAACACGGCCACGGTCACGACAGACCTGAACACGGCCACGGCCACGACAGACCTGAACACGGCCACGGCAACGACGGATCCGCACACGGCCATGGCCACGGCAGACCTGAACACGGCCACGGCCACGGCCACGGTCACGACAGACCTGAACACGGCCACGGCCTCGACAGACCTGAACACGGCCACGGCCACGACAGATCTGAACACGGCCACGGTCACGACAGACCTGAACACGGCCACGGTCACGACAGACCTGAACACGGCCACGGCCACGACAGACCTGAACACGGCCACGGCCACGACAGACCTGAACACGGCCACGGCCTCGACAGACCTGAACACGGCCACGGCCACGACAGACCTGAACACGGCCACGACATACCTGAACACGTCCACGGTCACGACAGACCTGAACCCGGCCACGGCCACGACAGACCTGAACACGGCCACGGCCACGACGGACTTGAACACGGCCACGGTACGACAACCTGAACACGCCACGGTCACGACAGACCTGAACACGGCCACGGCCACGACAGACCTGAACACGGCCACGGCAACGACGGACTTGAACACGGCCACGCACAGAACCAGGTCACGACAGACCTGAACCCGGCCACGGCCACGACAGACCTGAACACGGCCACGGCCACGACGGACTTGAACACG
This sequence comes from Ashinkailepas kermadecensis, assembly GCA_034440615.1. Taxonomy (NCBI): domain Eukaryota; kingdom Metazoa; phylum Arthropoda; class Thecostraca; family Neolepadidae; genus Ashinkailepas; species Ashinkailepas kermadecensis. Next base: position 510,537 of record JAOTOM010005049.1, read on the forward strand.
GCCACGGCAACGGAAGACCTGAACACGGCCACGGTCACGGCAAGCCTGAACATAGCCAGGAGTGTCCTGGAGGCCACATGAGCCAGGACTGAGCTGAACAGGACTACCGTCAGACACGACCAAGGTACGTATATCACACTATACACAATGTGGCGTCTAATTGTTTTCAGATAGGACAAGACAAGCATACCGACATGTCACATATTTTGCACCTTGCCCAGCTAGCCCAGCTATTTGCACCTTGCCCGGAATCAGGGCTGCATTTGGGCGCATAACTACAACAGCGATGTTTGTTGGAGTCCTAGTGGTATATATTTTCCAATAACTGCATCGAAGATACGCCGATCCGCAATTGGAGCGCCACGACAGCTCCCACTTGATGACAGGCCAGGTAATCGAACCCCTTCGTCACACACACACACCATAGATGGCATGAATGATAATAGCATGACACACAGTAATATGACACAGCATAGCCGACCAAGGTGTGATACGCCAGTGTGTCAGTCAGCTCGAGTCGTCAGCTTCCAGTCATTTCTGACAGTCAGACATATCCCTCTGCTATCCCAACAGGGCAGCGAGCACCGTTTCATCACTTGCGAGAGGGAGCAGTTGGACTTAGGCGCCTCTGGTAGCGGGACAGTTGTCCCATCGTCAAAATCGTCGGTATAAGAGTGCATCAGCAAGACAAATGGCGGCGCGATGAGGGGGGGGGGGTGTAGATGCCCGATGAAGAGGAGCCAGGTAGTGGGCGCTGGATGGTGGGTGGTGTGAGATGGAGAGGGAGGGGCCGACGACTACCGCACCGGAAGGCAACGCGGCCCGGAAATGCCGCACCATGGCCGTCAATGACGCGCACCGACCGGAACTGAGCCGGCTCATCTGCATGACACAGATAGAAAGCGCCGCCCACGCCGGGCCGTCTCTTCGGCACTGCAGCGACAGCGCCCGGCCCGCCCACGGCCCGGCACAACAGCCGCCCGGCCCGCCCACGGCCTGACACAACAGCCTGGCACAACAGCCGCCCGGCCCGCCCACGGCCCGGCACAACAGCCGCCCGGCCCGCCCACGGCCTGACACAACAGCCCGGCACAACAGCCGCCCGGCTCGACCACGGCCCGGCACAACAGCCGCCCGGCCCGACCACGGCCCGGCACAACAGCCGCCCGGCCCGCCCACGGCCCGGCACAACAGCCGCCCGGCCCGCCCACGGCCTGACACAACAGCCTGACACAACAGCCCGGCACAACAGCCGCCCGGCTCGACCACGGCCCGGCACAACAGCCGCCCGGCCCGCCCACGGCCTGACACAACAGCCCGGCACAACAGCCGCCCGGCCCGCCCACGGCCCGGCACAACAGCCGCCCGGCCCGACCACGGCCTGACACAACAGCCCGGCACAACAGCCGCCCGGCCCGACCACGGCCTGACACAACAGCCCGGCACAACAGCCGGCCGGCCCGACCACGGCCCGGCACAACAGCCGCCCGGCCCGCCCACGGCCCGGCACAACAGCCGCCCGGCCCGACCACGGCCTGACACAACAGCCCGGCACAACAGCCGGCCGGCGGTGGCTGTTGCCCAACCACCACACGGAGCCCAACCACCACACGTCTCCACTAACGACGTGTCTGCATCGCTAACGAGCAGCGACGCGACGGCGCCAGGACAATACGGCCATTGTGAGGTGCGGCGCACCAGCGGCCCCACAGCTGACGACTTCGCCGGGCTCGGCGACCGGGGCTGTCACAACAGCTGCGACGGACACAGCAGCTGCAGCAAACACACCAACCACAGCAAGCAGAAACTGCTGCTGCCATAAACAGAGCAGCTTCAGCCGCCCGCAGTTGCTGTGGACAGAGCACAGCATGTGTCCACAGCAACCGCAGCTGCTGTGGACAGAGCAGCCGCAGCCACCAGCGGATGCGACCACCATCGGCCTGAGTCGACCACCATCGGCCTGAGTCGACCACCACCGGCCTGAGTCGACCAGTGGTGGTGGAGTCCACACCAACAGCACGGCCGTGAGCGCCGCTGAGAACAGCAGCGGCCGCTCCACTGCCCACTGAGCAGTGACACACGGAGGGCCTAGCGACCGGCGACACGGCGCGCGGGCTAATTACAGCCGGGGCGCGGTGCACCGGCAGGACAACGGCGACCGCCATCCACCCACCTCACCTGGGCGGAAAGCCGCCCAGTCACGCCACCAGCCCGCTACGGTCCGTGCGAATCGTGGTTACGTCAACGCCGACGAAACAAGGAAACTGCAGGCTTGAATCATGGCGCGCCGAACGCCATGAAAGGCGAAAACAATGTGGTAACTAAACAGTAGCCGAGCTACCGAACCGAGCCAAGCTGTTGTAGTGCTGTACTCTTGTGCTGGATGCATAATCGGTGTATGCACAGTCGCAGACAAGTCGGACACGCACCTGGCAATGGTCGGCACAACGTAGTGCGCCCAGTTCAGAGAAGAGGAAAAAGAGAAGAGAAGAGGAAAAAGGCTCCTACTTCTGAGAAGACTGCTTTGATTTGACGGCCTACGACCATTCCGACTATTGAGATGTACGATTCGTTGGGCTGTGTCCTGATTACACAACATCCATCGAAAACACACATAATTGCCTTTGCATATCATGGCACACAGAAGGCAGATTGGCCCTTCATGCCACACAAAAGGCAGAATTGCCCGTCATGCCACAGACAAGACCCCTGCCGGCCAGACGGGTGTCCGTCGTGCGGAGCTCTGGCTCAGAGCCACGACCGTCGTGCAGAGCTTTGGTTCGGAACCACGACCGTCGTGCAGAGCTTTGGTTCGGAGTCACGAATTCCACCGGCCGGACGGCACAACTCAAAGCCGAATGTGGCGCCATGCGATCCAAGTGTTGGACAAAGGAACCAAACGAAGCTTAAAACACGGCGCGAGAGATGGCAGCACTGTACACGGCACGTACTCGGCCCCCAGGCGGACGGTTCACACATCATCTGGTTACGAATACAGAGGGCAGCACCATCCACTTCAGCGCCGTTCCGCCTGTCGATGCCATCAGCAGGGGTGTCGCTTTCTAATCTTTGGGTTAGTCATTGCCCATGATGAATGAATATGAAACGACCTGAATTAGCAGAAGCGACTGTCTGTCAATAGGTGGTTTCACGCGTGCGCTAGCGGAAAGTAATCGTCATGACTAATGGCGGAGTCAGGCCATATTAACTTTGTTGATCTGATGACTAATACACTGGATATTGGACCAATATAGTATATGAATAAATGAACAGAGTATGCTCAGTTACATAATGCGACATGTTTTTGGACTAGCAATAGCTTGCTTATGCACAAACCCAGAAAATATACACCTACATCCACGCCTGGGACGTCATCTAGTCGGAAATCTGGAAATCAGACCACCCAAGCCTGACTTCGGAACTAAACTCGATGACAACAGCTGTTTGTCGAATTCAGCAGTCTTCAAATGCCAAGTTTTCCGAGCAGTTGACCGCTCTGATCAATATCACCAGCCAGCTTTAACTGCGGTAAGTGATTGGCCCTTTATGATAGCTATGACGAATCATAATCAACGTTGAAAAAATGACGTCATTATTTGCGCTCCGATTGCATCATTCACGGTTGAAATATGTCAAGCAAACCAACAAACAAGTTTGTCTCAGATGCGCTCATTTTGGGCGTGTTGCGGTCTTTGGGGTGCTTTAACAATTAATTCTTTGTTCTTTCTTGCGAGTACGATATTCAAAGACAAGGATTAATTTGCCCAGTATGGGTTATCCAGGTAGGAGTACAGCGACATTTAAAAACGGAGCCTCGTATGGTGTGGTACAGTGGACGCCATCACAACTATAAGCAACCCGCTTAGATATTTTAATATTTTTGGGACCGTCAAGATGGAATCGTAGCATCTGGAAATGATGTATTTCAATATTTATTCATAATACAGGTAATTCACAGCCATACAATGAAACGTAAAATGAGAAATATTCATTCGCAGGATACATACTAACAATTATTCCCCAATATTGTATATTTGCTAGTAATACAACAGCAAATTTATGTACCATCCGTCAACTCCTACCCTGCGGCCATGGTGCCAAATGCGGTCAGATTTGCTAGTTTTTTTCTGTGAATCGAGTGTTTTTTCCCCAAACAGTGCCGCAATTTGAATATGTTGCCTGAGTTTTATATTGAATGTATTAATTTATAGTTCAAACTTCTGGAACATTTCATATATACAGAGAAAGTACATATATTTCAATGACAGCCCATAGTAGACGAAGTCATCGACAATCCCGGTGCTCAATGGCCGTCGTGAAACGGGTTAATGTCAGAGACACCTCTCTATGCAACTGAAATGGCATGGCATCACAGCGCATGTGGCGAAGGTCTGTATGGTGACGGCCTGTGTGACAAAAGCCTGCATCCTTGGCCTTGAAGTTTCCCCAAGGGACAAGGAGCACTGGAGTGGTCTTGGCGCACTGCCCCAGTGGCACTCCGATTGTGCTCAGTACTGGGCGACATGGTCTCGCCGTCTGGGTGCAGTGTGCTGGCGAGTGGTCTTGGTGTACTGCCCAGTGACGACCGGCTCTCAGGCTGTGCTTAGTACCTGGGCGACACGGGCTCCCTGTCTGGGTGCAGTGTGCTGGCGAGTGGTCTTGGTGTACTGCCCAGTAACGACCGACTCTCCGGCTATGCTCAGTACTGGGCGACATGGGCTCGCCGTCTGGGTGCAGTGTGCTGGCGCTGCTCTGATCGTGCGTGTCTGGGTGCGCTCAACAGCACGCATCATGAACTGGACGTCTGGGTGCAGTGTGCTGGTGAATATTGTGCCGCCTGTCGGTCGCCACTCGCACCTTGTGAATCCCGTGACGCGCGCAGCGTCGTGTTTGCGAATTGTGCTCGTGCTCGTTTTTACTCGGATGTATGCAACTGGCTGGTGTTTCTGGTGATCGTATTATCTCACGGTCTTTCCACCCATTTGTATATTGTCTATTGTGTGGTCTATTTTTTGTCATTCATGGACACAATTCACGGTCATGCGACCCCCACCCCCATGACAATATTGGTACCTATTAGCCGAGACATCTAGGCGAAGTACTTGTACCTAGCTATACAAATGACCAGATGAATAATGCTGATGTGGTCGAAGGATTGTCAATTCCACCATCAATAAAAGGACCAAAAAGCTTACAGGAATGGGATTGCCAAGCCGTGCATTAACCCTATTACGGGAGGGCGGGGTCACAAACTGTCTACCATGTGCTTTTTTTTGCCTGCAGCTCCAGAACGGTGGGGGCGAACAATGCTCAAATATTCTCTCAGTTTTTGTCATATCTTAACATACTTGGCTTCCGCCATCTGTATTTTAGAAATAAAACCAACGTCTAAAGTGCATCATTCACATGGCAGGATAGTTTGTAGTTCACATGTTTACCAGGGGTGCGCTTGGGGTGGGTAGGAAAAGGGGGTAGACGATTCACTGCAAAATTAACTTACTTGGTGACATTCAGGAATTGTAGTGCCACGGGAATGACAGGGAACATTTCGAGTTTTGTTGAGAGTTTCGGAAGTATATTTCAGTCAAGAGCGGCTCCAAGCGATCTTTTTGGCAGACACAGTTTACAAACGTTCTCACGTCTGTAAGCCTGGCTTGATCTGACAAACATTCTCATATATGTTAACCTGGCTTGATTGGCAAACGCTCTCGTGTCTGTTAACCAGCCTTCATTGACAAACGTTCTCATTTATGTTAGCCTGGCTTGATTGACAAACGCTCTCATGGCTCATGTCTCATGAGCTTGGTTGCGTTTACCTGATTCCTTCATTTCAAATCAACGATGTTTTCTTGTGCTTGCATTCATTTTAGGGGAAATGGTCGGCCAGGCTAATTATGAGCACATTTACTCCAGACATCTATGTATTTCTGGAATCTTTAAAGTCGTCTTCACTACAAAAAGCGTGCTAATCATGACACTGTTTCCACGTATGGATAAACGATGTCTATCTTACAGACCACCGAAAACTGCCGCTGTGCCCCTGCCTTCTTCGCGGCAGATCAAACCATCCTGTCCTAGGGATAACCCAAACAATGTCTATCTCACCGACCACTGAAAACTGACGCTGGGCCCCTGCCCACTTCGCGGCGGATCGGAACCTCCTCTCCTAGGGATTGCACAATTGTATGACGTTACAGGAAGCTGGTTTACCTAATGCGCTTGTACGTGTTGTTTTTTCCTCCTTACTTGGTTATCTCCCAGGTATAGTGGTAAGCCCAATTCGATGTGTCTCTGACCCTTTGTCTCCTTACCTGGTTGCCTAGCAACTCCCAATGACAGTGGTTAGCCCATTTCGATGTTTCTCTGACATTTTGGTATCATTCGCTGCCATGGCTGTTTAAAGGTGTTTTGTCCATTTGGCTGCTGACAGGTGTCCCCAGTTGGCCGCAGCCTACCGCAGCCTACCGCCAGCCTGTTCCGTACGCGTCCCACCCACTCTGGTCGTTTTCCCGGTATCTGTGTGTTTTAGGGGCGTATCGACTGCATAGGTCACATAGCTTGTCTGGTATCTGGCATCAGTCCGTCTGGCACGACAGCCGCAGTATGTCAGATACGACAGCCGTCAGTCTGACAGGTACGACAGCCGTCAGTCTGTCAGGTATTACAGCTGTCAGTCTGTCAGGTACGACAGCCGTCCGTCTGTCAGGTACGACAGCCGTCCGTCTGTCAGGTACGACAGCCGTCTGTCTGTCAGGTACGACAGGGCGGACACTCACGAGCCTGGTACAGAGTCGAGTTCGTCCAGCAGGGAGTCCACCGTTGGCCGCGACGTGTGGGGCGCGTGGGAGTCCATCGGTGGCCGCGACGTGTGGGGCGCGTGGGAGTCCATCGGTGGCCGCGACGTGTGGGGCGCGTGCACCGCCACCGAGCCATTGGTCGCCACAGGGTGGTCTGCAACACGAGCACACCGTACCAACTGACGGTCCGCCACAGGGTGGTCTGCAACACGAGCACACCGTGCAAACTGACGGACCGCCACAGGGTGGTCTGCAACACGAGCACACCGTGCCAACTGACGGACCGCCACAGGGTGGTCTGCAACACGAGCACACCGTGTCAACTGACGGACCGCCACAGGGTGGTCTGCAACACGAGCACACCGTGCCAACTGACGGACCGCCACAGGGTGGTCTGCAACACGAGCACACCGTGCAAACTGACGGACCGCCACAGGGTGGTCTGCAACACGAGCACACCGTGCAAACTGACGGACCGCCACAGGGTGGTCTGCAACACGAGCACACCGTGCCAACTGACGGACCGCCACAGGGTGGTCTGCAACACGAGCACACCGTGTCAACTGACGGACCGCCACAGGGTGGTCTGCAACACGAGCACACCGTGCCAACTGACGGTCAGCCACAGGGTGGTCTGCAACACGAGCACACCGTGCCAACTGACGGACCGCCACTGGGTGGTCTGCAACACGAGCACACCTTGCCAACTGACGGACCGCCACTGGGTGGTCACGTCAGTTGGCCGAGAAACTATTATCGGCACGTCAGAAACTATTATCGGCAGACAAACAACACCAGGAAGAATCCGAGAGACATTACTTTGGTGCTAATAAGTAATCCCAATGAACATTGAGGCCGGGTAAGGCGCAGCATTAAAACACAAGGACTATCACCACACGTGAATGCATTGGGGAGCAGGCCACATGTTTCCAAATGCTGGATGCTTAAACCACCTCTGCAATGAATAAGTCTCACTACACCGACGAGCAGTGATGCAAGATTGCGCAATATCCAGAACATGCCATCGATGTGATTCCACCCACCCGTAGCACATGACACTCTGCCACAAGTCACAGGCAAACACAGCTTCTCACCACTGCCAGTAGATGTCTCCACATACCCAGCGGTGTCACGTTCGCCGTTTGCATCGGTCAGACCCGGCAATTACCGGGGCTTCAGCGGCCGGGCGCACCACTCATCGCCAGCGCGTCACTCGACAATTATTAATTACCGACTGCCGGAGAAGCCACGGCGGCTGCATCGGTGCGAACAGTGTCGCACACGCGCTAATTACCGGACACGCGCTAATTACCGGACACGCGCTACACAGGCACGTGGTGCGTCGCCACCGCCGTCACGATGGCTGCACACACGTCGAGGCAATGAGTCACACGGCCGGCAACCGAGGCCAGTCGTACTGACGTCGATCACAGGCGGCAGTCAGCTGCACGCCCGCAGCGGGTCTGCGGCACCTCGCCACCTCCGCAGAGGTGCAAAACCAGGCGTCTCGCCTGCCCTAGCAGGCGACAGAGCTTTGGAATGGCGGCATGATAGGTTGAGACACAATATACTCGCACATCAAATAGCACGAATTACAGTGCAATATTTTAATCAATTATGTGGACACAATTTTACAAGCTTTGAATCTTCTAGTTTAACTTTGACAGATGCATAACAAAGCTAAGGAAAACATAATTTAGTGGTAGGATTTTAATGCAACTTCCTCGTGCAATATTACTGAAAATCTGTCGACGTTTATGGGCCGTTAACACAGTCAGCTGCCGAATTTCCGTCTACCTTTCTGATTTTGCGACAGGGGCTTGAAAGCGTTGATGTGACTGACTGTGGTGCATGTGGTCATGAAAGCAAGGGGGCACCGTCGGAGGGTTGAACCCCCTCAGGCGGGTGCAAACCTGGCGATGCTCGAAAGACCCAACCGCTCAGAATCACCAATCCGTCGAAAACGTTTAAAAATTCACATTGCTCAAAAGACTCAACTGCTCACAATCGTCAATCGGTCCAAAACGTTCAAAGCACCCAATTCAAGGCATCATCCTCAACCGGCCAAACGCGTCTAAAACCTCGATCTCAACAGCACAAACTGATGATTTTACATTGCAGGAATCTGCTCGGTTCGTCGGCCCTTGAGGAAACTCATACTTCAAATTGTCGTAGGAGAGGGGGTGGGGGGCTGTGCCTTCAGTCTTAGCCAAACTCGATGGAGGATAACACCTGTTGTGGAAACAAATTGTCCTTTCTTCAATTTTAGAATTACGGTCACACCGACATAAAAACCGCTGACGCACACCAAAACGCAGTGCTACAAACACGTGATCTATTCTGTTGTACAGCTTGGATTTCCCCTTGAGAACATTTTTCTGACTCTGAATGCGACAGGTTTGACCGTTCTTTCATTCGTAGGCCATAGGTTATGTATTGCTTTGCACCTGTCTCTCCGATTGGCCTGCTGCATCCCTCCCTTCTTGAAAAGTCAGCGGGACCTCCTCGGCCGGCCAGCGAAACTTCTTCGGCTGACCTGCGATTCCTCTCCCCGCCCGGCCAACTCCTTATCGGGGTTGATACACCTTCTCAGAAGGTACGTGGGACCCCGGCTGACCTGTGATACCTCTCCCCGCCCACACCTTGGCGATCCCGAGGGTCGGGTCAGCATGGCGCAGTCAGGCCTCTTCTGCAGGACCCCCCTGCGCTGAACAAACGCTTTGTTGGCCTGGAATCGCGGCGTGGATTTGCTTCATATGATAGTTATAAATCTAGGGCTTTAACGTACATTATATATGCAGTACCGGTATTATCTTGATTTATACTTGATAATGAGCTAGTACCTATTGGTTGAATTGCTCATTTGAAGGATTTAAAGGACAATGTAGCCTTAAGTACGCGACTTTCCATGTACATGGGTAATTTCTCCGTTGGTGACACAATGACAAGGAAAGAAATACATAATTCAATAAATAAAATCAATAAAAATTCCCCGGCCGACCTTCCGACAGCTCCCACAACAGACATGAGACATGCTCAATATTCATCCCCGCCGTACGGGAGGCATGTGCCTCCTCCTCAGTCAGCCTGGGTCAGCTTCCAGCCAGGCCGACGGCAGTGGCACGGGGCCCGTTCCCCATGCTGGCCAGCCAGCCTGCAGCGTGTCATGTGGTGCGGTCCGGGTGACCCGAGTATGACTCATCGGCGCCACCGCCATGGATCGAGTCGTGAGGCGGCCAGCACGTGGCCGGCCCAGCGGTCGGCGGGTCAGACACTGTGGTGGCGCCGGGGACACCGAGTCGTGAGGCGGCCAGCACGTGGCCGGCCCAGCGGTCGGCGGGTCAGGCACTGTGGTGGCGCCGGGGACACACACCGAGTCGTGAGGCGGCCAGCACGTGGCCGGCCCCGCGGTCGGTGGGTCAGACACTGGTGGCGCCGGGGACACACACAGAGTCGTGAGGCGGCCAGCACGTGGCCGGCCCCGCAGTCGGCGGGTCAGACACTGGTGGCGCCGAGGCACGTACGGCCTGCCGAGGTGTGCACTGTGCCCCGTGCAGGCAACCACAAGCCATCAGCAGCTGCCAGACCAGTGTCACCAGTCACCAACACATGCCATCAATAGCTGCCAGACCGGTGTCACCAGTCACCAACACATGCCATCAGCAGCTGCCAGACCGGTGTCACCAGTCACCAACACATGCCATCAGCAGCTGCCAGACCGGTGTCACCAGTCACCAACACATGCCATCGGCAGCTGCCAGACCGGTGTCACCAGTCACCAACACATGCCCACCGGTGTCACCAGCCTGCAGAAACACAACTAGCTGCCACGCTGCCAACACGCTGACTCGCAAGTGTCGCTTGTATAGCATCATCAATGCCACCAGCTATCAATGCCATCAGCTATCACAGATTATCCCCAGCCTCCGCAGACCACGTCAGCTCTCACCGGCGACTACCATTCGTCACAGATGGCTGTCACACGTCAGACTTTTTTCCTTTCTTTTTTAACTGTTTTCCCTTTTTTCCCCATTTATTTCACTGCGAACACATCACAGGGCAACATTACTTAACCAGTCATCAAGAACGTCGCACGTCACAATCGACGCCCCAGTTAACCACCGTTGACCCACAGTGGAGCCCCACAGCCGCCACAGCCGCCACAGACAGCTGGTCGGCAATCACGGTCGACGGCACGACAGACGCTAACCCGACATGACCGGCGGCCCGCAGTGAGCCGGAGCTACGGAGGAAATTCGGTCTGGCCATGGACGGTCAAGCCACCGCGTGGATCTGGCCCTGCGCCTTGCACCAACAAACTGGATGTGTGTCGCACATGCAACACGCCGGTAAGCTGAGGTATCCCAGCAGAGTCAGATCAATGCAACTCGGATCCAGTCAACACTAGGGTTGGATTTGTGCTTTGGAATCCTGGATGTGGAGAGAAACATTGTTGGGTAATTTAATTTGGAGGGTATTTTTTTTCAAACCCGTGACATCAGGATGCACTTGCCATTGAATCTTGACCACTTTGTCAAAGAGCAGTTCATTGTCAAACAGCACCCTTCAACCTCCAAATGAGAAAAATGAAAGGATAATTGTTTAAGATAATGTTCTCCATGCCAAAAACCCACCAACAGCCTATTACTCCAACCCTGAAGTGGGGTCAACCATATATAAATGTATGATGAAGAAATTCCCGCAGAGAAATCTGTCCAAAACTGTGGCACAGGAATACGAACAATACATTCACCACAGGCACAAAGTGAATTATTTGCATTTATTTATTGTCACTGTTGCGCCAGAAACAACAAACCAGGAATGAAATAATCTATGATATCTCAGGCGCTTTATTACCTTTTCGCTACTTCTCAGTGTCAGGGGCAAAAATTAAACCAACTCTTCCAAGAATGTTTATAGTCATTTAATTTATTGTTGGTAAATACAAAAAAAAACAGTACATAGAGGTAAAATTGTTGGCCATAAACATGTCAGTATATTGTGAGATAACACACAACCTGTTACTTTGCTTTGATTCCAGCAAGAGGAAAGGTGAGCGAGCCTACCCCCGTGCATCTATGTAAAAAGGTTTATATAAACCACTCGACCCGACTCGACCCGACTCGACCCGACTCGACTCGACTCGACCCGACTCGACTCGACCCGACCCGACCCGACCCGACCCGACCAGACCCGACCCGACCCGACCCGACCCGACCCGACCCGACCCGACCCGACCCGACCCGACCCGACCCGACCCGACCCGACCCGACACGACACGACACGACACGACACGACACGACACGACACGACACGACACGACACGACACGACACGACACGACACGACGACACGACACGACACGATCCGACGACACGACACGACACGACCCGACACGACACACGACCCGACACGCCGACCCGACCGACCCGACCACGACACGACACGACACGACACGACACGACACGACACGACCGCCTGCTTGTGTGGCAACTTCCCACGTCTAGTCAACGCGTCAAGCCACTTATGGTAACCTGAAGTCTATTCCCTACGAGTTTCCCACAAGATGGCCGCTATAGTTAGCTCACAAATTATCTGCTAACAACGGTATGTTATCATGACTACAGCACGGAAACCTCGAAAGATAATATATGGGTGGGGGGGAAAATCCGTGTTGTATTACTGCCACACCACGGCATGCAGTGCCGTGACAAGTAGGAAAGAAGCGGACAATCGGATCGGGGGTGGGAAAAACGGTCGGCAGAGAGAATGTAGTCTCAATCATATAACAATTAGTCATAATCACATCGATGTGGATTAGTTGCGCTCAGTAAGCGAAGTGAAATGAATCGAGTCTCCCGCAGTCTGCCGCACTGGCATGCATAGTGAGTGGGCGAGATGCAGGACACGTGGCTTTCAATGTTGCAATGACAGGTGTGACGAGCGACGTGGCCTGTGCAGCAACGCCTGGCAGGCACGACGAGCGACGTGACCGACGTCGCAACGCCCGCCAGTTAATATTGACCGATTGCGCTTTTATCACGACTTCACTCGCAAGCACGTTTTTACCGACGGCTGGCGACAAAGAGAATCAGCCCGAACAATCGTTGCAAGAGGTGAACTGGGCACACACCTGAAGCAAAACAAATACGCGTATCGCTGTATCGCTGTCCTTCGCCGAAAGGACACAGCCGAGACAAGGCTAGGGGAGTGGTGATGGAGACTGGTCTGCAGCGGCCGGGCGTCGGGCCGTGTTGTCGTCCAGCGGCCGCCAACGTCAGCCAGTAGGACACAGCCGAGACAAGGCTAGGGGAGTGGTGGTGGAGACTGGTCTGCAGCGGCCGGGCGTCGGGCCGTGTTGTCGTCCAGCGGCCGCCAACGTCAGCCAGTAGGACACAGCCGAGACAAGGCTAGGGGAGTGGTGGTGGAGACTGGTCTGCAGTGGCCGGGCGTCGGGCCGTGTTGTCGTCCAGCGGCCGCCAACGTCAGCCAGTAGGACACAGCCGAGACAAGGCTAGGGAGTGGTGGTGGAGACTGGTCTGCAGCGGCCGGGCGTCGGGCCGTGTTGTCCAGCGGCCGCCAACGTCAGCCGTAGGACACAGCCGAGACAAGGCTCGGGGAGTGGTGGTGGAGACTGGTCTGCAGCGGCCGGGCGTCGGGCCGTGTTTGTCCAGCGGCCGCCAACGTCAGCCAGTAGGACACAGCCGAGACAAGGCTGGGAGTGGTGGTGGAGACTGGTCTGCAGCGGCCGGGCGTCGGGCCGTGTTGTCGTCCAGCGGCCGCCAACGTCAGCCAGTAGGACACAGCCGAGACAAGGCTGGGGAGTGGTGGTGGAGACTGGTCTGCAGCGGCCGGCGTCGGGCCGTGTTTGTCCAGCGGCCGCCAACGTCAGCCAGTAGGACACAGCCGAGACAAGGCTGGGGGTGGTGGTGGACTGGTCTGCAGCGGCCGGGCGTCGGGCCGTTTTCGTCCAGCGGCCGCCAACGTCAGCCAGAGGACACAGCCGAACAAGGCTGGGGAGTGGTGGTGGAGACTGGTCTGCAGCGGCCGGGCGTCGGGCCGTGTTGTCGTCCAGCGGCCGCCAACGTCAGCCAGTAGGACACAGCCGAGACAAGGCTAGGGGAGTAGTGGTGGAGACTGGTCTGCAGCGGCCGGGCGTCGGGCCGTGTTGTCGTCCAGCGGCCGCCAACGTCAGCCAGTAGGACACAGCCGAGACAAGGCTCGGGGAGTGGTGGTGGAGACTGGTCTGCAGCGGCCGGGCGTCGGGCCGTGTTGTCCAGTGGCCGCCAACGTCAGCCAGTAGGACACAGCCGAGACAAGGCTAGGGGAGTGGTGGTGGAGACTGGTCTGCAGCGGCCGGGCGTCGGGCCGTGTTGTCGTCCAGCGGCCGCCAACGTCAGCCAGTAGGACACAGCCGAGACAAGGCTCGGGGAGTGGTGGTGGAGACTGGTCTGCAGCGGCCGGGCGTCGGGCCGTGTTGTCGTCCAGCGGCCGCCAACGTCAGCCAGTAGGACACAGCCGAGACAAGGCTCGGGGAGTAGTGGTGGAGACTGGTCTGCAGCGGCCGGGCGTCGGGCCGTGTTGTCGTCCAGCGGCCGCCAACGTCAGCCAGTAGGACACAGCCGAGACAAGGCTCGGGGAGTGGTGGTGGAGACTGGTCTGCAGCGGCCGGGCGTCGGGCCGTGTTGTCCAGCGGCCGCCAACGTCAGCCAGTAGGACACAGCCGAGACAAGGCTAGGGGAGTGGTGGTGGAGACTGGTCTGCAGCGGCCGGGCGTCGGGCCGTGTTGTCGTCCAGCGGCCGCCAACGTCAGCCAGTAGGACACAGCCGAGACAAGGCTCGGGGAGTGGTGGTGGAGACTGGTCTGCAGCGGCCGGGCGTCGGGCCGTGTTGTCCAGCGGCCGCCAACGTCAGCCAGTAGGACACAGCTGAGACAAGGCTAGGGGAGTGGTGGTGGAGACTGGTCTGCAGTGGCCGGGCGTCGGGCCGTGTTGTCGTCCAGTGGCCGCCAACGTCAGCCAGTAGCTACGCGCTGGTGCGGCGGCGGCGGCGGCGGCGGCGGCGGCGGTGTGGGGGAGCGGCCACCGCCAACGCTGCGGCGAAGAGGGCGGCCTGCAGCCTGCACTCTGCACCACGTGACGGCGGCCGGCGCCAGCGGCTGTGGTCACGTGACGCACGCGTCGCCAGGGTGCGGGCTACACGTGCCGGCCACATGTGGCCGACGTGACGCAATACAGGCGTCCGCCGCAGCCGGCACCTCGGCCCAACACTGAGCACAGCTCGGCCCGACACTGAGCACACCTCGGCCCGACACTGCGCACAGCTCGGCCCGACACTGAGCACACCTCGGCCCGACACTGCGCACAGCTAGGCCCGACACTGCGCACAGCTCGGACCAACACTGAGCACAGCTCGGCCCGACACTGCGCACAGCTCGGCCCGACACTGCGCACAGCTAGGCCCGACACTGCGCACAGCTCGGCCCGACACTGCGCACAGCTCGGCCCGACACTGAGCACACCTCGGCCCGACACTGCGCACAGCTAGGCCCGACACTGCGCACAGCTCGGCCCGACATTGCGCACAGCTCGGACCAACACTGAGCACACCTCGGCCCGACACTGCGCACAGCTCGGCCCGACACTGAGGACACCTCGGCCCGACATGAGCACACCTCGGCCTGACATTGAGCACGGCTTGGCTCCGCGGGACGTGTCGGCTCTGTCGGTCGAGTCGCCGCGACAGCTCCGAATGCCGCCCCGATCACCACCCAAGACCCGAGCACGACCGACCGTCAAGCAAACCAACTGGGGTTAGGTCTGATGCTGGCGGCAACAAGCAGCAAGGATCGTTGCTACAGGTGGCAAACGTAAAAACCGAAAGGTCGGTTAAAATAGTTTTAAGGCCGGCAGGCTTTTTGACCGGTGCTGGGATATACACCAGGCTTTTGATCAGTCTTTTGCGAGCTCATGGTAGAATATTTGCACATAATACAAATATTAGTATCCCGTTGAGTTAGGTAATTGTGGTCATAAACATGCCCCATCAGCGGCGGATCCAGTGATGGGCCGAGAGCATGTGCTCACCCGCCCGATAGACATGCGGTGACCCTTCGGGACGCCCGAGTAAACCCTCACCCCGCTTCACACTCAACAAATGTCGCAGTCGATGGCGCCCCTCAGAGTAGGCCTTGTTCCATCACTTCTCTTGATGGAACAAGCGCACCCCCCCCCCAGATCAAAATTCCTAGATTCGCCCCTGTGTCACATGCTAGCACATTCACACAACATTAAAATCACATTCATGGTTTGTACACAAGATATATATTACAATACAATTTCAGACTTTCCAAATTACTGCCCAAATTGTGTTCAGAAATTGGGCTCGTACCAACCTACCCTACCGTTTTAGTGATATTTAAATTTGACATCAAATACGACTTAGCTTGAAATTTCGCTCCTTGACATTACAACACCTTGAACGATACAACAGCATTGCATGGCATAATATATTGGGTCAACAGGAACGGAAGCACAACTGGTGAATTGATACGCCATTGGCCAAGCACAGTGTTAAAATAATGGTTTTTCGTTAGGTGTGAGATGTCGAAACGAGCACAGTAGGATGTCGAAATTTATCATGGAATCACTGTCACTTCAAATGCTTTTGATGTCTTTCAGACTCAAATTTGAGACAATGGTGTGCTTATGACTGTACCTTCATCAGTTGTTTTCAGATTCATAATTTAGGAAGAGCTATATTCAGGATAACGAGAAAAAAAACCTATTCTATACACTGGTGCTGTATGCCATATCGCATTATGGATATGGTCCCTTTACCTGAAATTGCATTGCGAAATGTTCGTGGAGATCTCGATAATCCCTTAACGAGAGCATGATCATGATACTTACAAACGAGGTACAGTTAGAAAGGAGACACGAAGACTTCATAAGCACGCATCAAGAAGCAGGATGTCGATACTTCCCTGGAGAAGGATGTCGATTGAGTGTTCAGAAAGTGGTATATTCCACCCTATTTTACGAATAATTAAACACTGGCCAAGCATGTGTGCATACTGCACCTACCTATAATGCACAGAAGCACAAACTCACAAACATCGGTGATCTGTCAATTTTTGGAGGCTTTTGCCAAGCTTAAGTGCCATCAACAGCACAGATATCCAAACTTGAAAACATCAGTAGCCTGCCATTGTGTGGGCGGTCTCTTGGCATGTCCGATATCACCACGATCACCAGTGTGGCAGTCCCACAGTTGAATGAAATCATAAGTAAACTCAGGAAGACGCAAAGTTAACAGCGTATGACGCATACGACTCGCAAGATACCTCTAGGCTACCCAGGCTCATGTCATCTCCTAATCTTGCATACGTCCAGGCATATCGGTCACGTCACGCCAAGGCGCTTCTATGATTGGTCATCAAGAACATGCATAATGTAGGAATATTTAATAAGCAACAACAGAATGAAACATTAATTTCCAAATTGCAACAATATTCAATGTATTCATTAATATTAGCATCTAATAATGTCACCTATAAATTACTTTACATATAATTTAAATTACATGTAATATGTAAGTGCTGTAATATGTATATGCACATATACACATTACATTTAACAATCAGGTGGAATGTCGTATATATCTGACCAACCAACCAGAGAGATCTCCAGATTCTAGGGGGTTATAGATCCCGCGCTGGTAAGAGCTCCCAAACTTTCCTATCCGCCCCCCACCCTCAGTCCAAAAACAAGATTGTCAGATTCTGGAAACTTCTTTAATACCCTAATAGGTCTCGAACTCCGAGTGATTTTCAACCTTCAAATTCATATCAAGAATTTTGCACCTTGCCCCCTCAAAATTGTTCAGTAGGAGGAGGAAATTAAAGAAGACAAATTCAGGAATATTATCTTATCAAGCAACCTGTCCAAGTGGAATATTTTCGTTTCATGTTAATGTTTTCAGCTAAGCGAGAAAATGCACCCCAAGCGGATATCTACATTGAACCATGATAGAAACGAGTGAATGTCCAATGATGATACAACACAGACGTGACATCCGGCGCACACATGCCTAAACATAGCCAGTACTTAAAGTACCTTGACAAATTGAACGTACGACATTACATATATGACTGCAGCGTGACATACCATGCTCATATAAATTTTGTTTAATAGCTGGTTGAAAATAGCCAATTTTGTTTTACTATCCCTTGTCTTGGACACATCTGACAAGAATTAACCATGCTATTTTATCAAATATGCGTCGGTAATTAGTTTGCCATATGTGACAACAAAGTTCTTGTCATAGACACTCAATGAGTTCGAAGATATTTCCTCAAAAGTTTGCTGAGATATTTGACAAGTGAATTGTTGAAAATTGAAAATTATCAAAGCAAAGTGGAATATTAGTGAACAACTTGCGACATAATATTATCATAGGTTGCTATTGTTGGTAATTTTGTCTTCATTTAAGTAATACAAACAGAAATAAAGAAAAACAAAAAGCAATGGTTTTGTCTTGCATGCGCACAAATACGCCGGTCTTTTGACTGAGCTTCACTGCTGACCGGGCTCAAATCAGGTCTGGTCAGATCAGACCGGCCGGATCCGGGCTCGGTACTAAAGTTGTAGATATTTGCCAACTCTGATCATGGCGCCTAACTGGCCTACTGTTGATACAATTGTGTTGCTCGGCCGACATATTTTGAAGTTCAAAAGCTCATCTACTCAGCTAGCTTTGTATTTTAATCTGGTAGCTTTCCAAGGTATTTACTTCCTTCATCGGTCCTGGAACACGTTAGAATACGCCATCAAACTAAAATAAATGGCTGGTTGAGTGAATTAAGCTCATAAACTTGACAATTGGCACACCTATCCGTGATAAGTACTCCATGATATGCTCCATTCACAAAATGAAAAAAATCAGCAGATTGCCAATGCCGCAGGCTAGAGATAGCAAAGCCCCACTATGGCATCTACGGCCAAAACAGTCGCGCCCTTCGGGTAACCATGGATTGACTTTAATTGGTTTGATCGATCGTAGAAGCATTACCACTGATCACGGCTCATTCGGGTCAATTTGACGGTGTCTGTGGTGGCTATTTTCGGAGCCGGGAGACGGCCGGCTCGAGGGAGAGATTCCCGAACCAGCCGCTGCGGGCCCGCGGGCGCCAGCGCGCTACAACTACCGATGCGGAAGAGCTCAGCCGATCACAGCTGGACCGAGCTCAGCCGATCATAACTAGACCGATCTCAGCCGACCACAGCTGGACCCAGCTCAGCCGATCACAACTGGGCCGAGTTCAGCCGAGCACAGCTGGACCGAGCTCAACCGATCACAACTGGACCGAGCTCAGCCGATCACAACTGGGCCGAGTTCAGCCGATCACAGCCGGAACGAGCTCAACCGATCACAACTGAACCGAGCTCAGTCGATCACAACTGGACCGAGCTCAGCTGAGCTACGCCGAGCCAAGCTCAGCAGACGAAAGCCGAGTTCAACTCAACAAAGCTCAGCGGAACAGTGCCGAAACGAGTTGGGCGATCACGAGCTGAAATGAGTTGAGTTGGACCGAGTGAGGTCGACTGGCTCCGAATCGAGGGCCGGGCCGAGCCGAGCTGAGCATGCTCACCTGGTTGCTGGATATAGCTGCCGTTGTATCTGGCCTCGTTCAGGTCGCACAGCAGGGTGTCCAGCTCCTGCAGGTTGCCACCGACAGGGGGCCGGTACTCGGGCGACGACTCCCCGCCGTACCGCTTCGTCTCAGTCACCGTCTCCGAGTACATGTTCTGCAACAGCGGTAGCCCATACGTGACGTTGCTGCTTCAGACATATGCCGTGCAATACTGGGTGGTTGGATATTTTGCAAAGATAAAGAGCATGTTTAAATCGCAACACCTGCCACCTCTGCGCAATACCTGTCCGTCTACGCCATGGGGTTTTCACACGGGAACATTTACCTCTGGTGGGCACGAGGCTTTCAATGGGGAATAAATAAACAGTGCTACACGTTAATAGCAGAGTTGTGGCGTGGCTGGTTGAGGGCCAAGTGACCAGATCTCCCTTCCGTAGCAACGGTGTCGCTTTAAAATTGGACCCACGAGTCTTCGAGGCCATTTATCGATAGACACACACTTCCAGAACATCGAGAAGCCTCGCGTATGGATAATACGCCTGATGTACCACCATATTTTGTGTGGGAGCGGTAATTTAAACATGTGACTAGTGAAAGCTAAATGACCCAAAGGACGGGAAGGACTCTGCTCTAGATAAGAGTGCCTGATAACTACCATAATTAATAGGCTAACGCGTACTTTTTGCAGTTGGCACTGAATCACTGGTCTGTCCGGCAGACCTGACCGGACCACTGGTCTGTCCAGCAGACCTGACCGAACCACTGGTATGTCCAGCAGACCCGACCGAACCACTGGTCTGTCGAGCAGACCTGACCGAGCCACTGGTCTGTCCGACTCTGCCATCACTGCGCATGCGAGTGAAGCGATACTTCAGGGGCGCCCCCAACACCTCCACCGACTTGAACAGCGGCGCCGGCGGCGCTGACGGCTTCAGCTGAAGTACTGCAGTAGGTACTGATAGCCAGCCGGTTCACAGCTGCAGTACTGCAGTAGGCGCCGATAGACAGCTAGTTAACTGGGCGGGCGTGCTGCGGCCAGGCGGTGTTGCAGCCACGCCGGAACCACGCCGGAACCACGCCGGAACCAAGTCACGCCCGTGGACGCACGCGGCGCGTAATGTCAGTCAGCGATGACATGGGGTGATGTCAGTGAGCGGCCCTACCGTTCCGGCGGTGGAAGAGGGCGGCGACGCGGCCAACAGTCGTCGTCTCTTCGCCTCGCACGCACCGCCAAACCGCCTGACTCAGACTCGGCGCCGGCCGAGACCGAGCCGCGACCGAGTCACTGGCGGAGTCATGGTCGCGCGAGAGCCAGTAGCGATGGCAAATCGAGACCGGCCAGGCAGTGTGTGGACACAAGCCACGTCGATCCTGTACTGTGTACACCTTTGTGCCGGGGACGAGAACGAGACCTTCAAAATGCACTGGGACGAGCTGGTGAATAGAGATTGCTACGATGTAGCTTACGTATGCCAACCGGAGGCAGTAGCATGCACGCAGTCGTGCTAGGGAATGGTAACGGCCTCAGAGTTGGATGAGGCGGATTAGGAGGGGACAACGGCCATTCTAAAGCGTTTTTAGCAACATCACACAGCTGGAACTGATGCTACAATTATCCAAAGTCAGGAGGGGAAGCTGTCCTCTCCACTTTGCCTTACTCCTTTACCTATGCGCCCACGCCAAAACGGTTCCCAAGCACTTTGCCGTCGGCAGAAGCCGGCCGACCGCCGCGGCCTCACCGGACCGGTACGAGACGCGCATATGACGAGTTTGAGTGCTGACTGACACAATCACATACTCGCCAGCGACACATCCGAACACAGCCGGGACGTCCACAGCACCAGTACGCCACCAGCTCGGGTCGCAACATCTTGAGCTAGTCCATGAACAATAACTGGATCTGCGACACGCTCGCAGCCCATCGATGCAAAAGGTTCGCAGATAGTCACTTTTTCGGAAGAGAAGGCATGATGCTCAGCTTGATTCATTTTGGCAACCGTTGTGTACTAGCACATGCTTCTGATGGATAAGACAACATAATAGATATAAGTAAGACGAATCGGGTTCATATTTCTTGACATTTGCAGCGAGGCAATTGCTCCACCAATAAAGACGTAGAGCACATGGAGAGTGCGGCAAGCTTCAGGCAACAACGTAAGGTTATGTCAAACGACACAATTTTTTTAAACATCAATTCATTCACTGGGATAAAACATGCTCGGTGTATAAGCGCAAGTATATAAGCGCACTCTCAGCCTTGGCCGTATTTAAGATGCCTGCGGAATGGAGTTCCTGCAGCTCCTATGAGGAGCGATGGATTTCCGGTGGGTTCGAGGGATCTATCAGTGAAGGTCAATAATTGTTTCACTGAGACTTCCCCACGCATTTTCAGGATAATCTCGTGACAATGCCTCATTGGAGGCTCCTTCCCACGGTGAAATGCTTGCTCTAATGGGGTCTGGGTCCTAAATGAAACGAGTGTAGCAACCCAATTTTCTCTATCCTCGACCAGCTCCGCCTACTCATAAGCCTCGCGACCACTCAGCAGTTCTGCCCCTCCCTCCTAGTTTCACCCATTGGCAGAGGGCATGTCGGAGCGAGTTCAATCCCGACGGCTGTGTGCCGAGCTCACTTGTCACGCCCCGCCCCGCAGCCCGTCCCTCGGTCAGGCGGGCGCCCGCGGCCAGTCCCTTGGTCAGGCGGCGTCCGCAGCCCGTCCCTCGGTCAGGCGGGCGCCCGCAGCCCGTCCCACGGTCAGGCGGCGTCGCAGCCCCTCCCTCGGTCAGGCGGGCGTCCGCAGCCCGTCCCTTTGGTCAGGCGGGGCCGCAGCCCGTCCCTTGGTCAGGCGGGCGCCCGCAGCCCCTCCCTTGGTCAGGCGGGCGTCCGCAGCCCTCCCTCGGTCAGGCGGGCGTCCGCAGCCCGTCCCTCGGTCAGGCGGGCGCCCGCAGCCCGTCCCACGGTCAGGCGGGCGTCCGCAGCCCGTCCCTCGGTCAGGCGGGCGCCCGCAGCCCCTCCCTCGGTCAGGCGGGCGCCCGCAGCCCCTCCCTCGGTCAGGCGGGCGCCCGCAGCCCGTCCCACGGTCAGGCGGGCGTCCGCAGCTCCATGGTCAGGCGCGCAGCCCGTCCCTTGGTCAGGCGGGCAGCCCGTCCCTCGGTCAGGCGGGCGCCCGTCTGCCCCTTCCCTCGTTCAGGCGGGCGTCCGCAGCCCGTCCCTTGGTCAGGCGGGCGCCCGCAGCCCGTCCTCAGTCAGGCGGGCGCCCGCAGCACCTCCCTCAGTCAGGCGGGCGTCCGCAGCCCGTCCCTCGGTCAGGCGGGCGCTGTCGGCAGGCCGCCGCGCTCTCCGTGTGCGAGGATTCCTCAAGCAAACCAGACCAGCCGTAACGACACCCAAACGGCCGGCTGAACGGCGGGAAGGCTGGACAGCTGGACGACTTGACGGCGGGACGGCTGGATGACTGAACGGCTGGATGGCTGGATGGCTGGACGGCTGGACGGCTGGACGGCTGGACGGCTGGACAGCTGGACAGCTGGACGGCTGGACAGCTGGACGGCTGGACGGCTGGACGGCTGGACGGCTGGACAGCTGGACAGCTGGACGGCTGGACAGCTGGACGGCTGGACAGCTGGACGACTGCCGTTAGCCGCCCCAGCCCCTACAGTCGATCCATCACCAGCACCACGCCAATTGGAGAGCCGCGCGCCGGTGGTCCCCACAGTGACGCGCCACGGCCACGACGTGGGAACTGCCGGCCGGCCGGACCGTCTGCCCGCGCGTGTCCGCGTCGGACAGCACCCCGCCGACCTGCCGCACCAGCGCGTCCCCCGACGTCCCCCGACCTACTGCCGACACAGCACGCCTCACCTGACCGCAGCCGGCGGGTGTCCGCGTCGGGCAGCACCCCGCCGACCTGCCGCACCAGCGCGTCCCCTGACGTCCCGCGACCTACTGCCGACACAGCACGCCTCACCTGACCGCAGCCGGCGGGTGTCCGCGTCGGGCAGCACCCCGCCGACCTGCCGCACCAGCGCGTCCCCTGACGTCCCCCGACCTACTGCGGACACAGCACGCCTCCCTGACCGCAGCCGGCGGGTGTCCGCGTCGGGCAGCACCCCGCCGACCTGCCGCACCAGCGCGTCCCCTGACGTCCCCCGACCTACTGCGGACACAGCACGCCTCCCTGACCGCAGCCGGCGGGTGTCCGCGTCGGGCAGCACCCCGCCGACCTGCCGCACCAGCGCGTCCCCTGACGTCCCCCGACCTACTGCGGACACAGCACGCCTCACCTGACCGCAGCCGGCGCGTGTCCGTGTCGGGCAGCACCCCGCCGACCTGCCGCACCAGCGCGTCCCCTGACGTCCCCCGACCTACTGCGGACACAGCACGCCTCCCTGACCGTCTGCCCGCGCGTGTCCGCGTCGGGCAGCACCCCGCCGACCTGCCGCACCAGCGCGTCCCCCGACCTACTGCGGACACAGCACGCCTCACCTGACCGCAGCCGGCGGGTGTCCGCGTCGGGCAGCACCCCGCCGACCTGCCGCACCAGCGCGTCCCCCGACCTACTGCGGACACAGCACGCCTCACCTGACCGCAGCCGGCGGGTGTCCGTGTCGGGCAGCACCCCGCCGACCTGCCGCACCAGCGCGTCCCCTGACGTCCCCCGACCTACTGCGGACACAGCACGCCTCCCTGACCGCAGCCGGCGGGTGTCCGTGTCGGGCAGCACCCCGCCGACCTGCCGCACCAGCGCGTCCCCTGACGTCCCACGACCTACTGCGGACACAGCACGCCTCACCTGACCGAAGCCGGCGGGTGTCCGTGTCGGGCAGCACCCCGCCGACCCGCCGCACCAGCGCGTCCCCTGACGTCCCCCGACCTACTGCGGACACAGCACGCCTCCCTGACCGCAGCCGGCGCGTGCGCCTGTGCTTGTGGCCGAGGTATGCGCCGTTGGACTTCCAACAAATGCTGATGGCGCTGGCGCAACGGAACTGGGCTACATCAACTGTGCTTCATTTCAGGGACATGTCATTGAAGGTGGGAAGGTATCTTGTATCTGCTTCGTGATCCCACTTCACACTAGACATACTAGAGTAATGAACATTTCTTTGTGCGTGCGAACCTACCAGTTGAGCAGTTAGCGTGTTATTCTGGTGCTAGAGACGTCCACCGCTTTGGGAGCCGGATGCGCAGTATAGTAAATTGGTAGTAACTTTACGGTATAATAACTTTCCAGCATTCCCCTTTGATTGATGCTTGCTTCTCACTCCAAAATTAACGTTTGCTTTCTTAACCCAATCTGTCTTCCCGGTCAGATCCTCACACACCGTCTCGGGGGTGGGAGGTCACTATAAGCCCCTTCTAATCTCCAAACCAAGCGTTGCACGAACACGAAAGTGGTGTCACCGGAAAGCGCTCGGCGAGTACGGCCTGAAACCACCGCAAACAATTTTCGCCCCTCAAGAAGGGACGTCTCTATGGGGTCTATGGGACAACGACTGACGATGTTTTGGACTTTGGGGAGTTAATTTTGAGGTAGACTTTAAAAAACAACAATTATCTCTAATCAGAAAAGGAAGGCGAAATAGACGGTGGACCCAAAATGTTTGGTTACCCAGAAATCAACGTTTTATGTTTTGTAATTTTCTAAATGTTGTGTTTTGGACTTCATTGAATTTTTCTTTTCTAATGGTTAGAGCGAACCGGGAAACGTTGTTTTAAGTCAATTTTCCATCATAAAACGCGCTTAGTTACGTCAAAATCTTCGATTTGAGGCCCAATGGGCTTCAAATATGTAAGACAAACAAGTCATCAAAAACGGAAACAAAATAAAAAATTCATCCGGTGCACTTTGTTGCATCCCTAATGAT
Organism: Ashinkailepas kermadecensis; assembly: GCA_034440615.1. Classification (NCBI taxonomy): domain Eukaryota; kingdom Metazoa; phylum Arthropoda; class Thecostraca; family Neolepadidae; genus Ashinkailepas; species Ashinkailepas kermadecensis. The sequence goes on from JAOTOM010005049.1 coordinate 535,855, forward strand.
AAGCAAACGCTGAAAGTTTCATCCAAATATCTTATCTGTTAAAGCGTGACGACTGGTTGAACATTTTTGGAGGCGACTTCACTTGACCTTGAATCACTTGGTGACCGGAGATAACCTGACCAAGGTTTTCACACATGTCAAATTGATGTGGGAAAAGGCATGCCAAATTTCGGCGTGCCGCCGCGCGCCGTTTTCTTACCATCCGCGGAGAATCTTAGGGGAGGGGAGCTAAAAATGCCCCCTCCGAGGGTTAATTTATGAACGTTGACAGCACAGTATCGCTGCATCCATAACCAGCTAGTTGCATGTGTCAGAGATCACGAGAGAATCCGGTTAGGTGAGGTAACCACCAGCTAGACGTCTTGTCTCGCGGATGACGTGCGAGACTTAATGAGCTTCGTCTCTTCGGAGTTGTGCATTGTAATTAATATCGTAATTAACTTAGCCATGCGACATTTCACAACAAGGCGCAATGGCTGGAATGTCAGGCATTCAAGTGAAGTGATCTGTGACATGGTGCAGTGTCAGGCATCAAAACATACTGGTCTGTGACATAGTGCATAGTGTGACATAGTGCAGTGTATGCTTTAAACAGCCTCAACATCCCATTTTATCTCATCTTATCTTATCACAGATTACCCGACCGTAAGCCACCAGTGTTGGTTGTGCTTACATTCCACGCTATAGATACTGGACTGTTCAACAGCCAAACTGGACGTAAGCCACCAGCGCAGCGCTCACACTCCTCGCTGCAGATACTGTGCTGTTCAACAGCCACACTGGACGTAAGCCACTAGCGCAGCGCTCACACTCCTCGCTGCAAATACTGGACTGTTCAACAGCCAAACTGGACGTAAACCACCAGCGCAGCGCTCACACTCCTCACTGCAGATACTGTACTGCTCAACAGCCACACTAGACGTAAGCCACCAGCGCAGCGCTCACACTCCTCGCTGCAGATACTGTGCTGTTCAACAGCCACACTGGACGTAAGCCACCAGCGCAGCGCTCACATTCCTCGCTGCAGATACTGGACTGTTCAACAGCCACACTGGACGTAAGCCGCCAGCGCAGCGCAGCGCTCACATTCCTCGCTGTAGATACTGTGCTGTTCAACAGCCACACTGGACGTAAGCCACCAGCGCAGCGCTCACACTCCTCGCTGTAGATACTGTGCTGTTCGACAGTCCCACTGGACGGAAGTGTCAAAGCTTGAAAGCAGGCTCCCATATAAAATGATGTAGGGGAAAAGTTGACGGACCGGTCTCGTTAATTAAGCTAGCGAATCTTAGAAAGAAGAAACTGACGAGAAGAAAGACAGAAGAAGCCCCCTAGAGAATGAAGCTGCATGTATGTCCATGCTTCCTTCTTGATTATAAAGCATGTCGCTTCAATTATAAGCCTTCACGAAAGCGTTACGGTCGTGCGGAGCCGGTCAAGTTGATTTTGTCATCCGTAGTTGAACGAACCCTCTAAGGCCTTAATCCGGCTCATAATCGGTGTCGTCATTCCTTAAACCGGGGAAAATGCTGCCAACAACATCGGCCACCAAATACCACAACTGCAGGGCGTGCTGAGAGTCCACCGCACGACAATGTTCCCCACGAACCAGCCGGTATTGTCGCGCTCACTTATTTGCCTTGATTTCCACAGCGCTGCACCCAAGACCAGCACTGACTTCGCAGACTGGACGACGCATACAATCTCACAGGGTGTATGTTCGGCCGAAAATATCGCCAGATACATATTCAAGGGACATTACAGCAGCCGCATATACATGCCAAGTAAGCAGCGACGGTCAATTAATGACCTACTCCAGCTGCGATGAATATCGGCTTCGTGACTCTAAAACGTTCGGTGAACGACCACAATCACAATCCACCACACGAATTTTCACCACACACTGGCGGTAGATGAATAACTGCGGGTCGATGACGGGGAACGGAAGCGTACGTCACTGCCGCAGGCACCCGCAGGCACCCGCAGTTGGGTCATGCGGGTCCGCCTCACTCCCCGCCCCGCCCCGCCCCGCCCCGCCCCGCCACCCACCAGCGCACAGTTTGCACTGCGGACACCGACCTCGGACTCGAACATGCTGACCGCGTTGCCCGTCTGTTCGGCACGGACACACCGCACGAACACGCACGCCTTCACACACACTCACAGACGCACACGACCGGAGTGGACCGGACCGGACCGGACCGGAACGGGACGGAACGGGCCGGACCGAAGCGGAGCGGACCGCGCCCCGTCACGTCAACGGGTGGCCGGCCGCGTCACAACTGGCGCCGCTGCGGCCGGCTCGACAGACGCCCGCCAGGTGAGCAGGCGGCGCTGCTGTCGGACCGCGCCCGCGCCGGTTGTGCCCGCCGCCGCCGCCGCCGCCGCGCCGGCGCGCGCCGCCTCGGGCGCGGTCCGTGGCCCGCGAGGACGGAGCCGCTGCGGCCTCCGACGTCGAGCGTCCCACGGACGCCGAGGATGACTCCGAGGTCCCGTCGACTGCATGTCCTGACCTGCTGCGGTCGACACGGCGGCCATGCAGGTCGGCTCGAGGCCTGCCGATGGGCGAGCGCCGGGCGGGTTGAGCTCGTGTGTGGGTGTATGTGTGTGTGTGTGACCATTGTGTGAGGGCCCGCGGGGCGTGACACGTTACAGTTCCGAGAAGTGACGGCAGCCGGCAGCCGGCAGCCGGCAGCGGTAGCGCCGACGAGTGGGTGGGTGCCGGTCGGTGGGGCGGCGTGAGGTCATCACTGCGGTACAGCTAACGTCAGCATGGTCGACAGCGGCCGACGGGCACCCGGGCGCCGGTCGATGGGCTTGGGTGGGGTGAGGTGAGGTGAGGTGAGGTGAGGTGAGGTGATGTGATGTGAGGTGAGGTGAGGTGAGGTGATGTGATGTGATGTGATGTGATGTGATGTGATGTGAGGTGAGGTGAGGTGAGGTGAGGTGAGGTGAGGTGAGGTCACCACTGCGGTACAGCTGACGTCAGCATGGTCAGCTGTGGCTGGACGGCGGGTGCCCAGTCAAGGAATGATACTTGGCCTTGGTACAGCGGGTCATCGCATGGCCGTCGTTGGGCCTCCGAAGTTGGTCAGGGGAGGGGGGAATCAAGCTTCTTGCCCAGTCTTCTGTCAATTTTTGCCTTTAAAAACGAAGAGTCCAACGATTCAAGTCACAATAAGAGCTCTGGGTACCAAAGGTCCCGGGTTCAACACTCACCACTCGGGACATTTCCCAATACCGCGGCCCACCGGCGAAACAGTGTGGACGGCGCCATTAGCCGTGATCGTGCAAAAAGTGCGTCGAGAACCACCCAATAAACAAACAATAAGCCACAATAAATTTAGGGGAGACAGATTGGTGAAAATAGTGGAATGATAACGCGAAATTACAATTCAAATGACGCATCGTTAACGTGTCACACTGCACCACTGCTCGGGCTCAGTGTGACACGTCCCACCGCGCCGCCGCTCGGACTCAGTGTAACGCGTCACACCGCACCACCGCTCGGACTCAGTGTGACACGTCACACCGCACCACCGCTCGGACTCAGTGTGACACGTCACACCGCACCATCGCTCGGACTCAGTGTGACACGTCACACCGCACCACCGCTCGGACTCAGTGTGACACGTCACACCGCACCACCGCTCGGACTCAGTGTGACACGCGCCGTGTCCGGCCGGTTCTCCGCGGCGTGTGACGCGTCACACCGCACCACGGCGCCGCAGTGGCACAACCGAACCACCGATTGGTTGGTTATTGGTTTTTACGACACGTCGACCGTCGAGTCATATAGCGTCGCCAATCTCTCACGCCGATTGGTCGCGGGCGAAGAGGAGCGACAGGTGAGACTCGAACCCACAATCTTTCGATTGTGAGACGGGTATCTTACCCCTAGACCACTCGTCCCCTAACCGAACCACCGAGTCGACGTTGTGTCCGACAGTGCTGTGTCCGACATTCGACGCTGTGTCCGGAAGTATTGTGTCCGACAGTCGACACTGTGCCCGGCAGTGTTGTGTCCGGCAGTGTTGTGCCCGGCAGTGCTGTGTCCGACAGTGCTGTGTCCGACAGTCGACGCTGTGTCCGGCAGTATTGTGTCCGACAGTCGACACTGTGCCCGGCAGTGTTGTGTCCGGCAGTGTTGTGCCCGGCAGTGCTGTGTCCGACAGTGCTGTGCCTGGCAGTGCTGTGTCCGGACAGTGTTGTGCCTGGCAGTGCTGTGCCCGGCAGTAGACGTTGTGTCCGGCAGTGCTGTGCCCGGCAGTGCTGTGCCCGGCAGTGCTGTGTCCGGCAGTCGACGCTGTGTCCGACAGTCGACGCTGTGTCCGACAGTGCTGTGTCCGGCAGTGTTGTGCCCGGCAGTGCTGTGTCCGGCAGTGCCGCGCGGCGACAGCCCAATGCCGAAACTCTGTTCCGACTACCACCCAGCCGCTGCCCATTTCTTCCCTGCTGCCCAGCGGTGGACGGCGCATGGGGCGCCTCAAAACGTCACCATAACGCCGCAATGGAGACGCTGGACACCTTTGGAAAACGCTCGCCGCTTACTATTGTCGGAAATCATCATCAAGTTGCGAAGGTACAGTTGAGACTGGCAGCCACAGACGCCCGCCAGACGGACGGCCACACCCCGCCAGCTGAGGTCGTGCTCCTCCGGGAGTATTAGCAGCCAGACGGACGAGACGGACGGCCACACCCTGCCAGCTGCGGTAGTGCTCCTCCGAGAGTATTCACACCCAGGCCACGGTGGGAAAGTTTAGGCTCAATTGCAGAGTACTGGCCGAATACTGGCCGTGCCAGATACTACCCACCAGAACTGTGAACGGTGGCATCTCAGATTAAACACGTAGTACAATGTCACAGGATGTTATATTTCCAGGAAAAGTACACCACCGATCGGTTTAATGCCTTCATCAGGGTGACCAAACTTCGACATCCTCACTCTCATGAAGGCATTAAGCCGAAACGTTGGCGCTTTTCCTGAGAATATAACATCTTGTGCTGTTGTACTTTGCATTGAACTCGTCCAGTGAACTATTAACAATCTCAGATTAGAAACAATGCAGTGGTCAAGCTGACAACGCTCCTTGGAACGACTTGCTGAACTGAGCCGTGCCTTTCTTTTAAATGTTTTCAGAATATCTGCTTGCTCTCATCATAGATTGGGCTTTGGGATTAATCAAGCGGTGAATCGGTTTAAACCTCGCAAGTGCTAGGCGGGGATTATAAGACTCCTTTCTTCGGAACGTCTTAGGCTTCGCATGGCGAATGTGGCATCATGTCCGCAGTTAGCGAGAACACGTTCTCCCAGATCATGTTAGGTGGCGGAGCTAGGTCATGTTAGGTGACAGCACGTTTTCCCAGATCATGTTAGGTGGCGGAGCTAGGTCATGTTAGGTGACAGCACGTTTTCCCAGATCATGTTAGGTGGCGGAGCTAGGTCATGTTAGGTGACAGCACGCTTTCCCAGATCATGTTAGGTGGCGGAGCTAGGTCATGTTAGGTGACAGCACGCTTTCCCAGATCATGTTAGGTGGCGGAGCTAGGTCATGTTAGGTGACAGCACGCTTTCCCAGATCATGTTAGGTGGCGGAGCTAGGTCATGTTAGGTGACAGCACGCTTTCCAGATCATGTTAGGTGGCGGAGCTAGGTCATGTTAGGTGACAGCACGCTTTCCCAGATCATGTTAGGTGGCGGAGCTAGGTCATGTTAGGTGACAGCACGCTTTCCCAGATCATGTTAGGTGGCGGAGCTAGGTCATGTTAGGTGACAGCACGTTTTCCCAGATCATGTTAGGTGATGGAGATAGGTCATGTTAGGTGACAGCACGCTTTCCCAGATCATGTTAGGTGGCGGAGCTAGGTCGTGTTAGGTGATGGAGCTAGGTCATGTTAGGTGACAGCACGTTTTCCTAGATCATGTTAGGTGGCGGAGCTAGGTCGTGTTAGGTGACAGCACGCTTTTCCAGATCATGTTAGGTGACAGCACATTTTCCCAGATCATGTTAGGTGGCGGAGCTAGGTCGTGTTAGGTGACAGCACGCTTTTCCAGATCATGTTAGATGACAGCACGCTTTTCCAGATCATGTTAGGTGACGGAGCTAGGTCGTGTTAGGTGACAGCATGCTTTTCCAGATCATGTTAGGTGACGGAGCTATTGTGTCCCAACAGAGAACACCTTCGGTTATTTTCTACTGAGCTCACAGACGTTCGCATCATACCATTGCATAATGGCCCCAGCTGTGCGATGCTGTATGTAAAGTGTAATTTACAGCTGGACCAACATGAACGATTAGGCTATTGAGCTCTCAGGGTTATTTTTGTCCATGTCCCATGATCTCGGATGACTTCTTGAAGCATGTGTGTATTCTCTAGCTGTGTTAGCCTCTAAGCTCAGATGTATCGTCCATTTTCCCACAGAGCACTTGAAAATAGTGGCTTGGGGCACAATTCAATAATTTTGTTATCCATGAGTCTATGAACTTGAACTAACTGAGTGGCCTAAAGTGTTAAATTCTGGATACGAGTGCCTGGGTTCAACACTCGCATCATTCGGAACGCTTCCCAGTCCTGCGCACCATCTGCGGAACATTACGGCGGGCGCCATCAGCCGTGAACGTGCACAAAGTGAGTCGTGAACCACCCAATAAAGAAACAAACTGGTGGCAGATACCGATTATGTTTTCAGATGTCGGCGGATCAAAAATGTACCCGTATAATATTACATAATTAATATTTGAAAGGACTATAACAAAATCCGGTAATAAATACAACACTGCGCAAGGATCGGTGGCATTACAGTACGGTTACATCACGGTACGGTACGGTACATTACGGTACAAGATGGCTTTACATAACGGTTACGGGGATAAAAGTTCAGTCAAAAGTTTTACAAGTGGGGACATAACGGACATAACGGTAAATGTTCTACAGAACTCGTGGAAACCAAGTCGCCCCGGGAAAAATACATAGAGAAAACAATACATTATCCAACCTAGATCCGCCGAACTGAACTTCACAGACCTAACAGGAAATGGCAAATGTCGAGATACATGAATGTGAGAAACGTAAAAAAACTTCAGGTTGCTGTTCGATGTGATCCACAGTCGACGCAGCCACACAGATTTACGAACGGAGTGAGCTAAATCTAAACACTTGGGCTGGTGGCATTACTTCAACGGTCTCGCGACGTAGCGGCATCATATTCGTGATCCCATGTCGGCATTGTGGCATCTGCATCGTCGTAATCGTATCGTAATCGCACCGTAATCGCATTCGCATCGTAAGCATAATCGTGACGAGCCCACATGTGTGTGCGTCACTATGTCGAACAGCCGCAACCCTCCCAGTACGCTCTATCGACAATGAGGACTAGGTCACATTATTTTACGTTCATTAACTTTTTTGTGCATCTTCTTGCACAAGTTCATGCCGGACAAGAACTCCTGCACCAGCGGCGCCAGAACTGGTCCGCGAGCCACTGTCCACGTCACCAGTGTTCTCGTGCGGTCACGTCGGCATCTGAGAAGATGCCAGGTAACAGATTTGGTGAATCTTCAAATCCATGCGGTGACTGGCATTAGCCGGGTCCACGCGGAGAATCTTTCCGGTGACAGTCGCGTGTTTTGCGGGGCGTCACATACTTGTGTTGTGCGACTGACACGCATTTCAGTCAAGCCGTCACAGACCTCACTGTTATCAGCCGACTCGTGCACTGGCCATTCGCTTGCCGGCCGTCCCATAAAGCTAGGACCATACTGCCGGCGCTAGCGAGGTCAGGCGGGCGGCCCATAAAGCTCGGATCATACTGCTGGCGTCTGCCGGCGTACGCGAGGTCAGGCAGGCGGCCCATAAAGCTAGGACCATACTGCCGGCGTCCGCGTGGTCAGGCGGGTGGCCCATAAAGCTAGGACCATACTGCTGGCGTCCGCCAGGTCAGGCAGGCGGCCCGCAATACTAGGACCATACTGCTGGCGTCTGCCGGCGTCTGCCAGGTCAGACACATCACTCACAGCACACACCACTCGGGCTTATCGACCCGGCATATTGTCTCCATGACTTGGCGACGGACGTACCTTGGACTTCGGCGACACGAATGGCGACAAACGTCTAATATTGACGGCTGTGAAGGCTGCTGCATGGTGGGGCAGGTACCGCTAACGTTGGTGTACCTTGTGCAACACGACTCAGTTGTCCACCATTGGCTCATTTGCTCGTGCTGCGCGCCTTCTTCGGTCGCACGGATGTGGTTTACTTGCACAGCTGAGTCGTTGCAGCTATACAACATGTTGACTGTCAGCTTGCCAGTCACCATCCATCCGAGTCTGGTGAGCGCATCACACGGCGCACCGGGGCCCTTCTCTGAGTTATCCCGGCACAATCAGACTCAGCGCGTCAGCATCCAGCAGCAGCGATATCGGCTCGTCTGTCACGGATGGCTGGTCCAGATCTGCCAGATGTGGCCACTTCCGTTTCCGTTCTGGCCAGTTCACTGCCGAGCCGGTCACATTCCGAACTGGTGTGGTCCACACATCACTGACACTGCAGAGTCCGGTGGAGTGTGTTGGATGGCTTTGTAGCTGAACACGCATCGACGGTCGCGTCGAGCAGCTGACAACCGTGCTCAGCATCGGCGGCAGCTGTGACGGGCCTGCTGAGCCCAAATCCAAGGCCAGCCGCACTGCGACCGGTGACACTGGACTGCCGAGGTCCAGCGTGGCGTCAACCACACGTGTGCCATTAGGTCCGTGTCCTTTCACAGGTACTGTCTGGACCATAACTGTGGTGGTCTCCGCCTCGACAACTGCCTACGTGGCCCAGTTCGCTGCCGGCATTGTGACGCTCTGCAGAAGTCATCTGCAGCGTGAACACTCATGGTGCTCAGTGCAATAGCTTGCGATGCAAGCTATTGCATTCGCTCTGGGTGCTGTACCTTCTCGCATTGGGGCAGTGCCGTGCTCTGTGACATTGGCACAAACACCGCCAGCACAGTGAGCACTGTCGTACCGTGGCTGCTCCCTCGCTAAGTGTCAGCGCTATGAAGCTTGGGCAATCAATCGGTGTGTACGGCGCCTCACACAACACACATGTCACACCTGGCGTTGCCGCCGACGCCGGCGCGGCGACGGTGCATAGACACTGAACAGCTGACTTCCCCCACCCCCCACCCCACCCACCACCAGATTGTTCTCTGGTTTTCACACGCTTCCGCGCGTCGCCTCTCGTCGTCCGGTTCGCAAACTTCGCGTCCGGCAGCCAAGTGTGTTGGCAGCCATTTGTCCAAGTCGGCGAACGTCGGCATCGCTGGCTTGAGAAAGATGTACCGGTCGCCCCGGCGCCAAGCTACAGCACGTGGGAGCTCCTCGACAGACCAGACAGGGCGTGGAGGTCTCGCATCGCGTCTCGTGCTTCACCTCGCAGTGCCGTTTGCAGGTGAGTCAGCTTTTCCGCGTCAGTTAGCTGCCGACAATCGTGCACTAGCGCGATGAACTCCATCGATGCCATTCCAGCGGCGATCAGTCCAAGCTCTCCAATTTCAGTTTGGGCAGCGCTGTTTGGCGTCACTGCCGCTGCGGCTGCGGTTGCGGCTGCGGCCGAGTCTCCGGGCGACAGGCTGGGCCGCCTCAGGAACCACACCGGCTTTGTCGGCCGACACGCTCCTGACCAGCCGCTCCGAGGTGTTCTCGCCCTGTTGTATGAGGTGCAGCTGCGCTAATCAAGCTCAGCCTCGTCGATGACTCTGCTTGTCTCGCTGCGCTTTGCTCGGTGATCTCTGCTTCACGGCAGTTGCTCCGAGCAGGCTCAAGCCTGCGCAGCTCTGAGCTTTGAAAGCTCGGCCTTTCTTCGCGCCTCGTTGATGCGAGATGACGCCATTATACGCGCGCCACACTGCGCGTGAAATGAGCAGGGGCGCAGCCAAGGCCCCGGGTGGGTTATTGGTTTTACGACACGTCGACCGTTGAGTCATATGGCGTCGCCAATCTCTCACGCCGATTGGTCGCGGACGAAGAGTAGCGACAGGTGAGACTCGAACCCACAATCTTTCGATTGTGAGACGAGCATCTTACCGCTAGACCACTCGTCCCCTTAGCCAAGGCCCCCTTAATAACCCAAAATATACTATATTAAACGAGACATTTGTCTACTTTCACCACACCAGACCAACACTTTCGGCGCGTTTCGCGTGCCGGAATCGTTCTCTGTTCATGGCATTTTTGCGTCGCACCCCCCCCTAAAAAAATCCTGGTTGCGCCATTGGGCGTGAGCACCGTCGGCCACACTGTTGTCCATGCCGCTCTCGCGTCGCCAGGCAACAGTCGCTCGCTCATTTCGCTATTAAAGTCAACTTTTGAAAACAATGCACTCACAAGCACGATCATCATCACTATTCGCTGGCCGGATATCACGGGATAAACTGGCACTTCAATATCCGGCCAGCAGGAACAACTTGTTCGTGAGTAATTCGCTGGCACCCGTTCGCAAAGGTGTATGCTGGATGATGCTAGCACCCGTTCGCAAAGGCAAGACTAGATAACTTCGTTATGGGCGCTGTATAACCAATGCAGTTGATGCACCCAAAAACCCTAATAACTAACTAACTAAGACTAGATAACGTTTGAGTCGTCTTTTCGTACAGGACGTCCCATCGTCACACATGCAGATACTGGCCAGACATCGCCGTCGCCAACCAGCGGCGCACACGGCGACACACAGGGGACCAGTGGTCTACGGGTAAGATGCTCGTCTCACAATCGAAAGGTTGTGGGTTCCAGTCTCACCTGTCGCTACTCTTCGCCCGCGACCAATCGGCGTGAGAGATTGGCGACGCTACATGACTCAACGGTTGACGTGTCGTAAAACCAATAACCAACCAACCAACCAACCAACCACGGCGACACAGCCGGAAGTGATGCCCAGAAGAGAAGAATGTAATGGGGGCGGGGTAGCGGTAAATCTACCGGCGAGACAGTGCAGACAGTGATTGGACAGGGTCGGGCCGGGGGCGCTTCGATGCATTTGTGTGGTATAAACACGGGACACACTCGGACTCCGTCTCCGCCCGAAGCCATTTTTTGTCGTATATACGCGGGACTCATTTGGGCTTCGCCCCCGCCCGCAACCATTTTCGTCCGGGAGCCATGTGGGCACAACATGCCCGTGACAGCTGAGGCGCCCTGGAGCCCAAATAACGAACGAAAGGGAGCCGTGTTACAGGTTGTCCCACCACCGCATGCATCAGCATCTAATTGAAGCTATTGTTCGCATCCACTGCATCCCAGACAACTGTGCCCTGGTATTTCGGGAGCAAGAGGAATAGGTCACGGAAAATGAGGACCCACCTGTCGTACGGTAGATGACTGGTGCACTCCAAGCACCTGAAGCAAATTTATATATATCCATATTGCGCGTGACTATACATAGAAGGGAATGTAAGGGAGGTCTGCGGCATAATTATGCCACAGATAGCCGCAAAATTAACACAAATACTGCCCTTGATTCTCCTATTGGAAAACATATCATTAAGATGACACATCGGTCTTGCAATAAATCAAATAATGAAATGAAATTCATCATCGAATATACCTCTGGCTTCTAACGAGGGTAAACCCGTGCATCGGAACAGACGTCATTACAGCATTAGGTAGAACACGAAGCTAATGAAAATCCACCAACTGAAATGCCAGCTCAATAGAAAAACATAGCCGCCACATATTGACGTCACCGCGCCACCGACAAGCCGGCGAGAGCGCAGCGGGCAATCCGGGGAATGGCCGGCGACGGAGCAGTCCAGGCCGACTGACGTCCGTCCTCCAGGGACGTCGTGCCAGGCGGACACCGACGTCCGCCCTCTAGAGACGACGTGTCCGGTCGGACACCGACACGTGGCGATTCAACGCGGCTACCACAACCGCACCCAGAGCCACCTCAAACGGCCCCTAACGGCTTCAAACGGCTCCAAAGGATTTTTTCTTAACGACTCTGAACAGCTCCGAACGACTGGGAGGGGCCGCGAGCGAGACGTGACGCCGGCGCCCGTCACCGTGCCGGTCCGGGGCGCTGACGCCGGCGCCCGTCACCGTGCCGGTCCGGGGCGCTAACGCCGGCGCCCGTCACCGTGCCGGTCCGGGGCGCTAACGCCGGCGCCCGTCACCGTGCCGGTCCGGGGCGCTAACACCGGCGCCCGTCACCGTGCCGGTCCGGGGCGCTAACGCCGGCGCCCGTCACCGTGCCGGTCCGGGGCGCTAACGCCGGCGCCCGTCACCGTGACGCTCCGGGGCGCTAACGCCGGCGCCCGTCACCGTGCCGGTCCGGGGCGCTAACGCCGGCGCCCGTCACCGTGCCGGTCCGGGGCGCTAACGCCGGCGCCCGTCACCGTGCCGGTCCGGGGCGCTGACGCCGGCGCCCGTCACCGTGCCGGTCCGGGGCGCTAACGCCGGCGCCCGTCACCGTGACGGTCCGGGGCCGGACGACCGCTAACGCCGGCGCCCGTCACCGTGACGGTCCGGGGCCGGACGACCGCTAACGCCGGCGCCCGTCACCGCGGCGGTCTGGACCGTGTTAGTGTGTGTGTCGCTCCGTCGATAGGTCATCGTCGAGCGCGGCCAGTCCGGTCCGCAGAGCACGCGTCGTCGTCGACAATGCGCCAGCCACGCCGCAGATCGACACAGTCGCACAATGGCCGGGTGCGTCATTACAGCCGCACTAGAGAAAATGGAACAGGGGGCCGGCGCGCGTGCGCCGGCTCGAAGGTGTCCCATGTAGTGAATAGGACCAGCCCATACTAGGTCACGTGCTGTCTATCCCGCCGGGGCCTGAATCGTCAGCCACTCAGGCACCAGCATAGGTGGAAGGTCGCCTGGAAACATGCTGGAAATCAAGTCATGCAAAGTAATATATATATATATATATATATATATATATATATATATATATATATATATATATATTCAATGATATTCGATATCAACGCTTCTACGTCATGTAAAATCCTGCTAACTGTGCACAGGTCATCTTCGGGGAAATGTACATATTTAATGTTCTTTAATTGTTGATCGTGTGCTCATACGACTGTCGATGGTCAATTCTCGATCAATCCCACACTAAATTTGATCGCAGGTCGTACGACTGAAAAGTAACGTCCTCCGGTAATACGCACAGACTACGAAAACGTTTCAAGCTGAGAATTCGAATACATGCTTCGAATTCAGATGAGATGGCTACTTCAGGTTAAGTTAGGTTAGGTTAAAATAAAAATGTTCCCAGATTTACATCACATACGGCCAATGCCTCAGACAACGTGTAATTGTCCAAAGGAATCGAGGCCAGATATCAATACTGTATCACGATTCTGACTGCTTGCAGTGTATTTATGCAAAATAAATCGGCCTGCCGCCGCTGAGCTGGTGCTCCGATCCTCTGGCACCTCACCACACGTCACACCGACCGCGCGGCACAATACACACACGCTATCGAACTGATCCAATCTCATAGCGGAACCGCGCTAGGCTTTTCCAATGGAAATAATCGTGCGCCTGGGTCTCGCCTGCAGCACTTCGGCTGACCTTCCAGCAGTGAGTTAGCCAGCGAGCTTGGTGAATTACTGTCCGACTTCCAGGCACAATCAGGGTAGGCGCCCGCGAATAGATTGGCACGGGAAGTACCTGGCACAATCAGGGTAGGCACCCACCAATAGACTGGCACGGGAGGTACCAGGCACAATCAGGGTAGGCACCCACCAATAGACTGGCACGGGAGGTACCAGGCACAATCAGGGTAGGCGCCCGCCAACAGATTGGCACGGGAAGTACCTGACCCAATCAGGGTAGGCACCCACCAATAGACTGGCACGGGAGGTACCAGGCACAATCAGGGTAGGCACCTACCAACATATTGGCACAGGATGTACCAGATCCGATCAGGGATGGCGCCCACCACCGGATTGGCACGGAAGGTATCAGGTCCAATTAGGGTAGGCCCCCACCACCAGATTGGCACGTAAGGTACCAGATCCAATCAGGGAAAGCGCCCACCACCAGATTGGCGCGTAAGGCACCAGGTCCGATCAGGATAGGAGCCCACCACCAGAATGACACGGGAGGTTCGAGGACGGCTACTGTCGGGTACGCACCAGGCGATTCAAGAAGCTGCCTACCGATCAGTACTCAAAGGTCTGTGTTGTTTCGACTGGCCAACAGCGGTCACAGTTGGTCTCATCTAATCACCGGATTGATTGATTATTTGGGCGTCAGGGCACGCCGACTGCAAGGATATTTAGCGCCCAGCTGATCACCGGAACTTACAGGTGGGACGTACGTCCATGTTAGTCACTAATATTCGCTGGTGGTCCGGCTGAGTTGATGATCAGCTCCCATGGGTGGCCTGTTGGCTCACTCGGACTCGTGATCGGTACCTACAGGTGGTTCGGCTGGGCCGGTGATCAGCACGCTCAGGTCTGCTATCGGCTCAGCTGGGCTGGTGATCAGTACTACAGATGGCAAATGTAAGAACTGAAAGCCCGGTCAGGACCGACGGGCTCCTTGACCGGTCTGTTAAATATATTCCGGGCTTTCAACCGGTCTGTCGTTCATTAAAAAAGAAGCTCAAAACCTAATGATGATTATCATGTAACTTGTGAGGCCCATTTTCCATTCCATCCAGCAAGTGCCACCATCTGGATTCAACAATTTGATGAAAAATACTCACATAATTCCAACATACTTGGGATACAAATTGTTGAAAACAGTAGTTGATTAATTCCATTGGTTAATAGCTCAAACGTGTCCATGATATGCAGTGTTCAAAAGCATGTCTTGCGACTGCAATAGTTACCAGCAAATGTTTCAACGTCGGCTCCACCAGATATCAAACTTATTAATAGAATATGACTTATTAATATAATATGGTTGGAGCCAGGCTAAAATGTCTAATACATGGCAAAAAGACTATTATTGTAACGCATGACCTAAGCAAGATATACCAGCATTTTTTTAAATATTATTCATGGCTGTATATGCAATCTCCATCATGTTCTTCAAAATGTGTTCACCCACAATGCAAGCAAAATAAGCAAGTCTTCTGTCAGGAAGTAATTCTGTCTGAATTGGTAGGTTTTCATGGCTAACAACAAAATTCAACAATAAAGCATATTTTCACTCGTATGGCTCAATACCTATAAACCTTCCTAATCCTAAGAAAACAATAAAATTGGGACCACAGGGACGGCTTCATCCTTCATCTTAATAATATATAGCTGTACCTGCCACATTTCACACCACATCCAATATTGTTGCGTTCTACTTGTAGATTCACAACTCAAAACTCGTTATTCTTCAGCATGCAGGCTTAATATTATATACTATACAGTGCACAACGCATACCTACCTATTCTAGGTTTCAATTGTATTTCATACAACTGGTGATTGCGCCATTTTAGTCCCCGTACTACTCTCCTTGATATTGATATGCTTTCGTGTTAGCTGTGAACTACCTAATAAATATGAAAAATCAAATAATGAATTATCAATGCCTGAAGTCACAGCAAAAACAACCTAGGAACAACACAACACATTGAAGACATTAATAACAACCTAACCACCAACCTATTTCCTTAATTAGCCTGCCATCAATCAAGGGTATCAAGGGTATCTTATAGATTTCGGTGCATGAAAATGCGATGTAATTTATCGTGTACTAAATGCACTACACGTGTAATATTTTGTTGTTTCTGCTCTATTTTGCAGGTTTATATTTTATCTATAGTTATTCTAGGAAGTATCCATTTCTGATGTTTCTCCATCCTATATATATATATAGGATGGAGAGACATCTAGGACATATATGTCCTATATGTCGTACATAGTAAAATATTATAGGTACGTGCCCATGTTCTAATTAGGTACGTGCCTAAAAAAGTAGGCAACATAGGCATTATAACATTGATAGTATAAAATTGATACTATTGATACTATAGTATTGAATTGATACTATTGATAGTATAAAATAAAATATTTTATCACACATGTGGGCAAAATAGGCAGGGACATAATGATTGCCCCTGAAAGTTGACAGCAATCTTCCGTCATTTTGTTTTTCTTCTCTTTCTTGTCAGCCCATTGTATGTTACAGATACAGAGAATAAACGTACAAGTCAATTTTTAGCATGACGTCATGAGATGAAGGTGCACGGAAAATAAGTATGCAACGTTGAACCAAGCTTGCAAGAATTGTGCTGATAAAAACATAGATCTGCTTAAATTGTATGTAAAAAAAAAATATTCATACACAAACAACCGTATTCAACAGCAAAACGCTGCCCTGCAGACTCGCAAGATTCACCATGTATTGAGTCATTCCTTTACCAGCTGGTTATCGCATTCTTGCAGCTGTTGCCATGCTACAAAGTCACAAAGTCATAAAGTGTTTAGGCTTAATAAGAGCCACAGGGGCCATCTGGGTTTAGCCTATCTAGACAAGATACTATAAAAGTACATGCTCACACCCCAATCAATCCATTATCTCAAGTTCCTAGGGAGCTATATATCCCAGTCTATCTAGCATCATTCACCTGATATTGCATAACACACTCCTCAACAGTTACAAACTCCTCCAATCATGCCCATTGTGCTACCAAAGCCAATCTCATCAGTACCACATCCCGAAGGAAGGTGCTGAATCCACTGCTAGGTACACCCTATATAAAGTCATGAAGTGTTTAGACTTAATAAGAGACACAAGGGCCCATTCAGTTAAGTCTGTAAATGGAAGATACTAAAGCCCGGTAAGAAGACCCACCCGAACCATCACCACATCCTAAAGAAACCATCCACCAACATCCCACACACCTATCAATGCCTATCTACCCTAGCTATCCAGCCCTATTCCCTTGATCCATCTTAACACATGTGGATTGAATGCCTTACCAGTAATCTTCAAACTGCATCCATGCCTGCTTAAAGGGGTCTGTGCAGTGCACACTTAGATTATAACTAAAAAACCAAGATTTTCCTGCCTAACAAATTTGTCCACCCTGCTTTTAAATACATTAAATGAGGAACTCCCCACAACATCAGCAGGCAGCCTATTCCACTGATCAACAACCCTTTGACTGAAGACCTGTTGTCGCTTAACTGTCCTACACCTTAACTTGTCCAACCTGAATTGATGACCTCTATGTGATGCTCTAAACTGAAGAGCGTCATTCAAATTGACCTGATCTAGAACTTTAACAATTTTGTACATTTCAATCATGTCCCCCTTAATCATGTAACCATAAATCATGTGGCCCCCTTCTCAACTATCTTGGTGCAATGACGGTATTGTAATGTTCTTTTTCGGTTGGGTTTCCTTCAATATATGATGCCTTTTCGAGTTATTCGCTGTGCATTGCACTCATTAACTCATATGCACTCATTGCATGCATTAGCTATGCCAGGCACATCATAGTAATCACAAAATGAGCTAAAATTGAGCAGTACCAGCTGAAAACAAAAGCGGCGCAGCCACCGATGGTTAGGGAGGCCATTTATATGGTTTTCATAGGCGATCATGATGAGGTTGAAGACTGAATGATATCACAAGTTGGGTTTCTGAATCTGGTAGGGGCATGGTACGATTATCAGATACTTGGTGATACATTTGTCAGATGAATAGAAAATAATTTGACAAATGAATGACAGATGACCACAAAATAAATATAACATTGGTGGTTTTAATCTTAAATTTCCTATCCTTAGATTGATGTTGGTAATGGATGTTGGTGGTGTTTTAAGTATTGTTTTGTTCAGGGGTGTAGGATCGCAAGTTCAGTTGGAGGGGGGGGGGGGGACTCAGCCCTGGGTCGATCAACCTAGGGTTGATATACGACCATATACCAATTCTCCCCGGATTTGGGCCACTATATTTTGATATTCCTCAGAACAACGAGAATATCGTCACCACTGATTAAAAATGTTGGTCAATCTTACATCTACCTGGGTTGAACACGAGTAGCATGCCGTACTCGACAGTTATGCAGCGTTGCTTGAATGTGTCATGGGTTTGACTTCCAAAGTGTGTGGGGGGGGGGGTTGGCTGTCAAGCTGGAGGGGTTGAGCTGCAAGTTAGGGAACGGGGGTGGGGGGGGGCTGGAGTCCTCCCAACTGAATAGGATCCTACACCCATGGTTTTGTTGCTATTCATGTTGTTATTCATGCCTTTCAATATAACAAGCTTTTTTTTAAATTCATCTCGGAATGAATGAGTTCTTCAAAGATGATGTGAATTGCCTATAGGTATCACCTGAAATTAATGGGGGAAAATAATGTTGCTATTTAAGTCGAAAAAGTATGTAAAACCTTTTGTTTTACTGGCCATTCCGACTGGTCCCCGACCGGGCTCGGTCACATCAGACAGGCCGGTCCCGAGCTTCGGTCCCAATATTTTGGGTATTTGCCACCTCCAATCAGTACTGATGATGAATTGGAGTTTAGGGGCGCGGCAACATCCAGGGTCATTTGGCGCCCATAGCAGTATTACAGTCAATCTACGGTGCTGCTATAATCCAATCAGTACTCACGGGCGGGCTGTCGGCCCGGCCAGGCTGGTGATCCACTGATCAGTACTCACGGGCGGACTGTCGGCTCAGCTGGACTGGTGATCAGTACTCACGGGCGGGCTGTCGGCCCGGCCAGGCTGGTACGCCGGCACTGGCGACGGCGCGTGCTGTCTCTGTGGCGAGTACGCGCCGTGACGAGGGCTGCCGACCTTCGGCGTGATGGTGCTCTGCAGATCTGCCAGCAGCGAATCTGGAACCGAACAACGCTATTAAGGAGCGATAATAATGATATTATGGATAATGTACTGATGAACGTGATGTTTCATGTGGTATACATACCTGAGGCACTCAATGTCCATGGGTGCTGGACGTTGCCTCGGTTTGAATTGCTTGCGGAGTAGCATACCATTTTAATAAATGCATTGTCACCCGTTCAAAATGAAGGACTTCAATGGTTGATTTTCATCTCACCGGAGCGCATTTAAAAGTGTGCGTACATGCAGCACGCACACTTTTAAATGCGTAAACACCCATCAACAGTTTCAGAATCCATTTTACGGACAAGAGGAAATGTTACCTGTATTTTAAAGAAGCAAGCTTAACTGACAGTTCGAAAAACATTCCAGTGCCAAGTAAGTAGAAAGGGTGTAACGCAACCACAGGAATATCGTTTGATTTATAAGAATTCCAAGTTACCATAGCAACCCGAAAGGACTGATGCTTAAAGGAAATGCCGAGATAAGAAACGTATTAGCTTTAACTTGCTGACGCACAAAATTATATTGCTGTGATTATTATTATTCATCTTCATGTTTCATTCGGCTTCATGTGTGTTCCATTTTCGAGAGGGATAGCTTAACATGGGAACCACGTGCGCTACAGTTTTTCTAGTCTCCCAGGTCATTGACCCAACTTGATCTCATTACCTTGTTCGACTTATGAATCACTCTTAGTGTTTATTTCGACAATGAAAATGAATTTGGCATCCATTTTACCCCTCGGTACATGAAAATAATATTATCGGGAATTATTTGTGAAGCTTCCAAAACGAGGTCACTTCGACCCTATCTGACCTCTAACCTATTGGTCGATATGTAACAAATCGAGCATCGTTAGTATTTCAAGATACTGAGTGATGTCATGCCGAAGATTTCGAGCCTTAACTGAGTCAGAACACAGCACTACATTTAGAACGACAAATTCGTGTCCAACTTAGCACGCGCACTGGAGGGGGGGGGCGAAATCCGCCCACCCCTCCGGTTTTTCGCAAATAACTGCAAATTTTACCGGTCGATATACGCGATTTTCGGTGTACCTGCTTAGAAATGAACGGCGCGTCGTTTAAAGCAAGAAAAATGGAAATTGGCCGAATTTTTTTTTCCAGTTAGGGGCCGCTAAAGTCAAAAAATGTTATAGCGCCAGACCACAAAAATCGGCGCTGATGCGCTTCCAGTATACTGACAAAAGGAAAGTGTTCTAGGTAACACTAGCGACTTGTTTGATGCATATTGATATGCTGTATAGTTTCAAGGTCATGTTAGGTCACCAAGGTCAAGTCAGGTCAAGTTCATGACAGGTTAATGGAACCAAACTTGATCAACTGGAATGTTGCCATAAATGCACTACTGGTTGTCATTTGTACTGTTTGTCATTGCGTTTCCATACTTTATTCATGTACTTCACTCCCTTCTTCACGAAGCCGATTGCTCCGAGCTGCCCGACGGAGCAGTCGGGCTGGCGGCCGGTTCCGGTAACTGGAACAGGTAACTGACCTGATAAAGTGGTGCTATATAGGTGACCTGAGGTCAAATGTTGGGTCTAGCATCTGCATTGCATCATTAGTAATGTCCAAAACATCATTGATGCCCATTTTTGAGCATTTAAACACAATCACAGTGATCCATAACGATGACAAGCCAAGCCACGCAAAACCGGACAATTTTGCCAATCTGATCTTATTTGGCCTTGAAGATATTGACCTAAGGTCACGAAAATTGCACACAATAGAGTTCACTACCGTGCCCATCCACCCTGCGAATTTCGTTCCTCCAGCTTTACTAGGAGCCGAGATCTTAGGGGGGGCGGAATCCGCCCCCCCTCCAGTGCGCGTAATTCTCAGAGGCCCTCCAGGGCGCGTGTTAATCCCACGGCCAAGCCTCCGTCAACACAGCGCTTCCGCTGTGACTTGTGAGCTGGAAGTCCTCCCCCGAGAGCAGGGCAGGAAATGTATGAGAGTCAGGGTCAATAGGATTATTGAAAGATGGCTTACGGGTCCAGCGAGGCCCCAGGGATGTGGTTGGTAACTGAGACAAATGAGCTCCAAATCAAGAGAAATATTGGGAGCAGTTTAGCAGCTGGATCGGGAACACAGTCCACGTCTTCAACTGTCAGCGACCGAAGATCAATGGCAAGTGTAAGTGCCAATGCGTCTGAGCCATCACTATGCCATAAATTCCAGCTGGCAATGCTAAGAATTTCACCACCACTTCACTCTCTCCAACGAGGCCTACCTTACCAGTAAACACACATGAGTACGTTTACTTTGAGCGGCGGTCGGCATTTTATGGCAACAGCCGACTAAAAGACGGCACCTAGTTATGGCCAGCCATAATAGTGCTCTCTTGGCACTGCCCTGGGTATCACAAGGCCGACTAAAAGACGGCACCTGGTTATGGCCGAGCCAGAATGATGCTGTCTTGGCACTGCCCTGAGTACCACAACAGCTGACCAAAAGACGTCACCTGGTTATGGCCGAGCCAGAATAATGCTCTCCTGGCACTACCCTGGGTACCACAACAGCTGACCAAAAGACGCCACCTGGTTATGGCCCAGCCAGAATAATGCTCTCTTGGCACTGCCCTGGGTACCAAAAACAGCCAACCAAAAGACGGCACCTAGTTATGTCCGAGCCAGAATTAGTATGCTCTCTTGGAATTGTCCTGACTACCACAACAGCCAAACAAAAGACGGCACCTTGTTATGACCGAGCCATAATAATGCTGGCACTGCCTTGGTACCACAACAAACCAACATCGTGTCGTTTGCCAGCGTGCATCAAAACTCATGTCGTGCTAGATGAGTGCGCGCCGACGGCACATTCTTCAGCAGCCGCGGAAACCAACTGTGCAACGGCGACGCCTCACCCCGGAGCCGAAGGTTAGCTAGCTGGTGATTTATTTGGGGCTCAGGGCGCATCGGCTGAAATTAGCATGCAGCGCTCATACTTCACTAGTTTGACAAGCTGTGGTGGTGATCTCTGGCTTTACGACGCGTTCTTGGATCAAATAACGTCGCCTTTCTCTCACGCCGATTGGTCGCGGGCGAAGAATAGCGACAGACGGGACTCAACCCACAACCATTCGGCTGGGAGACGGGCACCGTACTCGCCCTAGTTTGACAGGCTGTCACTATTCAAATTTATACTACCTCAATGCGAACGGCGTGAGTCACAACGGACGCAATGTCATGACACTGGCCCAGGTCATTTGCAAGTGCTGATCACTGGAAAGGACATACCCAAGAGAAAATCGAACAGCCGTCCAGATGCAACAATGGGAGAGTCATCACCCAGAACTTCTTGAAGTGAAAGCGAGTCTTCACGTCTGAAAATCCGTCTGCGCTCGTCGACGTACGATGCGTAGGAGACCAGAACTTGTCGCACAGTTAGTGCAGCACGACACCTAGAGCAACGCGATCTACTGTCGATATACCACGGGCAGGAGACCAGAACATGTTGCATAGTTAGTGCATCACGCCACCTAGGTCAGCGCGGTCTACCGTCAACATACCACGGGATATGGACACGGGACAACGGGACATGACCAGAACATGTCGCACAGTTAGTGCAGCACGACACCTAGGGCAGCGAGGTATACTGTCAACATACCACGGGCAGGAGACCAGGACATGTTGCACGGTTAGTGCAGCACAACGCCTAGGGCAGCGCGCTCTACCGTCAACTCAACACCCTGATCAATACTATATCCCAAATTATAAATAAAATATCCACCAACATCTTGCCTACCTATACCTATCCGACCTACCCATACATCCCACCTGCCTACCTATACGAGTAATCCTCCTACCTACCTACCTATACATTATCTACCTATCTAGCATATCTACCCCTGTTCAGTCGATCTCCCATAACACACGCATGTATCGCGTAACACACGCGTGGTCGCTACACACGCGTGACTCACCTATATCAATCCCACTTCATCCTCCAAAATTTGCCATCTTCCGCCACACAATTTATAATTCAAATGTAAGATTATTGGACCTGAAGAATGTAACCAACCTGCTTTTCACTACATTCAATGAAGGACTCTACCACATCACCAGGCTTTCCATACCATTGGATATACCACCCTTTGAATCACGGGTTTTGAGTTCTGACAAATATTCGTGGAAGCAAAATACATGAAGGCAATGGGCGGTTCCAAATTGATTTTGTTGGGGGGGGGGGGTCACACTCCATGAGGTCTCATGTTAAAGGTGGAAATTATTGAGGGGATAATCCAACATTGAGAGGGCAATTCCCCCTGAAAAGTATATAGAACAACATCCATGCTTTGTCTGAACGTTTGTTGGCGTTTAACTGTTCTATACCTTGTCTTGTCCAACCTGAATTGATGATCCCTATACACATGCAGCTCACGAGAAGCGCCACCTCGGCGTACCTAGATCTCCGACCTCGCCGGCCGACACGAGCGTCTCCGAGTCGAGCGACTCGCAGGAGCCGCCGAGCAGCAGGTGCCGGGAGGGCAGCTGGTCGTCGCTGACGGCACGCTCCGGCGGAGTGCCGCACGGCGTCACCGAGATGCTGGGCGGGCCGGCGCCGGCGCCAGCCGCCTCCAGTTGACAACGCCACGCGCTCCGCTCCGGCTCCGGCTGCCGCTCCCGCTCCGGCTCCCGCTCTGACATCACGCCGGCCGGCCGCACACCGTCTCACAACTGCAGCACGCTGCCGTCTCTTGTCGGCTTCAGCGGGTGGCCGAGTGGCCGGTGGCTTTGGTAATGTAGCCACCTCCAGCAGGGACTCGGCACGGTGGCTTACCGACTTCGGCAGGCGGACGGTTTCTCGCGACGTCGGGTCGGTCGACTTCTCAGTTCAGCTGATGGTGGTAGTGGCGGTGGCTCAGTGTTTAGATGGGTGGAGGTGGGCGCTCACTATTGAATCACTTTGGGCGGTGTCTTACTTCAGCAGGCTGCTTCTTACTCGTGATTTCGGTAGGTTAGCCGCCTCCCACTAACTTCGACAAGTTAGCCGCCTCCGCGAGACTTCAGTCAGGTGGAGGAAGCCCTCCGCACGGCTTCAGCAGATTCGACGCCTTCTCACCGTTTCGGCCAGTAGGGCCACCTCGGCCAGACCGCCCTGACCGCTAGTCCAGCTGGCACAGACTGGTGACACGCACTCCTCACGGATGGCTCCCCGCCCCGTGAAGACCGACACTGGACCGCCAGACGGTCACTGAACCGTCCGATCCTCACCAGATCGTCAGATCCGTCACTGGGTTGTCCGCTACGCCCTGCACGCAGCACCGGCCACGGGCCGATTCAGAGGATAGCACGCTTCCTTGAACAGCGAATATCGCAGAAGAGCACTGCACTCAATTCAAACGTCGCTTCCACTACCGCGACATCACGAGCCTAGTTTCCGTCGGCGGGAGCGCAACGGTCCGCTTGAGACCCCGTGCAGCTGGCGGTAGCGCCACCACTGCCCCGCCGCCTTCCGACGGCTACGGGCGGCGAGGGGGTGTCACCACAGCTGGCGGTAACGCCACCACTGCCCCGCCGCCTTCCGACAGCTACGGGCGGCGAGGGGGCCCCCCCACCGGGGGGAAACCCCCCCCCCCCCCCCCCCCTTTCGAGGTCGGGCGGGGGTGTCACCACAGCTGGCGGTAACGCCACCACTGCCCCGCCGCCTTCCGACGGCTACGGACGGCGACCGTCGGGGGACGCCGTGCAGCTGGCGGTAACGCCACCACTGCCCGCCGCCTTCCGACGGCTACGGGCGGCGACCGTCGGGGGAGGGGGTGTCACCACAGCTGGCCACGTCCCGGCGAGTGCAGCAGACGGTACACGGCCGCCGCCATCTGTGCTGGCTTACAGGGCACACACAGGGACCGTGTTGACATCGCAACTGACGGCACAGCCGGCGCACGAAATGACAGGCAGCCGCAAATGTCCCAGGGGTACCGGCTGCACCGGCCGCCGGTACGCCGCCAGAGCACACGAGAGTCAACGGATTCACTCGCCGCCGCCCGCCGGCAGCAGATCCACGGTGGCCGAGCCGTGTCACCGTCACCACACAACGGCAGTGTCGATGCATACCGGCCGGAGACTGTCACCAGATACACCAGCCGGAGACCGTCACCGCTAGTCAGTCGTCAGATACCAGCCGGAGACTGTCGCTAGATACACCAGCTGGAGACTGTCACCAGATACACCAGCTGGAGACTGTCACCAGATACACCAGCTCGAGACTGTCACCAGATACACCAACCGGAGACTGTCACCAGATACACCAGTCGGAGACTGTCGTCAGATACACCAGCCGGAGAGCAGACTGTCACCAGATACACCAGCCAAATACTGTCACCAGATACACCAGCTGGAGACTGTCACCAGATACACCAGCTGGAGACTGTCACCAGATACACCAACCGGAGACTGTCGCCAGATACACCAGTCGGAGACTGTCGTCAGATACACCAGCCGGAGAGCAGACTGTCACCAGATACACCAGCCAAATACTGTCACCAGATACACCAGCTGGAGACTGTCACCAGATACACCAGCTGGAGACTGTCACCAGATGCACCAGCCGGAGACTGTCGCTAGATACACCAGCTGGAGACTGTCACCAGATACACCAGTCGGAGACTGTCACCAGATACACCAGCTGGAGACTGTCACCAGATACACCAGCTGGAGACTGTCACCAGATACACCAACCGCAGACTGTCGCCAGATACACCAGCCAGAGACTGTTGCCAGATACACCAACCAAATACTGTCGCCAGACACACCAGCCGAGGAAACTATCACCAGACACACCAGCCGGAGACTGTCGCCAGACACACCAGTCGGAGACTGTCGCCAGATACACCAGCCGGAGACTGTCACCAGACACACCAGTCGGAGACTGTCACCAGATACACCAGCTGGAGACTGTCACCAGATACACCAGTCGGAGACTGTCGCTAGATATACCAGTCGGAGACTGTCGCTAGATACTCCAACCGGAGACCGTCACCGCTAGTCAGTCGTCAGATACCAGCCGGAGACTGTCGCTAGATACACCAGCTGGAGACTGTCACCAGATACACCAGCCGGAGACTGTCGCTAGATACACCAGCTGGAGACTGTCACCAGATGCACCAGACGGAGACTGTCACCAGATACACCAGCTGGAGACTGTCACCAGATACACCAGTCGGAGACTGTCGCTAGATACACCAACCGGAGACCGTCACCGCTAGTCAGTCGTCAGATACCAACCGGAGACTGTCGCTAGATACACCAGCTGAAGACTGTCACCAGATACACCAGTCGGAGACTGTCACCAACCAGCTGGAGACTGTCACCAGATACACCAGCTGGAGACTGTCACCAGATACACCAACCGGAGACTGTCGCGAGATACACCAGCCAGAGACTGTTGCCAGATACACCAACCAAATACTGTCGCTAGACACACCAGCCGAGGAAACTATCACCAGACACACCAGCCGGAGACTGTCGCCAGATACACCAGCCGAAGACTGTCGCCAGACACACCAACCGGAGACTGTCGCCAGATACACCAACCGGAGGCTGTCGCCAGATACACCAGCCGGAGAGCAGACTGTCGCCAGATACACCAGCCAAATACTGTCGCTAAATACACCAGCCGGGGACTGTCGCCAGACACACCAGTCGGAGACTGTCACCAGACACACCAGTCGGGGACTGTCGCCAGATACACCAACCGGAGACTGTCGCGAGATACACCAGCCAGAGACTGTTGCCAGATACACCAACCAAATACTGTCGCCAGACACACCAGCCGAGGAAACTATCACCAGACACACCAGTCGGAGACTGTCACCAGATACACCAGCTGGAGACTGTCACCAGATACACCAGCCGGAGACTGTCGCCAGACAGAGACTGTCGCCAGATACACCAGCCGGAGACTGTCGCCAGATACACCAACCAAATACTGTCGCCAGACACACCAGCCGAGGAAACTGTCGCCAGACACACCAGCCGGAGACTGTCGCCAGACACACCAGCCGGAGACTGTCGCCAGACACACCGGCCGGAGACTGTCGCCAGATACACCAGCTGGAGACTGTCACCAGATACACCAGTCGGAGACTGTCACCAGATACATCAGCTGGAGACTGTCACCAGATACACCAACCGGAGACTGTCGCCAGATACACCAGCCAGATACTTTCGCCAGATACACCAACCAAATACTGTCGCCAGACACACCAGCCGAGGAAACTGTCTCCAGATACACCAACCGGAGACTGTCGCCAGACACACCAGCCGAGGAAACTGTCGCCAGACACACCAGCCGGAGACTGTCGCCAGACACACCAGTCGGGGACTGTCGCCAGATACACCAGCCGGAGACTGTCGCCAGATACACCAGCCGGAGACTGTCACCAGATACACCAGATACACCAGCCGGAGACTGTCGCCAGATACACCAACCGGAGACTGTCACCAGACACACCAGTCGGAGACTCGCCAGATACACCAGCCGGAGACTGTCACCAGATACACCAGCCGGAGACTGTCACCAGACACACCAGCCGGAGAGCAGACTGTCGCCGCTAGTCCAGCAAGTTCGCAGCGTGTGGCAGATGGGAGAGACGCTGACGAGCCGCCAACCAGCCGACACCGCGGCGAGTGGCCGCTGACGAGCCGCCGACGAGCCGACACCGCGACGAGTGGCCGCTGACGAGCCGCCCCGCGCCCACGACGCTAGTCCGGCCGCCGTCGACGGTACCGACGGCGGCCGACGCCTTATATGCGACTCCGACCTGACGCGCGCAGGTTACGCGTCGGCGCGCCACAACGGGGCTCGGCAGGCTGGCGTTGGGGCTCCAGGGCGCAGCGACCACGTCAGTCACTGTGCGCCCTGGATGGGTTGTGTCCCACGAGTTCGGTACCCCACGCTCAGGTTCGGTGGGTACCCTATATCTGCGTTCGGCATCCCACATCTGTGTTCGGCATCCCACATCTGTGTTCGGCATACCCACATTTGGCTTCGGTATCTCAAGTCCAGTGTTCGGTCCCCCACGCATGGGTTCTGTACCCCACACTTAAGTTCGATACCCCATGTTTGGCTTCGGTATGCCGCGGCTAGCAGCAGCGTGCCATCAGTATCAGTTCGGTATCTGCAGAGCGGAGCCTGACACGGCAGATATTTACACACGCCGCCACTGACCCTCTCGCCATGAGGCTCAGGCGGAGCAGTGCCGGTGTGATCTCCGGGGAAGTGATAAAGTATTCGTTACATAGGATATAACACCTTTTGAACACTGAATAGGCATCCTTCCCAAAGAAGTGTCCACGCCGTGCTTCTTGATGTTTGCCAATTCTCCATGTCTTGTTTCTAACAGTAGCCTGTGTATAAGTATCATGCTTGTACACACCATTACGGGTTGTGGTGTACAAGCTTTTCATGACATAGTTCCAGTTAAAGGGATTACCTATGATGTTGTCTGTTATGCAATACAATTTGTTGATAGCATAATATTGTTATCATTATCGTTATCGTTAATATCGGTATCCCCGTATTAGTTGGTTCCCAAAATAAACGAAACGTACAATGATATTACGCTCATGGCTCAAAATTTATCTTAACACGCGCCCTGGAGGGCCTCTGAAAATTACGCGCACTGGAGGGGGGGGGGGCGGATTCCGCCCCCCCCCCCTAAGATCTCGGCTCCTATTAAAGCTGGAGGAACGAAATTCGCAGGGTGGATGGGTACGGTAGTGGACTCTATTATGTGCAGATTTCATGACCTTAGGTCAATATCTTCAAGGTCAAATGAGGTCACATTTGTCAAACTTTCTTGTTTTGCGTGGCTTGGCTTGTCATTGTTATGGATCGCTGTGATTGTGTTTAAATGCTACAAAATGGGCATCAATGATGTTTTGGACATTACTAATGATGCAATACAGATGCTAGACCCGACATTTGACCTCAGGTCACCTATGTATATAGCAGCACTTTATCAGGTCAGTTACCTGTTCCAGTTACCGGAACCGGGCCGCCCGCCCGACTGCTCCATCGGGCAACTCGGCGCAATCGGCTTCGCGAAGAAAGGAGTGAAGTACATGTGTACAAGTGAAGTACATATCTGAATAAATTATGGAAACGCAATGACAAACAGTACAAATGACAAACAGTAGTGCATTTATGACAACATACCAGTTGATCAAGTTTGGTTCCATTAGCCTGTCATGAACTTGACCTGACTTGACCTCGGTGACCTAACATGACGTTGAAACTATATAGCATATCAATATACATCAAACAAGTCGCTAGTGTTGCCAAGAACACTTCCCTTTTGCAAAGATACGGGAAGCGCATCAGCGCCGATTTTAGTGGTCTGGCGCTGGAATTTTTTTGGACTTTAGCGGCCCTTAACTTGAAAAGTTTTCGGCCGATTTCCATTTTTCTTGCTTTAAACGACGCGCCGGTCATTTCTAAGCAGGTACGCAGAGAATCGCGTATATCGACCGGTAAAATCTGCAGTTATGTACGAAAAACCGGAGGGGTGGGCGAATTTCGCCCCCCCCCCTCCAGTGTGCGTGTTAAATGACATCAATTAATATCTTAACCATGCTTCCATGGCACATTTCGACATCCTACCGTCCTGGTTTCGACATCTCACGCCTAAAGAAAAGCCATTACTTTAGCACCGCTCGGGGAAGGTCACACCAGCAGAGCCCAGACCCCGAGCAGACAACTCACGATCACAGGGGCCGACACTGAACGCCAGATGTCCTCCATATGGGTCAACTCTCTCAAGCACAGGGTGGCGTCACCAAAACACTGCCCCACTGAACGCCAGATGTCCTCCCTGTGGGTCAGCTCTCTCAAGCACAGGGTGGCGTCACCAAAACACTGCCCCACTGAACGCCAGATGTCCTCCCTATGGGTCAACTCTCTCAAGCACAGGGTGGCGTCACCAAAACACTGCCCCACTGAACGCCAGATGTCCTCCCTGTGGGTCAGCTCTCTCAGGCACAGGGTGGCGTCACCAAAACACTGCCCCACTGAACGCCAGATGTCCTCCCTGTGGGTCAGCTCTCTCAGGCACAGGGTGGCGTCACCAAAACACTGCCCCACTGAACGCCAGAAGTCCTCCCTATGGGTCAGCTCTCTCAGGCACAGGGTGGCGTCACCAAAACACTGCCCCACTGAACGCCAGATGTCCTCCCTGTGGGTCAGCTCTCTCAGGCACAGGGTGGAGTCACAAAACACTGCCCCACTGAACGCCAGATGTCCTCCCTGTGAGTCAGCTCTCTCAAGCACAGGGTGGCGTCACCAAAACACTGCCCCACTGAACGCCAGAAGTCCTCCCTATGGGTCAGCTCGCTCAAGCACAGGGTGGCGTCACAAAAACACTGCCCCACTGAACGCCAGATGTCCTCCCTGTGGGTCAGCTCTCTCAGGCAAAGGGTGGCGTCACCAAAACACTGCCCCACTGAACGCCAGATGTCCTCCATATGGGTCAACTCTCTCAAGCACAGGGTGGCGTCACCAAAACACTGCCCCACTGAACGCCAGATGTCCTCCCTATGGGTCAGCTCTCTCAGGCACAGGGTGGCGTCACCAAAACACTGCCCCACTGAACGCCAGATGTCCTCCCTATGGGTCAGCTCGCTCAAGCACAGGGTGGCGTCTCCAAAACACTGCCCCACTGAACGCCAGATGTCCTCCCTGTGGGTCAGCTCTCTCAAGCACAGGGTGGCGTCACCAAAACACTGCCCCACTGAACGCCAGATGTCCTCCCTATGGGTCAGCTCTCTCAAGCACAGGGTGGCGTCACCAAAACACTGCCCCACTGAACGCCAGATGTCCTCCCTGTGGGTCAGCTCTCTCAGGCACAGGGTGGCGTCACCAAAACACTGCCCCACTGAACGCCAGATGTCCTCCCTATGGGTCAGCTCGCTCAAGCACAGGGTGGCGTCACCAAAACACTGCCCCACTGAACGCCAGATGTCCTCCCCTGTGGGTCAGCTCTCTCAAGCACAGGGTGGCGTCACCAAAACACTGCCCCACTGAACGCCAGATGTCCTCCCTATGGGTCAGCTCGCTCAAGCACAGGGTGGCGTCACCAAAACACTGCCCCACTGAACGCCAGATGTCCTCCCTGTGGGTCAGCTCTCTCAGGCACAGGGTGGCGTCACAAAACACTGCCCCACGACCGCTGAATGGACAAGTTTCATGTCCGGACAGGCCGTATTTTTTCAAGTTGCACTATTTATTTTTTATTTTAAAGACGATGGTGGCATTCATTTATTTCTTAAAAATCCCTCAGTTACTTCAATAATTCAAAGAAGCACCTCAGAATGCCACACTTCGTGAGTGGTCAAAATATTTGTGACGTCACATCTGTAGAGTTCAGCGAGGCTTGACTGCCGCCCATTATATCTTCCATTTGGGAAGCTGCTAGTTAGAAATAATCGCGACAGTTTTAGCAACACATCCGATCGTCCGGGGCAAATGGATCGTAGAAAACGACGCTACTATTCTTGTTTGCGCCGATGTATACAAATGCAACTGCAAGTAAGTCAAAAGCAATGTTCATCGGCCTCCCGACGGCCGACAAGGTGAGGACGTTGTCCAGCGATTCTGCACGCCGAGACAGTCCGCTGATCTCTGCTAGTGGCCCCGTTTGCTGCGACGAACATTTCCATGTATATGCACCACTGGTAGACAGGGGTACGAGTATTTTGATAGGCGTGGGCACGCCTTAGGATGAGGGAGGAGACTGAAACCAGAGTACATTCCTCAGAAGTGAACATTGACGTTTTTCACATCAAGGTTTAGCTTGAAAACGGTGATTTTTACCTTCCAATTTTGTGAAAACTCCCACAAAATAGAGTTTTTAAGGGTTATAAATTTTATAAATTTTAAAAAAAAAAAAAAAAAAAAAAAAAAAAAAAAAAAAAAATCACAAAATGTCAAGATAAAAACCTAAACAAACCTGACATAGCCAAGCCTAACCACATTGCTTCATGCAGGTAAAATATATGCTACATTTATCTCGTGAATACATTAAAGCACAATAATGTCAGGCTGCCATTACATTTTGCAACAAACTACAGAAACCCCAGCAGTAGTATACTTGTACTGTTTTTCTCAAGCTCAGTCAAATTCCACAATATGTCTGACATTAATTATTTTTACATTATTGACATTCATGTAAAAATTAAGCCAATAATCCTTCTAATAATCCATCTAAAATCCATTGCAGTTCTAGCTAACGAATCACTTCAATTTTCCATTCGATAGTCATCCCTTTTCACATTATCTCTATCCTTTTTGCAATATCTCCATTGACTTCAATATATTGCGGTAATTGGAGCAGGTATCTTACCCACTCTGTTCCATCACAATACTGCTTGAAGATATGCTAGGACATCTGCCGAACTATCACAATACAAATGTGCATTTCAACTGCATCTCTATGTATTTGCTCATATATTTTACCAATCATGTGATGTGAGATGTGCAATATTCACAACTTAAAATAACTTGACATGCTATTCATTGATCATTTATCAAGTACTTGCATTGGGATACAGCTTGCAGTTTACCCCACTACGGAATGCCAATTATGGAACAGCTTCTGCTTGCTGAGGGGAAGCCATGGTATTTGTTCAGCTAAGCCACGCATAATTTATGTCATTGTCTTTTCCATTATTTTACTCATTTTACACATAAACATAGTAAAAGCTTTTGCTGTTTGTACGCACCGCACTACGCCAGATTTGAAACAAAAATGTTGGTTGCTGTATTACCACCATAAATGATGGTAGCCATAATAGATAATCATAATTACCATAATATATTATCTACCCTTCCAAGCTTCATATCTTCCTAAAAATTTGTAACATTTCAGTATCACAAGCCCTCGCCCTAGTATCCATGACGCGGGACGGTTGAAAAACTTCGCATGAAACAATCCAACGTACGGTTCCCTGTTTTGCAGGCTTGGCCGCTTCGGGACCACGACATATGTGACGGCATTGCTACGAGAAGGTTTTTTTAATCGAGGGCAACCCCTAGGTTAAATTATTAAATTATGCTGTAAATGCTTCTCCTGTGACACAAATATTTCAGTTTTGTCTATGAAGTATTATTACCGCTTTTTCGCAACCAAAATCCATTACGTGAAACTTGTCCATTCTGAGACAGAGCGGCCCCATAATGACGTCACCAGCTTCCCCACAACGCCGTGCACGTGAGCTCAGCGACAGAGCGGCCCCACAGTGGCGTCACCAGCTTCCCGACAACCCCACCCACGTGGGCTCACACACGCCCTCTCCGACCGCGGGCCGCCAGGGCCGACGGTAATCAGACCCCCGGCCAGTCGCAGTGTTTGACCTGTTTGATTAGGGTCACGACAGGAAGTCGCTGCACCAGCGCACTGTCAGCCGGGCAGTGGTGCCGACTCAGCCGGCGCCGTTCACGGCTCATCGGCTCCGAGTCGGTCAACACGTGCCTCACCGGCGCGGCGACGGGCACTGCCGCCACCGTGCAAACGATCTCGGTCGGAGAGAATGGAGCGCTACACTCTCTGCAGGGAAGAATGGAGCGTTGCACTGTCAGTAGGGAAGAATGGAGCGCTGCACTCTCAGTAGGGAATAATGGATCGCTACACTCTCAGTAAGGAAGAATGGAGCGCTGCACTCTCAGTACGGAATAATGGAGCGCTACACTCTCAGTAGAGAAGAATGGAGCGCTGCACTCCCAGTATGGAAGAATGGAGCGCTACACTCTCAGTAGGGAATAGTGGAGCGCTACACTCTCAGTAGGGAAGAATGGAGCACTACACTCTCAGTAGGGAAGAATGGAGCGCTGCACTCTCAGTAGGGAATAATGGATCGCTACACTCTCAGTAAGGAAGAATGGAGCGCTGCACTCTCAGTATGGAATAATGGAGCGCTACACTCTCAGTAGAGATGAATGGAGCGCTGCACTCCCAGTATGGAAGAATGGAGCGCTACACTCTCAGTAGGGAATAGTGGAGCGCTACACTCTCAGTAGGGAAGAATGGAGCACTACACTCTCAGTAGGGAATAATGGAGCGCTGCACTCTCAGTAGGGAAGAATGGAGCGTTGCACTGTCAGTAGGGAAGAATGGAGGGCTGCACTTTCAGTAGGGAAGAATGGAGCGCTGCACTTTCAGTAGGGAATAATGGATCGCTACACTCTCAGTGAGGAAGAATGGAGCGCTGCACTCTCAGTACGGAATAATGGAGCGCTACACTCTCAGTAGAGAAGAATGGAGCGCTGCACTCCCAGTATGGAAGAATGGAGCGCTACACTCTCAGTAGGGAATAATGGAGCGCTACACTCAGTGGGGAATTATGGAGCGCTGCACTCTCAGTAGAGAAGAATGGAGCGCTGCATGAATTAAATCTCACGCACCACCACCGCAACATTGCTATCTCTCTCATATCATCACAACCAAACAACCAAATCCCGTGCACAAGTCAGCGCCAACACAAAACAGGTGAAGTGGCACCACCAGGATGTTTGTGGGTTACTTGTATAAACATTAACGGCATATATCTCCATCCCAATGGAATAATGCTACATAATGCATTTTCTTCTTCATGATGAATAACCAAGCTTGTTCATAGATGTGAATATTTCGAGTTTACGATTGCATGAGATCACCAACATCTCTTCGCAGGTGGGTGACCAAAGCGCTTCCAGCTTCACAACAGAAGGATGCTTACCAGCATGCACTTATCTATGGCGACATACTTTCCGCACAAGAAAGAAATGTTTCCAGCATGGGTTCAGGGTGGACATACTTAACTACGGTGACATTTTTCCCCAGAAGAATGCCTATATTAAGTCCTGACCAGTCTTTCTACGAATGTTATCAAAATTCCCGCTGTTCTCTTGGAGATAGGTCACTCAATCGCAACTCGTAACTCATTCTCTCAGGCCTGATCAGAACGTGCTGGATTGAGAGCATTGCTTTAAAAAAACATGGCATAACTCTCTCCCCATAGTCTTGGAAATCTATCATATCCCAGATATCTTAACCCTCCCTGTCTTTCCGGTCAGATCCTCACACCCCATCTCGGAGGGGGGTGATACAACCCCCTCCCCCTCTAACCTCCAAACTAAGCGTCGCACGAAAACGAAAGAGGTGTTATCGGAAAGCGCTCGACGAGTAGGGCCAGAAACCTCACCCAAACGTTTATCCCCCAAAACATGACGTCACTAGGGGGTCTTTCACAACTGACTTGTTTTTGGCTCCGGGGAGTTCATTTTTGGAGATATTTGGAAAACAGAACAATTTTGGAAGTAGAAAAGGAAGGCTAAATCGACCATGGCCCTAACATTTTTGCCGACCCAAAAATCCGTATAAATAATTTTTTTTATTTCAAAATTGAGTTTTCAATTATCTTTCATTTTTATTTTTTTAATGGGTAGAGCGTACCGCAAACCGTTGTTTGAAGTCAACTTGCTCTCATAAAAATTCCTACTTTAGCCAGCATCTTTAGGATTTTAGGCATAACGGTCAAATATGCAAAACTATTGTCATTGTAAAAAAACTAGAAAAAAAATCACAAATTCCTCTGGTGCGTTTTGTTTCCTCCCTAAGGATAAGCAAACGCTGAAAGTTTCATTAAAATATCTTTATCCGTCAAAGCGTGACGACTGGTTGAACTTTTCTGGAGGTGACCTCACTTGACCCTCACTAACTCTTTGACCCTAGATGACTTGACCTACAAATTTTCACACCATATGCCAAATTGATGTGGGAAAAGTATGCTAAATTTCGGCGAGCGAGAGCGCGCCGTTCTTTCACTATCCGCGGAAAACCTTATGGGGGCGCATATCAACCATCCCCCCACCGAGACGGGGCGGGTTAAGGTCATGCAGTTGACACAGTCCTGGAATTCAATCGTCATTTCACAGTCGGCAGCCCTTGTAACAGTCGACACATTCCTGATACTCAGTCGACAGCCGACAGTCCTGTACAACAGTCCACAGTCCTGTACGACAGTCGACACAGTTCTGATACTCAGTCGACGGCCGACAGTCGAAAGTCCTGTACAACAGTCAACAGTCCTGATACTCAGTCGACAGCCGACAGTCGACAGTCCTGTACAACAGTCGACAGTCCTGTACAACAGTCCACAGTCCTGTACGACAGTCGACACAGTTCTGATACTCAGTCGACAGCCGACAGTCGACAGTCCTGTACAACAGTCCACAGTCCTGTACGACAGTCGACACAGTTCTGATACTCAGTCGACAGTCCTGTACAACAGTCCACAGTCCTGTACGACAGTCGACACAGTCCTGATACTCAGTCGACAGCCGACAGTCGACAGTCCTGTACAACAGTCCACAGTCCTGTACAACAGTCGACAGTCCTGTACAACAGTCGACAGTCCTGTACAACAGTCCACAGTCCTGTACAACAGTCGACACAGTTATGATACTCAGTAGACAGCCGACAGTCGACAGTCCTGTACAACAGTCCAGTCCTGTACGACAGTCCACAGTCCTGATACTCAGTCGACAGCCGACAGTCGACACAGTTCTGATACTATCCGCAACCTCCGCACAAATGCGTCCGAAGGCGACGATATATCATCACGAGTCCATCTGTTTTGTCACGCTTCTGAGAGATATTGGTCACTTGGTAGCCAATTGTCCCCGGCGCAGCGAACACCGTCGACGCTGATTGGCGTAGAGCGGCGCACTCTACTATATTGACGCCGAGAGCGCCAAGTGCCATATACTCCCGGGACTGTATGTATTTCTGCGTCTTGTTCTATTTCAGCTGGCGAAAGTAAAATCTTCGTCGACAACGGGAAAGTCCGTGATGAAAACTTTACCGGTGTATTCAACACGGTCACTCAACACTACCCATTCAGGCCCGCGGTGGAAAGGGGGAGGGTAGGGGAAGGCGACTCTGAAAATTTGGAAATATTATAGCTAGCAACATACAGTTTTCGGGGGATGCAAGACGTGCGTGACGCCGGACCAAAGGTTCTGTTCAAAGGCACACCACGCCCGTGAATCGATGCCGCAGGCGTTAGTCCACCCGTGCTAATCCCAAAGCACAACTAGCATCCCCCAGCCACTGCCAACTCCAGAGTGGCAGCCGGCCGAGGAAAACTCCGCCCCGAGTCAGATTTAAATCAAGCACCGCCCACAACAGAAGCAGACGCACTAGCCGACTGCGTTGCCGAGGTGGTTAGCAGAGGTCGTCATAACAAAAGTTGAGTCTGGTCCGCCAGTCAGTTCGGCATACCATTCGCCGGCCGGCCGATGCTATGGCGTGTTCGACGAATGTCGCGATGCATTTTAACAGCATGCATCGCATAATGGATCAGCCTGGGCGGCATATCCAGCAGCTGAAAGGATTCCGGTCGCCGATACTTCTCGGAAGCGACCGGGGGCGGCTGACTGAATTCAAATCAACAGCAGGAATAATACGGTTATCAGATGTCAAACTGCATTTCTTAAAAATGGACTCACCGATTTATTATAACCTGATGGGAATTACGTCATGGGTATACATTCGATAATAGTGAAAATTTAAAATACTAGCTCATGTCAACTCTTGGAATCACGCAATTAGTTGCTTTTACATGAAACACCACTTAATTTACGGTCAGCAAAAAAACTACAAAGACATACAAAGCGCGAAGAAGCCAGTGAAATCCCAGTGGAAACTGAAATCATCACACCTGTGGTGTGTGGTGGAGCGGTCAAGTGCTCCGACCCGCTTCTGGACAGGATTGATGCTGGAGTCGCCAATTCGGATCCAGGCGTCTCCGCGACTATTCTGGGTAGGCACACATCGCAAGGATCCCGAGAACTGTTATTACTTCGGTGATAACATGCCCAATAAGCGATCATCCCAACCTGCCGGCCGGGCGAGGTTGCGCACTGCACACTGCACAGTGCACACGTCGATGACGCCCGCAGTGGTGCGCCTCCAGGCCTAGCACACACTATACTGCACACTGCACAGTGCACACGTCGATGACGCCCGCAGTGCACACACGACATGCACGCATTGGCGATGAAAATCACCATGCTATCCTGCAAGGCCGCATCTGAGGAACCCGGCCCGTCGCAACGGTCCGGGACACAATGGCGGCCCGGTGTTGCGGCAGTGTCTCGGCAGGGCAGTCAGCCGTGGCCGGTCCGGGACACACTGGCGGCCCGGTGTTGCGGCAGTGTCTCGGCAGGGCAGTAAGCCGTGGCCGGTCCGGGACACAATGGCGGCCCGGTGTTGCGGCAGTGTCTCGGCAGGGCAGTCAGCCGTGGCCGGTCCGGGACACAATGGCGGCCCGGTGTTGCGGCAGTGTCTCGGCAGGGCAGTCAGCCGTGGCCGGTCCGGGACACACTGGCGGCCCGGTGTTGCGGCAGTGTCTCGGCAGGGCGGTCAGCCGTGGCCGGTCCGGGACACACTGGCGGCCCGGTGTTGCGGCAGTGTCTCGGCAGGGCAGTCAGCCGTGGCCGGTCCGGGACACACTGGCGGCCCGGTGTTGCGGCAGTGTCTCGGCAGGGCGGTCAGCCGTGGCCGGTCCGGGACACAATGGCGGCCCGGTGTTGCGGCAGTGTCTCGGCAGGGCAGTCAGCCGTGGCCGGTCCGGGACACACTGGCGGCCCGGTGTTGCGGCAGTGTCTCGGCAGGGCAGTCAGCCGTGGCCGGTCCGGGACACACTGGCGGTCCGGTGCTGCGGCAGTGTCTCGGCAGGGCAGTCAGCCGTGGCCGGTCCGGGACACACTGGCGGTCCGGTGTTGCGGCAGTGTCTCGGCAGGGCAGTCAGCCGTGGCCGGTCCGGGACACACTGGCGGCCCGGTGTTGCGGCAGTGTCTCGGCAGGGCAGTCAGCCGTGGCCGGTCCGGGACACACTGGCGGCCCGGTGTTGCGGCAGTGTCTCGGCAGGGCAGTCAGCCGTGGCCGGTCCGGGACACACTGGCGGCCCGGTGTTGCGGCAGTGTCTCGGCAGGGCAGTAAGCCGTGGCCGGTCCGGGACACAATGGCGGCCCGGTGTTGCGGCAGTGTCTCGGCAGGGCAGTAAGCCGTGGCCGGTCCGGGACACACTGGCGGCCCGGTGTTGCGGCAGTGTCTCGGCAGGGCAGTAAGCCGTGGCCGGTCCGGGACACACTGGCGGTCCGGTGTTGCGGCAGTGTCACGGCAGGGCAGTCAGCCGTGGCCGGTCCGGGACACACTGGCGGCCCGGTGTTGCGGCAGTGTCTCGGCAGGGCAGTGAGCCGTGGCCGGGGAGCCGTGGCCGGTCCGGGACACACTGGCGGCCCGGTGTTGCGGCAGTGTCTCGGCAGGGCAGTGAGCCGTGGCCGGTCCGGGACACAATGGCGGCCCGGTGTTGCGGCAGTGTCTCGGCAGGGCAGTAAGCCGTGGCCGGTCCGGGACACACTGGCGGCCCGGTGTTGCGGCAGTGTCTCGGCAGGGCAGTAAGCCGTGGCCGGTCCGGGACACACTGGCGGTCCGGTGTTGCGGCAGTGTCTCGGCAGGGCAGTCAGCCGTGGCCGGTCCGGGACACACTGGCGGCCCGGTGTTGCGGCAGTGTCTCGGCAGGGCGGTCAGCCGTGGCCGGTCCGGGACACACTGGCGGCCCGGTGCTGCGGCAGTGTCTCGGCAGGGCAGTGAGCCGTGGCCGGTCCGGGACACACTGGCGGCCCGGTGTTGCGGCAGTGTCACGGCAGGGCAGTGAGCCGTGGCCGGGGGGGAGCCGTGGCCGGCCGGCCGCTCCGCCAGCAGTCGCACGGCGGCGCCCCATCGCCCAATCTCGCGGCGACGCGGCGTCGGCGACGATGGCGCGACCGTGTCGATTACTGGCGCGCCGGCGACGGCGGGGGCCGGCGGCCGTTGGCGCGCATTTGCAAGCCGGGCGGCGGCGGCGGCCGACAGTGGGTAATCTACTCCGCCGCCCGGCCGGCCGGCCGGGCGTCTGCATTACATGGTCGGCGCCACCACCGGTGTCGCCCGTGTTCTCGGTACGTCGCGCGGCACTTCCGCTCCGGCGGATCGTGACGGCCGATGCCGACGTGTCACGCTCCGAATGAGCCAATTAACGCGAGAACTGCCGCCAGCAGCTCATACCACAGTACTGTCGAGGGGAGTTGCCCACAATAACTTGTGTTCTAGACCACATAGAGAAACGCGATTTTCGTCAGTGCATAGCTTCATTCTTCATTTGTTCAGAGTTGTCGACACGTTTTGTCTATCTCTTACCATTGGCCTTCCAGTGCAGGTCAAATAGGTCAGTGTCGGCATTTCGCCGGGCGACATATCTATTCTGCCTGTGTTCGACTTATGGCCGCTGATGAAATTACATTTACGGGCAAAATATAACATATACTAAAAGGCTAGCTCCTGGCGGATATGTTGGTGTTATGAAAACACGAATTCGATGTAAAGGTAACACGTATGAGGCGTGGGAATCAACATAGTGGTTACGCACGCGAAGGTAATTGTACAGTAACTTCAAACGAAGAACGATGGAGCGATGCCGCAAAGACAAGTGGACTTGAAATGACGAGATGCCCATTCTGGTGTCCAAAGCTGTGATCAAAAGTCAAGTCACCATATTTCGCCAGGCAAGATTTATCGCAGGCATATTTTGAGGGAAAGATACACTTTTAGGTGCATATCCTTTGCTCCACACATATATTTATATAAATTATGGTTACTGGGGTAAAAAGAACGCTGAATTCGAATTCAGCACTAAAGCTATCTTTGTGATCAATTTGTTGAAAGAAAAAGTTGAATTCGGTCACACCAGGTCACCTGGGTCATGGACCTAGAATGACCTTGAAGGGGTGCAAATATTCAGATACATATAGTAGCAGACATGTTAACTGGTGATGCGATATGATAATAGAAAGTGATACAGCGTTAAAATAATGGTTTTAGTAAAGTGTGAGATGTCGAAACGAATACAGCAAGATGTCGAATTTAATCATGAAAATAATGTCATTTAAGGACCTTGTCACGTCCTCCAAACTTAATTTTTTGCAAATATCGCACTTATGACTGTACATTTCTCGCTGGTTTTGAGACACATAATTTACGGATGCATGTATCAACGGTACAGATAGAAAATACCTATGCTATAAACTGGTATTGTAAAACATAACACATCATAGGCAATCCCTCCACCTAGAATTGCGCTACGAGATGTTCGTGCATCACGACCCGTTGTGGTGAGCATAAGAATGAACTTATATACGAGATGCTGTCAGACACGAGGCATGAAGACTTCACATGCACGAAGCGCGTGCATGCAAGAAGCGCGACGACGATACTTCTTCGAGACGGATGTCGATTCAGTGCTCAGAAAGTGGTATATTCCACCCAATTTCACGAATAATTTATCACTGATGTGATATCATTTGCTTGCCAATTGTCTTCATGATTGGCACGCCTGCCACTTTGAGAAACGCTGGAGGAACTCCTGGAGTGGATGCGTACACGTAACTGTGATAGGGAATATGCCTCCGCCTCTTGATTCACTGCAGCGGGGCGACCACGGCGGGAGGAAACGCTTCAGGGTTCATCACAAGAAACAGGAGAGGCACACAACTATGACGGAGAGTCGGATCGGTCCGTCAGAGGGTGGTGGCGACGATAAACATCTGTGTGGTATGACGAACTACGACTCTTAAGCTACGAGACCCGGCTGCGAGGGCCGGCTACTCATTAGTGACTTTGACACCGCCACGGCCGACGGCACCAGAGCCCAGCTCGCGTAAACATCCTCAATCAAAATCAATCTGCCCTTAGACACCTCAGCGACGCGCGGAGAAACGTGGGTCACCTTCGCTTGCGGCGGATGCACACCTGACTAATTCCAGCGCACGCGTGCACCGTCGCCTGCATTTCGAGATTATTCATTGAAGAATTAAGGAAAATGAATCGCAAAGAAAACCCGACCTGGGTGAATCCCGACGCAGTGTTCTGCGGAGTACTCCCGCTCAGTTATAAGATGTGTTGGTGGTGGCCGGGAATAGTCAATGGTAGAGGTTCCCGAGGGGAGAGCTAATGGTAGAGGTGCCCGAGGGGTAACCTAATGGTAGGGGTGCCCGAGGGGATAGCTAATGGTAGAGGTGCCCGAGGGGATAGCTGATAGTAGAGTTGCCCGAGGAGATAGCCAATGGTAGAAGTGCCCGAGGGGATAGCTAATGGTAGAGGTGCCCGAGGGGATAGCCAATGGTACAGGTGCCCGAAGGGAAGCTAATGGTAGAGGTGCCCGAGGGGATAGCTAATAGTAGAGGTGCCCGAGGAGATAGCCAATGGTAGAAGTGCCCGAGGGGATAGTTAATGGTAGGTGCCCGGGGGGAGAGCTTATGGTAGAGGTTCCCGAGGGGATAGCCAATGGTAGAGGTTCCCGAGGGGATAGCTAATGGTAGAGGTGCCCGAGGGGATAGCTAATAGTAGAGGTGCCCGAGGAGATAGCCAATGGTAGAGGTGCCCGAGGGGATAGCTAATGGTACAGGTGCCCGAAGGGAAAGCTAATGGTAGAGATGCCCGATGTGACGTCACACATTCCTGGCGGCCGGCCGGCCGTCGCACAAAAAGCACGACAGGGGAAAGTCGCCGCCTTTGCGCGGCTGACATGCAGGTCATCTGGCGCCGCGCGTCGGCCGACCCGTGGTGGCGCGGCGACAATGGCCGGGCCGGGCCGGGCCGGGCCGAGGCCGGGGCCGAGCCGAGCCGAGCCGAGCCGAGCCGAGCCGAGCCGAGCCGAGCCGAGCCGAGCCGAGCCGAGCCGAGCCGAGCCGAGCCGAGCCGAGCCGAGCCGAGCCGAGCCGAGTCGAGTCGAGTCGAGCCGAGTCGAGCCGAGCCGAGCCGAGCCGAGCCGAGCCGAGCCGAGCCGAGCCGAGCCGAGCCGAGCCGAGCCGAGCCGAGTCGAGCCGAGGACGACGCCAATCTCACACACACCACAGCCCAGCGTCATAAATAAACGGAACGGCTGCAGCCCAGCCGAGCCAGAGCTGGGCTCACACCGGAGCCGCATCGCCGGGCCCCGGGTTCACACCGGAGCCGACCACCAAGTAGCCGGCTCTGGCAACACAGACCGGCTTACTTGCTTCAGATTTGCCAGTGGCTAGCATGGTTTCAATCACCTCAAATCCGCACACACTGACTACAGCTAGCCAAACTGCAAACCCACATCTGCACGATTATGATTCACTTCAACTGATTTCCTTAGCCCGTACGACAACGCACCAATGCAAATATTGACGACATGCTTCCAACAGGCATATACTATGGACCCATAGTGTAAGGATTCTTGTTCTTAAAGTTCGTATGAACAGTCATGTTTCACAAACAAGACTAAGATGATGGTGACGGTGGTTTGATGCTTATTGGCGAGCCGAGCACATGGCGATTTACGTCCATGCCATAAGAATCGACAAGAAAGGGCCACTCTGAAATTGAATGCCTTGCAACCAACACGGAACGAAATATTTTGTTGACCGAAACTGTTTACCTAGTCCCGAAAACCAACCTGTGACATCCGCTCCGGTTTTGATTCATATTTCTGAATCATAGGTTTAAGACGAAAACGTCCCGTCCATATCAATTCGGGTAAAAATATCGTCCCGTTTGCAAGACCAGAAACTACCTTTTGTACTTCTATTGACCTTCGGCACTTTTTAACATAGGGCAATCAATTTGATGTCCTTGGCAGACAACACTATTCAACCTACCATCGAGACAAAGGAGAGGTTCGATTTCAGGGTGGCGCTGCGTGCATAAAAATGGGCATGTATATATATATATATATATATATATATATATATATATATATATATATATATATATATATATATATATATATATATACATATAGATATATATAGTGGCTCAGTGCATGGAGGCAATTGGAATGTTTAAATTCCGTGTGGGGCCACTCAATATGGTCCCATGTTAAACACTGAAATAATGGGGGCGGGTACACTAGCTTTGAGGGACCCGCCTCCGCCAAAAAGTACACAAAGTCCACCCTTGTGTGCGATCCAGTTCATATGTGGTTTGGCAGAGCCACCAAAAACAAATGTCGACTTTTTAGCATAGGTTCTCGAAGGGAAGGGATGCTCCAGGATGCCATCAACTTGAATTATCATGGCCCATGAATGAAACCGAAATGTGCTATAATAGACAGCCCCAACATAGAAGCCATCAATACT
The DNA here is from genome assembly GCA_034440615.1 of Ashinkailepas kermadecensis. Lineage (NCBI taxonomy): Eukaryota > Metazoa > Arthropoda > Thecostraca > Neolepadidae > Ashinkailepas > Ashinkailepas kermadecensis. The sequence goes on from JAOTOM010005049.1 coordinate 579,852, forward strand.
CAGGCTATGGGGTGTCAGATAGCAGTGTTCATCAGCCAGGTATCTGACCCATAACACCAAAGGAAGCAAGAACAACATCACAATTATCATGTGGCTGGCACACAAATGGGTCAGTCCATGCCAACCCATCGAGCAAAAGTGTAATTTTACACACCTCCGTCGCAGATTTTCTCGGAACCGTGTTTGTGGGGTTTTCCCATGTCCTAAAAACGAATCTGAGGTCGAAGAATCTGTACGGCCAACCGTCTATCCAGAACAGTGACGTCAACATATGACGTTATGATGCCACTGCGTTAGATTAAAGACTTATATCTCCGGAACCATATTAACTATAGTAACTATAGTAGCCCTAGTAAATATTTACAATGTGAAAACACCGGCTGGTAGGTTATTGGGTGTACTTGTCGTGCACATCTGAAACCTTCTTGTGGCTATAAATTATGGTCAGAAAAATACCATTCATGATATCATCTATATTTCCATAACAAATGAACAAAAATGAGTTCTTCCATTTTCTTCAAACCGCGATATTTGTATTTTACGACCGTCCTTGCCCCTGTGGTGGTCACCATATCTTGGGTTTCGAAGTGCAACACTGTCTACCACCGACAGGACAGAGGGGAGGACGGAGCGCTTCCCCGCCCGGCGCAGCGGCCCTCCCTCAACCCGTCGCCGTCGTCGGCCGCCTGCGCCACCTTTGGCCGCTGTCGGCCGCGTCCTGGCTGCTGCCCCTTCCCCAGTCTCGCTGGACTATTTGTGTCGATAGATTGTGGGTGCCAGTCATTTACCTACTTTGGGAACCAAGTGAGGGTGACCTAACATATAGTTTATGTTCAGCTGCCGGTTGTCAGTGAGGTCCTTATAACCAGTCCTGTAGAAGGCTGAGAGTACCTACTTGGAGAATAGGCACGGGATGTTCCAGAAAACACATTAGACACATGCTCAGTCCGGCTGTACAAATGCATTGCATCGTCTTCTTCGAACAATGCTTTTAAGTTCAAGCAGCACATCAGCGGCAGAACGCGCAAGGTGCAGGCATATAATTTTATTTCGCTCTGCAGAGCATACAATTCGGTGTTCCTTAAGTTCGAAAGAGCCATGATGCCAAGGACATTGATTTCTGAAAATTATTAGGAGGGGAGATGGCGCACAAGACATGAAGGCAATGGGCGGGCAGAAATAAATTGGGGAGCACATTCCATAATATCCGATGCTAAAAGCCGAAATTATTTGGGAGCAAAGCCAACATTGAGGGGCACTCGTCCCTCTGAAAAGCATATAAAATAACACCCATCCATTATGCATAAATTATCCCCAGTAAGTATGTTTACTCTAATGGTGGTGGCATACATCACACTATTAGGGGAAATATTAAATTTAACTGCAAGCTTTGGGAAAAATTTACCCACACAAGTGAACAGCCGTATTAGAGTCCTTGGCAACCTCCTTGTGTTTTCCTCAATGCTTTTGAGCCAAAACAATAAGGCAGGCTTGGGTTAGAACGCCATGATGATAAAATCATAGACTGATGGCATAAAAACAATAAGGTGCAAATAGCATCTTCGCACCAACATCCAACAGCACGGTGGAAACATATTCTTATCCTGGATGTTGGTCATCCAGAATATTACCCTCTCTAAGAAATAATCCGCCTTTTTGTGAAATGAAGAATGGAGTTGTTTAAGAGTGACTACAAACTTATTGCAGTTTGAGTGGCATGACCCAAATTGACAGGGAAGTACAATAAAAGTTTTTGATGATATAAAGAAGAGCAAAATTATATTATCCGGCCTAGAATGTTCCAAACTTTCTCTATCTTAATCCAGAATTCCAAAGCATAAATCCAACCCTATCCACCACCCATAAAGCTCTCTCTAACTTCACGAAGACCGGTAAAATACTCGGTGAAATGCATGGGGAAATATGCTTCGTAAAATTGGTTCTCGGCAAAATGGTCGCAATCGCAGAAATTTCCATGGGTGCGGAGAGACCAGAAAGTTTCTAACTTTGTTGGAAATCTCAGTTGCCCTTAGTGTTGGTCATCCTAGGTTCTGGTCTCATGTTCTAGTTTTAAATTGTGATTGGTAAAATTACAAAATTTATCTTTGATTTACCGCGCAACTTGTGAGCAAAAAAACGACGGGAAATACATTGGAAGGCAATTGCACAGTAACAATTTGCAAGGTCACTCAAATCACCTCAAATTCTTGTATGCCATAAGCTTAATATCAAGCCTGCATCCTCCATGGCCGCAATGTATTAAACCTGGAAGGAAACTGGCAATCTAGTTTCTTTCTAGTCAGCGGAGTACACAAGATGCAACAAGGGTTTTCATCAACTTAGGGACATTTCAGTGTACCATTCTGAAGGCGCAGAAAATTTGCTCCAGGTTTTGTATGGCTTGCGCATATTTGGGTATATTTTCGCTACAAAATGTTACTTAAAAATGGCATTGCATCCAATCATAGGCAAACAATGTTTATTGCCGACCCTTGAAAACTGCCCCTGCTCATTTTCCGGACAGCATAATGTTCTGGATGTCAAAATCCAGGACAGGCCCATCTTTCGAGCTCTGCGACCCGCTGTCATTTACTTAAATCAATGTCTTCCAATGACTTCACATTTGTATCATTTCATAAAGAAATCGACGAAACTTTGAATTTCCAATACCTAAGCCAATTCAAATCACGTGGCTAAAAGTAGCATTAACCGCGTCGTTTCAACCATGGTCCAAAACACTGAGGCCACCATAGGAGCATAAACTTGTCAAGTATTTCACGTACAGTATTCCTTAATACGGATGAGCACGTGGGTCTGAATGTGTCAGAGCTATCAATACCGACACTGCAAATATGCATATTACTGTTCGAATCCAACAGCTGCATGCCCGCTATGGTTCCCAAGCGTATTCCCAAATTGACGTCACTGCTCGAAGTCACCCTCGCCGCACTCCGTCACTGACCGCCACAATCGCAGCGATCTCCCCCGCGCCACGCAAAAACCGCGCCACCAAAAACAACGCCGGAGGCAGCGGCGGCCGTCAGGGGAAGGTGCAGGCGCGTCACTCGCGGAGAATGGGCAGGAGAAGGGGCTCGGAGAAGGGACGCGGAACCTGCTATCTGCAGGATATGCAACGGCCTGGACTCCATGTCGAAGATCGGTGCGACAATCGTTGCAAATGGCGTTTGCCACGAAGAAGGCAGGGGCGAGTCTGGGTCTCATGTAGCAAGAAGCGGGTGCAACGACAGTTCGTGTGGTGCCGAAGAAGGCAGGGACGACGCTAGGTCTCATGTCGCAGGGAGCGGGTGGAACGACAGTTTGTGTGGTGCCGAAGAAGGCAGGGACGACGCTAGGTCTCATGTCGCAGGGAGCGGGTGGAACGACAGTTTGTGTGGTGCCGGCCGTGCAAAGGATGTTGACGATAATTGTTCGTTCGATTCGGAGGTCGGAATATTAACGACCGAACGATACACCGATGTTACGTATCTAGTAATAGTTATATTTGATGAAGTGGTGAAGCGAATGAAACGAGACGAAACGATTACGATATTAGTCAGAACGAATACACGAAATGATGGCGATTATGGAATGATTACTATTGACAGTGTTAATACGACGATCAGGTCTGCTTCCCACTATATTCCTTTTTGAATCCATTCTTCTTGCTTTCCCACTTGTATCAGGATTGAATTATAAACTCAGGAACGCGTCACTAACAGTAAGAAATTATCAAGGACCACGTGCAAAGGATGAGAACCAAACCGCCGCTGTTGCCAACAGAGGATAAGGGTACCGTTGGGTGTCATGCCGGAGAGAACGGGCGTGACTACCGTTGTACGTGTCGCCTGCTAGGCAGAAGATGGGACGACGCTGGGTGGCATGACGACAGGACCTCCAAGTGTCACGGGAACGAGTAGTCTAGGGTTAAGTTGCCCGTCTCACAATCGAAAGATTGTGGGTTCGTTCGAGTCTCACCTGTCGCTACTCTTCGCCCGCGACCAATCGGCGTGAGAGATTGGCGACGCTATATGACTCAACGGTCGGCGTGTCGTAAAACCAATAACCACCACCACCACCTTCAAGTGTCCCGCCGGCAACAGAGTGGTGCCGGCCGCCACGTCCTGACAGGGGCAAGCGCTGAAAACAACAGCTGACGGACACCGCGCCTGTGCCGACGACTCGATAGCAGACGTCAGGCCTCATTAGACAGGCCGCCTGACCAGGTATCGATGACTATGTATGATACTCAGGAGCCATGTCCGCCCACGGTGGAAGACTGGCAAGCCCCGCCGACAAAGGACTAATTGGAGTACGTTCTCGGCAGGATAAAAAAGTCATGGATCTCATCACCCGTGAGAGCTTTCAAGATGTCGAAAACCAAGAAAAACGCCAACTTTGTGGGACACGAAATGTGGATTATGCCGTCAACATGCCCTTGGTCAGTGCAAATGGCCGGCACCGTTTACAAGAGGATTAGTTTGAAGTCGTACTGTTTGGAAGTGAGACCACGGTTGGATTTTTACTTTGTAATCCTGGAGGTGGAGAGGAACATTTTTGGGTAATGAAATATGGCGAGGATATTTGTCTTCAAACCTGTGACGTCAGAGCCTCACCTTGCACTTTCCCGTGAATCTTGAGCACTTCATCACAGAGCAGTCCATTACCAAACAGCATCATTCAACCTCCAAGAGCAAATGGGAGGATAATTTTCTGGAGAAGATAATGTTCTGGATGTAAAAAAAAACATGAATATCATATTTTCAATCCCGAGTGGGACCTAGCACAAATACAGAGAAGGTCCTTCAGCGGCGCAGCCAGGATTTTCTTAACGGTGGACCCGGCAAAAAAAAATGCATTGAAACAGAGAACACATTCAGCGCGCTTCGCGCGTCGAAAAAAAATATGGTTTTAGTGTTGGAAATATCACGATTTCTTCTTTCATACCGGGAATTTTTGGTTGCTAGGGAGGGCGGGCCCCGAGCCACCCCCTTGGTTGCGCCTCTGAGCTCCTCTTACAACTAAAATATGGCTTCCAATGAAACTAATGCGCACTTCGGCAGAAGATCCATCGACAACGAGGACTAACAGATATTCAGAATGGCTTCTACATCCACTCACCTGGAACAACGTAAATACACACCCGTACTGAACTGTATCTGGGCAGTCTAGGTAAAAATTGAAGGGTTCCTCGCACAAACAATCCGTGGCCAGTTATCTGCGATAACGTTACAAGTTGTGAAATGGTGCGCAGTTTGCCCTCTGGTTTGATTACACCCCACCGGTGGCGTACCGAGCTAGGGGGGACAAAGGGTACAATTGCCCCCCTGAGAGGTTGTGGGCGCCCCAAGAATCGCGTCGGGGTTTGGAAAGTTTGTGCCGGGCCCCTAAAAATCACGATAGGAGCCCCAAAAGTCGCACCGGGGTCCGTGAAAATCGCATTGGGGGCCCAATAGGTTATGCCGGGCCCATGAAAATCACACCGGTTCGGGGCCCAAAACATGTCGCCGGGCCCCTCAAAATCACGCTGGAGGCAAGAAAAAAGTCGTGCAGTCGCGCCTAAAAATTATGCCGGGCCCGAAAATCGTCGAGTCGGGCTCCCTGAAAATCACGGTTGGTTATCGGTTTCACGACACGTCGACTGTTGAGTCATATAGCGTCGCCACTCTCTCACGCCGATTGGTCGCGGGCGACGAGTAGCGACAGGTGAGACTCGAACCCACAATCTTTCGATTGTGAGACGAGCATCTTACCCCTAGACCACTCGCCCCCTGAAAATCACGCTTGGGGCCCCAAAGTCGCAACGGAGCCCATGGAAATCACGCTGAGCCCGCAAAAGGTTGGGCCGGTGCTCCTGAAAATCACGCTGGGGCCCTCAAAAGTGGCGTATGTGTCCATGAAAATCACACTGGAACCCCAGACGATATGGCCGTGGCCCATGAACATTTCGCTGGGGCCCAATAAGTCCCGCGGGTCCCTGAAAATCACACTGGTGGCCCCAAAAACTCACGCCCTAGGCCCAAAAAATCACGTTGGCCCCCAAAAGTTGCGCCGGGTACCTGAAAATCACACTGGGGCCAAAAAAAGTATCGTCGGAGCCCTGAGAATCACGCTAGGGCCTCTGGGAAAAAATAGTAGACGAAATCATGTGGCTTTTTTAAAAGCTCCGGGTATGATGAACCCCGTTCAGATCCGTTTTCCCCCTCCCCTCCATGACGCAAATCTTAGGTACGCCACTGCACCCCACTATATAACCATTGCGTGCCATTTGCTGCCAAGAGTTTACGCAATATGTGTCAATACCACATGCGGAACTGTAGCGAACGTCCATAATTTCACATATATGAACCCCACACGCGGAACAGTAACGAATGTCAACAACGTAACATGTATCAACACCACACGCGGAACCGTAGCGAACGTCCACAATCGATATCAACTTACTCACGTTTACTTAGCCTGCTTCCTGCACATTCCACATGCACTATCCATGCCACCGGGCGATGGAGCACACAGGGGAACTAGGGCACTAAATGCACTAAATAGCCACTAAATGCCGCAGCTGCTCATCGATATCTCACAGCCGGGCTGGCCGCACCGCCATCAAACACACTCAAACATAGACGCGCTGTTAGTGTCATAACCCCCTGATGTGGAGGCCGGCCGCGGACCAGTCACGGTGGGTCGGCGCCGTGACGTCATCACATCACGGCGCCGTGACGCGTGGTCAGCGTGCGCAGCTGAGGCGACACTGACGCCCTCGGCGCCACTCAACCGTGACGCGTGGTCAGCGTGCGCAGCTGAGGCGGCACTGACGTCCTCGGCACTGACGCGTGGTCAGCGTGCGCAGCTGAGGCGGCACTGACGTCCTCGGCGTCACCCAACCGTACCGCTAAACAGTGGCGCGCTTCTGCCGCGGCGGCCGGGAAGAAGTCTGGGGGTTGTGCGTGGCGTTGGTGGCCAGGTGCCAGCAGTGGTCCCCCGTGGACACGACTCGCTCCTGCGTGCACGAACAGCTTTCGTGAGCGGCCCGCTAGTTCGTGCTGCGTTCTCTGTTTCGTGTACGACCTTCAGTGAATGGCGCACCTTTCTATCCATGGCACCGCTTCCTCGCACGAGCCTCTTTCCCTTCGCACGCCCATCTCTATCGTGCATGATCTCAAAACACGATGGTCTCATCACGACACGACGTTCCTCCCCTCTCCGCTATCATGACTTCACACGATGGTCTCTTCGCGACACGACGTTCCTCCGCCGCCCCGCTATGACTTCTCACTTGTCAGTGTACTGCTTTCTGTCAACAAATATCTCTGTCTCTCGTGTCTGTCTCTATATCTATGTCTATCTCTATCACTATCTATCCCTATCTCAATCTTCAGTCCTCTCGTTCGAGCATAGCAAACGCGTACTGAACACCGCACTTCGGATACAGCGGCCAGCTGATGCACCAAACCAGACCAGCCTCACACCCCATGACCGTGTTGGCCAGTTTTGGGGACGTTACGACCTGACCTCTGGCTTTACGGCCTGACCTCTGGTGCGCCTGGGCGACATGTCCATTTGAGGAAGTCTCTCGGCCCGACCTCTGGTGAGTCAGGGCGACACGTCCATTTGGGGAACCTCTGGGCCTGACCTCTGGCGCGCCTGGGCGAAAAATTCATTTGGGGAGCTTTAAGGCATGACATCTGGTGCGCCTGAGCGAAACGTTCATTTGGGGAGCTTTAAGGCATGACCTCTGGTGCGTCTGAGCGACTTCCATCCGCCGGCGTGACGGTAGCCGACCGGCGAGCCGTCAGCGTCACTGGCGTCACGCCAGGGGTGGGCGCGGCCGTCAGCGTCACTGGCGTCACGTCAGGGGTGAGCGCGAGCCGTCAGCGTCACTGACGTCACGTCAGGGGTGAGCGCGGCCGTCAGCGTCACTGACGTCACGCCAGGGGTGAGCGCGGCCGTCAGCGTCACTGACGTCACGTCAGGGGTGAGCGCGAGCCGTCAGCGTCACTGACGCCACGCAGGGGTGAGCGCGGCCGTCAGCGTCACTGACGTCACGTCAGGGGTGAACGCGAGCCGTCAGCGTCACTGACGTCACGCCAGGGGTGAGCGCGAGCCGTCAGCGTCACTGGCGGCACGCCAGGGGTGAGCGCGGGCGTCAGCGTCACGTCAGGGGTGAGCGCGGCCGTCAGCGTCCCGCCAGGGGTGAGCGCGGCCGTCAGCGTCACTGGCGTCACGCCAGGGGTGAGCGCGGCCGTCAGCGTCACTGGCGTCACGTCAGGGGTGAGCGCGGCCGTCAGCGTCACGCCAGGGGTGAGCGCGGCCGTCAGCGTCACTGGCGTCACGCCAGGGGTGAGCGCGGCCGTCAGCGTCACGCCAGGGGTGAGCGCGGCCGTCAGCGTCACTGGCGTCACGCCAGGGGTGAGCGCGGCCGTCAGCGTCACGCCAGGGGTGAGCGCGGCCGTCAGCGTCACTGGCGTCACGCCAGGGGTGAGCGCGGCCGTCAGCGTCACTGGCGTCACGCCAGGGGTGAGCGCGGCCGTCAGCGTCACGTCAGGGGTGAGCGCGGCCGTCAGCGTCCCGCCAGGGGTGAGCGCGGCCGTCAGCGTCACTGGCGTCCCGCCAGGGGTGAGCGCGGCCGTCAGCGTCACTGAGCGGTGCGAGTCACCGGTGCAGAGGGGCGCGGGCCGGCGCCGCCGCCGTGCCCGTATATGGCAGCGGCAGCGGCAGCGACCGACGGTCCGCACAAGGCAAGGCCGCCGCAAGGACGGAGCACGGCGGCCGCGGAGAAAGCCGACGCCGTCAGCGGGGGTGCCGGCCGCGGCGACGCCTTCAGCGGGCGGCAGGCTGCACGGCCAGCCAGTTGCAGGACAGGTACGCGCCGACCTGGGTGTACCTGACCCGGCAGAAGTTGCATAGGATGACTGGAGCCGTGGCCTGTTGGCGACACGGTCACCTGATCGGGTCGAGCCGGCGGCACCTCGCGCTGACTGGCCGCCGCTGATGGGACACCCCGTCACCTGGGAAAGGGTCGACCCGGCGGCACCTCACTCTGGCTGACCGCCGGTGATGGGATGCCCTGTCACCTGGGAAAGGGTCGACCCGGCGGCACCTCACCCTGGCTGACAGCCGGTGATGATATCCGTCACCTGGGAAAGGGTCGACCCGGCGGCACCTCACTCTGGCTGACCGCCGGTGATGGGACACCCCGTCACCTGGGAAAGGGTCGACCCGGCGGCACCTCACTCTGGCTGACCGCCGGTGATGGGACACCCCGTCACCTGGGAAAGGGTCGACCTGGCGGCACCTCACTCTGGCTGACCGCCGCTGATGGGATGCCCCGTCACCTGGGAAAGGGTCGACCCGGCGGCACCTCACTCTGGCTGACCGCCGGTGATGGGACACCCCGTCACCTGGGAGAGGGTCGACCCGGCGGCACCTCACTCTGGCTGACCGCCGGTGATGGGACACCCCGTCACCTGGGAAAGGGTCGACCCGGCGGCACCTCACTCTGGCTGACCGCCGGTGATGGGATGCCCCGTCACCTGGGAAAGGGTCGACCCGGCGGCACCTCACTCTGGCTGACCGCCGGTGATGGGATGCCCCGTCACCTGGGAAAGGGTCGACCCGGCGGCACCTCACTCTGGCTGACCGCCGCTGATGAGACGTCCCACACGCAATCTTCCGTCTGGTCCCGGCCAGCTCGCATGCTGCCTTCAGGAAGACTACAATTATGCTCTTTCCGAGTAGAGCCACGTATATTATTGTTTGCTTTCTGGTTGCGACTAGATAAAATGGCTGTCTTCTTGTCTGTCGCTTCCAGTCTGCTCGGTTCAAACTGCCGGTTCAGACTGGGCAGTGATGCCGATCGTCTTGCGCATGAATGTCTCGGCCGAACATTCTTTGCTTCCCTTCGTCTTTTTTCGTCTCTGGTTTTGGCAGTTATCTCCTGAAATTCCAGATATTGTCCGTTTACTTCATCACCCTTGAATTGTACATCTGCCCACTGCAGCAGCAGCCTCCCTCGTCTCGTCCTCGATATCCGAAGAAACTGTTGTCATTCACCTAACGGTTCCTTGGAGAAGCTCTGCCCCTGATGTATTACGTCTCATCTGACCATTTTGAAACGGGGTAACTTCGTCGTCCTTGGTAATGTCAGTCGCGTGGTTTGGGCGAGTGCTCTTACCATTTGCCTTAAGCAACTTGAGTTTGGCTTTTTGACGTCTCGAGCATCCTGAATCTCGGCATCAGAGTCTAGATTACCAATTCGGTTGTCCTTCAGAAATCGACAGATCACCGACACAAAATATGTATACTACTTGTATCGTAGTTGTGTCCAGTTTCTCTTTTTCCCCCATCACCAGTAAACACATGAGAGCTCCACTGTGCTTTGCTTAAACTCGGGAATGCAGCCGTTATTCCGAATGCTTTCCCATGGCTTCCTAGTCGTTTTTACCAAAACTGCATCTCACTGCTGGTCTTGTAGCTGACTCTAGATCCAATGTAAATATTATTTTTTTCCTCTATGGAACTTGCCTCGGTTCTGAAGCCTAAATATTCCGGGGAAATGGTTGCTCTTTTCTCTCATGGTTCAAATAGATTACCAACGTTAAACTAAACACCAAAGCATCAAATGGCGGGAGCCCTTGCGATACTGTACATCCACCGAGACGGCGCCTAGTTCCCAGCACGCAAACCCAGCATTACCTGATCTAAATAGGGTCAAGGTCACGTAGTCACCCAGACACGCGCTCCGCACGTCATAACGACTCGGAATAACTCCTATGGGTGATGGTCTAAGTACAAACGTGATTATACAACCATAACACCCAGCACATAACCAATAGCTTATGTGCAGAATTCGTCCGACAGTGACGAAGGAAGGGATTAGGAGGCATTGTAGCACCGAGAGTGCCCGGTCAAGTTTTCTTCTATTGATGCTCGAACTGTCCTTCGTGGAGGGAAGAACACACTTGGTTCATGATTGCAACACGCCAATTGAGCAGTACTGACGGGACGCAACGAAGGGCTTCAACAAGAAGAACGTATTTCGTCACCGCGATGTAGGGGCTTCAGTAAGAAAAGGAGAGGAGAGTGGTGTGACTAGCCTTGATGTTTTCCTGAACCCCTGGGAACTCAACGTAAACAGGTCATACCAGTATTTATGTAGGCAGGTCACATGGAAAGGTACTCCTGCCTATCTAGTAATAGGTAGGAGCAAAAACATTGGGTACTATACTAGAAGAAATTAACATTAACAACAAAAACATTGGGTACTATACTAAAAGAAATTAACACGGGGCAAGGACATGTCTTTTTTACATCCTTAGACTATTTTCAGAGGTGAATGAACTCAGAAGCTAACCGCAATATGCAGATCACCACGGACGTATTTGTCACTATCAAAAGAATGATTGGTTTGTTGTGTCCTGGAACAATGAGTGAAATTGTTCGTGTGTTGTCTTACTACTCCGAATGCAGTCCGGTGGATAGCTACATTTTCGGGCGCGTTCAGGATTAACGTTATCCAATTAATATTTTTTGGACGAACGATTTTCATGGTGTCTTTTCAGCTGGTCTGGGCAGTACATTATATTTTACGTACACGTGTTGTCTTCCCCTCAAGAACTATGCATAAAAGCGGCAACAAACATTAGTGTACCAGCATCAGTAACTGATAGTGTCCACTGCATAGTAACACGAAAAATATCTCCATCGCAACTGGACATACCAGGACATGAATCACAGCAGGACAAAAAGTCGAATGTGCAGAAGGTCGAATGCTGCATACTTCGTGTTAATAACTATCAAATGAAAACCTACATTCTCGCATTGTGATGCATGCCTATGCCAAACGTAACCCAAACGTATCTTGTGAAGCCAAGCAAGCTGTAAGCAATTCGCATTTTGGTCGACTTTTCGACACCGTTCTGGTGACCGTCGTACGTCGACGAAGCAACTCTTCAACACGCTCTCAGCCATGCCAACCGACCATAAAACAGAGGGTGCGACTATCAACGGATGGCTGGCAGTACTGTCACCGCTCCCAAGTCGCATAGACCCTCTGTCAATACGATAAAAGTTCCCATCGCATCACCTGTGCCAATTCGATCCAAAACAAACTACCTCAGATGACCCCCACAAGTAGTGCTGGCAACACAAATAACGACAGAGTAGATCAGCCACATCGCCGTCGTTCTGATGGATGACGTGATTACCGAAGATTCGTCATGCTGCGTCAGAAGCTGTTGATCTAAAATAATGCCACTGCATTTACGTTAGGTGAGACAAACATCGGTGGCAAACCTGCTGAGTGAGTGTTGACTTCGTGATATGATTTGTCCTCCATGTCGATTACTGTGTTCTACCACCGTTCGCCCAGCTTCTAACATCTAGCGACGAGCCCATTCCACCCGACCCTCACGATCTCCAGGTGGCAAATAGGCTTTTTCCTTTCCGTCTACCTCCTCGCAGGTCTGCTGTGACTGCCTCGTACGTGGGTGGACAGCAGACCGTGCTGGGCGACATCAATCGGCCGGCACGCCAGGTGGCGCTAAAGCCGCTATTCAGATGGCGCCACCGTCGTCACGGCATGTGAGCACGAGCATTGGCCAGTGCCAGCCGCGGCCACCATTCAGGTGGCGCCACCGTCGTCACAGCACACGGCCGAAAGCAACCCACACAGCTCCAGCACATGCCTTATTTGTGCCGTCTTTAGAGATGTCGTCCTGATCCATCCCTAGACACGCTCGTTTGCCACACCTCCTTTCCGATCAGTCCTGGCATATCATATCCCCGGTCCCGCTACTGTTATCCCATTCCATTCCACGACCCTGACGTAGCGCAATTGCCAGCCGATGGTGTTCATGTCGGACTACCACCTCCATACAGTGATCCCTGCCTGCCTATCTGACCACCGCCCCCTAATCTGACCTGCAGACCCCGTCACCGCTCCCTCTCGGTACGCCAGGTGGTCCGACCACAACCTCCAGATGGTCTGCTTGTCGTCACGGTTGGTTATCAGCTTCTTCACATATCGACTGCTTTGGTTGTACAGCGCCGCCGAACTCTCAGGCCGATTGATCGCGGACGAAGAGCGGCGACAGGCGGGACTCGAACCCAAGCCTTTCGGTTGGGAGACGAGCGTCCGCCCACGATCTGTCTGTTACTGCACTGTTGACACCTGACCTGCGTCGCTCGTCCAGCCATTGACCTTTCTCCGGTCCCGATATATCCTGCTGCTACAGTGCCAGTGCCACTGCAGCTACCAGTGCAGCACTGGCACTGCAGCCAGTGCCACTGCAGTGCTCCATTCCATGTCCCATGTGTTCCACCGGACCGCATCTGCTTGTCTAGAGAATCCAACCAGTACCTCCTTCAGTATTTCCGTTTGCCCCAGCACTGCCACCTCCTTCCTTGCTCAGTTCGTTCCACCAGCGTCCCTTGTCTTATCTCGTTTTGCCCGCAGCATTTCCTCTCGGCACGCTGACCCCGCCGCCGCCAACTGTTTCCCGCCAACTGCTTCCCGCCAACTGTCGTGCGCCAACTGTTGCGCACAAACTGTTGCGCACCAAACGTTTCCCGCCAACTGTTGCCCGCCAACTGTTTCCCCGTCCCGTGTGTCGGACCACCGGCGTTGGCCGCGCAGCCAGCTGCGCAAACACACGTCGTCGCCGACAGCTAACGACAATGTAGGGCCAGCGCGCGTCACGCACAGCGACGACAGACGACGCCCCAGGAGGAGCATCGGTAGCCTGCACTCGGCTTGTGGAAGCTCGGCGGGTCGTCGACTGGCCGAACTAGCGAGCCTGATTGTGCTGTGGGGCTGACGCGGCCCGATCAAAGCACGAGGACCGCACTGCGCGCGCACCGAGACGAGCTTATGGACAGGCTGGTGTGCTCCGAGTGGCGGCACGTCACGGCACGTGAGCAATGCTGCTGCATTGCTGCGCTCACTGCGCTTGGCAGCCCAGGAATCCTGTGATGGACTCTGTGACAGCTGCACCATCTCTCGATTTCATAATAGGTGCATTCTTGCAGCCATCCGGGGTCATGCAGCCACCACCGAGCCGCCAGGTCAATGGTGGCTGACCCTGCAGCCACGATCTGATCGGCTACGTGTGAACTTGAGCAGCCAACATCCCTGGCTGCCAGACCTCAACAGCTAAACCGAGGCCCCTTGTGGTCCACGGTGAGCAAGATCCTGTCCGCGATACGTCTGCGCTCGCGCTCTCCGAGGCCAGAGATTCGCCCCGAGACGTCGCCGACACGAAATGGCGGCTGCCGCACCGGGCCAGGCTGCAAGGGCGCCGCCAAACTATCCGAGCCAGCAGGCGATGGGCGGCCACGCTTGCTCTCCACGTACAAAGGAAGCGTAATGCCAATTCGGGGCGAGAGCAATAGCCGTAGCCAAACGCCGAGCCAACAATAACGAAGCCGACGAGAGGTCGTTCGCCCGGGCGGCACACAACTGACCAGCGCGGTCACGTCACCCAAGCCGGCGGGAGATCGTCCGCCCAGGCGGCACACAACTGACCAGCGCGGTCACGTCACCCAAGCCGGCGGGAGATCGTCCGCCCAGGCGGCACACAACTGACCAGCGCGGTCACGTCACCCAAGCCGGCGGGAGATCGTCCGCCCAGGCGGCACACAACTGACCAGCGCGGTCACGTCACCCAAGCCGGCGGGAGATCGTCCGCCCAGGCGGCACACAACTGACCAGCGCGGGCACGTCACCCAGGCCGGCGGGAGATTGTCCGCCCAGGCGGCACACAACTGACCAGCGCGGTCACGTCACCCAGCGGCCGGGCAGGGAGCTGAGATCCGATCCCGACCGATGACATTCTCACAGGAATCATCGGAACTAGGCTTAAGCTGAACACGGGACTCCGGCCTGCTCTACACAGCCGAAGCAGAAGTAATCTAAACGAGATTGACATAATCTGCATCCGAGACATAGGACTTCACCCAGGATTCACCCATCATTAATGCGCTATCGAGCATTATGACTGAGCCGTCATCCACAGGGTCGTCCTCGACCAGACCTAAGCACCGCTCGATTGCAAGACCTGGGTCTAACCTACACGATGCATGGACTGATGCACACGGGACCCAGGATGCACACAGGACCCAGGATGCACAGAGGAACGTTGGACTGCCATGGCAGACCTAGGACTGATATACGCCAGACCTAGGACTGATATACGCCAGACCTAGGACTGATATGCGCCAGACCTAGGACTGCTATACGCCAAACCTAGCAGTGCTGCACCAAATACCTAGAGCTGATCCAAACGGGACCTTGTGCTGGCCTGCATGAGCACCACGTAATAGCTCACATGAGAAGCAGCCCTGATATGTGCAACACATGATTTACCTACGATTCAACATGGCAAAACCTAACATTAATCTCATACACCACACAGCTTTTATGCGTTCTAAACATGAAGCACATCTGACGTATCCCATTGATGTCGAATATGTAACTCTTTCATTCCGATCGCAATCTCAGTATGCAAGCATACGATTGGCCATAAACAACAATCTCCCATTGCCCTTCTACTTCAGGCTCTCAGACAAGTGAACATAACTCATGTATATTTCCTAAGAGCTCATTTAAAACAAGAAGAGAGGCAAGCATGTCATGATATCCTAGATGGAGTGGTTCCACACCAGTCGCCAGCTATTGCACCCACTCGGCGTCCGACAATGCACATAACGCGACCAGGCCCGACAATAGCGCCAGGCCCAGGTCGTCGGCGTCTGCCGGCCGGTCTGCAGTGCCCGGACCCGCCTTACCAGCGCGGAGCCCAGCAGTCTGACCACACGTATCCGGCCTAGCGACACCCGTCGGCGTCTGCTGCCCAGTCTGCAGTGCCCGGACCCGCCTTACCAGCGCGGCGCCCAGCAGTCTGACCACACGTATCCGGCCTAGCGACACCCGTCGGCGTCTGCTGGCCGGTCTGCAGTGCCCCGGCGCCCAGCAGTCTGACCACACGTGCCCGGCCTAGCGACACCCGTCGGCGTCTGCCGGCCGGTCTGCAGTGCCGCGGCGCCCAGCAGTCTGACCACACGTATCCGGCCTAGCGACACCCGTCGGCGTCGTCAGTAACGTCAGACACGTCGCCACCGATGGCGCGTGCCGACGACGTGACCATAGGTGACGCAGACGCCCCTTGTCAGTAACGTCAGACACGTCGTCATCGATGGCGCGTGCCGACGACGTGACCATAGGTGACGCAGACGCCCCTTGTCAGTAACGTCAGACACGTCGTCATCGATGGCGCGTGCCGACGACGTGACCGCAGGTGATGCAGACGCCGCGCCCGGACAATGAGCGTGGGGCGGCCCGGCCGGCAGGGCCGTGGCAGTGATAGATCGGGGGAGGTGACGGAAGCGACTCTGAGGGTAGGGAGGGCGAAAACGGGGACTGCCGGCAACACGGGAGGGAGAGGGCCGATACCACGCCCACTCTCCAAACAGCACACGGCGTCACCGACACCGTCCTTCCCTGCTGCGCCGTCATCGACGACATCACCCGTTCAGAGCACTGATCAGAACGACTATATCGTCCCTTCAGAACACTGATCAGAGCGACTATATCACCAGTTCAGATCACTGACCAGAGCGACTATATCATCCGCAGAACACCGATAACAGCCTACATCGACTATATCACCCGTGCAGAGCATTGATAAGAGCCTACATCGACTATATCACCCATTCAGAGCACTGATCAGAGCCTATATCGACTATATCACCTGTTCAGAGCACTGATCATGGCCTATATCGACTATATCACCAGTTCAGAGCACTGATAATAGCCCACATGCGACTCGGGAGTACGTTTGGGGTAGCTTTCGATAGCCAATATATCACAGGTGTCGGTTTATCTCTATATTATGTTATTGGTTTGCCCTTCGTGAGCCCAATTACGCCCGCCCGCCCGCCCGCACCATCCCAGCGAGTCACCCAGCCATCCCCTCCCACGCCATCACCGTGGCTTAACAGTCGGGCTGCAGTCGGGCGTGGTTAATAACGGACGCCTACCGCCGAGACGAGGGGGCCCTGCAGGTCTGCTGCGTACAATCGACACGACACCACACAGGCGTACCGTCCCGGCCACGTGGGGCCGCCGGGTCAGACAACGTCCAGGCCAAGGCTGTGAGGCCGCCGGGTCAGACAACGTCCAGACACGACACCACACAGGCGTCGCCCGCCACGTGAGGCCGCCGTAGAAACGTCAGAAAAAACCGGCAGCACGTGGGGCCGCCGGGTCAGACAACGTCCAGACACGACACCACACAGGCGTACCGCCCCGGCCACGTGGGGCCGCCGGGTCAGACAACGTCCAGACACGACACCACACAGGCGTACCGCCCAGGCCACGTGAGGCCGCCGGGTCAGACAACGTCCAGACACGACGGCCACACACAGACGGTCGGCCGACTGCGGTGTGAGGGTGGCCGCCCGTCGGGCGGCGCGGACCCGAGACGGCTGCGTTCCGGCCGGTCCCGGGCACCCAGCCGTGACCTGCCCCCCCCTCGCGCGGCGCTGACGGCCGCGCCGACCTCGCCGCTCGCCGCTGACGACTCACACGCTGACCATTCATTCCCGCCCAGATGTCTGGGGCCGGCGCCATTGACGGCACGAAGTCCCACTCAGAGGCGCGCGCCAGCCGGCCGCCCCCGCTCGGAACGGCCCGCTCGGCCCAGACGACGGATGATATCTCTCCGGGCGACTGCACATAAAGCGGCACACCCGGGGCGCTTCGGGTTTCTTCGCGGATGCAGGCCGTGTTGTTGTTCCGGTAACGACACATGGTCCAAAATTGTGTCCATAAAAAGCGCTATCGCTTATGGACAGTTAATCGTTTCTCTCTTTTTTGGACCTAGGTACCTACCAAAATTGACCGTTTAGCGAGGATCGTGTAATGGCATCATACCGTGCCCAATTTGACGACGAGATGCCTGATATTGACGAGCATGGCGTTTCTTCAACCATCCTGTTCACAAGACGCAGCAGCTATTCGTCCAACAGCACAGTAGCCCAATCACCAAAAGCCGTCACGATTGCTAGCGGTTTCTGCAGGTCAATTATTTACCAAACAACGCTGAGCATCGGTGAGGCTCTCAAAGATCGCTGTTGGATCTGTGTATAAGTCATCAACTTCCGCAAACCATGGTCTGCCATTGTGCATACGCATCAGCAGCATTCGCTTTGCAATGTTGGAGACCAATACAAGGCATTTTTAATGTAAAAACTGGGGGGCAAATGCCTCCCAGTCCTTCCCAAGTGCCACCAGGCCCCAATGATTTCGCTTCATTGGGGGGGGCACCGGAGAAAATCCAAACTTCTTGCAGGCCAGGGTGCCCCACTGATAAATAAAGGTGCACCTGATGAAGAGCATCAAGCAGATCTTGTTCTCCTCCCTTACGCAACCTGAAATGCACTTATTGCGAGTAAATTTACCCATCTGGCAGGTCATGATACCCTAAATTGAGAGGTCATAGAGCTCTTTCGAAGCCTTCGGATGCCCTTTTGACAGCTCACTGTGCCCTTCCTGCAGGTCCTGCAGGTTTCCCATTGGACGGTTAGGGCAGGGCTTGAAAGCAACGGAAATGCCCTCCATAGCTTAGAGTGTCATTCAACAAAGTGGAATGCCCCTGTTATTGCTCAAAATGCCATTCTCGTAAGTCGAAAGTGCCCTAAGATGACCTAGATACGACCATAGCCAGCTAAGTTGCCCTCAATGCAGCTCAAAGTGCCCTTTTGAAGCCTTCGAATGCTTGATAGCTCACTGTGCCCCTCTGGCAGCTCAGGTTGCCCACTGGACGGCTAGGGCAGGGCTTGGGAATATCAAGGATGCCCTTCGCAGCTCAAAGTACTCCTAAGCAAAGTGGAATGTCCCTACCTTTGCTCAAAGCACCCTTTGCCGACTCTACAGTGCCTTTCTCGCAAGTCGACGCACCCACAGAGCAATTCAGATGCGCCCTTAGCAGGCTAGTACGAGCAACGGAGGACCTCTCACGTGACGCGCGTCGGAGGGGAGGGGCGGATTCGTCCCTCCCCTGTGATCTCGGAAACTACTGAAGCTAGAAGCACAGCATTTGGAGGGTAGATTGCGGCTTTAGCGAACTCGCTTCGGTATAAATTGCATGACCCTTGGTCAACGCCTTCAGAGTGAAATGTGGTCGAGATCGGCAGCCACACCGCGCCCCCGCACCACCGCGCAGACGAAACCCTTGTGAACATGAACGCTTGGCGGCCGGTTGGTCGACTTTGAACCCCCGCAGTCCGTATATTTGCCGACGGGTTTCGAATTTTCTTTTGCATAGGATGCGCTATCAATTTTTAACAATGTCCCCAAGACTTAATTACAATATCCCAGCACGTGTATGAGATATCGTGGAAAAACAGGCTGGGTGGGCGGATTTCGCCCCCCCAACCCCACCCCCACTCCGGTACGCGTGTTAAGCTGCCCTCAATCCAGCTCAAAGTGCCCTTCTGAAGCCATGGAATGCTCCTTTGACGGTTTGCCATGACCTATTGGCATTTCTGATTGCCCAGTGGGCGGCTATGACGAGGCGCCGGAATAACAGAGATGTTCTCTAACCAATCTGCTTGACCTACGTTAAGTGACTCGATATCCGGTCAAGATAAAGTGGTAATGTGGGCTAAACCTACTTAGACGCCTGTTTTGATGGTTTCTTTTGTGTTTGCATGACCTAAATAGTATGAAAGTTACGTTACGCGAACTAAGTTATCCAATTAAACCAAAAGTATGAATCGCTGTCAAGGTCCAGTCATCCGAGGTCATTCACCTATAACAACTTCTTTTTTATCAGGATCGATAGCTCATACACGTGAAAATATATTCAAATGAAGTGTATACGACTGCAACTTGGCAGTTCTTACCAGCACGTGTATCTCGAAGTTTTGTTTGAGGTCAGGTCAGTGGCCTAATGAAGGTCACTGCCAATTTTAGCCCATTTTGGGCCAATGTGACTATTTTTGTAACACACATGTTTTGCTAACTTCATCTGTTTACCTTTGTCTGCATGCTCAAGATTCAGAAATTTCATATCCTTTTGTTTTACTTCCGTCAAGTGACCTGAGGTTAGGGCAAGATAAAGGATGCAAGGGGAACGAAATTTAATTGGAT